>CM045766.1:67502253-68127253 GCA_025200525.1 Camellia lanceoleosa | reverse complement strand
AGAAAATGGGTAAAACTATATGAAAACCAAGCTTGAAAAGGGAAAAAAATGGTGGAAAGGGCGAGAGGACAGAGAAGAGACTCAAAAATGAGATATTTTCAACTTTTAGTGCCTTATATAGACAAATAGACCGCGATTGTGATTCAGTGAACAAGACTGCGAGTGCAACAATCGGAGCTGTGAGCGTGACTGTGAAGGTCGCGACTTACCCTCGCAAGATACACACTCCATTGTGGGCCACACACCCTCCCCTGGGCCAATAAACCTGAAGCTGGATTCGATTGCGGCCTGGTCGCAGCCCCATTACAAGCGCGACCACCCTTAGCCCATCGCAGGCGTGAACTTGCTAGTCGTAGACGTGACCAGCCTGAGGCAGAACACTTGGGCTGCTGTTTTGATGCCAGCCCGAACACATCAAAGGTCCAAACCCCAGACACAACCAGAATCACTCAGATAACTCCATGTCCTAATCGAAAAAATTTAAATGGATCGGGTTTTCTGACCCGGGCCTCTACAATCAACGAGTTTCATATTAACAAACATCTATGGTTGTTTTTGTTCTTTCATTCACATAAAAAGAGAGGTGGTCATCAGTGGATTCCAAAGAACTTGGGTTTGAAGCTTTAGTAGATTTCGGAGTGGCTCATCATTATGGATTCGATATTGGTGTTGTGGATTCAATGTTGGACAAAGCAATTCCGAAGGAAGACGGCGGTGGAAGAGGCACACCAAGTTCGATTCAATTTAAGCGTGGATTTGCTATGTAATTATGGGTTCTTATGTGTAATTCCTTTTTTGTCTTAGTGGATTATTTGGTGGCTGTGGCCCATGATTTTTTATCACAATTGGAGGAGTCCAATTATGATTTTTTTTTTCCACGTTAAATCATTGTGTTGATTTGTTGTTAATTGTTTGATTGGGATTGCTATTCATTATTTGAAATTGAATCATAATCACAAATCATTATCTCGAGAATTTTTTAGATTTTTCATAGTTTGACTCAAATCTCATTTTAATTCCTATAGCTTCAATTTGAATAATTTGGTTTCTACATTTTAAGTCTAGTTCCAATTTGATCATTCTATCTAAATTTTTATTAATTTTATGTACATGTACATCTTACAAAATTAATAAATGTCCCAAAATTATTAATTTAACCTTCAATTTACACGAAATAACTAAATTGAAAATTTAGAAAACTAACAAGTGCTCCAAAATTATTAATTTTAATCTCTGATTTAGACACACAGAAAAAAAAAAAAAAAACAACACTAAATTGAAACTAGATTTAAAGTGTACAAACCAAATTGTTCAAATTGAAACTTTATGAATTAAAGTGAAATTTAAGTCAAATTAAAGGGTGTTTAACTTTTATTTCATATTTTGTTGTTAACAAATGCTATAGATTCAAGGTAGGACTTATGAATGTATATTTGCATGTGTCACCCTTATGTACAATTGAGTCTTATGTAATGAAAGGATATTATACTCTGATTTATATTGTTATTTACTTATCGTCGTGGATGGTTTATTGTATTTATTTCGGGATGTTACAGTAATGGTGTGTTTTGGGTTTCTGTGTGAGATGTTGTTTCGATGGGTTTTTTGAATGTGTGTTGGTGTGTGTGTGTACTGTGTCGGATTTTTGTGTCAGTCAGATGTATTTGGTTACCGTTTATGACGAGTCAGGGATTTTACTTGTGGTTTTTTTGTGTGCAAGTATGGAGGTTACTGTTTTGCTATTATGTTCTTACAGACAAACAAACGCTGTCATGTGCCTTCATCAAGCGTTGACATACGCAGAGTTGATCAATGGGATATGCGGGAAGTTTGATGGGTTGGACCCTGAGATGGTGTTGTTATTTTTTGTTGTACCTAGATATAATAAGTTCAAGGTTGTGTGTGATGAGGATGTTCAAAATATGTTGTCTCTTGCGAAGTTTTTGGGACTCAATCATATCGACATCCTTATTCAATTACATAAAGGGGGGACGGTGGCATTCGCAGTGGCGGAGTTTGTATGGGTGAGGGTGAGAGCAAGTCTGTAGGTGACAAGATGTTCGATATGGACGACTGGACGAATCTATTATCATCATATTGCCAGCATAGGTCGAAGACCTATTTGTCGGTTGGATGGGTAAGTGGTGTTTCAAATGTGGGTCAATGTTTTATGGGTGGAGCCGATGAATTTCAGACCATTGAATAAGTGAAAAATGATTCGGTGCGTGTAACAAATGTGTGTAAGTTTGCAGGGTCGATGGGATGTACGTGGTCGGTACATGCGATGGTGTTAGTAGTCAATGGTATTTTTTGTTTGAAGAGGTTTAATAGTTTGCACATATGTGGTGTGGCTGTTCGAACGTCCAAGAACCCACGTACCGGGTCTGATTCGATGGTTGATGTTGTTGCAAATTATGTGCATGCTCAGCCATTGACGCGGTCCACTAATGTCATGTTTGAGTTGAAGAATGACTACGGGCTCGACATTAGTTACCGAATTGCTTGGCTTGGTGTTGAGAAAGTGAGAGGTGAAGCATATAGGGACCACGTTGTGTCATTCAACGAACTTAGGTGGTATAGTGATGCGGTGATGGAAAATAATCTGAATAGCTACATAAACCTCGATTTTGAGCAGCAAACCAGAAGATCTGTGAGGTATTTCATATCAGTTCGTGCATGCATAAATAGGCTTAAGCATTGTCGGGCGTTGTTGTTTCTTGATGGTATATTTCTCAAGGGCCAGTTTAAGGGTAATTTGCTTGTAGCTACTGCTAAAGATGGGAACCAAAGTAATGTGGGTGTTTTGTTGATATGGGGAAATTTTTAGTGTGTGATTGGTGCTTTCAATTATTTAATGTTATGTTCTTATATATATATTGGCTTTGTTGAAGTAACGTTGGGTTGTTTGTAGGTTAAATTTGTGTGGATTTTTATTTAATTTTTTTTTAATACTACCTGAACACATTTGTTTCTTGTCAAGTTTGCGATTGTTGACTCTGAAAATGCAGCGAACTAGAAGTGGTTTCTTCATTAACTGGCGGAGGTTGTTCATCGTGATTGGATTTTGACATTTGTTTTCGATCGTCACGGTAGACCGTTACAATCCATGCCGAAAGTTTTTCCATTGGCACATCATGCATTTTGCCTAGTACATCTTCAAATGGACTTGAGAGGCCGAATAAAATATGTCAACGCCGAATAGAAAATAGGTTTGATATGCAAGTTACATGAATGTGCTTACGTACCGACGGTGACATCGTTCAATTAGAAAGTTGAGGTGTTGAAATTGTGTAGTTTGGCTATTATTGGGGAGTTCTTGAATGACTTGGACTTGAAACATTGAGCCAATGCATATTTCGGGTATATATATGTTTTTGTATTTTTTTTGCTGCTTTTGTTCACTGTTTTTGTATGGTTGCATTTGATTGTGGTGTGTGTGTAGCAGTAGGCGGTACAGTGAGATATGGTCAAACGTGGCTGAGTCATTTAACAATTGGATCCGAGAAGCGTGCCATCTACCTATTATGTAGTTGGTTGATGCTATTAGGTGTCAAATTATGGAACAAATGTCGAAGCGAATTGTGAAATGTGACCGTTGGACTGGCTAGATTTGTCTGAAGATGGAGAAGAATTTGGAGGCTGAATACAAAAGTAGTAGGGCATGGATTGTAAGTCAATTGGATGAGAATGTGTACGAAGTGCACTCGCATCTGTCGGTTTTGGTTGATGTCCCCAGGTGTACATGCTCGTGTTGTCAGTGGCAAGTCAATGGGTTTCTGTGTTCGCACGCTGTGGTTGTATTTCGTAATAGTGGAAGGAACATATATGATTCAATTGAGCCTTATTATCACGTTTTTGAGTTCAAGGCAGCGTACTCCGAGTCCATTTACCCTATTCTAACGGTTGAGAAACCTATGGCCACACCCACTGATTACCTCATAGCACCGCCTATTATTAAGCACCACCTAGGAGGCTGAAACGAAAGAGGATTCCATCAAGCGGTGAGGTGGTGCAACGAATTTGGTGTAGCCAATGTGGGAAGATGGGTGACCATAACAGGAAGACATGCAAGTAACCGATTTAGCCATATCATATTTTAAAACTCTGAGTTCATGTAACTTTATTTCTATAGTTGAACATTGTCTACAAGTTGTCCATATAAGTGGTAACGGCCTTTTTACGTTTACATTCATGTTTGAACATGTTGACGTTGCATTAGAGCAAGTCAAATTAATTTTCACGTGTTTATCATATCTTCATATTAGTTACTGTCATGTTTGCTTTGCAGTATACGTTATTGGTTGCGAGTAATTTTGGTTGGTCAGTGTTAGTATGTTAAACTTCTCACATGTGTTTATTACATTATGATATGGTAGTACATTTTGTTGTGTTTTTCACAAAACAAGTGCTTATACAGACCATTTTTCCTTACGGTGTTTGCCTTTGTTATACTGTGCCAATAGGATATGGGCCTCAATTAAATTTTCAAGCAATGTTTGTTGGTCAACACTAGCATGATGGTTTTAAGTTGGTCTTCATTTTGCAACTGCTGCAAATATATGGTTTTATTTTATTTTATTATTATTAATAGCATACGTTCTTCTATTGTGCGTGCAATCACAATTGTCCAAATTTTTGTCAATCATCTTTATGAAATTAAATTCACTTCCATTGTCAACGGTAACATCACTAAGATTTTTGCAAAATTTAAATGTCTCTTGACTTTGTAGCACGCATCACGAATCTCAAAGTTATTGGTCATCTGTAATAGACGGCTATGCACTTCTGCATATTTTTTAGACTATTTGTTTTCATGAGGCATGCGTGTATAACAACATTTTTTGCATCGAATGAGGTTTTCATGACAATAATACCAATTGGCGTAAACTGCAGAATACTAACATTAACAATGTTAGTATTGTTGGAAACCGGTACTACAAATATGTGATGTTTTCAAAACATGCCCAAACACAATGCATGTCATTCGTATTCAATTTTCATGCCCAAACACAATACCTGTTTCAGAAAGTATGTTCTAATCCAAATGTGCGCCGAATATATTAAAACATGTCAACAAAAATAACATACCCGAACGGTAACAAAAAACTAGCGTTACGCAGCGCGCAAATAGTAATCACACCTCATATCCAAAAATATTGCACAACGTCAACATCTGGAATTTTCAAGGATATCCTAATCTTACACTACGCATTACGTCATGATCATCTCTGTCTTTACCAACTTTGTGTGTCCCTAATTCGTTGCTCAAAGAAAACAATTTCAATTGAACATATTCACTTATTGTCCACAGTTACGAGTTCTCGAAATGCGCAACAGAAAATCTAAATAGTAACTCTCTTTTCAAAATATTCCACGTAAAACACAACTCGAAACCTATTTATAAGATTCATAAAAATTCAAAACATTACATAATATCGACCCATGCCAACAAATATAAGAACCCTAACATTTTTGCATAATAACCATGTAGAAATGCTAATAATTAAGGAAATCAAAACATGAAGTACTACCAATCTATAAAACTAAATATGTCCTTGGCCAGTTACACCCAAACCAAAAAAACAAATAAACATCAAAATTTTGGTGCGGTGGGTTGTTAGGTGCGTCATAGAGCCCTAGAGCGCAGCCCTCTCCTCAGGTCATTCACGAAAGTTTTGACCATTGCTGCTCGGTAAACAGGCGGAGTCAACCCATCTATTCTGCTATCAATTTCTAACATGGGCACATATTGTCACATGATGAAGCACACCATCATCGCACAATCGGCTACTGACAACAAATTCAACATTATGCACGCTACTAAACACATATATCATCATGGTTCATAGTAACTTACGTGTCAGGCTCTTGTTGAGGGCAATCCATAACCGACTCCAATGTGCCATCTATAGGGAGGCGTCATACTGTCTGTTGATGTACCACTACTCACAAACTGATTATGGTATTTCACCACCCATTATTTCTATGAGAAAAACAATTACCATTTAAATAGCCATGTCATGTACACTGTACAATTCAACGTAATACAGCAAACGATTGAGGACACTTCCAGTATTTAACATTTGCAAATCAACAACCAAATTCCATTTTACTTCACTTACAGTACTGTCTCCCTTATTGTTTGACATTTTTCTTTTCTACACATGAGTTATTTACATATTATTAGTGCTACAGAACAAAGGTGTACTTTTCACTTTCAATGCCTCTGTGAAATGAGTGTCACGGATTCCACGTCTTTGCCTAATAGAATTGTAGTGTTTCCAAGTCCCAGTTTTGGTATTGTTCATCATGATGGATCAGTGGTTCTCGTGGTAAATCAGGTAATGAATGTATCAGTGTCCTTGTGAGGCCTTGACGTTCACGTCGAGAAAATTTTCTCTTGACGTCTTGCTCGAGTTTCGCATCATGTCCTGCCATTGCATTCGGAAGTTGTTAGCATCATCCCACTAGTAGTAACACAGAATCTGAATTAAATTTTGTAGTACATACCGTAAAAATGCTACTGTAAAAGTAGCATGTGTCCACGTTTTTATCTTTGTCGGCAGATTTCTATTGCAACTCGATAAGGATTGTTGCGTACGCATCGATTACCTGGTGACATACATTTGCCCAATGTCAATAATGTCTCCATGTCGACCACATTTTATAATTCACAATCGCCATACAGTACACAAACACCTTTTCCTAACCCAAGGTTAAACACCATTTACCTTGCTGCTCACGCATGACTGTTGAACCAAGGCCTGGATATCTGAAAAGTAGACACACAAACTATTTTCTTCCCCATCCCAAATAGCAGCCCTGCATATTTCGAACCACAATTAGTTAGTACAATCCATATCAAATGTAAAATGAATTTTTAACACTTCCTTTCCAACACGCATATTACCCATCTCTGTGAAAACTGTACACCTCTTCAAGTTGTTTATTCTCCTCTGCTGACAACATTGTCCAGACGTTGTGCTTATTATTCATACCAAATATGTTTCATGCTTTCTGCTCGATATCCATCTCATCAATATTCACAACATAATGCTGCCTAAGCGTAATGGTGTTACCTAGTTTCGGAGCTTGCCTGGCACGCCCAACCAAACTGGGATATTCATAATCAGCTAACCTTAACTCGTGCCTCAACTTGTTCTTAACACGCTGAACCAACGACGACACCGTTGGACTGTAAATATGGACACCCTTATTTGTATCCACAATTGTGGACAAACTTGCCTTTACATTGGCATGTACGCCCCTTGGACACTATGCAGAAGGTTGTATAATGGGTGGGGATGAACACCCCAGCAGGGTATGCAGGCGTGGAATTTCCAACTGGGTGTTCTTATTTGGGAAATCAACTTCTACTGCATCTGCGACATCGATGCACACTGTCCCCATCGACACAACAGACTGGCACTTGAATTTGGGGATCACAGAACAGTGTTCACTTCCATTGTTGTGGGTGTGATTGGAGCTACCATACTTCTTTGATTGTTGTTCAGATGGTTGGCTTTTACTTGAGTTCATATTTGTAGCTAACTGCGTGTGCTTCATGATTATCTACTTGGTCTTCTAACTTTGATACCATCTCCGTCAACAATGATACCAATGCGCTCAATTGCATTATCTTTGCGTTCTTCGATATAATAACGCTGTCAAACCTAATGAACAAGTTTGTCGCCTGTGTACCAATCATATGTTCCATAACGTCCACTTGCTTCCAGCTCATTAATCCGCGTTGTCTTTATTCTGTTTGCATCTTCTAATTCCTTAATTTTATTCAAAGCCTTACTTAGTTCTACCTTTAAACCTTTAACGCCCCCATCACCATCACCTTCAGGTTTGCTTGACAACTCAAGTAGGTCGGGAAATAGATCTGGCCAACCCTTCATTGCTGCAAGCATGTTTACACCTTCATGCCCTTTTCGCTGTATCATATCGCTAACGGCGTTGCTGACCTCAAATGTCTGATCGCTGTCAATATCACCACCATTTGAAGAGTCCGACCTCCAACAATCAAAGCTGGGCTCAATGTTTTTTACCTCACTGACAACATTATTCATTACATCCATTTTTTCTATATCAACCACCAACACCCCATTCTCTTTCTATATTACCATGTGGTCATTGCCTGGTAGGTTCACGTGGTAGTGCTCAAGTATAGTCCCATCCAGCTTTTCGTAGTTCACCTGCCATACCAAAAGTCAATGTGTTATCATAATCATACCAAACACATTAGGAAAAAAAAATGAACAATTTTGACACGAGCATTACATATGCATTCACTTTATAGCTTGGTTAAGATTCATACACTGTGCTAGAGTATCTCTACTGGGCTTTGGCTCATCCTATGTGGAAAACCATTTTTAGGTGCTAAGGATATGCCTTTGCCAAGGTCGTAGCTTGAGAGGACTTGGAGCCAAGAGCTTCTTTTCTTGTTATTGTTGTAATTATTTTTATACAAGCCAAGGACTTAAACTGTATTGAGTTAAAACTCACTTTTGTTGTAGCCATACATTGTCTTAGAAAGTTGTAGCCACTAGGGCATTTATATACACACATATATATATATATATATATCTGTTTAACTTTTATTTCATATCATTAACTTGTGGCACATGCTATAGATTCAGGATCAAGGCTTATGAACGTATAACTGCATGTGTTCTCTTTTGTACAGTGGGATCATATGAATGGAAGGATATTATATTTAGAACTGTGTTGTTATTTACTTAATATTGTGGGATAAATTATGGTTATTATTTTTGGAGCATTACACCAAACAACCAACCCCACATTACGACAAGACAACAAGGAGTATAAACAACAACTATGATTACCAGATCCCGGTCCAAAGAATAAAAAAAGGAGTTGGGTTTTAGCATGAGTCGCTATATATTCTATTCAACCATTATCAAAAGCATATAGCATGTTTAAAATAGATTAAAATAGTGACTAAAAGAAGAGATATACTGCTGGTTTGATGACCAAACTGGGAAAAAAAAATGCAAGACACTTGAAGAGAATAGACCCACAAACGCTCCCCTTAGATTTAGGGTTCTTGATACCATATTTTTTGCTCTTTGATATATAACTCCATAACACTTTGTGGTTAGTGGAATTAGGGACAAAATTTTTAGAGTTAGGATGTGTGGATGAAAGTTGAACTTTGGTCTTCTTGAAAACTTTTATCCTCTTTTTAAGAGGAATAAGGGAAGGGGTACATCTAGCATTAGAAGATTTGGGAGGCAACCATACACCTATTAAATCGAAATCCTAATATTTTGTATGCATAGTCATGTGGCTTACCGCATTTTCATAAGTAAAATAGAAAACAAAATCATATAAAATCAAATCCATGCACAAGCAAGATACACGTGCGGCCGCACATGGCTCCTATGACCGCATGTTGGTTTTTAAGCCTCAATTCCTCAACTATGGCTAGAGGTGTTGACCTGCGATTTGACTGCAAATGTGCAATTGCACATGGCAAGCCAATGGGCACCACTCTATAGTCCATTTTTTTTGAGTCCTTTTGTCTACTCAGATGCATTTAATCAACTTCCAATCGATTTGTCTAGAATAAAACATGATTTCTTATTGAAAAACTATCAATTGGAAGGTGATTAAGTATATGGCCTATTACCATTCCTATTCTTTTCAAAAACATTTAAAAAATGTTATTTTGGCCAAAACATTTTGAGTTTTAAATGTGTTTCACTGTAAATTCTTTGCCATCAAATAGTGAAACTTTATACACATTTCCTTACCTACCTTTTCTGATTAAATTCTCTTGCTTGATTGAATTGAGAATCTCATCCTCTGTCAAGCTTAGAACATGGAAAGACTTGAGATCCCACGAATCTCGTGTGTGTGTATATAGAGGCCCAGGTCAGAAAACCTGACCCATTGTATTTTTTCAATTAGGACATAGAGTTGTCCGAGTGGTTTTGGTTGTATCTAGGTAGTTTGGACCTCTAGTGTGTTTGGGCTGGCTTGGGAACAACAACCCAAGTGTTTTTCCTCAGGCTAGTCGCACCCGCGACTAGTAAGTTCGCGCCTACGATTGGCTAAGGGTGGTCGTGCCTGCGATTGGCTAAGGGTGGTCGCGCCTACGATGGGCCGCGACCAAAAACAACTCCCAATACTTTTGCAGGTGTGTTGCTTTGCGCACGTGAAAGGTAGGCTGCACCCGGTGTCACGATCCAAACCCGCCCCTATAGGTTTAGCGTCATAACCGGCCAGTAATCCGAAGATTACCTACGACCTCAAAGATAAAATTCAAAATATTTAAATATAATCGAGGCCTGAAGCGGAAGCAAAACAAAAATAATAATGTCCATTGAGCTGTGGGTACATGATCAACTGTAGTAATTAAAACATTTTTAACACACTTTTGTATATACATGTATGAAGACATATCTTATAACATATCTCACACACTACATGAAGGACTTTTAACAAAATACAAAAATTAACTCAAGCCTGACAAAATAAAATAAAATATCTACATGGAGGTACTTCTTGGGTGGTTTGACAAAGAGGCAGACTCCGGGACAAACTCTAATGTTGATCCTTCAATTGCTCACCTACATATATATATAAAGAGTGAGCTAACACCCAATAAATAATACCAAAGTAAAGAGGCTGTATGGATGAGATTCTTAATTAAGTAAATCACATTAATACATATTACATGTAAATCAAAATTAGAATGACCTCAGGTCCATCATTTCCATATTCATATATGTGCGCATATTCATAACGATATTCAAACGGCCTTTGGCCCATCATAATATTCAAATGGCCTCTGGCCCATTACATTCGTATTCAAACGGCCTTTGGCCCATCACAATATTCAAACGGCATTTGGCCCATCATAATATTCAAACGGCCTTTGGCCCATCATAATATTCAAACAGCTTCTGGCCCATTACATTCGTATTCAAACGGCCTTTGGCTTATCACGATATTCAAACGGCCTTTGCTCCATCATAATATTCAAATAGCCTTTGGCCTATCATAATGTTCAAACGACATCTAGCCCATTACATTCATATTCAAACAACCTTCGACCCAAATCATATTTTTTACAAAACCTTATACAAAAATTAGGCATATAGAATACTCATTCATACTTCAAATCAACAAATCCATGAAACTTATACAGAAGTAGCATTTAGAAAATAACATACTTGAAAATATCTTTATTAAGATATTACTCACAATGTTTCGGTGTTTGATTCGTCCTTTCACTTAACCCTACATAATTCATAACACATTGGGTCATAATACAATTCAATCAGTTCTTTAGCTTACTTAATTTTCTTAGGCTTCTTTCGTGTCCTTTAATTCATTTAGGATGCTCAGAAATGAAAGAGAACGGAAATTGGAACATAAAACAACTTTTCAAAAGTTCTTGAAACAGAGCACTCCACTCAAGTACAACTTTGGTCGCTTGAGCAGTCTGCAAAACTTTGCAAAAGTACTGGTTGCTTGAATTCTATGCTCAAGCGACAACTTCTTTGCTCGAGCGATGATGACGAATTCTAGGTTTTCTAAAATGTTGTCTAAACTTCAAAACACATTACCAAGGCTCCAAATTCATGCGTGACTCACTCAAATATGCAAAAACTTTCCCAATTACATATATTTGAAGTTAGTTCCACTTGTACTTCAAAATTCCATGGTTTTAAATACCTTGGATTAAAATCGTCTTTTGATTCTTTGTTTGTTTTATGAAACATAAAAAATTAAAGCTACAAACCCCCTTTCAAAAATATTTGCATAGACGAAGTTTAAATTAAAATCAAACTAATTGTTTGATTCTCAACATAAATTATAATTTTTCTCTAAATTTGTCCAAATTTAAATTTAATTCATTTTCTTCATATCAAGTCCAATTTCAAACCTACAAATTCTAAATCATGAATTGAACTTCTAAAGCTTTTGAAAATTCATGATGCACGTACAATTGAAACTCAATTTTATGTTATGACAACTAAATTCAAACCCAAAGTGATTAACTTCTAAACTCATTTTCATAAATTTGGACCTAACTCTTTTGCATGGATCAAATCTTCAATAAATCCTTGTTGCATGTAATTTATAAAACTCAATTCTAGAATGATTCTCCAAATTGAACCCAAATTTAACAAATTTAAAGAATCATAACTCATGTTTTTCAACCTAACTTGATTGAACATGCAAAACCCAATTTCTAAGAATTTATAAAATTAATCCTCAAATCTCTATTTTAATCTTCTCAAATCCACCTTCAACCAATTTTTGTCTAGATTAATTATACAACACTAGAAGGATGATGGAATTTCTTACCTTAAGATGAATTTTTCATAATTTTTAGCTTGAATTTTGGTATCCCACAAGCTCTCTTCTTCTTTTGTTCTTCCTCTCTTCCTTTTTTTCTTCTTTCTCGATTTCTCTTTCGATTGCTTCCAGCAACCTTGTATTTCCATTTTTTGATCTCATTCATTCTTGAATTCTCTCTCTCTCTCTCTCTCTTCTTCTTTCGGCCTCTCTCTTTCTCTCAGTCTCTCAGTTCTCTCTTCTTTTTCTTCTATATGTTTTTGAACCCAATTTCCAGCACATATATCACACACACACACAACTTCTCTTGATGCATCCACACTACACATGTGCACATTGATCCAAGCTGCCAGCACAACACCTAGACACACATATTTGATTTATCTGCACATCCACTAGATTCCCAGTATACCCACACCCAAATTTCATAACTAAACACATGGGTGGGTTTAATTCAACTCTCAATTACGCAATTAGTTTAATTAAACCACAATTAACCATACTTATCTTAATTGATATATTCCCCTATAAATTAATCTAATTGACTTCAATGGAGACCCAATTTAATCATAATTAAATTGATCAGTCTGAATCATATTTTTAATCAAACTTCCAAAAAGCAAATTAAACTTATTATCATTCTCAATTTTGGTTTCTCACATCATTAAGGCCTTCAATTTCATATCAGACCCACATTCTTCGTCAATAAATTACATATTCAATTGAACACCTCATAATTAAATTTAATTCATAATAAACTTAATTCCCAATCTTCATAACTTAATCAACTCCAATTTGGACCCAATTAATAAAATCTTAATTTTACTAAATTGAATCGAATCTTTAATTAAACTCCAATATGGTTTGATACTCGAAATTAAAATAATTCAATTCACTAATTATACTTTCTTGAGCCATTTAGACTTTCAATTTCTAATTCTAAAATAAATCTTCAACCAACTCATATACGAATTAGACTGAATAATTCTTATAAACCCCAAATTAAATTAGAATAACGGGTAATTCAAATTCAAATCTCCTTAATTAATTAAATGCCACATATAATACGTAGTGGGGTTGTCAAACTATCTCCCTCTTAAAAAGTTTGGTCCTCAAAACTTAAGACGCTTGTACCACAATTCAACCACAAAGCTTTTTCTTATTTTAATTTTTGTTCCCCGAGTAACTTCTTTTCCATTCGATTCTCATCACAGGAGTTCAACTCATTTCATCTATTTGTTGGTCGATAATCCCAATTGGTAATTTCATCATAGTTTATATGGTCATCAAAAGCTATTTGGTACTGACCAATAAAACAAACTGATCTCGAAATTGACCTCTCAACATCCATACATAAAACACATTGATCATACAATTCACATACTTCAATTCATTGATTTGATGGCCAGTGAACAACAACAAAGTAAATATTTTAATGAATGATGTCCATAATATATTCAGAAAACAGATTTCAAATCATAAATAGACTCATATATACATTTAGAATACACAGATAGTTATACGTGGTACATCCATTAGCACTAACAAAATAGGTACAGAGCAGGTAGTGGTTATAATAACCAGTTCCATAATGGAACCTCCGATACCAAGTAGCAGATAAAAGATACAGGATAAATAAGTTCCTTGACGGAACCTCCGGTACGGGGTAACAGATAACATATATCACATGATACCAAGGATGCCACGAATACATTTCAGAAATTTAGACAATCATTCATTCATACAGAATATAACATTTTATAAAACGGATCATATCATATCATTCAAAAAATACTTATAACTGAAAATACCATAATTCATATACTCTAAATAGCAAAAGGTTAATCCCAATGATGTTCATAATCTGACTCTTTTGTTTCAAATAAATCACAAAATTCTATTGCGGATAGTCACTTAAAGTCCCCAAATTAGATTATGTATTTGATATAACATCGATAACTAATCCAAATTCTTGGTCCACAAATTCTTTGGCCACAATAATTTGGATATTTGTCCCCATACAATTCATAAGCCACTGAGTCGAATAGGTGGGGAATTTACTCCATTGGTTCCACAAGAAAATTCATTTATCTTCAGAAGTCAAAGACAACTCAGTTAGGCATATGATCAACATTCGCTTATCTTACTCAACCTTATACTCAACATCACATCCCAATAATTCATATCAAAAGCATTGAGTCAATTTCCCTGTATAACATTTCCAAATAATATAATCTTCTGAGTGATGGAAACGCTTATCACATAATATTAATTCAAATGATCAACTCATTTATAACCAAATGGGTCGAAAAGGATAGATCTTGGGTCACTTAATATATAAACATTTTGCTCACATACAATTAGGTACTCGAAACAGTGGTCTTGGTATTTTGAAACATTCTCATTCTAATTATTTTTAGCAACCTCAGATTAAGTTCAACTATTTATACAAATGAGTCCTACATTCTCCAATAGCCAGTCAATTAAATACAAGAATACCAATTTCAACTCAATAGTTCTTGCATTTATAAAACGCATTCTTATTGATCTCTCCTACCTCCAAACTCCCAAATGCATTTTTTAATTCCTTTGTTGGTTAGTACTACATTGGCGTTAATAATTTACAATTCGTTATTTCCGTACTCATCCAATCCTCTTGTGCATATACAAATATATATATATATATATATAAACTTATTTCAACCTTCAAGTGACATCAAAGCTATTATCAAATTATTTTAAAACTAAACTTTTGTCTTTCTCAATTCATTTGTCCAAGAAATTCTTTAAGAAATATGCATTTATAACTTTGACAAAATTTATTCTCTTGCTTTTTGTTATCTATTAACTCTTTTGATTAGCACTAGGAGTGAACTTCTTTTCAGTATATTTAAATACTAATAATCTTAACAGTCTCGAGTGTAAATTTATTCTAAGTCTATCAAATATTAGGTACGAAAGACTCACATAACCAAAACATATATGATATAATAAACTCAAAACTCTATACACATGCTTAGAGTACTCCCTCACTAAATAATTATGAATAATTGGATTAGGTACTAATCTTTAAAATAACTAGCTGACTTGAAGTCTCCTTAAAATTTATCATTATAATTATTTTTTTGAATAATTTGTCATCAAATGCTCCACCTTTCCTCATTTGAAACACACTCCCAAAATTTGATAACACTCTCGTATAGTACTTGTAGCAAATTGAACATTTTGGGAATGAACTTATAACTTTTTTAAAACTACTTGCCTCTCCAAATTTTGCTTAACAATTAACATTCCACTTTTTAGACATATCCTGTAATTCGTTTTTGGACTTAACACTTTACTTTTTCTTATAATCTTGCAGTTTCCCACAGCATTGTTGCATAGCTTTCATTAGGCTTCCTAACACTTCTTCTATTTTGGCTAATTGTTCCAACGTGTTCTTACTTCTCATCATCTTTTCCTAGAGTCACAAGACAAAGGTGGATGACACTTGGAATAGTACTGGTTAGTTTAGAACATAACATCACAAACTCAACCATATAGCTTTCATAACTTCCATCAAAGATTTCAATTCCTTCTAATACCATGTTCCCACAGATCAATATGTTTGTACTCACCAATGTTCTACTCAAAATTTATATTTTCCTTATAGTATTAAAGGTTTCACAATAACTCTTAATTTCAATACTGAACTTATTAAACAAACACATCCCAGTCCTTTTCAATCATCGAGAAATTCCAAAATAACCTTTAATCCTTATAATACTATATTCTTGCAAATCATTATACTTGTACTCATTAATATTTCAGTCGATAATTCTAGTTCCTTATAACGTGAAAAATTCCTCAATAGTTCATAGCCCTTAGCCTCAATACCACACTTATTAAACAAACACACATACATTTCTCTGAATGCACAACTTGTCACTTACTTACTATATGCATGAAACTTAAATCTATTCTAAACATTCTAATGCTCAATAGACAATGTGCGAGATATTAACTCGTGCTTTGATACCACTCTATCACAACCCAAACCTGCCCCTATAGGTTTAGCGTTGTAACCGGCCAATAATCCGAAGATTACCTATGGCCTCAAAGACAAATTTCAAAATATTTAAATATAATTGGGGCTTGAAGCGGAAGCAAAACAAAAATAATAATGTCCATTGAGCTATGCATACATGATCAACTATAGTAATTAAAACAATTTTAACACACTTTTGTATATACATGTACGAAGACATATCTTATAACATATCTCACACACTATAAGAAGGACTTTTAACAAAATACAAAAATTAACTTAAGCCTGAGAAAATAAAATAAACCATCTACACAGAGGTACTTCTTGGGTGGCTTGACAAAGAGGCAGACTCCAGGGTAAATTCTAATGTTGATCCTCCAATTGCTCATCTACATATATATGTATATATATATATATATAAGAAGTGAGCTAATGCTTAGTAAATAATACAAAAGTAAAGAGGTTGTATGGATGAGATTCTTAATTAAGTAAATCACATTAATACATATTACATGTAAATCAAAATCAGAATGACTTCAGGTCCATCATTTCTATATTCATAACAATATTCAAACGGCCTTTGGCCCATCACGATATTCAAACAGCCTTTGGCCCATCATAATGTTCAAATGGCCTTCAGTCCATCATAATATTCAAACAGCCTTTGGCCCATCATAATATTCAAACGGCCTCTGGCCTATTATATTCGTATTCAAATGGCCTTTGGCCCATCATAATATTCAAACGGCCTCTGGCCTATTACATTCGTATTCAAACGGCCTTTGGCCCATTACATTCGTATTCAAACAACCTTTGGCCCATTATGATATTCAAATGACCTTTTGCCCATCATAATATACAAACGGCCTTTGGCCCATCATAATATTCAAACGGACTCTGGCCCATTACATTCGTATTCAAACGGCCTTGGCCTTAGGCCCAAATCATATTCTTCATAGAGCCTTATACAAAAATTAGGCATATAGAATACTTATTTATAATTCAAATCAACAAATCCATGAAACTTATACGGAAATAACATTTGGAAAATAACATACTTGAAAATATCTTTACTAAGATATTACTCACAGTGTTCCGGTATTTGATTCATCCATGCACTTGACCCTACATAATTCATAACACATTGGATTGTAATACAATTCAATCCGTTCTTTAGGTTACTTAATTTTCTTAGGATCTTTCGTGTCCTTTAATTCATTTAGGATGCTCAGAAATGAAAGAGAACGGAAACTGGAACATAAAACAACTTTTTAAAAGTTGCTGAAATAGGGCACTCTGCTCGAGCACAACTTTGGTCGCTCAAGCGGTCTGCAAAACTCTACAAAAGTACCGGTTGCTTGAATTATACGCTTGAGCGACAACTTCTTCACTCGAGCATTGATCACGAATTCTAGGTTTTCCAGAATGTTGTTTACACTTCAAAACACATTACCAAGGCTCCAAATTCATGCATGACTCACTGAAATATGTAGAAACATTCCTAATTACATATATTTGAAGTTAGTTCCGCTTATACTTCGAAATTTCATGGTTTTAATTAAAATTACCTTGGATTAAAATCGTCTTTCAATTCTTTCTTTGTTTTATGAAACATAAAAAATTGAAGCTACAAACCCCCTTTCAAAAATATTTGCATAGATGGAGTTTAAAGTAAAATCAAACTAATTGTTTGATTCTCAACATAAATTATAATTTATCTCTAAATTTGTCCAAATTTAAATTAAGTTTATTTTCTTCATATCAAGTCCAATTTCAAACCCACAAATTCTAAATCATGAATTGAACTTCCAAAGCTCTTGGAAATTCATAATGCATGTACAATTGAAACTCAATTTCATGGTAAGACAACTAAATTCAAACCCAAAGTGATTAATTTCTAAATTAATTTTCATAAATTTGGACCTAACTCTTTCGCATGGAACAAATCTTCAATAAATCCTTATTGCATGCAATTTATAAAACTCAATTCAAGAATGATTCTTTAAATTGAACTTAAATTTAACAAATTTAAAGAATCATAATTCATGTTTTTCAACCTAACTTGATTGAACATGCAAAACCCAATTTCTATGAATTTATATAATTAATACTCAAATCTCTATTTTAATCTTCTCAAATCCACCTTCAATCATTTTTGTCTAGATTAATTAAACAACACTAGAAAAATGATGGAATTTCTTACCTTAAGATGAATTTGTCATCATTTTTAGCTTGAATTTTGGTATCCCACAAGCTTTCTTCTTCTTTTGTTCTTCCTCTCTTCCTTTTCTTCTTCTTTCTCGATTTCTCTCTCTTTTTCGGCTGCTTCCAGCAACCTTGTATTTCTCCTTTTTGATCTCATTCATTCTTGAATTCCCTCCCTCTCTCTCTTCCTCTTTCGGCCTCTTTCTTTCTCTTAGTCTCTCGGTTCTCTCTTCTTTTTCTTCTCTATGTTTTTGAACCCAATTTCCAGCACATATATCACACACACATAACTTCTCTTGATTCATCCACACTACACATGTGCACATTAATCCAAGCTGCTAGCACAACACCTATACACACATATCTAATTTCTTTGCACACCCACTAGATTCCCAGTATACCCACACCCAAATTTCACAACTAAGCACATGGATGGGATTAATTCAACTCTCAATTACACAATTAGCTTAATTAAACCACAATTAACCATACTTATTCTTAATTGATAAATTCCCCTATAACTTAATTAATCTAATTGACTTTAATGGAGACCCAATTTAATCATAATTAAATTGATTAGTTTGAATTAGATTTTTAATCAAACTTCCAAAAAGCTCAAAATGTCAAATTAAACTTATTATCATCCTCAATTTTGGTTTCTCACATCATTAAGGCCTTCAATTTTAGATCAAACCCAAATTCTTTGTCAATAAATTACATATTCAATTGAACACTTCATAAATAAATTTAATTCATAATAATCTTAATTTCCAATCTTCATAACTTAATCAACTTTAATTCGAACCCAATTAATAAAATCTAAATTTTACTAAACTGAATCGAATATTTAATTAAACTCCCATATGGTCCAATACTAAAAATTAAAATAATTCAATTCACTAATTATACTTTCTTGAGCCATTTAGGTTTTCAATTTCTAATTCCAAAATAAATTTTCAACTAACTCATATATGAATTAGGAATAATTCTTATAAACCCCAAATTAAATTAGAATAATGGGTAATTAAAATTCAAATATCCTTAACTAATTAAATGCCACATATAATACACAAGGTTATCACCTCATGATGGTGAATGGCACAAGGCCCATAATGTGGGCCGTGAATGGCACGATCGCACTAATAGGGTCTGGTCGTGTTCGCGACTGTGTTAGTCGGCTTCAGCGCCATGTCCTAAGTTCTGCGCGATCATGTTGTTCTATAAATATCTGCCAAAAGCTGAAAATATCTGTTTTCACTTTCCCTTTTTCCACTCTTGTTCCAAATCGCAGTTTTTTTGGGTTTTGAGCTTCCAACCTTGGTTTCATCTCCTTTTACCCATTTCTCACCCCTAGTACCTTAGACTTTATTGTAGAGGGAGTTGAGGGCTTTGTTTTAATCTGAAAAGTTTGGGTTTTCGTCGTCGTCGATTTTTTGAGCTTTGGGTTTCCTCTTCTTCTGGAATTAAGTTAGGGATTTCTTTGATTCTTTTCAATACCTTGTCTGTAGATAAACATGTGGTAGGTTTTAGTAGAAAAAAAAAATCACATCCATTGTAGATTTTCAAAATCATATAAAGAGGGTTTTGGGGTTTAAGTTTTGGAAGTTATAATTAGATGATTTTTGGGTGTTTTGGTTAATTGGGAAGTAGCTATGTGTGATTGTGTTAAGAGTAAGGAAAAAATCCCTAATTTATTTTTAAGGGCTTAATTAATTAAAAAGGGGTTAAGTTGCGTAATAATCGAGTTAGGTAGTATGAAATGGAATTAATGGTTAAGTTGTTGGAATGGGAATTTCATCAAGTCTTCTGATTATTTTGATTAATGTCATGTTGAGTTGATTATGGTAGTGTTTGTGTAATAACCCGACCCTCGTACATGTTTTCTGACCTATTTTCAGTCCTTGTTTTGTACCTTTAACTGTTTATTGCAAAATTCCATGAGCAATTATGGCTAAGTAAGTGAACTTCATGATTTAGACATGTTTAAGGATGTTTATCTGTCCAATAAGAAAAGTATCTGTTATGTTAGAGGGTTTGAATAAGAAATTGGAAGCCTTAGGAACTTAATTATCTGAAATTGAGCTCATACATATGATCAGCATAATTTTTAGGTAATATTAGGCATCTTTGTAAAATTTCAATTTCAGGTGTTTAAACGATTGATTTTCGTCTTTAGTTAAGCTATATATGTATATATGTTTATGAGAAGCCTCAAAACTTAGAACTTCTATACATTTTCCCTGGGAGACTAGGAAGAGAGGCTAAGAATAAGAGAGAGTAGAGAAGAATTGAAGCCAAGGGCACACTACAGGCGGAACAAGCACATCATTACGACACTGTGAGTAGTAGTACTGTTATATACTTCAAGAGTAGCTAACGTTTGACATATTTGTTATGTTTTTGCATAATACATCACTATGCTATGTTCCAAGTATGTAAGTATGTAAGAAAGTAAGTATGTAAGAAAGAAACAAGAAAAACATTCATTCAAGAAGACTCTGAAACCAAGTTACTCTGTTACTGTAATATGAAACAAAGTGCTACACGGAACTAAGTGCTACAATGTGAGCCACCTCTAGAGTCCGTGTGAGACACCTCTTGAGTTCATACACGCATGTTCAAGGGCTTAATGCCACACGATTCAAGGGCTTAATGTCACATGATACAAGGGCTTAATGCCAACTTATCCAAGGGCCTCGTGCCATCATGTTCAAGGGCTTAGCGCCACCATGTTTACGGGCCTTGTGCCACTACGTATAAGGGCTCACAGCCATCATGTTTCAAGAAACCATGTTGTAAACTACTATGTTTCAAAATTGGGCTGAGGCCGTCATGAAATTAATACGGATTCAGACTATCTATACATGCACCTTTTATGTTCTATTATGTTACATTTCAAATCAAGCACTGTCTTATTTATGTATTGCTATTCACTGAGCTTGACTCACCCTATGTTATGTTTGTTTCTGTAGGTAACCAACCAAGTAGCTAATCCTAGCCACGACACCCATGCCCTTTTGTCAACCTCATGGTCCAGGCACTACATGACGCCATTTATTTTTGTAAAGTTTTCTAAAATGTTGGCTCATTTTTGTTTGCCCACTTAAGGGAGGATGTAGAATTTTATATTTTGTTTATGCCTAAATACAGGGCTGGAACTGTATGTATACATGTATATATTTTCGATGCAACGAAACATGACGTGAAATCTTGTTTATGCTTATAGTGAATGCGATGTATGTGAGATCCTGGCATATAGATATAGCTCAATGGAATTCGTATGTATTGTTATGTTCATACTATATGCTTCCGACAAGGCCCTATATACTTTATACAACAGGTTAAACGCTGGTTTTCGAACGGGTCATGCCCAAACTTTTAGGGGCGGGTTTGAGGACGTGACAAGTGGTATCAGAGCACGAGTTGCTATCTCACACACGGATCCATTGAGCTTAGGGTGTCTAGAAAAGATTTAGGCATCATGCATGATATCCTGAAAGTAAATGAAAAGTCGATGGCAACATTATATGAACTTTGATAATACTAACAATTGGGGAGTTATGTCTATTGTGTATAATTGATTGTTGTGTAGGCTATGGTGAGGACAAGGATAGAAGATATGAAAGATGCTACTTCGGCTCGGCTGGATAGGATGGAGAGAATGATTATGGAAATGGCAGAAACCGTACGGCAACAACAGCAACAGCCTCAACAACAACCGCCACCACCACCAGTACCTCCACCGGCAGCACAAGATTTCCATGCCGAAGATCGGACCATTACTCTTACTAAGGAGTTTAAAAAGATGAAACCGCCATCCTTTAAAGGAGGTATAGAGCCAATGAAAGCGGAGGCCTGGGTGTTGGGAATAGAGAAATTATTTGAAGTCTTTCCTTGTATTGAAGCTCAGAAGGTACAACTGGCTACCTTTATCCTCGAGGACGAGGCACGGAGATGGTGAATGCTCACGAGGACTATACATCAAGGATTGACATGGGATAGGTTTTTGGAATTGTTTTATGATAAATATTTCCCTCAAAGTATACGAGACAAGAAAGTGACTGAATTTGACTCTCCGACAAGGGAATAAGACTGTTGCGGAGTATGAAGCCCAATTTGCAGAGTTAGCCCGGTTCGCACCTCATATGGTGGACACGGACTATAAGAAGACACGAAAGTTTGAAGGGGGACTACGGAGTGCTATTCTGGATCGAGTCAATATGTTGAAGCTCCCTACCTATGTAGATGTGTTAGAAAGGGCCGTAATCGCGGAAGGAAATATTGTAACACAGAATCGAATTTCTGAGTGGAAGGGGAAAAGACAAAACAGTCTATGGTCAAAGGGGCCAACTACTCCACCGAATAAGAAACAGAATTCGGAAACTATAGTTCTTTCTACCCCCAGTCAGGGTTCAATTCCCGTATGTTCAGAATGTGGGAAGAGGCATCGTGGAACATGCTATCGGGGATCTGGAGCCTGCTTTCATTGCGGAAAAATAGGTCTTGTGATAAAGGATTGCCCTCAGAGAAAGCAACCACAAAATGGCAACAGGACTGCTACTAGTTCAGCGGGATCGTCACCAACTACCAACACTAAGGCACCGGCCAAAACTATTAACAACAAAGATAATGCAAGACAAGGAAGGGTGTTTGCTTTGATTATTCTGTTAATCTACGATGGTGAAGACTGAGGAGAATTTTCTAGAAAATGCTTTCTTTTTCCTCTTCATCCCTAACCATTTCCCTTCTTATTCTCATTCTATTTCTCTTGTCACCACTAGATTTGAGAAGGTGGATGCTCTTTTTTTCTCTCTCTAGAAAATAATCAGAAAAATGTTGCCAGAGATCACCGTAGGTTAGAGGTGGCTGTTGGCAGTTAGAGATGGTGACTGGAGGTGGTCGGAAGTAGTTGCTAGCAGCCGGGGGTTATTAAAGTAGTGTTATGATTAAGGTGTTTGAAGAAGGTAATGGGAGAGCATTATGAAAATTGATTAGTAAAAAAAGGAGTAGGACTTATAAATAGACAAGTTAGGTCAATAGGACCGCGCTATGAGTACTCCAATTTTATAAAGAATAAAGATTGAGACTCCCTTTGGGAGTCACCCTCATGACCTTGTTTGCTTTTAATTGGTCAAAATTTTTTTTTTTCTTCTCTCCCAATCCCCAACCCCTACGTGTGTGTGAGGGTGGTGAGGATGTGAGTTTTAAGGGGGTCTGAATCAATGCCCTTTTATAAGCCCAAAATTAAAAAGGCTTAAAAATAAAATGGCCGAACCGCTCAACTTGTCCTAACCTGACCGCCAAATAGATCTGTTCGAGTAGTCAATTGTACAAAAAGTCAAAAGTGGTTTATAATGAATGAGTTTGGCATATAGTTATAATTTTTTTTAGTGATTTTTTTAAAAAAAAATTGTCAATTTTTTATTTATTTTTTAACTCCATCTTGTATAGATGAATTTAAAAAGTAAAAAATAAGTAAATAAATAATTCAAAATTTTTTTACTAAAAATAAAATAAAATAACAAAAACACCACTAAAAATCCTACTCCAAACACACAGTATGCGCAACTTGACCGTGTGCAGTAATAGAAGGTAGCAAAGAGAAAATTAAAGGGGAAATTATCTCAGTAGAACCTCCCAAAATTAATTATCTATATATTAAGGAAAATGGTCTTTTAAAACTCAAGGCTTGTGGAACCTCCAACATGTCAATCCTAATTTCTTGATTTTTTAATATTTTTTTTTAAAAAAATTGACTTGGTGATTGGTGATTGGTTCAAAGATTGTAATAATTACACTATTGATTACAATAAATTCAAAGATTGTAATAATTACACTATTGATTACAATAAACACTTAATTTATAATAATTACACTTATTAAATGAATAACGCAATAAATGAAATCCTAATTTCCTTACTTTTTGCATCCCAAGAGACCCATGTAATTATTGTGTAAATGCCTCTTAAATAAATAAATAAACACTTATTAAATTCTTTCAAACTCCTCGGTCAAACCCCATATATTTAATTTATATATTAAAAAAAATGAAAACAAATATAAATATCTATAATTATCTCGTGCATAGCACGGGTGATAGGCTAGTTACTAGTTGATAGAAAAGTCTATCACTTCGTATTTTAATATTTATAAAATTTATCATTAATTTGTAAATATTCTCTTAAACCCACCCCAACATGTAATAAATTTATCATTATGTTTATAAAATTAAACATAAATGTAAGGGTGGGACGGTTTTGTTTTAAAAATCTTATGAGATAATAATTATTTTACAAGTTATCATTCATGTTGTAATTTTCAAAAATATGCACTGATTTGTTTGTGATTTACGCTAAAATAAAATTTTTAAAAAAAACTAAAAAAAAGGGGATTGGATTCTCCAAGACCGATCTCCGTGATTCAAATCATTTACTCTTTAAGATTTGTTAAGTAAAATATTCATGCAAAAATTTAATATGATTGAGCGTCGGTAGTCATATATTTGAATCACTTTTGTTTTTACAAAATAACGACAATTATAATTTCAATAGTAGCCATTCATTTTTTTTTTTTTTTTGATAATATAAATGTGTTTCAAACATATAATTATCAATATCTAATCTTCTTAATTTTTTACATAAATATTCTATTTGATGAGTATTGACATATAAACGGTTTAGATCACCGAAACCGACCCCAAAATAGCCCAAATGCTCTTTGAAGTTCAGATGGGCAACTTCATAATCCAAACCCATAATAAATAAATAAAATAAATAAAAAGAAGGTAGTTACACTTTTCACCTTTTAATTCGACTCAAATTTCACTTTAATTCATATAGTTTTAATTTAAACATTATTGTTTATACATTTCAAATCAAGTTTCAATTTAAATGCAAGGTATGTAATATTACTCATACTTTGAAATTTAGAAAGTTTATCTGTATTGAAAATTTTATATCTGTTTAGAAATATTTGTTTGGGTTATCGGTAGAGGATAGCTATGATTATTGTAGAAACTTGCATGAGGATTAGGTGAATTGAAACTAATTTATCATCCTTGTGCATTGAACATTATTGCTCATTTAATACGTTTCAAATGTATATGATTTTGAGAGAAATAGGTGAACGTGGAAAAAAGGTATGCATCACCAAATCAAGTTGGCCTGTGTGTCCAGGATGAAAGTCCTGAAAAACGTGCGTATACATGGGTGTCGTTTTCCACGGACGAAATATCCGTGCAAGGTTGTACCAGTTTGATAATTCCCCATTGTTTTCTATTGTAAAGAACATAATTTGAGAATTGTGATATAAACTGAGCATGGCATGGTTTTCTTAGGATAGAAATATAAAACGTTTTGACATGGGCATTGCATATGCATTTCACCCTTATATCTTTGTTAAGATTCATATATTGTGTTGGATTATTTCTACTAGACTTTGGTTCACCCTATATGGGAAAACTATTTTTAGGTGTTGGTGAGATACCTCCGTAAAGGCAATAGCTTGGGAGGATTGGAGCAAGAGCTCCATTTTGTTTATTTGCTGTAATTATTTTGGGCAAGCCTAGGGCTTTATCTGTATTGGATTTATATCCATTTGATGCAACTAAGTATAGTCTTGGATAGTTGTAGCCTTCAGGGCCAACTCCACCATCCATATCAATATTCATTCAATTTCACATTTACAACACCAATTCCATTTATTTATACAAAATAAACATTTGAGACATTTAAGGCAAAACCATTTCTCTTCCAAATTTCACTCCAAGTGTCAAAATTAATAATTTTATCACAACTCAACCACATTTCCACACCCACAATCATTTTCAATACATCCATTTGAAAACCCCTCTTTTGATTTTAAACCAAAACCCTAGATTTGTTCAAAATCCTCTAAAATAACAAGATTGTTTTATAAAAACAAATAGCCAAGTTAAAAATCATAAAAGAGTGTAAAGAATCCCTATCTCGAAGCTAGAAGATGAGGGAGAGAGTGATGACACTTCCACAACATTGAAACCCAACTTTGTTCGAATGAAAACAAAGCTCTAGTTGAGCTCTATCTTTTTAACAAAAGGAGTATAGTGGAGAAATGAATAGATCTTGGTGTATTTGTAGAGAGAAAGTGAGTTTTAGAGAGAGAGAGAGAGAGTCTCAACTTAGGGTTTTTAGAAAGTTTTGAGAGAGAGAGAGATATTAAAAAGTGATGTAAAAAAATGACTTTTACAGACTGATGTATGCGCAGTCGGCTCGAGCGTAAAAAGTGACGCTTGAGCGTCCAGACACAAAAATAATTACCGCTTGAGCGTAGGAAGTAACACTCGAGCATAGAATACACTCTCCTAATAGTTTTGCAGACAGATGCCTACTGCTCGAACTCAAGAAGTGTCTCTCGAGCACACGACCGCTCGAACGTAAGAAGCACCGCTCGAGCATAGAATACATTGTCCTAGTAGTTTTGCAGACCTACCAATATATTGGAAGTCCACAAAGTCGAGCACAAGAAGCTACGCTCGAGCATAGAGGCAAAAATCTAGGCAATTAAAGTTTTGAAAACAAGCTACCAAACTGTTCCGAACGCAATCAACACATCCTAAAAGTCAAACTCAAGGAAGAAAAAGAAAAATAAGATATGTATAACAATACAAAACAACGAAACCCGTATCCAGAATATGAAATAGGTTAGGTTTTAAATCAAAATCACTATAATTACATAACCTTACACACACTTAGGGCGAGTTTCGCAACCTTAGAAAAAGTCAAAAAGTCAAAAAGTTATCCAAAAAGTTAAAAAGATATAACTATTCATCAAAAAAATATATTAAAAAATTAATATACAAATATTAATACATATAAAGTAGATGGCCCAAGATTGGTATTGACGTGATGAACTAAGTCAGTGGCAGAGACAAAAAAAAAAATTATTATGTATATATTCAAGAGTTTGGATGCTGAAGTTGGACCTGGGGGCCTACCATGGTTCCCGTTTTGATAATCTGAACCGCTAAATATGTAGAACTCGTTTAATACTATATACCTGTAAAAAATTACGTCTATTGGATATCGTTAACTACATGATCAAATCAGTTTTGTATAAAAATGGATGGTGTTATAGTTAATAGTTAACAAAAAAAAAAAAAAAACTAACACGATCAGATAGCTATCGATATCTAATCAAAGTGATTTTTTACAAAAATATAGTACTTGACGAGTTCTACACATTGAACGGTTCCGATTAGAAAAAACGGGACTCGTGGTGGGCCTCCACGGGCCAAACAACACCATCCAATCAAAGCCCGAGAAAGAGACAATATTTTCTCATCTACTCACCGGTAGACTCCACTGTCAATCCGTATGGCCTCCTACCCTATCTTCTCCTACACACTTATTTATCTAATTTTTTAATACACATTTTTTCATAAAAAGTTCAAAAGTTAATCCAAATATTCATATTTTTTTCTCAACTTTTTAGTTTAAAAATACAAAAAATACATTTATTTAAAACACTTTAAACAACCCCTTACCTTTAGAGAAAATGACTAGATCACTGCTGTCACTGAAAACTCTCTACACCGTGACAGACTTCTAAAAGTAATAAATACAAAATCCCCAACCTCACCTACAAACACATCAACAAAAATGAAACCACCTCAACCATAAATCATTGCACCACATTTATGTAAAATGGCAATGTAAACATACGTTACCCCAAATCAAACAAACCCACATCAGTATTCAAAATCTACCAAATCCCACATCAAAAGGTAAAAATATAAACTCCAACTATACCAAATTAAGGCTTGATTTGACATCATATAAATAAGTCAAAAAGTTACTATCTTAGGCCTCGTTTGAGAACTAATTTAATTAGTTTTTTTTTGGCTAAATAAGAAAAAAAAAAAAGAAAAAAACGTATGTTTGGGCCACTTTTTACTTAATTACGAAACGACGCAAAAAAAGAAAAGGGAATCTTTGACTTTTTGGTATGGGTTGTTGGCTTTTTGGCTAAAAAGGTAACTTTTTGGCTAATTGGCTATTTTAGCCTCTTGCCAAACGAGGCCTTATTTAATTCACATCATCCTATTTAAATTACATCACCTCTCTAACACATCACATCAAACCCAATCCAAACTCAAACCCAACCCAAACCCACCAATAAGTCAAAAAGTACACTTTTTTAGTACATGTCAAACCAACTCTAAATAAAAATATTCTTTCCAATCAAATAGCATTAAATGGTTCATAAGAAAATATACAAGACTAAGGTTCGTTTGGGAAGATGATTTGTGGCTAAAATAGTTACAAAAGACAAAATAAGCTATTTTAACCACAACAAACAAAACATCACATCTAACCCGTAATCATTACACTCTTCCTTCACAAAAAAAGTTAAAAAAGTCAAAAAATCAAATGTTCTTCCCAAACTAAGCTTTTTAGCTCAAACTAAAATAATTAAAAAAAAAAAACAAAAGGCCAACCCATTTTCCAAATCAATCCTTAAATAAATGAACATTCTTTAATTTGAAATTTATTATTAATTCCTTTATTAGTAATTCCTTTTAAGAAAAATCCTTAAATAAATCAACATTCTTTAATTTGAAATTTATTAGTAATTTCTTTATTAGTAATTCCTTTTAAGAAAAATTATCATTTTGGAATTGGGGGAGTGCGAATTAATCCTAACCCATTCTACCGTAATAAACACGCTACGAGTGAAAATTAAAAATAAACTATAAAGCTGTGGGACCCCTGGTGGGTGTGGGATCCTCGTTCCGATTTATCAAGCTTAGGTACTCTACTCGATCTTTCATCACAGCACAACACAAGCAAACGAAACGAGTACTGACCCTTCTGGTATCGTATTGCGCTCTTATTTTATGGGAAACTCAGTGTCCATGTTTGGTCAAGGTCTTCGTTCTCCTTCTCTTTCCTTTTCCGACGACATGTTTTCCGGTCTTATACCGGGTCTCAACTCCGTCAACTCGCCGGAAGACGAACTTTACGGTCAAATTCCTTCAACTTTGATAACTCTTCTTCATCTACCAACCCATTTTCTTCGTCTCTTCACCCACGGCATCGCTTTTCTAAGCCGAGACCGCTCCGGTTTCGGCACTTTCGTCCTCTGGTCCTGTCTAGTCACATCCGTCGCTTTAATTGCTTGGTCCCATAACTCTCCGGAGGACGAGGACGAGGACGAGGACGGCGGCGATACTGTTGCACCGCCGGAATATGACGCGGTGGTGTTGGGCTCCACACGTCGCTTCGAAGATGGTAACCGTTTCTGCTTTTGTTTTTCCCAATTGATCATGGGCTTGGGTTTTCCGAGAAAAAGTTTTCCCGAGAAAAAGTTTTCTCGGAAAAGTTTTCTGAACAGAGAAAATTAATAAAGTTTTTAAGGTGCATTAGTCAACTTTACTATTTTTGTAATTCTTTTTAGGGAACTTTTGAACCGCAATGAGATGAGAAAGTTAGCTTTTTTGTGACGCTATCGTACACTTTTATAATCATATCAATAGCGCATTGACGGAGCAGAGCATAAGAATTTTTTTATGTTGCAAATTGAAATTGGGGTAAACGAATTAGGAATTATTTACAGTAATTTATAATATATATTGAATATGCTTTTATTAGCGATTTGAGATCTCCATTGATAAAACTTATGCCAAGAAAATAAAAAACAAAAGAGAGAATGGAAATATCATAATCAGCATTATTGTAGACTTGTAGTGATATTCATTAATAATGAAACTTCTAAATATAGTTTTTTACTCATTGAAATTGGTAGAAGTTTTTTTTTTTTTTTTTTTTAATGGATTTAGGATTTGTTGAAGTAAAGGAAAAGGAAATGGAGTGAAATTACTTGTACCTGATCATTTTTTAGGAGTACCTAAACATAAAAATGAGTTTTTGAGGAATTGCTATTTGTTTTAATAGAAAAAAAAAAAAAAAAAAAAAATACTAGACGTGCTGTTTTTGTTTGGTTGGGGTTCTCTGAACTTTTCCCAAAAATGAAAAAAGAAAATAAATTTTTTGAAAACGTAGCATAAAAGTCCTAATTGAGCCAAACAATATTGTTTAATTGATTCGAGTTGAGTTAAAACTCAAAATCAAAAGGCCATCCAGTGGAAAAAAAACCCCAAAACTGTTGCTTTTATTTTATTGCTATTTTGAAATGCCATTGAATATATGCTTTGAGATGAGAAAGTTGAAGTACCTAGAAAGTTTTACCAGAAATTTAACCAAAAGAATGATGTGTGGGTTAGATTGAATTCTTGTACATTGGGCTCCTGCATAAAATGAATCTCAACCATTCAATGTGTTTTCTGTGACAATTTTCTAGGTACCTAACAGCTCTGCTTTAATATTGATGCTTTCTCTGGATTTTTTAATCTATTACTCTCTCTGGTAGCCTGTGTTTGAATGTTGGTTTTCTTTACTTTTTTGGATCACGGCTAGTGGCATGAAGACTATTTTATTTTTTTTTTGGTTACATCATAAAGAAAACTACAAGCAAAGGACTAAGCCCGTTTACTAGAGATTCCGATCATGCCTCTCACTAACAAGCTTCTAATTTCAGTTGGTGGTTCGTTCACCACCAACATTCCTTCAAGTTGATCTGCACTTAGTTTAGCTAGAGTCTGCACATAAATTTCCTTCTTTCCAAATGTGTTGAATTGTGCACTCACATTCTCTGAAGAGAATTTTGGCATCTTCCACCAAGTTTCTGAAGGGGCATTGATCCCCAGTTTCTTCCTCCATTAGGTTGACTACCTTGGTTGCATCTGTTTCTATCATCACATTGTTTAGGTCCTTTTGTAGTATAATAGTGAGGCCCTTGTACAATGTCCACAGCTCCGCTTGTAGGCTTGTTCCCATTTGCATTCTGCCATAGTGGCATAAAGACTATGAAAAAGGAGAATTTACAGTGAATTTTAAGGTTTGTTTGTGTTTATGTGTGGTAAATCTTTTTTTTTTGGAACTAATGTGTGTGGTAAGTCTGATATTATATAGGTGTATTTGTGGTGAAGCTCTCTTTTCTTCCCCTCTCCTTCTATTGATTGGTGAGCTGGTGAAGCACAGATGTGTGTTAGTGTTGAAGCATGTTCTTTGCACATCATTCATCACATCATTCATCACTATTCGAACTTAAGAAGTGTCGCTCGAGCGCATGACCACTCGAACGTAGGAAACACCGCTTGAGCATAGAATACACTCTCTCAATAGTTTTGTAGACCTGCCAATATACCGGAAGTTCACAAAGTCCGCTTGAGCGTAAGAAGTTACGCTCAAGCGTAGAGGCAAAAATCTGGACAACTAAAGTTTTGAAAAACAAGTTATCAACCCGTTTCAAGCGCAACCATCACATCTCAAAAGTCAAACTCAAGGAGGAAAAATAAGAATAAGACAGTGAATAACAATACAAAACAACAAAACCTATATCTAAAATATCAAATAGGTCGGATCTTAAACCAGAATCGTTATAATTACATAACCTTACACACACTTACCTTCAGAGAAAATGACCAGATCACCGCTGTCACCGAAAACTCTCTACACTGCGATAGACTTCCGAAAGCAACAAATACAAAATACCCTACGCCACCTACAAACACATCAACAAAAATGAAACCAGCTCATCTATAAATCATTGCACAACATCTATCTAAAACGACAATGTAAACATACGTTACCCCAAATCAAGCAAACCCTCGTCAATATACAAAATCTACCAAATCCCATATGAAAAGGAAAAAATATAAACTCCAACAATACCAAATTAAATAGAAATACTCCTTCCAATCAAATAGCATTAAATTATTCATAAGAAAATATATAAGACTAAATAAGTCAACATTCTTTAATTTGAGATTTATTAGTAATTCCTTTTAAGAAAAGTTATCATTTTGGAATTGGGGGAGTACGAATTAATCCTAACCCATTCTACCGTAATAAACACGCTACGAGTAAAAATTAAAAATAAACTAAAAGATGTGGGACCCCAAGTAGCTACTCTACTCGATCTTTCATCACAACACAACACAACACAAGCAAACGAAACGAGTACTGGCCCTTCTGGTATCGTATTGCGCTCTTATTTTATGGGAAACTCAGTGTCCATGTTTGGTCATGGTCTTCGTTCTCCTTCTCTTCCCTTTTCCGACGACATGTTTTCCGGTCTTATACCGGGTCTCAACTCCGTCAACTCGCCGGAAGACGAACTTTCCGGTCAAATTCCTCCAACTTTGATAACTCTTCTCCATCTACCAACCCATTTTCTTCGTCTCTTCACCCACGGCATCGCTTTTCTAAGTCGAGCCCGCTCCGATTTCGGCACTTTCGTCCTCTGGTCCGGTCTAGTCACCACTGTCGCTGTAATTGCTTGGTCCCATAACTCTCAGGAGGACGAGGACGGCGGCGATACTGTTGCACCGCCGGAATCTGACGCGGTGGTGTTGGGCTCCACACATCGCTTCAAAGATGGTAACCGTTTCTGCTTTTATTTTTGCCAATTGATCATGGGTTTGGGTTTTCCGAGAAAAAGTTTTCCCGAGAAAAAGTTTTCTCGGAAAAGTTATCTGAACAGCGAAAATTAATAAAGTTTTTAAGGTGCATTATTCAACTTTACTATTTTTGTAATTCTTTTTAGGGAACTTTTGAACCTCAAGGAGATGAGAAAGTTAGCTTTTTTTTTGACGCTGTCGCACACTTTTATAATCATATCAATAGCGTATTGATGGAGCAGAGCATAAGAATTTTTTTAAGTTGCAAATTGAAATTGGGGTAAACGAATTAGGAATTATTTACAGTAATTTATAATATATATTGAATATGCTTTTATTAGCGATTTGAGATCTCCATTGATAAAACTTATGCCAAGAAAATAAAAAACAAAAGAGAGAATGGAAATATCAGAATCAACATTATTGTAGACTTGTAGTGATATTCATTAATAATGAAACTTACAAATATAGTTTTTTACTCATTGAAATTGGTATAAGTTTCTCCCTCTTTTTTTTTTTTTTTTTAATGAATTTAGGATTTGTTGAAGTAAAGGAAAAGGAAATGGAGTGAAATTAATTGTACTTGATCATTTTTTAGGAGTACCTAAACATAAAAATGAGTTTTTGAGGAATTGCTATTTGTTTTAATAGAAAAACAAATAAAAAATAATACTAGATGAGCTGTTTTTGTTTGGTTGGGGTTCTGAACTTTTCCCAAAAATGAAAAACGAAAATAAAAATTTTGAATACGTAGCATAAAAGTCCTAATTGAGCCAAACAATATTGTTTAATTGATTTGAGTTGAGTTAAAACTCAAAATCAAAAGGCCATCCAGTGGAAAAAAAGCCCCAAAACTGTTCCTTTTATTTTATTGCTATTTTGAAATGCCATCAAATATATGCTTTGAGATGAGAAAGTTGAAGTACCTAGAAAGTGTTACCAGAAATTTAACCCATGTGTGGGTTAGATTGAATTCTTGTACATTGGGCTCCTACATAAAATGAATCTCAACCATTCAATGTGTTTTCTGTGACAATTTTCTAGGTACCTAACAGCTCTGCTTTAAGATTGATGCTTTCTCTGGATTTTTTGATCTATTACTCTCTCTCTGGTAGCCTGTGTTTGAATGTTGGTTTTCTTTACTTTTTTGGATCATGGCCAGTGGCATGAAGACTATTTTTTTTTTTGGTTACATCAGAAAGAAAACTACAAGCAAAGGGCTAAGCCCGTTTACTAGAGATTCCGATCATGCTCCTTACTAACAAGCTTCTAATTTCAGTTGGTGGTTCGTTCACCACCAACATTCCTTCAAGTTGATCTGCACTTAGTTTAGCTAGAGTCTGCACGTAAATTTCCTTCTTTCCAAATGTGTTGAATCGTGCACTCACATTCTCTAGAGAGAATTTTGGCATCTTCCACCAAGTTTCTGAAGGGGCATTGATCCCCAGTTTCTTCCTCCATTAGGTTGACTACCTTGGTTGCATCTGTTTCTATCATCACATTGTTTAGGTCCTTTTGTAGTATAATAGTGAGGCCCTTGTACAATGTCCACAGCTCCGCTTGTAGGCTTGTTCCCATTTGCATTCTGCCATAGTGGCATAAAGACTATGAAAAAGGAGAATTTACAGTGAATTTTAAGGTTTGTTTGTGTTTATGTGTGGTAAATCTTTTTTTTTTGGAACTAATGTGTGTGGTAAGTCTGATATTATATAGGTGTATTTGTGGTGAAGCTCTCTTTTCTTCCCTCTCTCCTTCTCTTGATTGGTGAGCTGGTGAAGCACAATGTGTCAGTGTTGAAGCATGTTCTTTGCACACCATTCATCACTACTCCTTCCCCATAAAATTTCTTTGCACCTTCAATTAATTCAGACCTGCACACCCAGTTCTTTAAGTCATTACATGGAATATTTCATAAGACTTTTCTTAAGGATTAAAAGCACCAAACCACCTGTAGCTCGCCCTAAGAAAGTTTTTTAATTTTATTTTAGTTCTTTAAAGCTGAAAAACTATTTTCATGAGATATTTCACTGAATTAATAAAAAATAAAAAGAGGTTTGAAGCATATCTCATATGGGTAAGCCTAGATTTCACACATTGATAGAAAGTTAGAAATATATAGATGTTAATTCCTGTTTTCTACCTCAGTAGGAATTTTTAGTGCTTTGTTATGGCATACGTCATTACCTACATGACATTTAGCCATAGCAATTTCACTGGAAGTGTCACGACCCAAATCTGTCCCTAAAAGTTTGGACATGATCGACCTGTATTTAGGCCTGAAAACAAAATAGTCAACAAATAATTTATACAATATCGGGGCCTAAATGTATAAGTATAATGACAAAATGAAATGTCCATTTGAGTGGTGTCTAAATGCGAGGATCTTAGTACACACATCATATGCATCCACATCTACATATACAGTTCATAAAACCAAAAGTCCATGACATGCCAATCTAGACAAAAGGGTAATGATCTATAATTTACATATTAGCAATATATCTATATCATTAGCAAAATGGAATATACAAAGGAAACCCAAAATAAAACAAAAGGGTATTACTTGGGAGGCTTGACAAAATTGGACCAACAAAAGGCTCCTGGAGTTGACCTAGGGCTGGCCTCTGGGCTGCTCACCTACATAAATATATATAAAAAAATAGAGTGAGTAAGGCCTCATTTGGGGAGTGGTTATTTTAGCCAAAAAGTCAAAAAGTTACTAAAATAGCCTATTCCCAAACGAGGCCTAAGGCTTAGTGAATAATAGCAATGTAAGGAGATTCATGTGAATGAGCATAAGACACGAAGAATATATTTTAAATTACATGTCTGTCTTAGTCTTGATCATTTTGGAACGGCCTCAGGCCCACATAAGATGGAACGAGCCTCGGGCCCAACATAAGACGGGAACGGCCTCGGGCTCAGCATAATAACAAAACGGCCTTGGGCCCAATATCATAGTAAAATGGCCTTGGGCCCAACATATCAACAGCTGTTCGGAACAATATTGGGTAGATGGAATATCGACATGTCTCCATCTCCCCGAGCCATGTGTCATAAGTAGTCCATGTTATAACGGCCTTGGGCCCATTATTCACAATCAAGCAGAACAATCTTGAGTCCATTGCATATATCATTGTTCAATCATTCTCGTTATTCCAATCAAAACACAAGTGATACAACATACGCCATTCACAAGTAGAAATATAAAAATCGTAATCACAATACATAAATAAAACATGTTGTTACACTATTATTACTCACAATGATGTGGACGAACAATGGTCCCTTCCTGTACGTGACCTACACATAGCACACAACTCGTAAGTAAGTCCCTTTTCTTTTTATTCATTGTTCGATTCGTAATCAATTATAAGCATTTTAGAAGGATCAAATGTACACATTAATAATTTTAGAGGGTCAAACAAAGGCAAAGAAGTTCACAGAAATTTCCTCCATGGGCTGCACGTGCGGAAGTCTCCCACCGCACATGCGGGAAGGTGTGCCGCACGTGCAGCTTCGCACGTGCTTTTATTTCAGAATGCTCAATCATGCTCTCTTGTTTTCCGCACGTGCGGCTGTGAGCCCCGCATGTGCGGCTGTGTATCCCGCACGTGCGGCCATAAGCCCTGTATGTGCAGTTCTGGGCTCTGTTTGAGCAGTCTGAATATTCAACAATTTCAGCTTTTGAGAGGCAATTCAAGGCCCTAATCCAAGCAATTACATTTCACAAACATAATATATGATCACAATAAACATAAATCTCAAGCCCAAGTAAATCGTAACTCATCTCAATTGCACTTTTACAAATCAAATTTCCACATTTCATTCATTTCTTCATCTTCTTATGGTTAATCAAAATAGGTACAAACATATATGCATGTAAGAGCCAAAGCATGCAAAATTAAAGATTAGAAGGTAGTTCCTCTCAAACTAAATCAAAATAAACTCCAAATACAAGAATCAACTCCCAAAGTAGACAAAGACAATGAATCTTGATGATTTTCATGGATATTTTCTCCAACAAAATCTTTATGGCAAAACCCTAACTTCCGTAAGTGTATAACTTCTTTTTAAGGCTTGAATCTCATCAATTGAGGAAAGATTTAAGATATTAGAGTTGATTTACACTTGCCTTGAGTCAATCCTTGAATTAATCTTCAAGTTTCTTCAATCTTCCACTTAGGTTGAGCTCTCTCCTCTTTTCTCTCTTCTCTTCTTCTCTCTCTTTCTCCAGGAGATATTTTTAGTGTTTAGGCTCATATATGTGACCACCATATCTTCTAAGTTCTAAGTTATGAGTCTAAATAAGCCTAGTTGAGATTTGAGCCCAATTAAATCAATTTAATTTGTTATGAATCAAATTTTTACAAAAAAATCATATTATGTCCTAAAAATCATGTTGATCATAACTGTAAAGTCAATTTCAGGTTATCGTGCCTCTAAGGCTTTCAGTTTCCAGTCCAAAGGTCGTAATTTCAACAAATTTTCTCGTAACCGACAGATATAATTTCATAATCACATAATTCACATAATTAAACACTATTCCATGTGAAATTTCTCATCAAGCATATAACCACACATAATTAAAGACGTAAAGCATGTAAGAGGGTTGGGTTATTACAGGAAGGCTCTGAGTCCGAGCAATACCAACTTCCTTGTTATTGGTGAAATCAATTTTTATTACACTGATCAATCTTGGCTTGTGTCAAGAATAGTCCCTAACTGATGCCATTGGAAATGATGCTGAATTTTTTGTTTTGGTTATCAGTGAGGGAATTTTAGTCATTCAAGTAAGCTACATTTATCCTGCATTATGTGGGATTAAAGGCCATTTAGGATTTTTGTACCAATCCTTGTTTTTCACAAACATAGCCTCAAGCATGCCTAAATGTTGTCATGCCGAGAAAAGAAGACTCATTTTCACTGTAAACTGATACCTTGGACATATTTTTTCAAGTTTAAAAAATTAGCTTCACCTAAAATCTCACTATCACCTCTTCTGTTTAAATTGATATTTGATCTATCAGAGGTAGAGTCTGCTCTCAGGCAGCTGGGATGTACCATCTTGCCTCGTAAGTTAAAGGAGCATGCCTGTTATTCTGTCACGATATATTTGTTTAGGTTGACTTTTGAAAAAATATAGCTGTTCTAGGTTTGGAGTTTGGATGTATTAGAGACCTCAGATGGTCTCCCATTTCCTCTCCTAGAATGTCTATTTTTCTGTCATATTAATCGATCAGTGTGGATGTGTTTTTTTTCTTTTCAGTGCTTTACAAAGCAAATGGAAGTGAGATTGCCTCAGAATCAGATGTGCTGTATGCAGAAGAGTTGCAGATGCAAGAAGTCATGTTGGCTTCCCTACTCCCTTCTCGAATATCAAACAATGCAATGTCGCCAGCCATCCAAACTAGTCCAACATCAAATGCCGAGCCATCCCAGTTCTCCTGTGGTATTTGCTTTGAGGAGATAGAAAGTTGGCGAAAGTTCAGAAACCAAACTTGCTCTCACTCCTTCTGTTATGATTGCACAAGTAAACACATTACAGCAAAGATCCAAGACAACGTAAAAATAATTTTGTGCCCTGAAGTAGATTGCAGAGCTCCGTTAGATTTCAACACTTGCAGACAGATCATCCCAAACGACATCCTTGTCAAGTGGGATGAGTCCCTGTGCAAGTCACTGATTCCCGAATCCCAAACAGTGTACTGCCCTTTTATGGACTGTTTGGCCATGTTGGTTAATGATTCCGGGGAGGTCATAAGGAAGATAGAGTGCCCTGCATGCTGGAGATCAATCTGTGCAAAGTGTGGTGTTCTGTGGCATTTGGAATTTACATGCGAGGAGTTTGAGAGACTGAATGCGAAGAAGAAAAAGGGGAAAGATGATGATGGGTTGGTGAAGGAACTTGCTAAGAAGAAGAGCTGGAGGAAATGCCCAAATTGCAAAATCTATGTGGAAAAAACTGAGGGTTGTTTGCACATTACTTGCAGGTGTGGATACGAGTTTTGCTATCGATGTGGATCAAAGTGGGGCAAGTATCACGGCGGCTGCAGCCTACAAGCATGACTGCCGGGGAGAGATCATATACAGAAAGTGAAGGAGAAAGGGTGGGTTATAACACACCAGAACAGTAATATAATGGTCCAAACAGGTACAGCTTTTAAAGTGTTTCGTATAGCTTTTACTTACAACTTGTGAGGTAAAAATAATTATTTAAGTATAAAAATGCTAATTATTAGCAAGTTAGAGAATAAATATTTTTAGCTTTTTTTTTTTTTTCTTTCTCTGATTATCAATTTCTAGCTATAAAAAAGCTACAGATGCCTAACTACAGAGGAATGACCAAAAAAACATTACTGATGCTTGAGAACCTAGCTAAAATTGGGCTTGGGATGGTGATAATCAAACTGACCACCAAAGGATTTTTACAAGCTTTAGCTAGATTTTTATTTTTATTTTTATTTTTTTTAAGAGTCGATAGTATTCGAACTTTGGCTTTCGCTTCACAATAGTTATTGCATTACAATGCTTCTGCTAGTTAAACTCACACAATTATAAGCTTAAGGTAGTTGGATTGTTCCTTCAGTAAGTATATTTGAAATGCAAAAGCACCTACCATGTAAAAATTAGGATATACCCCCATAAAAGGTTTCATTTTTTAATCAAATAATTAGAGCGACATGAATCAACTAGGCTAGCTCAATTGGCCCGCCTTTGTACACTTCTATCTATTAGGAGATCAGGAGTCATTTCTTGTTAAATGCAAAGATTGATATATATATATATATATTTTTTCTTTTTCTTATGAGCCTCTTTGTTGTTGATTTCTTCTCTATTTGGGATTCTTTTTTAGGTTAGTTGTTAGGCTTATGATTGTCCATTTGGGCTCTGTTTGCAGCTACGTCTAGGATTAACATCTAGTTCAATTTTTTTTTAGTTTTTCTTCATTTGATAATGGTTGAATCAAATCATTGTGGGAGGCTGATTTTAGTTTATTTGATTGCACTTGTTTTAGAAATTCAGTACTTTTAGGGCTGGTTTGGGATGTTCTAAAGAAGTGCACTTTTTTACTTATGGACTTATATGGGTTGGGTTTGGATTGGGTTTGATGTGATGTGTTAGAGAAGTGATGTGATTTAAATAAGATGATGTGACTTAAATAGAATAATGACTTTTTAACTTTTTGTATTATTTAGGTTACGCCAAACTTGGCCTTAATCTTGTAATTATTATTATTATTTTTTAGATAAATTATATACTATTGGTTTTAGTTTGAGCAAAATTTTATTTTGGTTTTCATAATTTTAATTTTATCAATTTAAATCTCACACTTTTAATTACATTTCAATGTGGTTCCTTTGTCATTTACATTTAGTATTTTAGGCCAAAAACATCATGTGCAACACATGAAAATTTTAGGAAGCGTTTGGTTTGGTTTAGTTTTAGAATCATGATTTGAAAATAGAGTTATATTTTGAGTTTGTGAGTTGTTGAATCATAATTTGAGAAATTTTTTTTTTGTTTAGTTATGAGTTTGAAAAGAGTTTTGAATTGAGTTTAGATTTTTTTGAAATGAGTTTGAAATAAGAAAAGTTGTTTGGTTATGAATTTTGGAAAGAGTTTTTAAAATTTAATTTAAAAACTTATAACTCATAATCAAAAACATAACTCAAAATTCTATTCAAAGTTCATAACCATTTTTTTTTTTTTAACTTCAGTTTTAAAAAACAATTTATTTTAAAAATTCAAAAAATTCCGAAAATATTTTTTTATTTAAATATTAAAAAAAATATATATTATTTTTTTGTTAAAAAAAATATTCAACCAGTGTTTTAAAATTACTTTTGATTATATATTTGATTGGAAATTTTTTTTAATTGTTTTGTTTAAAAATGTTTTTTTTTTATTTTTTAAAAATTATTGTGACAAATTAATTTTTATTTAATTTATTTTTTGGTCAATTTTAAATAAATGGCCAAATAGTTTGTCATTTTGGTCTAAAAAAAATAATTTTTATATTTTAAGTATATCAAAAACAAATATAATTTTAAAAAAAATAAAATAACAGGTGGCTATTGGAAAAGAAAAAAAAAAAAGAAGTTTGCTCAATCAACCTACGGACGATCAAAAACATTCGGGAGGATGTTTGGACAGACAATCGGGTAGACTCAATTTCAAAATTCAAAATTCAAAATCTCACTTTGCCAAACATGTTTTGAAAAGAATTTTCAAATGTGTGGAATCAATTTTTGAAAAATATATCCAAACACAGCACTGAAATAGGAGAGTGGAATTATGATTCCTCCCCTAAACCAAACATAGCCTTAGCCATTTTGACCGAACAAAGAAAGATAAATATATTACATCGGTGTTCGAATAATTTTTGACCAATTCCATTTTGGTCTCTATAGTTTCACATGTGTTTTCCATTAAAAAATCTAAAGAAAACTAACAAAAGGATAACATTGAAATAAAATTAAAAATGTAGGGTTTAAATGGATAAAATTAAAATTATGAGAATTAAAATGAAATTTTGTTCAAATTAGAGCAACTAATAGTATAATTTATATATATGTATATATATATTGAAAAATTTTATAATACACACCTTTAAAAAAGTGGGTCATATGCCATAGTTATGACTTATGTCTTGAAACATTTTTATTTCATTATGGTTTAAATATATGCAAATGATCTCTTTATGATTTAGGACTAAATATATGATTGATATCGTTACAAAGAGGGGGATTCTATTTACGCCCAAAAAAATATTGAGTATGCTCAATTTCTCAGTACATTTTATTCAATTATTTAGAGTTATATTTTACTCTTAATACACCTTATATATATATATATTCCAAATTATCCTTTAAAGTACCCCCAAATAATAAACAGATTAAAAACCCAAAATTATTTGAAAAACCTTTCATCTTGTTCAGATACAAGGAATATGGCATTGGCGAAGGAGAACAAGATGGTGAAACCAAAAATTGATTTCATAGGCTTTGATTTGTTAAAACCATAAATTGACGTGTGAATTTGGGTTTTTGTTTAGAAGCGTACATGTTATGTCCTGGTTTAAAAAATTGGGTTTCTCTGTATGTTTAACTGTAAACACAAATTTTGATATGAAAACATTTGCTTTGTGAACTGAAATGATTTTATGTGCTTTCTCTATATTTGTAGGAATAGGTTTATGTATGATGAATGTATCATTCAGAATTTTTGAATAACATTCGGCTTTCTAGGATATGTATATTGATTTTAGTGAATACTTATCTCTTTTTTGATGGGTTGTTTAAAAAACAGTTTTTATTGTTATTGTTATCCATTGTTTAATTTGTTCAAACTGTTTTCTATTCTTTCAAGAATAAGAAACAAATACGTTGATAATAATGGTGAGTTTTGGTGGGATGGTTTGAAGTGTTGGAGTGAGAAAGAAGAAGCGGAGAAAGCAATTAAAACTTGGAAAGAAGATGAAGAATACGAATAAGTGATTAGGATGTATTATGAGAAAAAAAAAATTATTTTAAAATTTAGGCCAAGTTTGACATCTCAATATAAGTGCACTTATTTCATCTTTTTATCTTTTTTGGGTCACATCAATCAACATCTCCTCTCTACTTTTTTTACACATAATACAAGAAAAGTCAAAAAGTACACTTATTTTAAACTTCCCAAACTTGGCCTTAATGTGTTGTTCTTATTAGTAAATTTATACTAGGACGTACTTAAAGAATTTTTTGGGTGCAAATAGGATCACCCTTACTATGAGGTGGCTGAAGCCTACTTGTGGTCTAAGATAAAGTAGACAATCTAATCGAGGCCTTTATAATTTTTGCATTTAATTTTTTGTTTAAAATTTATTTTTTCTGCCTTTTGAGATCTAATATTGAAAATTAATTAACGTTTTATATTTAAGTTCTATTATCGTATTCTTCTTAATTGATATTATAGCTAGGGGTTGGCTCCCTCCAGCTTGTGTTCGGACTGGAGGATAGTGTTGGGTCAGTGGTGGGTCCCGTTTTGATAATGTAAATCGTTTAATGTGTAAAACTTGTCGAGTATTATATGCTAAAAAATCACATTGATCGGATATCGATAGTTATGTGATCAAATCAGTTTTGTATAAAAAAAATAAGTAGTGAAAAAATAAACAGTTGACAAAAATCTGATCTGATGAGATAAATATCGATATTCGATCAACATGATGTTTTACGTGTATATAGTACTCGATGAGTTCCACACATTGAACGGTTCAAATTATCAAAACGAGACTCATGATGGATCCCCACGGGCCCAACAGTACCTTTCAACCCGATCATGGACTAGAAGGAAGCCCGAGCCTTATAGTTAATCCACTTAATCTCATTTATGACATGGTTTACTTTAAATATGATTTCATCAATTTTAATTTTGAAAAATGTCTTCCTATTTTATAAAAAAAATTGAAAAACTTCTTTCTAAAAAACTATTTGGATGATCTAAATATATTTTTTAACTTTTTATGAAAAAATGTATAAAAAAGTAGAGAGGTGATGTGATCTAAATAAGTTTACTTTTATACGTTATGCCAAACACTCCCTACTTTTTACAAGTATTATTTATAATAATTTTTACAAGTTTTGTTAATAATATTATATACTTAGAAAAGTGCCTAATATATATATATATATATATTAGTATTCTATTAAAATGTTTTCTTCGATTTGCAATTTTTTGGGCAAATTACAAAAAGGTGATATAATCACAAAATAATTGTAGTATATATGAGAATATTTTTTAGTGCACAGAAAAGACTTGCACCATTGGAGATTTTTTGTTTATTTTTTTTATATCAGCAAATATGAATTTTATTGATAACAATCAAGGTAAACTTTAAATCATACATCAATAAAAGTAGTCAAAATAAAAGAAAACATAGTGCTATAAGCAACATAGCAAAACTCAGTCATCCCAACCAAGTTGGCATAAAAGAGATTGCACAATCATCTGCAGCACCCTCCAGATCAATGGTTAAAGAGAGATCAACCATGTGTATGTGTCAATAACTTAGAAACCCATCCAAAATTCCTATGTAGCCACCAGAGATCTGCTACAGTAGTGACAAAACAAGGAATCCAATAAACAACTCCCCTGATGCCTTCCTGTACAAACTCCTCTTCTAATCCCCTTTATCTCTTATAGATCTAATAAATACCAACTCATTTGCTGTGTAATCCACCTCCTTGCAATTGTATTTGACCCATAAGGCTGTTCTTACTTTGATCCTTTCACTCAAAGACTCCCAATTTACTTGACCCCATTAAACTTGCAGTGATGCTAGAGACTTCTAATTTAGATGCTCTAAACACACCTTTAATGAGGTGAAAAAAAAAAGAAAAAAAAAAAACACAGCACTGACAGTGGCAGTGGGTGGGACCCACTGTCACATCACTAGTGGCACCTCTAATTCGAGGTCCCAAGCATTTTTGTTAAACATGTAATCATGTCTCACTCTCCATACTTCCCACATTACTAAGGTAATACTTCCACATTTTTCTTTCCAGTTTCAAGAAATTAAAACCTGACCACCATTGGAACATACTAGTAGTTGATTCTGGGGTAAACCATTGCATACCCCCCACCATTGAAGCAGTATAAGACCATACTCTCCAAACACAATGGCAATGAAGAAGCACATGGTTGTATGTTTCTTCAACTGAATTACAGAAGATGCACATATCCCTTAGTAACACATTTCCACACCAACCAGCCAAAGAATTGAACCTTGAGAAGGGCAATATTTTTCCATAACAATTTGTATGCATCCATCTTAAGACCCAGATTGGAGATGATCCAATAATAGACAGAAAACTTACCTGAAGGATGAGCATTCCACACCAGTGAGTCTTTGCAATCCAAAACAGGTAATGGTGCAGTGTGTAGCAGCTCCCCGAGTCTACTGTCTTTATGCATACATGAGACTTGCACTATCATGAAAATATAATATCATTTCTTCATTGCTCCACAGAAATGGGCTTGTTTGGTTTGTTTTTTAGAAAAATTTTTGAGAAAAATTCTCTACAAATAAATTTTCAAGAGTAATCAAACTAAACAAATTTTTTCAAAAAAAATTTCAAAATTTTGTTTAGTTACCTACTTTTCAAAATCTCTCTCTCTCTCTCTCTCTCTCTCTCTCTCATACACATCAAATCAATCACTTTTTTTAAAACTTTATTCCTAATACAATTTTTCAAAACCATTTCTGAAAAAAGACAAACAAAACAAGTTTTCGTACTTTTACAATTTTTTTTTTTTTAAAACATAATTTTGAAAACAAATTTAAATCATCAATATTAGAGAATTAACCCAAGAAAATAAGAACTAGAATGTGCATTGAGCATAATAGAACTCACCAAAGATATTCTCATATGTTTCAAGCATATGAATATATATATATATATATTTTTAAGCCAAAAGTAAGTTACATTGTACTAACATTTACATTCCTAATTTATTTTTTTACGCGTAAACTTAATCATATGCTTAAAACATATTATTTTTAAATTATAAAAAATGAAATCCTTATTTTGTGCAAGCCTAGGCAAGTACCTCACTTGTCTACTAGTTGAGCCGCAACTATTCTCACCACATCAAAACTAAGGGAAAATATCATTAAAGTGGAAGCTACGGAAAATATTTACAAATTAATAAAAAAAACTCTGTAATATCAAAACTCAAATTCATACAGTTTTCCATGACATTGATATTTGTTTTTGAGCTGTCCACTTATTTGTTATTTCCCTAAAAAATAACCTTTAATAAAATTCAGGGTAAATTATACCTCTCTAGTTTGAGTAGAATTTTTCTTTAGTCATTGTAATTTTAATTTGATGAATTTGATCCATATATTTTTAATTTTGTTATAATGTGACTCTTCCCTCATGGGTTGTTAACATTTTGAATGGAAATAAAAATAAAAATAAAAATAATTCACGTACAGAACTAGAGAGGCTAAAGTGAAAATCAAAACAAATTATAAGGACCGCCCGTGTAATGATTGTATTACATCGGTAGTTCTTGAGTTTGTTTTGAATTTCACGTTGTTCATTTTAGTTTTGTACGTGGTCTTTTTCCATTCTGACTTCTAACGATAAGTAATGGAGGGTCACGTCGAAGCAAAATTAAAAATATAGGAATCAAATTATTCAAATTAAAATTACAGGAACTAAAGTGACACTTCGTTTAAATTATATGGACTAATTATGTAATTTATCCTCAGGGCCGTTTGTTTCCAAAGGTAGAATGAAAGGGTTTGATAGTGAGGGGATTGTTAGTGATGAGATTAATAGTGAGGAGATTAATAAAATTGTGTTTATTTTTATGATAGTTGTTAGTGTGGGAATTGTTAAATTATTTTTAAATAAAATAAATATAAAAAATAAAAACAAAACTATGATTTTTACTTAACAAAAAATACAAAAACATTAAGCATTAATGTTCAAAAAACAACGCCCAACATGTTAAAAAAATAAATAAATTGCACTTGGCCAGTTAGCCGTCCGGATGTCCGGCCGAACGTCTGGTAACACCCTAAGCCGAACGGATTATTTTCTAACACCATCTCCTTACCCAGACTATCAATCTCTTCACCCAATAGTCCGAATGGACCGCAAATCCGAAGCACTATAAACAAAACAAACATGATATATGGTTACTATTCATCACTAGCATTCCGCTCCGAACTACTAGAGAGCAAAACAAACGAGCCCTCAAATTAATCATAGCGTAATTCAAATTATTCTCTTATAACTAAGTCACAACTTACACTCCCTCATAGCCACTTTGAAACATAACTAGCACTACGTTACTCATAACTATATGACTACTGTGAAACCTAACCAACACCAATTTGCTTTATTACCATCACTTTGAGCATAATCAGCATCAATTTTCTAGTAATATCAACTACTTCGAGACATAATCAACATCACTTTCTTCGTAACCATGATCTTTAGAAAATAAAATCATAGAAAATGGAGGATCATATGTTAAACATGCTATTTTATTACTCAGATCTAGTATGAAGATACAATATTATATGAAGCATCTTAAGATAAACTTATAGAATATGACTGATACAACAATCACATGGGATTATGTAGCAACCCACAATTGAAAACAATAGCTCCTAACTAATACTGAAATCTTCATAACTTGAACTACATATTTCTCATAATCATAATCATTTTGAGTCATAATTAAAAAGGTCCAGCTTGTGTCCAGTTAGAGATTAAGATTGGACCGTCCAGTATGGCTTGTGAGTCCATTTTTGGACCCCATTTCGATAATCTGAACCGTTGAATATATAGAACTCGTCAAGTACTATAACCCTGTAAAAAATCACATTAATTGGATATCGACAACTATTTGATCAGATCAGTTTTGTATAAAAAAAATGATAAAAAAAATATGATTGATAGAAATCTGATCTGATTAAACAGCTATCGATATCCGATCAAAGTGATTTTTTACAAGAATATAGTACTCGACGAGTTTTACATATTGCACGGTTCGAATTATCGAAAAGGGACCCAAAAATAAACCCATGGATCGGACTGAACGATCCAATCTTGATCACCAATTGGAGAGAAACTGGATCCTAATTAAAACTATTTTGATGCCTACACTCACCGTAATCGATTATGAAAATAAGACCAGAGAAGAGAGAATTGCAAAGAAAATCAATTTAATATGTAATCTATTTTTGTTATTAGAATATTTAATGGTTGTGTTTTGATGTGATTTTTTTGACTCGGATCGAGTAATGCTAGGAATCATGAAAAAAATGTCATGAAAATAATCATGAAAGATTCTTCACCTTTGGATTACACATACAATAAAACATCACACACTAATCAAAAGATGAAATTTTTTCATGATGTATTTCATGATATTTTTTTCATGATCTTTAACATTACTCTTTTAGATCTAGTAATTAAAAAATAAGGTGCCTAACATAGACTCCAACAAAGAGGTGAGTAAAAGATCAACCCTTGGTTTTATTTCAAGGGTTTGGCATTGGTCCAGTCTAAGATTGGACTGGACCATGCTGTTGGGCCCGTGGAGGCCCATAATCCGAACCGTTCAATGCGTAGAACTCGTCGAGTACTATATCGTTGTAAAAAATTACGTTTATCGGATATTGATAGCTATGTCATCAAAATAGTTTTTTGTCAACCGTTAATTTGTTCACTGTCTATTTTTTTTAATATACAAAACTAATTTGATCACATAGTTATCGATATCCGATCAACGTGATTTTTTACAAATATATAGTGCTCGACGATTTCTACATATTGAACGGTTCGGATTATCAAAACAGAACCCGTGGTAAACTCCCACGACCCAACAGTATGATTCAATCCGATCTTAAACTGGACCAAAGCCAAACCTTATTTATCGGATATTGATAGCTATGTCATCAAAACAGTTTTTTGTCAACCGTTAATTTGTTCATCTTTTTTTTTTTAATATACAAAACTGATTTGATCACATAGTTATCGATATCCGATCAACGTGATTTTTTACAAAATATATAGTGCTCGATTTATTTCTACATATTGAACGGTTCGGATTATCAAAACGAACCCGTAGTAAACTCCCACAACCCAACAAAGATAATTCAATCCGATCTTAAACTGACCAAAGCCAAACCTTATTTCAATGAAGCTTTATTTTTTCAATAGATATATAATAGTTCAACAATCAAAGTGAGCTTTTGTAAGCCAGTTAATACTTCAAGAATCAAAAGTGACAAATGTCAAATCATAAGAGTTGTTGGAATAATTTTCCCTAAGATTAATTGACGATTTGTGACCATTTTAACTCTTTAATACTGTGGTTGTGGTTGGTTGAAAGATTTAAGTAAAAATTTAAAAAAAAAAAAGAAAGAAAAAGGTGTATGAAATTAGGTAAGATATAAATATATTTTATTCACATTTTACTTTCCTTTTCATTTCTCTTTTCAAATCTTTTCTCAAATCTCTCAATTAAATACAACGTTAAATCTTCATTGATGAATTGTTAAAATGACATGATATAAAGTCTAATTTTTACATGCTATAGTTCTTAGATTATTAAAATTTGACAACACTGCTCTAATAGTAAAAACATTATTTTTAAAAAAAAAAATTTTGACAAAAAAAGAAAAAAAAGAAAGAAGATGTTAGAAAAAAGATTCTCGTCAAACTTGGGCAATATGTGAAATCCTGTGTCATATTTGACACAAAGCATGACTATTCAAAATTTTTTAACAATTCTTCCAATAAGTTATTGCCAACAATTCCATTGGAGATGTTTCATTAAGCTATTGCTATGCCATCCTTTCAAAAAGGGATCACAGTTTTCATCTTTGCACTTGCTATTATTGGCATTATTCGTGTGCTTCACAGACCCCTCCAATGGGAAAATGTCTGCAAACGTAATGGTTTACCCGTGTCACGTGTATAATGATTTGCGTAATTGTAAAATAAAGATAAAATGAAAGTGACTGACAAAAAGCAAATGCAAGAAAATAATTGTGTTTCATCTTTATTTTGAATGGGAAATCTGTGTACTTGTACACGGAGATTTTTGCCATTTATTTTGTACCAAAAAACATTTGATGTTGTAGAGGAATATGCTTTTGTAGTGGGATAGCCATTATGGTGATTTTGTTTTCTGGTACCTTATTTCATCCCTCATTTTCTGTTTTTCTTTATTGTTAATTGTTTTGGTATACAATGTTGTACTCCTTAGAAGAATATTCTAAGAATTATAGGCAGTTCGCTCAAATGTATGTAGATCATTTTTTGACGTGGCAAATAGGACTTTGGGAAGAGGGCCGGCTGTTAGCTCTGACGAAATTTGTTCGTAGGTACGAGGAACAGAGGAAAAAAATATCAAAGTTAAGGTACCTGAACAGAAGGGTTAACAAAGGTAATAGATCTTATAGAAGTGTTAGGATAAAAGAGTTGGAGTGTTTTTTAAAAAATGGAAAGAGTAGTAAGAAGCCAGTATTGGACTCCTCTGGTTTACCGGAAGTCAAGAACACCGGTAGTTAGTGGATATAAGCGTAGTTATCGTGGTCGTGCACCTTTTAGAGTGGCGTATGTTCGCAGACGGTATGTGCAGAGTATTCCCCAATACATTAAAAACAACAAGCGAGGAGTAAGGAAGTTATAACTGTATGATGAACAATTAAGGGACGTTACATTTGACAACAATAGTGTGGCGAGATTGCTGAATGGGGTTGAGTCGGGAAATAAAAGATGTGACCGTCAATCGGACAAAATCGTGGTTAAGGGTTTTAAATTAATTGCGAATGTTTAATTGGAACAAGATATAAAATAAGAATCTGTGGTGCATCACGTTCTTTTTTTCATCATAAGTGATAATAGTCCGTCAAATTCCGTCTCCACACCTGACAAGATATTTATTAGTGTTGGTGAGGGTAATCCTAAGACCTGGATTGTTGATCCTGATTAGTCCGATAGGTTTCGTATGCTGAAGAAAATGAGATTCAAGCTTGTTGGTGGAAAGGACAAAGAGTACGTTCGACGCGAAATAAAGGTTGTGGATCGATTCTTCCCAGTGGATGTTTGGACGGACTACAAAGATATGTTGTTGGGAAATGTGGGGAGTATTCAAAAAGGTGTGATATATTTAGTGGCTGCTACTGTTAGTGGAAAATATTGTAAAATTATGTTAAGAAGTCAAATGTATTTCAAAATTGTTTAGGATTATTTTTTTATAAGCAATTTTATTTGTAATGTTCAGGTGGATGAAGGTTGGCGATATAAAAACTGTTGTTGTTGAAGGTGTTTTAGCAAGTGATTTTAGTTGTATTGAACTTGCGTTGCCTAATTTATCTTCTCAGTTGAGGTTGAGATACAAACAAAAGAGTATTAAGGTTGATAACATATTTCCCCTTTTGCGCACCTAATGCAAGTGGATTGGTCAGATTAAATGTGTATGATCGGAGGTTAGATTGTAATGACAGTCTGCAAGCGTATTTTATTTTCCCTGTGGATTGTCAATGCAAGTTAGTGTATTGTGGAAATGATTATTGTTCCATTAATGAAAAATAGTGGTGAAGTATTGACTTGAAGATTCGAATATTAAAAAGGGGTGTAACATATTGTAAAATGAAGGGATATTTGAAGTATTCTACAGGTGAAATGCTTGAAGATTCGCAGATGAGGGCCCCATCTATTGTTGTGTTATCTAAAAAATATACGAAGGCGAATGTTGATGTCTGGCATTGTGCTCCTACGGAAACTCTTCCGATTCTAGCGCGGACCAAGTCCGTTGGTTTACTGGAGAGGCGGAGCGATTTGTTATTAGGAGATTTCGGGAAAAGTGGTTCATTTATTGATGAACGTAGAGGTCGTCTCAGCTTGTTCGAGATTGAAAGCAACGCATAATGACTTGTTGAAAAATTATTTAATATTTTTGAAACAATTCTTCATTTTAATTATTAATTGAAAATTTTATATTATCTCCTAAAATATCAATATAAAACTGACAAATAATATTGTCTAAATCAATAAATATTAATCTGAAATTCCATTTAAAACTTATTCCAAAAATAGTGAATAATGTTTTTAGACTTGCCATCTCATACTGCTTAATTCCTAGCTGCCAAATCAACATCAAATAATACTTTCTTTCTTTCTTTCTTTCTTTCTTTTCTTTTCAAAAGTGGGCATCTTTTGCTTTGCACTTCATCATTGAGCCTATCCAATGAAGATTCCCATTTATGGGTTCAACAATCAACAATGCCCCTTGGCACTATGGTTTTGTGCAAGCTTTATTTCAAGCCCTCTAACCAAGTTTTCTGGTTTTTAAAAATAACTACATACAGATATTTTAATAATAAATAATACAGATGACCATTAAGAGAGTGTGATGTTTACAATTCAAGCCAACATTTAGCTACAAGACTTGCTTTCATTGACCAACTACAGTACCTCAACATTTTTTTTTTGGCTTTTACATTAAGTTGAAAGACTTGTCTTCAAGGGAGTTTGGTTAGGAAGAAAGACTTAAAAATGAGGAAAGGAGAAAAAAAAATATATATATATATATATATAGAGAGAGAGAGAGAGAGAGAGAGAGAGAGAGAGAGAGAGAATCTATATTTGTTTAGTTGAAGAATTGTGGAAAGTGTCATATAGTTAAATTTTTTGGTAATACACTATTTACCCTTGAACTTAAAAAAGAAGAAGATAAAATACAATAAGTACATGTTTGTTGGGACGGATAGGATAAGTGAGGATTGTAATCCATCGGATTATTAATCTTAAAATACATAGTCCCTAGACTATTTGGTTGAAAATGATTTGTCTCTTATTTTTGTTTAGTTATGAAATTAAGTGTTAAGAAATGACTATTCTATTAAATCTTATGTTTGTTTGAGATATTCAGAAGAAAGATAAAGGCACAAAAGACTATTTTGCCCTTTTGAATTGTTTACTAAATAATAAGAATAATGAAATTGAGTTATAAATTTTATTTAATTTTTTGACTAGAACTTTTAAAAAAACAAATAAATAGAACATCAATAAAAACTACATAAATTTATTTTAATTGAGATTTTTAAATTTTATTTTACTTTACTAAGTATAATTAATACCATGAATGCATGAAATTTGAAATTTTTTTAGTTCCAAAATATTATGTCAAAACAAACCCAACACTAACATCCACTAATTTAGAATAGCACAACACAATTCTTGAAACACCAACACAAATGTAGGAACACCATTCCAGACCAGAGAATTACATGAAAGAATATTTTTGTTTTTGTTTTTAGAACATAATTATATAACAACACCAGAGAATTACATGATAGAATTATTTTGCTTCCTTAGCCACAAGGTGAGTAGCATGCCTAGAGAAATACATGACCGAATTATGTGGAAAATAATGAGGAAAAAGATGTTAAATAGTAAAGGGTCAAAAATATCATTTTACTATCTAATCCCATGAGAATAGTTATCCTGCATTTTGTGTCTCATACCCTCTGGGGCAGAACAATCCAACAAATTTGGAACTAACAATCCGGTGTAAAATTTCTAAACAAAATAATAGATTATTCTATACTCTGGACATGGAGTCATATCCCATGGATGAATCCCACCGAACAAACACCCCCTAAGTGTCACAAAAGTAACTTAATTATGTCAACCTTCATTTTTGTAAAGCTAAATTGATTGAAACGAATGCAAGTGATGTGTAAACATAAAAATAAAAAAAGATAAAATAGACATTTTAACGTAAAAATATAACATTATTTTTTGCATTTATATGACTAACGAATTATTATTTTTCATAGGTTAAATGTTTTGTAAATTAAAATATTAAGGGAGTCCAGTTTAATTTTGCTAAATGTGTGGAGTTCAATGTATTTTCTCTAAATCTCAAAGGACGCTAGTGTAATTTAACCTAATTTTTTTTGTACACCCATATCAGCTTGGTAACTTGACTCTTAGTTTCTTAAAAATAAAAGAAATAAATAACCAAAATCATTAAGTAACTAATTATAATCTAACTTCCCAATTCTTTTACAACTTTCTCACAAAAATTTCATCATAACCAAATGTATACAACTTACAAGAAGATAAATTTGTTTCACTTTCATTTCTTTCACTTCACTTTTTATCACTCTTACTTTTCATCACATTTTTTACTCTAATGAAACCAATCCCTATTTTTCCTTTCTGATAGGTGTGAGTTTGCATTAATTTTCAAAAATGTGCCAAAGCCTGAGCCTTAGGAGGTCCCCCCGCTTAGGGCTTATCACTATCTATTGAAGTAGGTTGGCTCAGTTAGAGATGATGACCACGTCCATCAAGTTAGTCGAGGGCAACCACCTAGTCGGTCAAGTAGTTTGACGTGCTCAGATTAAGCCTAATCCGAATAAAGCCCACATTGTACTTAGTACGCCCTCAACGGATAGAGGACATGGCACGATTATAGTGATCCATCCCACTTGCAACTGTTGCCGGACAAGGGGACGTGAACCTGCATCACCAGTACTATTAGGTATGCCCCAACGCTCGGTCTAAGCCTAATCCAAACAAAGTCCACAGTACTTAGTACACCCTCAATAGACAAAGAACGTGGCACAATTATAGTGGTCCACTCCACCTGCAACTATTGCCGGATCACGGGACGTGAACCTGCACCACCAGTACTATTAGGCACACCCCAACACATGGCGATCCGTGATAGATGAGGGAATCAATCGAATCACTTACACAAGTGAAGAATCACATATAAACCCATAAGCAATCCTAGAAAAGGTACGTTCTATATACGTACATTCGCTCCAACTATCTTCTTCACCAAACATATCTAACTTTGTCATTAAAGAGTCCTTAAGAACACCCACGGATGATTTTTCAAGGGCTTGTATGCAAGTCCGACAAGAACCCACATCTAGCCCGGATGCCCATACTCGCTATTGAGTCAGTCCAATTCATAGACCCACCAAATACCGACATCATCAAGTCATATGGTCATATAAGCCAACGCTCACATGACACTATTGTGATAGAGAACCCTCACTTAATTTATACTTGGCAAATCTATAGGAGAAAAGGAAAGGGCATGAAAAAGTAGAAGTAAAAAAGAAAAAGAAAAGAAAAGAAAAGGAAAAGAAACGAAAGCCATGTGTCAAAATTGCAAAGTATCAGAGGCCAATAGAAACAAAGTCAGAAAAATTAAGTGTACAGCCATATAATTGAACCATTGGATAATGGCTCAAAATATAATATAAACTCCCCAATATATGTGAGTGTGAGACAACATTAATCACTTCTTTTTGTCCAGCCCCTTTACCATCTTAAAATGGTCCTTATCCCAATGGAATTAAAAGACTTTCAACCAACAGGATATATTCCAAGCCTATCATTCTTCATCCACTTGTATATTTATATCTCTAATCTTCGATTTGTTAGAAGAAAGAAAAATGTATCGAAAATGACATTGTATATATACTAGATGTCTGTGTAAGCATATCTACCCACATGCCACACGATTCTTTATTTATATGATTATATAATTATTTTAACCAGTAAATAAATTGGGTAACTAACGTGAAGTATGTCTAATACCTAATAAAGTGGTTTCATGGAAGTTACAACTTCCCTGATGGTGAGAAATTACAACTTACACTTAGATCATGGGTCATGTGATAGCCATCAAAACAAAGACGTTTTGTGAATAGAATAGTCTTGAAGCTTTGATCCTTCCATTTCTCCATATGGTTTTGTGAGTGTGTTTAGGATGTTTATATATTTGTGAGTGATTTGTTTATACATTCAAGAATTGATCAATCAAGAACGCGATTCAAAAACTTGAACAACATGGTAGAAGATATTCCTCTTTCTTATTAAATTATTTTAATTCTCACAATTGGTATCAGAACCATCCTTCTGTTTTGTTGATTTATCTACACAAAATCAAACTTTAGTTTCCACAACCGCGGAGTGTAGATTTTTAATGAACTTTCTGTTCAACGTATTTAATGATAATTTTGACTTGTATGGACTTTGAGCTGTTTTGATTATATTTTTACTCCTATACGGAAATTGATCGTAAAAGCTTGGCCCTTTGACAACTGATTGGTTAGTCTCCTTTCTACATGTCATATACTTGTATATTCATAAATATCATAATGTTTAACACATCCAGTGTTCGAAATCTTTTGAACCACTCTCGGTAATTTAATCGCAGTATATATATTTTAAAAATAATTATTTGAATTTAATATTTATCACTATTATTAGTTGCAAGTTTACTATAGATGTATATTATTTAGAGGCAACAGTAGAATTCTTTTATTTTGTACTAGATTGCTCTTATTCTGAACATGTTTTGTTTGGAGACTCATTGTATGTCATTAAGTACGAATTTTCACTAATTGACTAACATTAAAGACCAAAGTGTTTGATCTGATTTTGTATAAAATCTAGAAATTCTCATGCTTTTATTTTGGTTTATTCCATTAATTTTCAAAAGGCATAAAAGATTTGAATTTATTTCTAGATTTTTTATAAGGACATGTTGTTAAGGATATTTTGTTTATTATAATTGTATGTTTAAATAGTAAGCAAATTCATTTGAATTTCATATAGTAAACTATTTTAATATATCCTTTAAAACTTTATAAATTTTTAGATGCTATCTAGAATAGCGTAATATAATATTACATGCATAAAAAGTTTATTTGGTGCCGTACAGTTCTTATGTATTTTTATGAAATTATTGATAACTCTTGGAACATGAGTATACACTGTGCGTTGGACTTTTGAAATTTATTTTGGTCCAACTTTTAAGCAAAATTTGGTATAATTTTTAAGGCCAAATTACATATATTTGGTCTTGAGAATTTTCATGTGACATCACTCTAATTGCATGTATTATATATTATGTGCATTAAAAGATTATGTATTTATTGTGACCATAAGGATTTGCTCACATTAATGGATTATGCCATAATTAAAAAAAAAATTTATTTTGTTTTAAGAATAGCCATAGGATCTTAAGACATAAAGATAAAGTGATCGTCAGTATTTTGATCACACAAAGTTAAAATCAATTTGGGATTTTCATATTGCAATTATATTTTATGAATAATTTCTTGGTCCTACAAGAAAGTAGTTATTTATGAAATTTAATTGGAATAAAATAGTGGATTGGGTATTAAAGGGATTGGACACTCTAAACCCACAGATATGAGTTTTATTTTCCTTAAATATTTCGGAATCCATTAGTCTTATTATAAATTAATAGCAAATCTAATACAATTTAGTGACCTCTACCCATAGGAAGGTTTAGATTTGTTACTAAATTTGACATTGGTTAATTCAAACTATAATTATTGTTTCAAAGCATCAATGATGTTTTTGGTAAGTGCAGTGATTTCTACCTCTATACTATCGAATGAGTCTTCTTGTATTCCATTTTTGAACGGTGATAATTTTTCAGATTGGAAGGACAAAATCCTTTTGATATTAGGGTGCATGAACCTTGATCTAGTACTCCATGTGGATGAACCTCTTGAACCCACGGATGAGAGTTCCACAGAAAAGAATGCTTATGACAAATGGGAGCGATCTAATTGCTTAAGCCTAACGCTCATAAAGTCACATATCAGCTAGAGCATTAGGGTTTCAATCCTACCATCTGATAAGGTCAATAACTACATCAGGGCTATTGAAGAGAAATTTATTAGTTCTGACATGGCATTGGCTAGCACCCTAATGAACAAACTATTAAGTATGAAGCATAACAATTCTAGGAGTGTGCGTGAGCACATTATGGAAATGAGGGATATTACAGCTCATCTTAAATCCTTAGAGATTGAGATTTCTAAGTCATTCCTTGTCAATTTTATACTCAATTCTCTTCTTGTGGAATATGGAGCATTCCAAATGTAAAAGGAAAAATGGTCTATCAATGAACTTTTGACCATGTGTGTTCAAGAGGAAGAGAGATTGAAGCATAGAAAAGTGAAAAGTAGCAACACATAAAGGAAGGCAATAGAAAAAAGGGAAAAGGTGATCAAAAATGGAAGAAGCCTGGTAAAGTGCCATTCAAAATCATGGCAACAAGGATGCATGCTTCTTCTGTGAAAGAAACAAGGGTCACATAAAGAAAGATTGCCCAGAGTATAAGAAACGGCTTGAGAAGAAAGGTAATCACATATCTCTTGTATGTTATGAATCTAATTTTGTTAATACTTATCAACATGATTGGTGGATTGATTTGGGTTATACAATTTACATTGCTAATACCATGCAGGGCCTCTTCAACCTAAGGAAACTAACGGGAAGTGAACAAGGCATCTAATCAGGCAAAGGGATGCGTTTGCACGTCGAAATTGTGGGAACTTTCAGACTTGTTTTAAAGAATGTTTTTGTTCTAGATCTTGAAAACACTTTTTATATTCCATCGTTTTCTAAAAATTTAATTTCTGTTTCTGGAGTAGTACCGTTTGGATTTGAATTTTAGTTTGTTGGTTCAAATTTTTAGTTTGTTTAAAGACTTTATTTCTATGGGATTTGGTACTTTAATTAATGGTTTGTACAAATTAAATTTGGATCCTTTTTTGAACAAAGTCTTTAAACCTTGCATGGTAATATTGGCATTAAGTGTAATATTGTTGATGAGTCCTCCTTTATACTTTGGCATAGGAGATTGGGACATATCTCCATTGAGAGAATACAGAAGTTGATTAATGATGAAGTCCTTCCGACTCTTAATTTTACCAACTTTGGTATTTGTGTGGACTACATAAAGGGGGAGCAAACTAACAAGACCAGTAAAGGTGCCAAAAAGAGTAAGGAAATTCTTGGAATCATACACACTGATATTTGTAGACCATTTACACCACCTTGTCTGAATGGTCAGATATATTTTATTTCATTTATTGATGACTATACACAATACATGTATCTCTATCTCTTGTTTGATAAGGCTAAGGCACTTGATACCTTTAAAGTTTATAAATCAGAGGTAGAAAAACAAACAGAAAAGAAAATTAAAATTGTGAGGTCAAACAGGAGTGGAGAATATTATAGATATTATAGGAGGTACATGGAATTGGGACAATTACCAGGTCCATTTGCTAAGTTCCTTAAGAAGGCATTATTGCACAATATTCAATGCCTGGCACACCACAACAAAATGGTGTTGCTGAAAGAAGGAACCAAACACTTATGGATATGGTAAGAAGCATGATTAGTTATTCTAATGTGCTTATAAATTTGTGGAGTGAAGGTTTGAAAACCGCTGTATATATCTTAAATAGGGTTCCATCCAAGATTGTTCCCAAAACACCATTTGAGTTATGGAAAGGATAGAAGCCAAGTTTAAGACACTTAAAAGTTTGGGGTTGTCTAGTTGAAGGGTGTATAACCCACATTTAAAGAAATTAGACCCCAAAATAGTTTGCGGTTTTTTCATAGGCTATGTAGGGCTACAGATTTTATTGTCCTTCAAATTCACTTAGAATTGTTGAAGCTAGAAATGCTAAGTTTATTGAGGAAGTTGACCCTAGTGGAAGTTACTCTCGAAAGATAGTGGGAGGAATCACGGGATCTAGATGCAGCACCCGTGAATAGAGGTGAATTAGTTGTCTTTTAGGATAATCAACTCAATATCCTTGAAGATCAACCAATTCAAGAACTTCCGCCACAAGAGGAACAAGTCAACATAGAGCCTGTAGCTCAAGTCCCAATTGAGACAACAGAATTAAAGAGATCCTCATAAGCTAGAAAATCAACAATTTCTGGTGATTATTTTGTATACTTAATGGAGTTTGATTTTGGCATTAGACCTAAAGATGATCCTATTTCGTTTCACAATGCTATGAATATGGATGATTATAAATTATGGTATGATGCCATGAAGGACGAGTTGGAATCTATGGCTAAGAATCAAGTTTGGGAAATTGTCAAGTTGCCTAAAGGAGTTAAAGTTGTTGGCTGTAAATGGGTCTATAAGACCAAGAAAGTCTCAATTGGCAATGTTGAACAATATAAGCCAGACTTGTAGCTAAAGGTTTTACTCAAAGAGAAGGTATCGATTATCATAATACTTTCTCTCGATTTAGAGGTACATCAAATGGATATGAAAACGACTTTTTTAAATGGGGATCTTGAGGAAGAAGTAAACATGACACAACCTTAAGGCTTTTGTTCTGATCTTAGTTGCACGAAGCGGGAGCGGAGGCGGGAGCGGGAGCGAGAGCGAGGAAGCGTGGGCATTTTTTAGGTTGGGAGCGCCTTAGGGAGCGATAATATATATATATATATATATTTTAATACACATTAGAATTTTTTTTATAAATATTTTTATTTTAATACATGTTAAATATTTTATTTATTTATTATATTTTTAAAATAATGTGTTATTGTTAATTTATTTTTTTATTTTAATTGATATATATATTATAAATAAAAAATTATAATAAATAAGGAATAATAAATTATGTTAAAATAAATAAAAAGAAACGTTAGATATTTTGTTTTATAATTTTTTTATTATATATGATTTAATTAGATTTCTTTTAAATAATTAGATGATTTATTTTATTTATTATATGTTAAAAAGTTAAGAAATAATAATTTACAAAAAATATTATTATATATGATATTTTAAGAAATAACAATTAGAAATTTTATTATATATGATAAAAATTATAATTTATAAATTTTATTACATATATAATATATATATTATATATGATCAATTAAACAAAGAGACAAAGAGAGAGAGAGAGAGAAGAGAACAACGAATAGAGATGAAGAGGAAGAGAAGCAGAGACGAAAAGAGAGAAAGAGAAGCACATAGACGAAGTGAGAGAGACGAAGACGATTGAGAGAGTGACGAAGATGGTTGAAGCCCTCATAGACGAAGACGATCGTGATTGATAGTGAGAGAAGAGAGTGACAAAGGCAATCAAAGCCCTAATCTCAGCACTGGTCCACTGTAAGTTCTCTCAACAACCCTTCTTCTTTCGCCTCTCATGTCCACGTCGAAGGCTAGGGTTTCTCTCTCTCTCTCTCTCTCTCTCTCTCCCCCTTTACAATCCCATCTTGGACTAAATCGCGTTTCTCTCTCTACAGAAACACAATTCTTACATGTTTCTTTCTAGGAATTACGGAATCGCGATTCTTACTCAGAATCACCACCTAGTTGCACGATTCCTGCAACTAAGGTTTTGATAAAGATAATCACTTAGTTTGCAAGCTTATCAAATCCATATATGGATTAAAACAAGCCTCCGAACAATGGTATTTAAAGTTTCACAATGCTATTACTTCATATGGTTTCACGGAGAACGTTGTGGACAACTGTATATATCTTAAGGTTAGTGGGAGCAAGTACATTTTCCTAATTCTATATGTGAATGACATTTTACTTGCATCTAATGATTTGGGTTTGTTGCATGACACTAAACAATTTCTTTTCCAAAACTTTGAAATGAAAGATATGGATGAAGCTTCTTATGTCATTGATATAAAGATTCACAGAGACAAGTCCAAAAAGATATCAAGATTGTCTCATAAAGCCTACATTGAAAGAGTTTTGGAGAAATTCAGTATGAGTGATCGCACTCCTAACACGGCACCCATTTTAGAGGTGAGAAATTCAATTTAAGTCGATATCCGAAGAATGATTCGGAAAATGAACAAATGGTTAGCATTCCCTATGCGTCTGCTATAGGCAATTTAATGCATGCTCTGATTTGTACACGACTTGACATTATATTTGCATTTAGGATGCTTGGTAGATACCAAAGCAATCCAGAAACGGAATATTGGAAGGCTGCAAAGAAAGTCATAAGGTACTTAAAGGGAACCAAGGACTACGTGCTTACTTAAATGCATGTTGACTGTCTTGAAGTAGTTAGATATTTAGATTTGGATTTTGTGGGTTGTCAAGACTCCAGAAAATCCACTTTATGATATGTCTTTCTGCTAGCAGGAGGTACTATTTCATGGAAGAGCGCCAAAGAGACAATAATTGCATCGTCGACAATGGAAATAGAGTTTGTAGCATGTTTTGAAGCAACATGAAGCAACATCACAAGCTATTTGGTTAAAGAATTTTATCATAGGGTTTCAAACAGTGGATTCAATTTCTAGGCCATTGAGAGTTTATTGTGATAATTCGGCTGCAGTGTCCTCTTCTAACAACAACAAAAGTGGCAGCTGAAGCAAGCATATTGGCATAAAGCATCTTATTGTTTGAGACCGTGTTAAGAAGTAAGAAGTCAGCATTGAGAATATTAGTATCGATATGATGGTTGCAAATCCCATAACTAAAGGTCTTTCTGTAAAGGGCATGTGACTGATTGGTTAGCTAAATAATTTTTGTAGTCGTTTTGTTTTGTCATGACATTTTGATTATTATTAATGAAAAATATCATTTTGTGCACCTAAAGTATTTGTGATGCTATGTAGTCTATTGGGACTATTGATCCATAGGGATAATTGGATCTAGAATAACTTATTAGAAGTTATTTGTAAAGAATGACACCACATAAAGTTGAGAGAATCATACAATGTAATACATGAAAGGAAATACTCATCTGACAGAGTAAAACCGCCATGATTCAAGTATTATGTCTCTTTATAAAATTTGGGTATTTTCATTTAATGGCCATAATGAGTTTATACCCGAAAGTCAGCAAAATGTGTCTTATATGCCAAGTAGGAGAATGTAAGCATGTTCTATAAAGTGGCCCACATGCCATATAGTTTTTTATTTATATTATTATATAATTATATATTTTAATCAATAAATAAATTGGGTAACTAACGTAAAACATCTCCACTACCCAATAAAGTGGTTTAATGAAAGTTACAACTTCTCTAATGGTGGGAAGTTATGAGTATAACAATCCTGATTTAGACCCGACCCCGTTTATTACTTCTGAATCCGAGAAACCATAACCGTGATGGTTGTTCTTTTCTCTTCATATTTGGTTTTGGCTTCAAGGGTTGACACCACCCTTGTTGGTGTCGATACTGCCTTCTTTTCTTGGTCTTGTTCTACTCTAAGGGTCGACACCATCTTGATGCTATGTTCCTGATTAGCTACTGAAATTTGGGGTTGACACCAACCTTTGATGGTGTTGACACTTGCCTTTTATCATTGGCCTCTAGGGTCGACACTAGTCTGGGAGGTGTCGGCCCTTATCTGCTACTAAAACTGGATTTGGCTACTGAAATTTAGTGTTGTCACCTCCAGTCTAAGGGTCGACACCTCGCCTGCTGCTAGTGTTGGCAATTCTACCATTTCTTCCTGAGGGTCGACACCTGTGGCCCGAGGGTCGACCCCTATGACACTTTTTCCAGATTTTGTTCGACGTGGACCCTACTTTTTGGAAATTTTTGACTTGTTCTTTTCATTTGATTTTGGAGCTATTATTCTATTAATACCTAGTCACTATAAATAGACCCAAAGACACTTCTCTCTCATTAGTTGCTTCCCTTTTTACTCTCTCCCGTAACTCTCTCTCTTTCTCTCAAAACTCACTTTTTCTCACTTAGATCTTTAGATCTACTTGCTTAGAAGTACCTTCTCATTTGGTCCTTTGAAATATATTGTAGATCGCCTCAAGGGCTTCATTTTGATCCGCGTGGCTCGTGGTTTCGTTGACATTGGGTTTTTCTGAGTTCTTCTCTTCCACCTTCTAAGCTTGAGGTAGGGATTCTTCGCATCTCCTTATAATTTTTAACTTAGTTATTTGTTTTTATAAAACCACCTTGTGAAATAAATGGATTTTTTAACAATCTTGGTTTTTGGTTCGAAATCAAAAGGAGGGATTTTCACATGGTTCCTTGGGAATGGTGGTGGGATTGGAAATGAGGTGTAAATGTAACAAAATGGTTGGTTTTGACATTTGGAATTGATTTTGGAAGAAAATGGGGTTTTTTTTCCCTAAACGTTGATTTTGTATAAATAATGGTATTGATGTTGGAAACATGGAATTTGATGGTTATTGATGAAGATGGTGGAGTTGAGTATGTATTACCACTCACATCTTGGAATTTGGAAAGTTTATCTTTATGGAAATTATTTTACTTGTTTAGAGAAATCTGTTTTGGGCTATCGATAGAGGATGGCTATAATTGTTGTAGAAATTGCATGAGAACTAAGTAAATTGGAACTATTTTCTCATCCATTTTTCATTAGGCATCGTTGCATATTGTCACATTTAAAATGTATATTGTTTTGAGAAAAATGATGAATACTTGGTGAATCTAGGTAGGGATGTAGTTACTATGATAAGTTGACCTGTGTGTCCTTGGTGAAAGACCAGAAACCCACGCGGATAGGTGTCGAGCCTTCCGGTTAATATAGTAAAAATGACAAATTGGTAGTACTTGTATAGTCTACTTGCAGACACGTACCTAGAGATTTACAGAGTTGTATTCATAATCCGATTTTTTTATCAAAAAGGAAAATGTTTCATGAATGGTGATATAAACCTGACATTGCATGTTTTGAAAGAAATATAAAAATGTATTCATCACTAGCATTGCATATGCATTTCACTATTATATCTTTGTTAAGATTCATATGTTGTGTTGGATTATTTCTACTAGATTTTAACTCACCCTATGTGGGAAAACCATTTTCAAGTGTTGATGATATGCCTCCGCCAAGGAAATAGCTTGGAAGGACTTGGAAGCTAGAGCTCCATTTTGTGTATTTTGTTGTATTTGTTTGTATAAGCCTAGGCTTTAACTGTATTGGATTTTCCATCCATTTTGTTGTAACCAAGTACTGTCTTGGAAAGCTGTAAGCCTTTAGGACATTCTCTTAATTGTTTGTCATTCATTTTAATTCCTTACCATGTAGCACATGCTATAAATTCAGAGTTAGACTTATGAATGTATACTTACATGTGTTGCTCTTTTGTATAAGAAATTGGAATTAATGGAAGTTAATTATTTCATCATGTGTCGTCTTTTAGTTAATATTGTGGATAGGTTATTATATGTATTTTGGGGCATTACAATGAGGAGATACACTTGGATTATGGGTCCAAACCTATCTATATATGCATGTGATAACCATCAAAACACAGACGTTTTGTGAATAGAATAGGCTTGAAATTATATTCCTTCCACTTCTCATATAGTTATGTGAGAGTGCGTTTAGGGTGTTTATAAATTTGTGAGTAGTTTTGTTTATACATTCAAGAATTGATCAAACAAGAACACAATTCAAAGGTTTGAACAACATAGCAGGAGATATTTCTCTTTTTTATTAAATTATTTTAATTCTCACAGTGCGGACATACACTACGGGCGTGCGAATTACAATTACTTAAGTTTGAAACACTTAGGGTGTGGTTGGTAACGTTTACGTTTTCAGTTTATATTTACAAAAATTTTATAAACTGGTTTTTGTTTATTTTTAGAAAAATATAAACTACAAACGCGTTTGGTAATTGACAAAATGTTTAAAAAATTTTAAAAATATAAAAAAGAGTGAGAAATGACAAGTGGTGGCAAGTGGCGGCGGAAGACGGTGGTGGAAAGTGGTGACGGTGGGTGGTAGTGGTGGATGGGTGGATGGGTGGGTGATGGTGGCGGGTGGTGGATGGTAGCGAGCGAGCGGGTGGTGGTGGTAGCAGGTGGTGGGTGGTGGTGGCAGGGGGTGGCGGATGGCGGACGGCAGTGGATGGGTGGTGGTGGCAGGTAGGTGACGGGTGGTGGTAGTGGGTGGGTGGGTGACGGTGGCTAGTGGTGGGTGGTAGTGAGTGAGTGGTGGTGGTGGTGGTGGTGGGTGGTGGTAGGTGGGTGGCGGATGGCGGGTGGTGGCGGGTGGGTGGTGATGGTGGGTGGGTGGGTGTGATGGCGGTGGTGGGTGGTGGCAGAGTGGGTGGTGGTGGTGGTGATAGTAGGTGGGTGGCTGATGGCCGGTGGTGGTGGTGGGTGGTGATAGTAGATGGGTAGGTGACGGTGACGGGTGGTGGGTGGTGGTGGGACGAGTGGTGGTGGCAGGTGGGTGGCGGGTGGTGGCGGGTAGTGGTGGGTGGGTGTGATGGCGGATGGTAAGTGGTGGCAGTAGTGGTGGTGGTGGTGGTGGTGGGTGGGTGGCTGGTGGTGGTAGGTGGTGGATGGTGATGGCAAGTGGGTGAGTGGTGGTGACAAGTAGGTGGCGGTGGCGGTGGCGGGTGGGTGGGTGGTGGTGGTGGCAAGTGAGTGGTGGTGGTGGCGGGTGGTGGGTGGGTGGTAAGTGGTGGTGGCAGGTGGTAGTGGGGGATGGGTGGTGGGTGGTAGGTGGTGGTGGCGGAAGACGGTGGTAGAAAATGGCGGCGGCTAGTGTTAGGTGATATAAAAAAAAAAAAAAAAAAAAAACTCAAAACTCAAAACGGAAACACATTTTTTGTGTTTTCAATTTTTGACCAAATTTATAAACTGAGACCACTGATTTATAAATCAAAATTTTTACCAAACAAGTTTTTATTTGAGTTTTTAAAATTTTTGTAAATATAAATAAAAAACTGAAAACGTAAGTGTTACCAAACAGCACCTTAGGATCCGAGAAATTATTTATACTTCTATTGTTTATTTCACTATCCTACTTACAACAGTGTAAAAGAAATATAACGAAATAGCTATTTGAACAGGAGTATTTTAGATATATAAAAAAACCATGACAAAACTTTAAAAAGTTGTGTTTTATATTATACTAGAAGTGCTGGTACACATTACATATGTGAAACAATTATATCAACAGTTAAATAATAAGACAGGCCAAGAAACTACTCCAAGGTGGGAGACATAACCAACTTGACCAGGCTTCATCTAGTGTGTTGTATGCTTGAGACTATAGATTAGATAGAATAGATAATATAGATATTTGATGGGTCATTAAACAAATGAAAAAAAAAAAAGAAAAGATTTTTGTCTAATATCAATTCATTTTCTTCTATTTTTCCTAGCTAAACCAAAAAATATATAAAAATGGAAGCTTCTTGCCCTTTATTTTTGGCCCCCATCTTTTCTCTTCTTTTTGTTTTTTGTTTATTGTTTTTGTTTTTGTTTTTGTTTTCTATTCTTTTCCATCTCCAAATTTAACAGTAATGCTCGGTATCATGAAAAAACTTTCATGAAAATGATCATGAAAGATTTATGACTCTTAGATTACCTTGATTAATGTGCAGTTTTTCATAATCCCTAACTTTGCTCCAAATTTAATATTCGAACGCAATATGTGTGCAATGCTAGTAGCTGCCAATTACAGGAAACAGATAAACAGCAAAAATAGTTCCGTACAGGTTGCTGTTGTATGCATATATATATATATATATGTAGATTTGTAGAGAGAGAGAGAGAGAGAGAGAGAGAGAGAGAGGGTTGAGGAGGTCAGCATCCCAAATTGGTTCCAACAAGAAGCTCTCTATATGCTATTTGATGATGAGTGGACGAATATAAATAAAAAAATTTATACCACTCCATATTCTTTTATTTATTTTATTTATTATTATTACTAAGTGATTGTCACTCATCTAGATTCATTGAGCATATTTATATGTATACATTTAAATCATATCCAAGCATGTTTATTAAATACAAATGTCTATTGATGAGTGCTCATAATATCCTCTCTCTATTCACACAGATTATGTGCATCATGGTGGTTGATGATGGCCATGTCCGATGATCATATGCATGATGTCCAGTCCAATGAATGCACCCAAAAAGGGTACAATTCTGGGCTGTTACAGCAGTCTAAGGAAAAAAGGGAAAATAAAAAATTTTAAAATGAAAAAAAAAAATTGATTATTTAGTAGTCTCGAAGTACGGACATGTAATATTGCATAATATTTCATTATATTGTGATTGATGAAAAAAACAGATAGGTGGGAGGAGAGATGAGAGAAAAAAGTGAAAGATTGATTGATTAATAATAATAATAATGATAAAAGAGAGAAGTTGTATTTTAAAAATATGTTTGATTAATATGTTTCATTCAAATCGTAATTTTTAAAAAAATAAAATCATGATTTGAAAAACAAATCAAATGCTACCTATAATTTTCCTCCAAAAGGAGGGTCCTGATGGATGAGAAAAATGCAGTGATTAGGATGGGATGCATTTTATTCAGACATCCTATCCATATAAAGAGGACTCCCCAAACAATACTGATTTAGTTATGATATTTCTCCCTACTAGACATCCTATCCATATAAAGAGAACTCCACCAAAAAATACTGATTTAGTTATGTTATTTCTCCCTACCAGGGTTGATGGGGTGGGGTATCAACATAAAGCCTCTTTATGCAAAAGAAATTCTCTCTCTCTCTCTCTCTCAATATATATATATATATACATATATATGTTATTTGATATTTCATAAATATCTTGTGACCATATGCCCCCATTAGGTCTGACAAAAAAACTGAAAAAATCTTAAATAAGTCTCATCTAGACCAAACTATATGATTTGATTTCAATTTTTCAATGTACAATTCAACCTTTAATCTTAAAATTGGTGAAATGTACTTCATGATTTGGTCCATGATTATATTTATGATTTCGATTTGGAGCCGAACTAGACTGCATATATATACATACACATATAATTTGTTACTTATCATAAACACTCAAGTACTTTGATCATTAATTTACTCTTAAACCGACGGTCGAGCCTAACCCCAAAAATAAGGGGCATGTGAAGATTTTTAAGAAAAATAACAAATAAATAATGACATGACCACGTGTTATCAGACATGCACACGGTCACATTGGAATTCCTACCTTATTCTCTATCAGTACAATACTGCATGAACCTCCTTTTTCATCACCATCATGGCTTATATTATTACTGCACCCAATCATCCCCTCAATCATGCCATTTATAAACTTCTTCCCCTCCCACTCCTCCTCTGCAACAACCAACATAACTACCTTTCTCTCTAAAATATACATTTCTCTTTGTCTCCAATGGCCTTTTTTCATTATAGTTTCTTTCTTGTTTTTTTCTTACTTTCTCAGCTCAACTCTTCTCAATCCACAATATCTATTAATAATCAGTCTCAGTTCTTCACTCTCATGAAGAACTCTCTCAAAGGAAGGCCTTTGTCATATTGGGACCTTGCCGGGGCAAAACCTTTTTGCAACTTCACCGGAATTGGCTGCAACGAAAAAGGGTATGTTGTGAAGATTGATTTTTCCGGGTATGCACTCTCTGGCCGATTCCCTCAAAACGTGTGCTCGTACCTCCCTGAGCTCCGTGTTCTTCGTCTTGGCCACAACAACCTCCATGGCGATTTTCCTGATGGCCTTACCAACTGTTCTCTCTTGGAAGAACTCAACTTGAGCTCTGCTTACCTTACAGGAACACTCCCGGATTTTTCTCCAATGATGTCTCTCCGGTTTCTTGACCTCTCATACAATCTTTTCAGCGGTGATTTCCCAATTTCTATCACCAATCTCACCAGTCTTGAGATGCTGAATTTCAATGAAAATAGAGGTTTCAACTTATGGCAACTTCCGGAGAATATTTCAATGCTGACAAAGCTCAATTCTATGGTCTTGACAACGTGCAAGATACGCGGTTTTATCCCAAGATCAATAGGAAACATGACATCACTCGTTGATCTTGAATTGAGCGGAAACTTCCTTGTGGGTCAGATTCCAGCAGAGCTTGGGTTGCTAAAGAATTTGCAACTGCTCGAGCTTTACTATAATCAACTTGATGGTGAAATACCAGAGGAGCTTGGAAATCTCATGGAACTCAGAGACTTGGACATGTCTGTGAACAAGTTATCTGGGAAAATCCCAGAATCTATTTGTAGGCTTCCAAAGCTCCAAGTCTTGCAGCTTTACAACAACACACTCACTGGAGATATCCCCGGTGCGATTGCAAACTCGACAACCTTGACCATGTTATCGCTTTATGACAATCTCTTGACAGGACAAGTTCCTCGAGGTCTAGGACAATCATCGCCCTTGATTGTTTTGGAGTTGTCAGAGAATCGACTATCTGGAGATCTGCCAGCAGAGGTGTGCAATCAAGGTAAATTGCTATACTTTCTTGTCCTAGAAAATATGTTTTCTGGGAAACTGCCAGAAAGTTATGCAAGCTGCGAGTCGCTTTTACGGTTTCGAGTTAGTTATAACAATTTGGAAGGTCCAATACCCGAAGGGCTTCTTGCTCTCCCCCATGTTTCAATCATTGATTTGGCTAACAATCATTTGAATGGATCGATTGCCAAGACGATTGGAAATGCTAAAAACTTGTCGGAGCTGTTCATACAGAGCAATGGGATTTCAGGTGTCCTGCCTCCAGAAATCTCTCAGGCTGCCAATCTGGTGAAAATTGATCTCAGCAACAATCTCTTGTCTGGTCCAATACCTTCAGAAATCGGCAGCCTAAGAAAGCTCAATTTATTGATGTTGCAATGCAACGAGTTCAATTCTTCCATCCCCAATTCACTTTCTTCACTAAAATCTCTCAATGTTCTTGATCTCTCCAACAATCACTTGACGGGAAGTATCCCACAGTCTCTCTCCGAATTGTTACCGAGCTCAATGAACTTTTCTAACAATCTACTTTTTGGTCCAATTCCTATCTCATTCATGAAGGGAGGGTTAGTAGAAAGTTTTTCAGGTAATCCACATCTCTGTGTTCCAATTTATCTTAATACATCAGATACAAATTTCCCCATCTGTTCACAATCCTATAACCAAAAGAAAATAAACTGTATCTGGGTTATCACAATTTCAGTGGGGATTGTTATTGTTGGAATTGTTTTGTTTCTAAAGCGATGGTTTACTAAAGAACATTCCATGATGGAGCACGATGACACTACCTTGTCATCATCATTTTTCTCATATGATGTAAAAATCTTCCATCGAATAACCTTCAATCAACGTGACATCTTTGAAGCCATGGTTGATAAGAACATAGTGGGACACGGGGGTTCCGGGACAGTTTACAAAACTGAGTTGAGCAATGGGGAAATCTTCGCTGTGAAGAAGCTGTGGAGTCACAGAACTAAAGATTATGCCTCAGAGGATCAATTGGTTATGGAAAAAGAGTTGAAAACAGAGGTTGAGACTCTGGGAAGCATAAGGCACAAGAACATCGTAAAGTTGTATTGCTACTTCTCAAGCTTGGATTGTAGTTTGTTGGTTTACGAGTACATGCCCAATGGAAATCTTTGGGATGCGCTTCACAAATCAAAAATCGTTCTGGATTGGCCAGCCCGTCATCAGATTGCACTGGGGATTGCTCGGGGTTTGGCCTACCTCCACCATGATCTAAAACCATCCATCATTCACAGAGACATCAAGTCGACCAACATTCTGTTAGATATCAATTACCAGCCCAAGGTAGCAGACTTTGGTATAGCAAAAGTTTTGCAAGCAGGAGGGAAGGATTCCACCACCACTCTCATTGCAGGCACTTATGGCTACTTGGCTCCAGGTAATTTTCGGATCCAACTCAGTTCTAATTTGATTACGTATTTACAGAGACATATATAAAGAACAATGAAATTTGTTAATTGGCTGGAAAGTTAGTTTGTTTGTTTGTTTGGTTTTTTTTTTTTTTTCCCAGTTGCTGTTCCTATGCTTATCATGTGTGATGTTTTTAAATTGTTCATTGATGTACACCAGTGTTACACAAAAATGCTAATACCCTAACGATTTACATTTTGGAACATATGTTCCGAAACATGCTACACTTCCTTTCCTAAACTGAGAATTCAGGGACCTAAAGCGGTCCTAAAAAGCTTCCTATATATTTTCTTAGAAGTTTCCTATAGGAGGGAAAATCAAATATAATCAATTAAAATCTAGAAAGAATGTACTTTTTGCAGGACCAAATGTAAAACAAATGGACTTTTACCAGATTCATTGATATCTATATTTTATTGGATGTCTAACAATTCAAATTTAATTGCTATCATATTTAGTAGTCTCTTAAATTCTAATAGTGTAATCTATACAACTCTACCCCTATCATACCAAATTTTAGAGCATGTGATGTACCATGGGTCAAATTCCTCGTACCAGAACAATCTGCGTTTTAGGTAACATAGATATACTATACTTGATTATCAGCAATTTCCCCTTTAGCAATTGCACATTATGCTCCAAAGAGTTCTGCATAAGCCTATTGTTAAATAGCATGTTGGTTTTTCAATATGGTACCAAATATTGCATCCTTGTAGATAAAATGCCTTGAAATCCTATTCATCTATTTAACTTTCAGCTCTATTACTGTCAAATAATTATTCATTTCATATTAATGTTATACAATTCAATTTTCATTGATGCCTTTGACAGAATGTGCTTACTCTTCTAAGGCAACGACTAAGTGCGATGTCTATAGTTTTGGAGTGGTACTTATGGAGCTAATAACGGGAAGGAAGCCAGTGGAGGAAGAGTTTGGAGACAGCAAGAATATTATAGATTGGGTTTCAACCAAAGTGGAGACGAAGGAAGGAACTATGGAGGCTTTAGACAACCAATTATGGGGCTTCAAGTGTGAGATGATTAAAGTGCTCAAGATTGCTATCCACTGTACATACAGGACACCGGGCAATCGCCCAACTATGAATGAGGTAGTTCAGCTGCTGATTGAGGCAGACCCGTGCAGATTCGATACTTGCAAATCATCGAATAAGAACAAAGAAACAGCAAATGTCACTAAGACAAAGAACCCATATGATTTATAATTATAGAAGAGGTTTGGTGGGGTACCATGGCATCTATAGAACATTTCTAGCTCTCAAATTATTGAGAGATTAAGCAATTTACCCTATTTGTTTTTCTTTGAAAAGTAGTATATAGATTTTTTCTTTTTCTGTTTTTTTCGCTTGACCTATTGTAAAGTATTTGAGGAAATTAATCATTATAATATAACTGTTTTATGAAAACAAATAGCATCTGTATTTTTTGTAGACCCACAAATGAATTAAATCTCTAGCATTTTTAGAATTTTGTTTTGTTTTTCCCTCTTCATATATGCTCTTTATTTCATAATTTGAAATAAAAATAAAAATAAAAATTGAAGCTTGAAGAAATGGCAGTGATGTTGATGAGAAGATGGAGGTTGAGATTCACATGAGAATTGTTTTAAGGTGGAGTCCTATTGCAACTATAAGACACTACTAGATCTCAAATAATTGAGAGACTAAACAATTTGCCCTATTTGTTTTTCTTCTCTCTTTTTTCCTAGGCCTATTGTAAAGTATTTGAGGAAACTAATCAATATAACCGCTTTATGGCGACAAATAGCATCTATATTTTTCCTTAGACCCACAAACGAAATTATTTTCTAAGCTTCTTAGAGTTTTTTTTGTTCCCCCCTCCCCCGTCTTTATCCATTTTCTTTACATCACAAGAGTAATCCAAATAAAATGAGGCTTCAAGAAAATGCAGAGATGTTGGTGAGGGTGCAAGGTCGTGATTTGCATGAAACTTTTTTTGTGTGGGTTCCTGATTCTGAATTTAAAATTCTAGTATGATTTATTTGTGGAGGGCCCTGTTTATCCACTAGAAAAGATGAATAGGCCCCGATTGATTGATGAGAGCATCTTTTGTCTCCAATTTAACAAGGGACAATGGAGAATGCATAAGCCTCTCATCTTTTCCTTTTCTCTGTTCCTTCTGTTCCTATGCCTCTCATTTCATGGTAGATAAGTGTGCCATGAACCTCCACTTGTTACTCGAACACTCTATGTTTATCTCTTAGTTGCACGAAACAGTGGTGCCTATGGGAACGTGTATATATTTTATATATTAAATCTATAAATATATTTTGACAATTATGTTTTCTTGCTAGTTGTAATATATGTGTTACAATACAAATAAATATATATAGTTGTGCTTCTAATACTGATGGAAGAATCCTAAGTCTCTCTTGGAACACCTTAGATAAACCATAGTAGCAAAAAACTCACTTCCAACTAAGATAGAACCTCTCAAACATACATACAAATGTCAATCTTTCCCCTCCCAAACACACATTAATTTGTACTGATTGGGTGTTGTTTTTATAATAGCTAGAGCACAGTATACGCAATTGATGAGTTAAACTACCAATTCATCAACTGGTAGAATTGTAAATCATATTTAGAATCATATTCATAGACAAGCATAAAACAAGACCAACATGTGCACGTGTTCGCATCAGCGTTTGCAAGAATGAATACACGCATTCACACGTGTATAAGTTCCATCTTTTTTAAGTGGTGGGAAGGGTCCCCTTGAAAGAATAAGATTCAAGTAAACAAATATTTCTTTTGGTATGGTGGAGACTCCATAAATAAAAGTACTAACAAGAAGCTTTCAATTAAGGAATAGTTCTCCAACCCAAAAAAGGCAGACTACCCAACAAAGCTTTAGCTATTGGAAGTACTCTTCACGACAGATATGCCCTCCAAAAGCACAATTACCCATTAAAAGATGAAACTTTCACTCTTTTCACCAATGTTTCAGTGGAAAAAGAAAATATCTAATGATAGCTATCACTAGAATTACATAGTCCCAACAACAAAATAATTTTGGGTTTACAAAAATATATCTTCTTGTACCATAAAGGGCTGAATTGCAAAGTATAATTGCCCTTTTACTGCTTGAAATGACAATTTAGAATAAAATTACTAATAATGGGTTAAACATTGACATGGTGAGAAGCAAAATTGAGATAAACACACAGATGAACAATAATAATGTATCTGAATATGTAATGTAGACAATATGAGTACAATTTATTTATTTATTTTGGTAGATGAGTGTAGAATGAGTTTGTTTCACTTTCACAGTTGTGTGAAAGTGGTACAACCACAATGAGGTGGTTCAACCAACTTACATAGGCAATTCCACAAACATGTTGTGTGGGCAATACAGAATATGCTTATACTAAAGTCAACTACTAGAAATATGCTTGATTAACAAAAGCTAAAGAAGAAACATGTTGATTAAACACTGTAAAATCAATCAAGCAATTAAAAATTACAGACCTTGTAAAAGCTTTGCCTTCAAACAATGGCATTTGGGCAATCAAGCATGAAAAATTAGACTTGGAGTTTAAGCAAGTTGAGATGATAGTGCTATTGACAATATCCCTCAATCTCCCAAGTGCTAACTCTGAGTGTGAAACTCTTTCCCCCATTTCTTTTGGGTGTGTGGTGTTTTGGGAGAATTCTACGATTATATGCAATTTTTTTTTTTTTTTTTAATCCAATGTTTGATCTGGATGTCAAATTACTTAGAAGGGAATGATATGCAATTGTATATCCCACCCTCACGCAGACATATATTTATCTTCCCATAAATAATAATTACATTTTTTTTTTTTTTTAAGTATATGTTAGATCATTTTTAAGAGGCTATTTAAAAGAGAATTGTTAGTTATTATAATTAGTATTATTTTATTTTAGTCACTTCAACGATTACAATAGTTATTTTAACAAAATTCTACTAACTACATTTGGAGGGTCTTAGTAAACTCGTTAAACAATCTCTGTAAATAGATAAATAAAATAAAGAGTAGTGTTGGAATAGATAAATAAAAAAAATAGTCAATAAATAATATATATATTTTATATTTTAATTAATGAAAAATGAAAAGTATGATTGGAATTACTCGGGCTCACAGTATATATAATGTATTTCATAGCCTAAAAATATTATATCTCATTCTATATCTATCAAAGGTCATATTTGTTTAGCTCCATAGGAGATGAGATTGGACTAACAATCTTGTGAGTTCTACATGACCTGTTACCTAGCCTATATTTGGTTGACAAAAATGTAATGAGACTACTAGTCCATGGGACCAATGTATCAATCATGTACTGTACTAGTTGGTACTACCATTTCAGAAGTAAAATGGTATCTATATAGTCCAATTTCACTCCACCTAAAATATTGGCTAGTACCTGGCAGTACTAACCAATACCGAACAATACTAGCCAAAAAACATAATATTCGGTAAATAACGAACAACACCGACCAATTTTTTTTTTTTTTTTTATTTTTTATTTTTTATTTTTTATATTTTTTAGTGGTTTGTAATATTAAAATGATAGAAACTTGTGTTCCATATTCTCTTTGAAGTACCTTAATTTGTGTTATTTAGAAGACATAATATATTTTTGACCTTCTTTTACATATAAATTTGCGATTAATGATATGTATTGTTAAATTATTTGTTACTAAATAATATTTTTAATACATATATAATATTTTCATGATGAATTCGAAACGGTATTTAGTAACATAGCGGTACCAGTAGGTACCATACCAATGGAAACAACCGTACATAGTCCGGTATGGTTTCAACAACTTTGCATGGGATTATGAATCCTCCCCCATGTTGGAATTAGCTTTCCCATGAAAGGGGTGAGATTGCTAATCCAATTCCATGAGATTGAGTGTAAAAAGATAATTTTGTTCCCACGTTACAAAAACAATAAAGTTAACTTTTATATAATAAAGACTTTTATGTAATTTCATAGATTTAATCTCAAAACCAACTAATACTATTACGTTAGTACACAAATAAATACACTTTATTTTACATTTTCAATTTAATACTACCACACTAATAATCTCCTTATTCAATTTAAACGTACTTAAAATTTCATCCAATTTAATCTACCAAATAAACCATCTATCTTCTTTATCCTCTTCTATTAAGACAATCAAACAGGCCTATAGTCTTTATTTACGACTTTGGCTTCGTTTGAGAAGTGGGTTAGTTTTTTGGCTTTTTGGCTATTGTAGCATGGGACTAAAAAGTCTCATTTGGGTTGGACTTTTTGAATTTTTTGACTTTGGTAACAGAAAAAATGAATTGATTATAGTTTAAATGTGACATTTTATCTTATTGACTTTTTAGTTTATTTTGTCTTTTGTAACTATTTTAACCTGGTAGCTCCATGCCAAATGAGGGCTTTATAGCCATACTTGTTTGATTAATTTGCCATGGAATTGGATTGATAATTCTATAATTTTTTTACAAAACATATATTTGGTGAGAAAAAAATTGTGAGGGTGTACTACCTAGTTATGAATATCTTTGGAGGTATTTGTTTGGTGGGATTAGGGCATGGGATTTGACTCTATATCCAATAAAATGGATAGTTCAATGTTTGGTTAGAAAAGTAGGAGTTGGGGTTCTTTGTTGTACTATGCACTATGCATGAGTTGTTGCATACCTTATTGGGCTCATTTCAGGATCTAATTCGATAATCTGAACTGTTCACATTTTAGATGATATTAAGTAGAATATATTTATAAAAAATTACGTTGATTGGATATCGGTAGCCCTTTCATCAAATCACATTTGCATTTCATATTTCAAATTACATTTATCATTTATTTTTTTAAATACAAATATGATTTGATGAAAAGGCTAACAATATCCAATCGATGTGATTTTTTACAAGTATGTTCTACTACATATCTTCTAAAATGTGAACGGTTTAGATTATCAAATTAGGCCCTGAAATAGGCCCCAAAAAGATGTGCAACAATAACCGTTTGACCTTCACTTTCTCTCTTTAGCTCTTTGTCATGGGAGAACAACCATACTTTTGTACTGTAAAGAGTGTGGGTAATTCTCTAGTAGTTCTACACCATTACTCAGAATTATTCGAAGACATCAATGGAGGCACATGATTCACCTACATGATCCATAAATTCGATTTGAACACAAAAGGTATGTCTGAATCCGTTTATTTTTGCTATATCTCATTTCTTATTTTTCATACATTGATATCAAAGCTATTGTTGGGTATTTTTGTGTTATTTATGATAAAAATATGTATACGTGTATTGTATACATAAAAATTCACATTTTTCAAACCATTTCTGATCATCCTAAAATTTATATATGTTGTGATTCATATTATTTAGATCATATTTGCAAAGTTTTACAAAAATCAGACGGTCGGATTATGAGAAAAATGGAGAATTATGTTTGGTTTTCGTAACTTTGACTATATGTTGTTTTTACATGTTTCATTTTCATGTTATGAAAATTATATATTTGAAATCTATGTTTTGAGACCTTCAAAATGGTATATTTATGGGCTTGGTTTCGACTTACCATTGAGAAAAAAAAACTTAAACCCTAATCTTGGGTGAAATTGAAGCCATAGGAGACTTGATAGAAAAGATAGAGTGCAGAAATCTGCACCACCACTCTCAACCGAGAAAGTGTTGAACACTCCCTCATTTAGAGTCATTGAACACAAAAACTGAGACCACCATTGAATTCTTCTTGAAAAATCGAGTTGGGTAGTGCCAAAATTGAGCCCAAACGGCGTACATGAGGTGGAGCATGGGACCCAAGCACAAACTAATGTGCTGACATGTGCGTACTGAAGTGCTAACACATGCTGCAAGTCGATGACGTCATCTGCTGAGGTAAACACTGATGCAGACAGGCTTTTTAGGTTTTGTTTGTTTGTTTTAATTTTAAAACTACGTTAATTATTTCTAAATTATTTGTTAAAATTTTGATTGGAACATGGCTTATACCATTGGACTTGTAATTCATTTTTTTACAATTTTATGGAAAATAAAATATTTTTCATAAATGAATAATTTAATATTTTTACATTAAATTGCTCTTGGAAGAGCATGACTTGGATTCTGGATTAAAATTTTTTAAAGTACACTATTATAATGATGTTTTATTTACTGGTAGTATTGTTGTATTTTTTTAGATTCTGTAATATTTATTTCTAATTTTTTGTGTAGTTAAATTACTTGTAATTCTAGAAAATTTCAGAAAATTACAAAAAATATAGAAATATATTATGATATTATTTAAATACTGTACAGAGCAAGTTAAGTTATTTTAAATGCTTAAAACTTGTAGTATGTTGTTATTTTAAATAGCATGATTTATTTATATTGGTAAATTTTAATTCCATATAAAATTAATCTACCATGTTTTCTTTTATGAATTCACATTGATATGCCATTGCATAGAATGAACATTTTATCATACTTTATACATGCCATAGTTAGTGGGAGGTTATTCGATTGAGAGAAATCTTTGTAAATTTACTCCCGAAAATTAATATTTTGCATATGAATTAAATTAAATTTTGGATAATTGTCACTTGTGGCGCAATAGATAATTATGATCATAGCAGGTTTTCGATTTTGCAACTTGTATAATATTGTCACTATTTAATTTATATTTTTGTAGCAAAATTATATTGTGATATGTTAATCAAATTAATCTCAAGGCGCTTTGTTAATCTTATGCTTTAATTTTGATGATGTCTAAAATATTATAGAATAAATTATGATGTTTTAATATACATATTTTACATTTTTGACACAGAATATTATTTGTTAAAATGTATGTTATATAATGTATTTATTATAAATATTAGTTAAATAAATTTTACTGTGCATCATATAATATTTTAATAAAAAAGTTACTGTGCCAATAGTAAATTCACTATTCAATTTTTTAAAATCTATAAGTTACTATGAAAATACTATTTATTGAAAATGACCTTTTGGCTATTAATTCAAAACCTCTGTCTGCAAATTTTGACAAAAGGAAAGGGTGTCGCGTACTGCAATTGTTGAAAACAAATAGATGCCTCGTGATCTGTCAAAGGAGCGTCTCCATCTCCAATGGGTAGATTTTTGGGTATAAATAGAATTGTTTTGCTTGGAGAAAAATAATGAACTTGAAGAGGAAAATTTGTGAATTTAAAAATTTTGATTGTATTTTTCACTCTGCTCTTTCACTTTCAAATCTAAGTATTGTTTTTGTTCTTCCACTTTCATATCTACTATTTGAGAGAGAATCATTGTAAAAGATGGTTGAAATGCCTCTTATCTTTATTGATTATTTTATGAGAGAATTTTTGTAAGGGTGAGGCATTTATTGTTAAGTGAGACTCAACAGATAAGAGTAAGACCTGTGTAAAATCCACAAGTTTGGTGAAGATTTGGTGGTGTATTGATTCGTTTTGATAGTGAATAAATTCTCGAGAAGGATCTTTGACGAATAGATGCAGGCTTGGTGTGCCGAACCATTATAAATCACTGTGTTGAATTTTCTTTTCCTATCTCTTTTACTTTTATATTTATTATTATTGCTTTGTTTTTTATTTGTTAAAATTTGAATATTTTAATTATTATATTTAGTCTTGTGAAATTATTTTTATTAACCCAATTCACCCTCCTCTTGGGCTACCCCTGGGATTACAATTGGTATCAGAGCAAAGACTTTACTTTTTGGGTGATTTAACCGTCTTAGAGTAGAATATGGCAATTCCTAGTAATTCATTACTGTTAGACTAATTTATTTTGATAATTTATTTAATTATGCTTTAATTTATTTGGAAAAGAAAAATAGAATCAAAATTTATTTTACTATTTCTTAATAAACTTTTATCATAAATAATGTTAGAATGTATTTGATATCCTAAATGTTGTTAGAGTGTATTTAATATTTGCTTAAATCAGGAGTTCATTTCAAACAAAAAACAGAGGTTCAAATAGCCAAAAACAGAGGTTCAAACAACCTAGCACATCAGGAGTTCAAAAAGTTCAAATTAGTAATGATCTTGTCTCCTACAAGTTCAAATTAGTAATGATGGAGTGAAAGATATTCAAACGAATACAATGGTTATAAGTTTCATTATATATACCAAAGCCTCTGATGTGAACAACATACAGCAATTACAAACAAGTTACATAAATCAGAAAATATTCTTTGATCTAAAATCACTCTCATCTATTCTCTGAAAAATTCTCTGAGAAGTGTTCTTCAATTTTTTGTTTACATCATCTCTCAGAAATTATACATTGAGTCGTATAGCTTTAAGCCCATCTTTCCTGTGTGAGGGTTACAGAAAAATCAAAGTTTCATTTTTATATCTATCTTTGAGAGATAATTCTTGTAGCTTTCTGTGAAAACAAAAACACCTTCTTTTCAACCCTATAAGAGTGTAGTACACTCAGTGTTTTTGGACTTAAAAAGTCTGTGTAAAATCTATGGAGGATTGCTCTATCTGTGAAAAGGTTGCTAGCACCCTGTGAAGCTAGAGAATAGTAAAAAAATCTCAAGTGAAGCTCGAGGAGTGGACGTAGGCCGAGTTGAAGCCGAACCACTATAAATTTTTTTGCCTCTCTCTCCCTTATCTCTTTATTTTATTTAAATTGCCATAGCTATATTTCATATTTTTATTGTACTAAAATCATTAATTGATATAGTTGTTAGAACACTTGTTTTAATTATTTTTATTTCATTAATTATATTTATCTACTATGCTAGTCATAATTTTTATTAGGGTATTATTATTTTTATTTGTAAAAACCTAATTCACCCCTCACCTCTTAGGTTGTCTTTTGGGTAACAATTGGTATCAAAGCCTAGACTCTTGTTTTAGATTTAACCATTTGGGAGTATTGATCCATGGCAACCTTAGTTGAAGGACAAGCCACAAATAGGCTACCATTATTTGACGGAAACAACTATAGCCATTGAAAGGATAAGATGACTCTATATCTACAAGCCATTGATTATGCCATGTGGATTATTGTCATCAAATGTCCAAAAATTCCTACCAAATTAGTAGATGAGCATCTCCAATGGAGCTCTCAAAACCCTTGCCAAAGCTATAATTTAGCAATAGTGATAAAAAGTGGATCTCCAATGGCTTGCTATTTTACTTGCCAAAGATGGCATATGCCATATCTGTTCTCAAATTTGGCAAGCAAAATAGCAATTGCCAAACATGCCATATCAGCAAATATGAACATATTTGTGGCTCCAAATTCAGTTAAAAAAATAGAATTGAAACAGTAGAAAACCAAATAATTTTTCAAATTTAATTTTTCTATTTAATTTTTCAAATTGAATTATATTTAATTTTTTTCCTAATTTTTCAATTTTTTTTATTTTTTATATTTGTCTAGTTGTAAATAATATAAATATATAATTTTTTTTACAAATAATTAAAAAAAGGTCACAAAAGACAAAAAATAAACAAAAATAAAATCACAAGAAAATCTATATCCAAACAACACCTACAAACTTAGAGGAAAAGTTGGTTGAGAATTGTCAAAATAGCAAGTGACCATTAGAGCACCATTGCTATAATTTGACAAAATAGCACTATTCATTGCTAAATTATAGCAATAGCAATGGTATTATAGCAATAACCATTGGAGATGCTTAGTGTACCTAAAACAGAAGATGAATGTGATGAGAGGGATCACAAATTATTGCAAGCCAATGCTAAAGCCAAACTCACCCTTGCTTGTGGATTAGACTCTAAGGAGTATAATAGAATTTCAAGTTGTGATTCGGCAAAAGAAATTTGGGACAAACTTAAGGTAACATATGAAGGTACAAACCAAGTGAAGGAATCTCGTATTGATATGCTTGTTCATAGTTATGAATTGTTTAAAATGAACTATGATGAATCTATTTCAAGTATGTTTACTAGATTTACTGAAATTGTAAACTTTTTGAAATCTTTTGGCAAAACTTATACTAACAGTGAGTTAGTGAGAAAAATTCTGAGGTGTTTACCAAAGAATTGGGAAGCAAAGGTCACCACCATTATAGAAGCCAAAAATCTCTCCACACTTGGATTGGATGAGCTTATGGGTTCTCTTATGATTCATGAGATCACCATGAAAGGACATTAGGATGTTGAAAAAAAGAAAAAGTGGAATTGTATTCAAAGCCTCATCAAATGAAGAAGAATATGAAAACTCCAGTGAGGATGAAAGCTATGACATGTTTAGTAGAAACCTCAAAAAGCACTTCAAGAAAAATAATTATGGAGGAAAAAGACCTTTCAAGAAAGAGTACAACAAAGATAACAAAAAAGAACCTATTTGTCACGACCCAAACCCGGCCCTATGGGTTTAGCACCGTAACTGGCCAGTAATCCGAGATTACCAAAGGCCTACGTAAGCGAATACTGATCAAACAGTACGTATTCTGAAAGCCAATGCAAGAAATAACTAGTGTCCATTGAAATGTGAAAATCAGATGTCAAAAACATTTTATGCATTCATATACGCCTATACAATCATACACAACAACAAGACAGGATCAAGTCCCTAGACGACAAAGACAAGAAATGATCTATACAAAAGTACAATACAGTAAGGAGACCGATAGGGACACAAAAACACCCCAAGCCATAACATGGCAACTCTGAACCTCGCAAAGGAGGCACATAGGCCGGCTTGACAAAATCGGGGACCAATCCCACGCTCCTAGCTCGGCCCGTTGTTGAGAACCTATATATATATATATATAAACAAGGAGCTAAAGCCCGTGAATAACATACAAAGTAAAGAGGTTATGAATGAATGTCCTTACAAGAATGAAATCAATTCATTATACAAGATTTCAATCTTTCAAGATTTACCAATCAAGATTTCAATCAATCACCATATGTGGTACATCTATTAGCCTATAAACATGAGGGTCCAGAAGGACCGCCTTACTGCACTCCAACGATAATGATGATCATCAATCGGTAAACAGTATGGTTTCACAAGGAAACCGACAGAGCTCTGTAACAGTCAATAACAGTGGGTGCTAAGGATGCCACAATACAGTTCGAAATATAGGACATACATTCATTCAATCAATAATATCGGTTCAATAAACAGTTCAGTTCAGTATTCAAAATATAACCATTTCAACATATCTTTACACAATCTGTTACTCACAGAGATTGGGCTAATAGCAGCTAGAGCGCGTCCCCGAGAGCCAACCCTAAACAGTTAACAAATAGAACACACACTAAGTTCACAGTCGAAAAGATGATAATTAATTCCCTAAATTTCCTCGGTGTGGTTCTATGTCTAAATCCTCATTAAGATGTCTTAAACTAGGCCTAAGAATGCCTAGGATGGGATGAGGATGCAAAAATACAGTTGGAAAGCATTTTTCAAAAGTTGCTGAAAACAGGGGTCTCGCTCGAGCGAGCCTTCCTTCGCTCGAGCGAGGTTGCAAAAACAAAGGCTTCGCTCGAGCGAACAATCCTTCGCTCGAGCGGTCTGATGAAACAGTAAAAGTACTGGATGCTCAATTTTTACGCGCGATGCTCGCTCGATGCTCGCTCGAGCGAGCTTCCAAAATCAAAGGGTTCGCTCGAGCGAGCGTTCCTTCGCCGAAGCGGTCGATGAAACAAAGAAAATATCGATGCTCGATTTTTACGCCCGACCCACCAATCCTTCGCTCGAGCGTGGCTCAGAGGAAAACGTTGGTCGCTCGAGCGAGGAATCCTTCGCTCGAGCGAAGAAGCCAAATTTGGAATTTCCAGATTTGCCTTCCAAGCTCAAACCAAGCATTCTCGACTCAATTCTCGACCTCTTGGGCTCAAATTCTGGAAAATACATCCCAAAACAATGTATAACAAGTTTCAAAAGCCAATTTATGAATTCAAGCCCCAAAGGTGAGTCAATTAAAACCATTTTCAAACCCAATTCAAGAACACTTTCCAAAACATGCAATGCATGATCTTTAAACCAAAATCAACCTTCAAATCTTGCTCTAATGAGCTCACTAGTTGGAAAATGAAGTGAAAACATGGACTATAATATAAACATAGACATGCATGTAGCATTCTCAAGAATTCAACTTCAAAAGTCCACAAATTCAACATGCATGCATGAATTCTAGCATGAATCAACCTATATGGACTCAAACATGGTTTAATTCTACAATTGAGCAAGAATCATGCAAAATGGAGCTCCAAGATGACAAGAAGACAATGGATTCCTTACCTAGAATGTTGATTTCAAGTCTAGCAAGCTCAATTTAGCCAAGTTACACCTTAATTCCAAGCACTCCAAGCTAATTCACCAATATGAGCTCAAATCTCTCTTACTTCTCACTCTCTCTCCTTTCTCACTTGTTTGGTCGGTTAGAACATGAAGAAGAGCTGATCAAAAGCTTTGTTAAGTGATAAGGCTCTAATGATAATACTAAACAATAGGTCCATTAAGTGGTTTAAACGGTAAATAAGTCCAAGTTCCCAATTAACTCATTTTAATCTAATTTAATCATTCCTAATCAATTTTCAGATAAATATGCCATAAAATCAGAAATATTCTACCGATTCTAAAACATCAAACGGTTTCTAAATCGGCCGCCGATAAGGCCTTCAATTAACAGTTTAAACACATAAACTTAACAGATAATCATTCAATCAAACAGATAGAAATGCAATTCAATAGATAAACTTATTCAATTTCAGTTTCAGTTCCATTCAGTCTGTTCAGTAGTTCATCCAGTTCACTTATCAGTCATTATCAGTTCAGTTTAGCAGTAATCAGTAGATAATTCAGTGGTTTAACGGTAATTAGTACGAGGGTTGTTACACTATTATTTTCTATGAGTGCAGAAATCCTAGACATATGAAGATGGATTGTCCAATATTGAAAAATCATGGAAAAGACTACAAAATGAATAAGAAGGCCATGGTAGCAGCATGGGGAGAAAGTGAAGATGAAAGCTCAAGTGATGAAGTTGAAAATGAAGTAGTCAACTTGTATCTCATGGCTCTTGAAGATAAAGACTCTACTCAAGATGAGGTAACTACTCTTTATGAAGAACTTGAAAGTGCATTCCATGAACTACAAGATGAATTTAAAAAAGTTTGTGCCAAAAATAATGTGTTAAAAAAAATCTGTTGCATCTTTATCTAGTAATGTAGAAGAATTAAAGAAAGAAAAAATTGTTTTGATAAATGATTTTGATACCATCTCTAATGACCTTGAAAAACAATATTGATGATTTAACAAAATCACTTGAAAATTTTTATAAAAGGTAGAAATAATCTCAACATGCTTTTTAGAAATCAAAGATGTGTTTTCGATAAAGCGGGCATTGAATATGACCCTATTAAGAAACAAAAGAATCTCAATACAATTTTTGAAAAAGCACCTCTCATGGCACACCCTCATGTTACTTGTCATTATTGTAAAAAGAAAGGTCATTATATATCTTATTGTCCATTCAAAAAGAATATGAACATGGGAATTAAAAAGATTTGGATTATTAAAGGATCTAACAAAACTAACCAAGAAGGACCCAAGAAACTATGGGTACCAAAAATCAACACTTGATTGTCATCTTGTAGGTTTGTTTTAAGTCCAAAGCTAAAGAAGGGAAGTGGTACCTTGATAGTGGATGTTCCTAACACATGACCGGAGATAAATCCTTTTTTACTAAACTATCATCAAAAGATGGAGGATTTGTTACTTTTGGAGACAACAAGAAAGGAAAAATCATCGGTATTGGTAGCATCGGTATTTCTCCTAACCCTTCTATTGAAAATGTTTTACTTGTTGATGGACTTAAGCATAACCTACTTAGTATTAGTCAATTATGTGATAAAGGTAATCGAGTTATTTTTGATAAATCACATTGCACAATTGAAAGCACAAATGATCATAAAGCTTTATTCATTGGTAATCGTCATGATAATGTTTATGTTTGTCATCTCAATGATCTCTATGCTAGTGATGTTAAGTGTTTATATGTTAATAATGAAAATAGTTGGTTATAGCATAGAAGACTTGGTCATGCTTATATGGATTTAATTGCTAAACTTTTGAGAAAGGATTTGGTCATTGGACTTCCAAAAATTAAATTTGAAAAAGATCATCTTTGTAGTGCTTGTCAACAAGGAAAACAAACTAAAACATCATTTAAATCAAAATCTCATATTTCCACTACTAGACCTTTAACTATTGCATATGGATTTATGTGATCCCTCAAGGACATCTAGTCTAAGTGGTAAGCATTATTGTCTTGTTATAGTTGATGATTATTCAAGATTTATATGGGTTATGTTTTTAGCACACAAAGATGAAACATTTTCTTCTTTCACAAAACTCTATCGTAGAATTCAAAATGAAAAAGGCTTTCTTATTACTAATATTTGAACCGACCATGGTAGAGAACTTGAAAATGAGAAATTTGAATTGCTTTGTGATGAGCATAGTATTGGACATAATTTTTCAGCACCTAGAACCCTTCAACAAAATGGTGTAGTAGAAAGGAAGAATAGAACTTTAGAAGAGATGAGTAGAACAATGCTTTGCAAAAATAATCTTCCTAAATATTTTTGGGCCTAAGCCGTTCACACCGCATGCTATATTTTAAATTGTGCATTGATTAGACCTATTCTCAAAAAGACTCCTTATGAACTTTGGCATGATAGAAAGCCCAACATTAATCACTTGCATATTTTTTGTTGTAAATGTTTTGTGCATAATAATGGTAAGGATAACTTAAGTAAATTTGATTCAAAATCTGATGAAGCAATTTTTCTTGGCTATTCCTTAACTAGCAAAGCTTATCGTGTTTTTAATAAAAGAACTCTTGTTGTGGAAGAATCTATACATGTGGCATTTGATGAAACTAACATCTCTGCTCAAGAGTAAATTGTTGGTGATGATATAGATTTGGAACTAAATGTGGAAGATTCTAGTATTTACAAAGAAGAGAACCAACCATGTAAGCTGAACAAAGAGATTGAGGAACCTATTCTCCCACCTCAAGAAGAAGGAAGAAACGATGATGATTTGCCAAGAGAATGGAAGTTTGTTCATAATCACCCTAAGGATTTAATCCTAGGTGACCCTACAAAAGGTATTGAAACTCGCTCTTCACTTAGAAACATTTGTAGTAACTTGGCTTTTCTCTCACAGATTGAGCCTAAAAACTTTCAAGAAGCCGAATTTGATGAATATTAGATGATAGCTATGCATGAAGAGCTTAACCAATTTGAAAGAAACAAAGTGTGGGAACTTGTGCCAAAACCTAAAGATCATACCATTATCGGTACCAAATGGATCTTTCGAAACAAGCTTGATGAATCCGGCACAATTATAAGAAACAAGGCTAGGCTTGTTGCACAAGGATACAATCAAGAAGAAGGTATCGATTTCGATAAAACCTTTGCTCTGGTTGCTAGATTAGAAGCCATTCGCATGTTACTTGCATTTGCATGTTTTAGAGATTTCAAACTTAATCAAATGGATGTAAAAAGTACATTTCTTAATGGTTTTATAAATGAGGAAGTTTATGTTAAACAACTCCCAGGTTTTGAAGATCATACTTTTTCCAAATCATGTTTTTAAACTATCAAAAGCTTTATATGATTTGAAACAAGCACCTCGTGTATGGTATGAACGATTAAGTAAATTTTTGATTGAAAATAATTTTTTTAGAGGAACGATTGACACAACACTTTTTGTTAAAACTAAAAATGATAATTTACTTATTGTGCAAATATATGTGGATGGCATTATATTTGGTGCTACTAATGAAACCTTATGTAAAGAATTTGCTAAGTGTATGCAAAGTGAGTTTGAGATGAGCATGATGGTGGAGCTAAATTATTTCCTTGGGCTTCAAATCAAACAATGTAAGGAAAGAATTTTTATCAACCAAGCTAAGTACACAAAAGAACTGTAGGAACAATCTTTACTATATTTAAAAGATTTAAATTCTATTGTGTACAAAACAACAATTAGAATTAAAGAAATAAAGAAAAGGAGAGAATATATTTGATTACAAAATCAAACTCGAAATAAAAAAAATAAATAAATAACAGATTTTATTTTATTACAAAAACAAAATTAAAATCTGATTAAATAAACAAATTAAAAACAGAATTAAATTAAACAACTTACTTGGTTAATTTCTTTGAATAACTTTTTCGATCAAGTCCAAAGGTTTAACATCGTGTCCTTAAGATGATTCGTCCCTTCCACGGTGCTTTCGAATTTGGACGCCTATCTCCCAAGATGAAATGATCTTCTACAAACAATAGCAAAGACTACAAATTGTTTGCCTTACTTAACACACTAAGTGTTTACACTCTTTCTTTCGTAAAAAATGCAAAGAAATGCAGAGAGAATTATAGAGATGATGGAGTACGAAAATTGGAGTCCACAATCCAAATGGGAGGCTAGTCTATTTATAGATGTAAAGTGTGCTCTTGATTTTGAATTGAACAGGTATGAAACCTGCTGGGTTTAAATTCAAACAGATTTGCATCTGTTGGGTTAACTATTCAAACAGATAAAAAACGGGAAGGGCTCTGTTTGGATGAACATTAAATCCAAAGGGCCCTGTTTGGATGAACAGGAAAAACTGGACCAGTTTAATTCTGTTTGAAAACGGGAAGGGCCCTGTTTAGATGAACAAAAAATCTAAACCAGTTTATTTGAATTAAATTAAAATGTTTTGGCCCAAAAAGATTAGTATTGGGCCGAACAAGCCCAACCCAACCACACACCACGCACCTGTGCCCAGCCCAGCCCAGCCCGACCGATCGGACCGGCGGCAGCGCGCGCGCGCGTATGTGGTGATTTTTGGGTCCAATGGGTCTAGTCCATTTTGCCCATAACCTCTCCCTCTAAAACACTTGGGTACCCCTTGGGGCACACCCCAAGTACCAAACCCATGCCTTATAAACCCTTTCAAAACCTCCCACCAAATCAATGTGGGACAAGCCTTATTCAAACCTTTAAGGAATTTTCACCAAAAACTCCATTTCCATAGAGCATACTTTGGCTTCAATTTCCCATTCACTCAGTAATGGTTTTGAGCAACCAAATATACCACATGAATCACAACGCGGCATAGAACGCGTTACCACTTTGACCCGTGTAAATCGATGCACGGGGCCCACCTAAAAATTAGACCAAACTTAGGAAAAAATTCTGGTTTTACCTAGAATGTAAAAACCATTTCCAACAATCCCCACATGAATGGAATTTGATGATAACGAAATGCAACAATATGCGCACTTAACGAAAGAGTATAAGTCGAAAAGTATCTTGCATCAGATAGGTAGTTTTCGCCTTGAACCTTCCCTAGTGATAACCTATCGAACTTCATCGCTAACCAATGGACGCGATGCCTTGAATTGTTCAAATTGCTTGTAAGCCAAGACAATAGATTTCACACAAAATATCTTCTAACACATCGTGGTTCTCACCGTTGTGTTCATTTTGGCCTTGAACGCTCTCGGTTTTCATGAGTGTTTCGGAGAATATAGCCTCTTTCATTCTCATAGAACCGCCCCGCTCAACACTCATATAGGTGATTCTTATTGTGAGTATCTTCTCATACTGCCTTGATTTTATGCCTTAATCAAGATATAAGTAATCATTAAAAGCAAAGCTTATCCTTATGTCCCCGCAGACAACATATGTTGCGATATCACTCTCACCATAGGAATGGGTAGGGAATTTTAATCCCTTGGTGATTTCTCGAGCCATACATAACTTAGTTGTCCCTTTGAACTTAGTTCTTGGGATCTCCAAATATATAAGTAGGGTTACCATTATAACGACTCTTATGTAATAGGCTTTAATCCCATCCCCTTTGATGAACTATACACTAGCTCTTTTGTCAAACCTTTTGTTAACGGATCCGCAACATTCTCTTTAGATTTTATATAATCTATTGAGATTATTCCGCTTGACAACAACCGCCTAACGGTATTATGTCGACGATTTAATATGTCGTGACTTATCAAGTTATACATATGATTCTCGCGTTCGCCTATTGCGCATTGACTATCACAATGAATGCAAATAGTCGCATGTGTTTTGGCCACATTGAATGTCTTCTAAGAAATGACGGCCATTCTCGCTTCTTCACCGCTTTTGTCTAAAGCAATGAACTCGGATTCCATTGTGGATCGTGCGATGCAAGTTTGTTTCGTGGACTTCCAAGAAACAGGAGCGCCTCCTAGAGTAAAGACATATCCACTAGTGGATTTTGAATCTTTAGTATCCGATATCCAATTGGCATCACAATAACCTTCGAGTACTGCTGGATATCTAGTAAAGTTCAAACCATGATCATGAGTAAATCTTAGATATCTAAGAACTCGAATGATTGCTTTCCAATGATCTTCTCCAGGGTTACTAGTGTACCTACTCAATTTACTGATAGCATAAGCTATATCAGGACGAGTATAATTCATTAGGTACATTAGGCTTCCAATAATTTGGGAGTATTTTAACTGAGACACTGCATCACCTTTATTTTTCGATAAATAAAGACTGATGTCTACAAGTGTTCTAGCTAAATTCAAATCATTCTTGATAAATTTATCAAGTATTTTCTCAATATAATGAGATTGAGATAATGCATATCCGTCAGATGTTTTAGTAATTTTCATTCCTAATATAACATCTGCGACCCCCATATCTTTCATATCAAATCTTTTGTTAAGCATTTGCTTAGTTGATTTGATCATGTTTTGACTGCTTCCAATGATGAGCATGTCATCCACATAAAGACAAACTATGACATATCCTTGGTCGTTGTTTTTAACATAGACGATTTGTCACATTCGCTTATCTTAAACCCATTAGTAAGCATTGCATGATCAAATTTTTCATGCCATTGCTTAGGTGCTTGTTTTAATCCATAAAGGGATTTTACAAGTCGACAAACTTTCTTTTCTTGCCCTGATACTACAAACCCTTCGGGTTGTTCCATATAGATCTCTTCATTTAGATCACCGTTTAAGAAAGCTGTCTTAACATCCATTTGATATATTTCTAAATTAAACAACGCTGCTATAGCAATAAGCATGCGAATGGATGTTATTCTTGTCACAGGGGAATATGTGTCAAAATAATCCAGACCTTCCTTTTGTCTGTAACCTTTAACTACAAGTCTTGCTTTATACTTGTCAATTGAACCATTTGCTTTCATTTTTCTCTTGAATATCCATTTACATCCAAGAGGTTTAGAACCTGGTGGAAGATCCACCAATTCCCAAGTATGATTTTGCATAATGGATTCAATTTCATTATTAACAGCCTCTTTCCACGAAGGTGCTTCAGGACTTGTCATTGCTGCCTTAAAGCTTTGAGGTTCATTTTCTAACAAGTATGTCAGAAAATCTAGACCAAAGGATTTTGATGTTCTCGCTCTCTTACTTCGTCTTGGTTCATCATCAGTTAAATCCTGTTGGTTGAGACCATTACTAGTCTCTTGTGTTTGATTGTCATTAGTCTCTTGACTTTGTGTACAATCATAAGTTCTTTCTCGTGAACTTAATTCCTGCCCTTTCTTGTAAGGAAAGACATGTTCAAAAACACAAAGATTCCTTGACTCTATAATAGTGTTCACATTTATATCGTATTTCGATAAGTCGAAACCGATATGCACTACTATTCGAGCATAACCAATAAACACACACCCACTGCTTTTGGTCCAATCTTTGTCTTTTAGGAACAGAACTTCAACTTTTGCCAAACACCCCACACTTTCAAGTATTTGTAGGAAGGTGGTCGACCTTTCCACAATTCATAAGGAATACTTTTAGTTTTCTTGTGGGGTATTCTATTAAGAACATAATTTGCAGACAATATTGCTTCCCCCCACAAGTTCTGTGGTAAGCCTGAACTTAGTAACATGGCATTCATCATTTCTTTTAGGGTTCTATTCTTCCTTTCAAAGAATTCCATTTTACCGTGGAGAATAAGGGTCAGAGTTTGGTGAATAATGCCATGTTGTGCACAAAATTCATTTAATGGTGCATCATATTCACCACCCCTATCACTTCTAATCATTTTAATGGTTTTACCAAGTTGATTTTCAACTTCTGTTTTGTAGAGTTTAAACATTTCTAAGGCTTCATCTTTACTTCTAAGTAAATAAACATAACAATATCTTGTGCAATCATCGATAAATGTTATGAAATACTTTTTGCCTCCTCTAGTTTGAATAAATTTTAGATCACATACATTAGTATGAATTAATTCTAGAGGTTCAGTTTTCCTTTCAACTGATTTAAATGGAGCCTTAGCTAGTTTTGCTTCTACACAAACTTCACATTTATGATTAGGATTAATTTCAAACTTTGGTATATAATCCAAACCAATTAATCTACGCAAAGCATCATGATTTACATGACCTAATCTACCATGCCATAAAGTCGACTCAAGAATATAAGCAAAAGATGTGTTATTCTCATTCATAGCAACTTTTGGTACAACTGTCATTATATTAAGTTTAAAGAGACCATCACTCATGTATCCCTTACCAACATACATACCACTCTTTGTTAATACAAACTTATCAGACTCAAAAACAAGCCTAAAACCATTTTTACTTAACAAAGAACCAGAAACTAAATTCTTCCGGATGTCAGGTACATGCAGTACGTTGTTGAGGGTCAGTTCTTTCCCTGATGTCATCTTCAAGATCACTTTCCCTTGTCCAGCCACAGTAGAAGTAGAAGAATTTTCCATAAAAAGTTGCTCACCATTTGCAGCCTCATTGTAGGTAGTGAACATTTTCTTGTCCGCACATATGTGACGAGTTGCTCCAGTGTCAACCCACCACTCTTTGGGATTTCCAACCAAGTTAGCCTCAGACACCACAGCAGAGAGGTTGATGTCATTTATTCCGTCAGAGATGTAATCCAATTCTGTTACATTGGCCTGATTAGTGGTCTTCTTACTTGTACTTCCATGATCCTTCTTAGGACGGCGGCAGTCAGAAGCTCGATGTCCAATCTTGCCATAGTTATAGCATTTTCCTTTGAACTTCTTGTTGCCATTGTTGTTGCCTTGTTTAGGACCATCTCCAGTAAACTTTCTCTTTTTGTTATGTGGTTTTTGAACTTGTTCAACCACATTAGCCTTGGACTCAATGGGATTTTTCCCATTCCTCTTTTCAGCCTTTCGGTTATCTTCCTCAATTCTTAATCTTACAATTAACTCATCCATGGTCATCTCTTTGCGTTTATGTTTTAAATAATTTTTGAAATCTTTCCAAGTTGGTGGTAACTTTTTCCACCAAAGCAATGACTTGGAAAGATTCGCTAAGAGACATACCTTCAATGAATATCATGCAAAATTATCTCAAAACTTTGAACTTGAGATCTTACGATTTGCGAGTCGACCCTAACAAAATCCAGAGATCTACCCACGACAAATTTCTTCGTGCTGGCATCTTCTGTCTTGTATTTCTTCTCCAAAGAATCCCACAATTCTTTTGCTGACTTCAGAGGATCAGATACATTATACAAAGATGTTGTCAAGGCCATTGAGGATGTAGTTTACGCAGAAATCAATGTTTCCAAGCATCTACTGCAAGCAACAACTTGCCGATCACTTTCACCCTCTTTAAGTGCCGGAGCCTCTTTATGGAGAAACCGGCCAAATTAAGAGTTGTAAGATACAAAGATCTTCGCCGCCATCTCTTAAACTTCGATCAATTAAATTTTCGATTTTTCTCCATGATTGATTGGTACATGAACATGGTTCTAATAGGACCGATGTTGGTGTAACAACAGAGTACCACGCCAGATGCGCTTCAAATTGTAGTAGCCATAATCTCTCGATTACAAAATCGAAAAAATTAAAACACAAATTAATTTTCTAGTCACTAAAACCGTAAAATAAAATATAACACAAAATAATTTTATTTTCCTTGTTACTAAAACAGAAAAATAAAATACCAAAATAATTTTCGTAATACCAAATAATATTCGAAATTGTTAATGACACCAAGATCGCACTACTAGTTGTCAAAGAAAAGAGACAAGATATTACTACTATCCGTCAAATAGCATAAATCACTATTTGTTTTTCCAACCGTAATATTACTTTGAAAATGTAAAATTAAATACAATGAAGATACCAAAAAAGAATCTGTCTTAAGATTGTAGGAACAATCTTCACTGTATTTAAAAGATTTAAATTCTATTGTGTACAAAACAACAATTAGAATTAAAGAAATAAAGAAAAGGAGAGAATATATTTGATTACAAAATCAAACTCGAAATAAAAAATAAATAAATAAATAACAGATTTTATTTTATTACAAAAGCAAAATTAAAATCTGATTAAATAAACAAATTAAAAATAGAATTAAATTAAACAACTTACTTGGTTAATTTCTTTGAATAACTTTTCTGATCAAGTCCAGTGTTTAACACTGTGTCCTTAAGACAGATTCGTCCTCTCCACGGTGCTTTCAGAATTTGGACGTCTATCTCCCAAGATGAAATGATCTTCTACAAACAATAGCAGCACTACAAATTGTTTGCCTTACGAACACACTAAGTGTTTACACTCTTTCTTTCAGAATAAAAATGCAGCAAAATGCAGAGAGAATTATAGAGATGATGGAGTACGAAAATTGGAGTCCACAATCCAAATGGGAGGCTAGTCTATTTATAGATGTAAAGGTGGCTCTTGATTTTAAATTGAACAGGTATGAAACCTGTTGGGTTTAAATTCAAACAGACTTGAATCTGTTGGGTTAACCATTCAAACAGATAAAAAACGGGAAGGGCTGTGTTTAGATGAACATTAAATCCAAACCAATTTAATTCTGGGAAGGGCCCTATTTGGATGAACAGGAAAAACCGGACCAGTTTAATTCTGTTTGAAAACGGGAAGGGCCCTGTTTGGATGAACAAAAAATCCAAACCTCACACCCGCGCCCGACCGGACGGCGGCGGCGGCGCGCGTGTGTGGTGATTTTTGGGTCCAATGGGTCTAGCCCATTTTGCCCATAACCTCTCCCTCTAAAACACTTGGGTACCCCTTGGGGCACACCCCAAGTACCAAACCCATGCCTTATAAACCCTTTCTAAACCTCCCACCAAATCAATGTGGGACAAGCCTTATTCAAACCTTTAAGGAATTTCCACCAAAAACTCCATTTCCATGGAGCATACTTTGGCTTCAATTTCCCATTCACTCGGTAATGGTTTTGAGCAACCAAATATACCACGTGAATCACAACGCGGCATAGAACGCGTTACCACTTTGACCCGTGTAAATCGATGCACGGGGCCCACCTAAAAATTAGACCAAACTTAGGAAAAATTTCTGGTTTTACCTAGAATGTAAAAACCATTTCCAACAAGAACTACTCAAAAAGTTTGGTATGTATGAATCAAAAATAGTTGGAACACCTATGAGCACATCCATTAAGCTAGACAATGATGAAAAAGGTAAGTCCATTGATCAAACAAAATATCGAGGTATGATCGGCTCACTTCTTTATTTAACTGCAAGTAGACCCGATATTATGTTTAGTGTTTGTATGTATACTAGATATCAATCAAATTCTAAGGAATCAGATCTTAGTGCTGTTAAATGAATTTTTAGATATCTTGTTGGCACTCAAAATTTGGGACCGTTTTATCCTAGATGTGTTGCATTTTATTTAATTAGTTACTTGGATGCTAACTTTGCCGGATGCAAACTTGATAGAAAAAGCACCAGTGGCACTTGTCACTTTCTTGGTAACTTATTAGTATCTTGGTTTAGCAAAAACCAAAATTATGTTGCTTTATCAACTGCCGAAGCTGAATATATAACTTCTGGAAGTTGTTATGCCCAAATACTTTGGATTAAACAATAATTGGAGGACTTTGATTTGCATTGTGATCATATCCCTATTAAATGTGATAATACTAGTGCCATCAATTTAAGCAAAAATCTGGTTCAACACTCACGAACAAAACATATTGAAACTCGACATCATTTTTTAAGAGATCGTGTTCAAAAAGGGGATATTGTACTTGAATTTGTAAACACTGACAAGCAATTAGCGGATATTTTCACAAAACTCCTAAGCGAGGATCGCTTCAATTTTATTCGTGGCGAGCTTGAAATGTTGATTTCTACTTAAAAAGTTTTGTTATGACTGTGAAACTTGAATTTTTGTTAAAATGATATATGTGTATTGCTACATTGAAATGGAAACATTTATATCAGTTGAATGCTCTTCAGTCCTTCATACATTTATTCTCCTTAACAATTTGCTATTTTCAACTGTGTAATTTTTTTTGGGTTCCGCATCTTGAGATAAAATTAACTTTGCATATATTGATTTTCTTTAAAACCCTCATGGTATTTTTTTTCATTACCCTTTCAGCAACACCGACGTTCCATTAAGTATACTTTTTGCTGGTATTATTTTATTAATTTATTTTTATTTATTTTTTATTTTTTCAGTTTTGCTAATAGGCTTCATTCCTTTATTATTTTTTTTTCTTTTCATAATTTTTTATTATTTTTTTTGGTTTGCCCTTAGGGTTAATTTTTATTTATTATTTTCTACACTTTAATTTTATCTTCAAGTGCTTACATTAAAAATAAAAACAAACACAAATCAAAATATACATATTTACATTAAAAAAAAAAATTCTCTTCATTTTTCCAGCCATTGGCCGACCTCACTTACTCGCCTCTTCCACCGATCTCTTCTTTTTTTTATCACCTTGGGCGACCCTTGAAGGCCCTGCCCTCGTGTTTTCGCCGAGAGCGACGACTCCCTACTGACTATCAAAGGCCAAGTACGACGTTGCTCCAAATCGAGCCATGGAGGTGATCTTCTGTTTAAGCTCTTTATTTTTGGCCTTTAGTGCCTAAATCTCTGCTTTCGCATCCTTGTACATGCGCTGGAGCAGAGAGAGTTGGGCGTTGACCTGGTGAAGCTCACTCGTCCTATTCTGCAATCGATGAGCCAATTTTGTGACTGCAGTCACCGTCTCCATACAGGACGTCAAATGTAAAATGATTGGCTTCAATATCTGATTGGCTTCACATGTCACGAAGTTCATTAGAAACAACATCATTTGTCGTTACGGAGTCCCAAATGAGATAATTTCAGATAACGGTTCCCATTTCAAGAAAGAAGTGATTGACTTGTTGGAGAAATACAATGTGGCGTTTCATAAGTCATCCACATACTGGCCGCAAACCAATGGAGCGGTTGAGGCCGCCAATAAGAACATCAAGCACATACTGCAGAAGATGATGGAAACCTACCGGGACTGGCCAGATAAGTTGCCGTTTGCTCTGTGGGGCTACCGGACTTCAATCAGAACTTCTACTGGGGCGACTCTGTATTCCTTGGTTTATGGGATAGAGGTCGTTCTACCTATCGAAATTGAGGTTCTGTCTCTGCGAGTGTTAGCTGAATGCCAGATAGCCGAAGCAGATTGGTAGCAGAGCAGATTTGAGGAACTCATGCTCTTTGACGAGAGGAGATTGAAAGCACTGTACCATGTTCAAGGTTATCAGTGCAGAATTGCCCGGGCTTTCAACAAGAAGGTTAAGTCCAGGAATCTAAAGGAAGGAGATTTGGTACTCAAGGACAACCGAGCTCCTATCTACGATCCAATGGGCAAGTTCAGACCCAATTGGACTGGTCCCTACATCATTAAGTCTATTTGGTCGGGTAGAGCTGCTGTTCTGATGGACCTAGATGGCCTAGAGTTCTCACAACCGATCAACATGGACAAGTTGAAGAAATATTGGGCTTGTTTGGTTTGTATTTGAGAAACATGTTTTGAGATAAAAAGTACGAAAATTTGTTTGGTTTGTTTTTTTTTGAAAAGATGTTTTGAAAAATTATTTTGAGAGAGAGATTTGGAAAAAGTGATTGATTTGATGTGTATGAGAGAGAGATTTGTTTGGAAAACTTGTAAACCAAACAAGTTTTGGAAAATTTTTTTGAGAAAATTTGTTTGGTTTGATTACTTTTAAAAACTTATTTGTAGAGAATTTTTTCCAAAATTTTTTAAGAAACACAAGCCAAACAAGGCCATTACCCCTGAGAGGCTCGCTAGGCCGAAAACCCGAAAGGGCGACCTAGGCAAAAGTTAGAGCATTAAAAAAAAAAAAGAAAAAATAAATAATAATAATTTTTTTTTTGAAATTATAAAAACTGAGCTTGCAAGGTTGAAAACCCGCAAAGGGCGGCCTTGGCAAAAGTTAGAGTGCAAAAGGAGAGTGAAAATACTCGAGTGAACCCAAGCCGAACTACGTAAGGCTTGATTCCCATCTTTGGGATATGTAGGCAACTTCATCATGAAGTCCAGCCATCAATTTTTCCCTGATCAACTTTGTCCATTTGATCAGCTCGGTCATCTTTGTCTATTCAGTTTTCAAGAGCTTCGGTTGTAATCTCCGGTACAGTGCTACTTAAACTAGGGGCAACTTTCCAGTTGCTGGAATCTGGGGTTGTGCATCCCAGTGACAGAGCTCAGGCGTGTCCAGTTCTAATCCATATCGAAAATAGTTTTGAAAATTTTTAATAGAAGTTGACTTTGTTCAAATAAATCTTTTTACAACTAAGACCATTTCTAGACCAAAACGGGAAATTTTCAGTACCACAACCTTCAATTTCATTGATTTCAATACAGAGTTCTCCTGCTCTTGCATACAAATTGAAGTTGCTTTTTATTACATTCATAAAGAAAACTTGGAAGTACTAATAAAGCAATAAATCCGGGGCATAGATAAGTCAGATATTCTCGCACCTCCCGTAGCCGGGTCAAGCCTCGATGCTGTTAGGCCCGATCTTTGCCTCTTCACTGAGCCAATCTATGCACTCATCAGACAAAGTGCAACTGAAAGTGGGAGCGGGGGCCAGGAGCTCTCTTGTCCCCCACGCTGCGGCCTGCCGAACAACTTGCGCGCCTTGGAACGGAAAGACAATTTGGATATTCTATCCTCTACAGGCAAGTCGATCATGGTGAATCAAGGCCGAACCGAATGGGAAATAGAACACACAGTAAGTAAAGCCAATCAACTGAATCCCAGTCTGCCGACACATGCTGTAGCCCATTGCCGGTAGGTTGAGCCAAGGGCACCACCAAGCAATGCAGTCTGCGGACAAACTGCACATCCAGTCGAACCACCAACCTTCATCAAGGGCATCGACCAGACGTTGCCTGAAGAAATAACCGCGAGATGAGTATGCTAGGCAAAAGTCCACAACCTGCAATTTGTCCATCAACCACACCTGGGAAGGGATGAAAAATGAGAGAATAAAGAATAGAGAGATGTACGATGAGAGAAAAAGTGAGAAAAGAGTTTTGTGGGAAAAGCCGAGCTTGAGGGCCGAGTGACGTGAGCAATACATATGTGAGATTGGGTGGGAAACATTACTTGCAGCAGTAGTGGACTCCCCGCAAATCTGATTGTCTCTCGGCGATAAAAGGAGTCCAAGCCCATCAACGTCTCAGCCAAAGTCATGGCAATGCAACTCTTGCACTCCTTCAAGCCTTGGGCAACCTCGATCAATCGAACGCTGGATCCTCCGGAGCCTGAGGCAAACAGAAAATGAGATAGCATGCATAAACAGAGGGAGTGTTGCCAGAAGCCTTGCCAATGATGGTCACTGATGGCTCAAATGTAATTAGCCGATGGCTCAAATGTAATTGCCGGAAGCCTTACCAAATGTAATTAGCCGATGGCTCAACCAATGGTCGATGACCATTCCCTTTGGCCGGTGGTGTTCCCACTTGGTCGGTGATGCTCCCCAGTGTTCAGAGAAGCATCCTTGAAATTTGTGTGATCCGCAGAGGAGCAGGGCAGTGTAAATAGAGGCAGCAGTGCTATGGCAACGAGTTTTCGGGCAAGACGAGTCAAGCATGCATCATTCACGCATTCCGAGGCAGAGCTGTGGCCACCTTCCTTCTACATTCAATTTGTTAATTAATTAGAAGTTCTGTAATAATTAATTCAGCAGCATTTATTCGGTTGTGTAATAGTTATTCAGACTCTCTGAGCGAGGGCAATTGTGTAATAAGTGTGTGTGAGTGGTGTGCATGTCTTCCAATCCCACGTCTTTCTTCCCTTTTATTTACCCGCTTATGATGGTTAGTCTAGGGCATATTTAAATTAGCATACCTTATGCTATGCATACGTGCATCCATACATTTGTCTTACATACATCGGGCTCGGCACATCATGCTAACTGCACTTGTATTTCAATTCCAAGTTGAGTACTTGTTAGTTGCAGCATTTCACATGCCATCTTTAGGGTAGCCGAGCCTATTCTAGCTGCATCCTGCATGTGTTGCATTAGCCATCTTAATATGAACTAGGGTCACGCATATGATTACTAACTAGTTTCTGTTTTGGCTTGGAGTACTAGGTAAGCTTTTATGCTTTAACATACCGCATGCGTGCGAATGTTGTCATAATAGCATGATTACCATGAGGCTAGCTGCTTATGTGATATAACTGCTTGAATGCCTGTGGATGGAGATCGAATTACCTAAATTGGAATAATGCATTAAAACTGTGAGTTTTAAAGCCCACTAGATAGTGGCAAAACCATCTTTTCTAAAAAGTCCACTCGAGGGTGGCAAAACCTACATTTTAGCCTACTTGCGAGTAGCAAACCATTTTCAAAACAAACATAAAATGTTTTGTTCCAATTTAGGCGATTTGGTCTATACTTGTTTGCTGTGTGCATAACATAGTAATTCTAGGCTAATAATCGGAATAAGAATGCGTAATGTTTTCAAAACAAGATATCATGGTTAGTAGAGGCCAATCTTCGGATCGGGCGAGAGGGGGTGCTCATAGCTGACCTTCCCCAATCGTACCCAAGTTCCCAAGCTGAGGCAACTCTGGTAATGACGGACACATGGCCTTAGGCAAACGAGTCAGGGTTTCCTAAATTCCCCCATTAAAAAAATATTTAGGTGGCGACTCTGTGTCTGGCAAAGCAGTCCATGTTTGGCACTTCTTTCAAAAATCTGTTTTCTCAAAACGATTTGCCGGATTTGGACTCTTTGGTTCAGATTTAGAACCGTGACGATTCAAGTCCAAACTGTGGTAGCATAAGGCCCTCGGGGGGCGTCCACAGCGTGCAATGCGCGCCGTAAAAATCTTTTTTTGTTGTAGTATTTGCTAAAATAAAAAAGATATGGGTTCCTATAGACACTTCAAGTGAGTCAAATTCTAACTTTTATGGACCCAAGGAAATATGGGTACCAATAGAAAAATCAAATTTTTGTAGGTATGTTTCAAGACAAAATTCAGTAATGATAGATGGTATTTCGACAGTGCATGTTCAAGGTACATGGCCAGAAATAAAGCTATGTTCGCCACACTTCAATCAAAGGATGGCAACTATGTAACCTTTGGCGACAATAGTAAGGAAAAATCATTGGTGTATGTAGTATTGGTAAAAATCCTTCTTCGATTATAGAAAATGTTTACTTGTTGAAGGTTTAAAACACAACTTACTTAGCATTCGTCAATTATGTGATAAAGGTAATAAAGTTGTTTTTAAGGAAAAAAACTCACTGAAATATTGAGAACACCAAAGATAATAAAACTTTGTTTGTTGGACATGGGCATGAAAATGTATATGTGTTTCATTTGCATAACTTGTCTTCTCATTTTGATTTTAAATGTTTGTCTGCTGTAAATGAAACTAGTTAGTTATGCATAGAAGATTAGGACATGCTCATTTAGATTTAATTTCAAAACTTTCAAAAAATGAGTTAGTCATTGGTTTACCTAAAATTAGTTTTAAAAAAGACAAACTTTGTGATGCATACCAACTTGGTAACAAACTATAATTCTTTTAAATCTAAAAATGTTGTTTCAACTACTAGACTGCTTCAACTCTTGCATGTTGATTTGTTTGAACCGTCTAGAACATTAACTTTAGAAGGTAAATCGTATGCTCTTGTTTGTGTTAATGATTATACTAGATATACATGTGTATTATTTTTAATACACAAAAATGAGGCTTTTTCTACCTTCTCAAAACTATGTAAAAAAATTCATAATGAAAAAAGTCTTAATATTTGTAGTGTTAGAAGTGATCATGGTAGAGAGTTTGATAATGATGATTTTATTATGTTTTGTAATGACCTAAGAATAGATCATAACTTCTCAACTCCTAGGACTCCTTAGCAAAACGGTGTGGTTAAAAGAGAAAATAGAACTCTTAAAGAAATGGCTCATACTATGCTTTGTGAGAACAATTTACCTAAATATTTTTGGGCTAACACTGCATGTTATGTTGTAAACCATGGCATAATTATACCTATTCTTAAGAAAACCCCTTATGTAATTTGGAAATGTAGAAAACCTAATATTAGCAATTTGCGTGCTTTTGGTTGTAAATGCTTTGTATTGAATAACAATAAAGATCACTTAGGAAAATTTGACGCTAAATCACATAAAGCTTTATTTATTGGTTAAGGCCAAGTTGGTTGTTATGACTATAAGAATTTGGTGCATCGCTCATGAGAGCATTGTGTTGAATTAGACTCTTTAGCTTGATTTGCACTTAAGTTGTTTCAGGAGCAGTCATAGGTTAGTAGTTTATTCTCTCCGTCTTGTGGATAGTAGAATTAATTGCAACTACTGAAGCGAGAAATGAAGATAGCAAGAGGAGTATCATCATATTTCAACTAGATGTAGTAAAGTGTATAGAGAATAAAATTAACTTGAAAGTGTAGGGGATTAGCACTTAGTAGTTAAATTTGAGACTTAGGCGCACTTGATATCTCCATGACATCTTTTTACAATTTAGTGAACATGAGTTAGTCATGAGTGGCCTAGTTGGACCTAAGCCTTTATACTTGTCTACGAGAACTCAAATATTTGGATGATTGAAATTAGTTTATGACATTGGTTATGAACAAGTGGCTTATTGCACTTCATCACATTTACGAGAGGATGACGTGGATAGTTTGAGTAGGCCCTCTTGGGCCTACCCGCTTGCGGTATCATGTTCTCATATGAATGTGCAACTTTGTTTGCAATGGCTACGCACAAATAAGTTAGAAAGTCGTAAAAGGGCATCTGTATTGGTGCATTTGGTCACATAAAGTTATCCTAGCAGAGGTGATGTGAATAGAGTTTTGAATCTCTATAAGAAAGAGAATTCTAAGTATGATGCTTTATGTAGCCTAGTTGAGAATGGAAAGAAATTTCTAATATCCTAGGGACAGTGGGAGGGACGTGCCTACTAGTGGATTACTCAATTACAGAAGAATACTCTAAATTTTTAGTTGCATGGTAGCAAATGTGAAAATTATCCACATCATCACTGGGTGATTGAGAAGGAAACATTCATGATTGCTTTCGCAGGATAATAAAGGGCCTAGGATAATGGCAATGACTCTCTAGTCCCCTGGTTTTAGAAAGTGGATCAATGTTGCGCATTTTAAGACGAAATCTTTAAGGATTAACCATTTCTAAGATTTGGTTGACTTTTCACTATGACGCGAAATTGTCCTAAAGTTTTTGAGGCATAAGGCTCGCTAGATACTAAAAAGTCACACCATTGAGAAATGTGTAGACTATGAGAAGACTTCCTCTTGGGGAGTGACGTTACTTCAACTTAGGCTATGACTAATATGAACTTCATTTTGTAGACATTGTGAGCCAACTTCTCATTGGAGAATTGGATAAGTAGATCCGTAGGGATTTACCTTCTGTTTTTATGGCGAAAAGTTAGGAGCATAAAAGATTGCTAGTTCTAATAAATCTTTTATGCCTAAAGAAGTTATCCAATTAGTGGTTCTTAGATTTCATCAAGCCATGATGGGCCAACAATGATCGATGAAGGCCACTAAGGCACGGTCAATGGTCCAAAAAGAAGTTTTTTTTCCTTGCGTAGTCATTATGAGCCAGGAATTTATAGGGTTGGCAGTCCTCTATTTAGACATGATGGACATGGGTGATGCAATTTATATGCTCGGATATACGATCCTTAGGGATTGTTTTGGGAGAATTCTTAGTTTGTGTTTGATGACTTATATAAGGAATATCCTAGAATGATTCTAGATGCGATATTACAAACCTATTGACTTACTTATCGGTAAAAGCTAGAGTCTCAACTATTGAGTGAATCATCAGATTGTCTAAGAGGGAAATGAATGATCTATATTCCTTGATCTTTTGTTATGGGAGCTTGAAGTATGCTATGTGGACGAACTCGGCATGATGAATGTTATCTTTTGTAAATAGTCAACTGAGAAGTTTAGACCTTGACCTTGCTCATTAGATTGTGGATAGGATGCTCTACTAGTAATGTATAAATTTGCCCATTCCAAGATTCAATGAGCTAGTTGGGCGCATCTTGAATGAATGCAAAATTGGTTACCAGAACGTCTTTAGAGAGGTACTTGCGCAAAAGGTAGTGATCTAGAACCACTTCATGTGAGGCGCACATGGTGGATTCCGTAGTATATGCTTATCACAAGAGGTGCTAATAGGGCCTATGTTTAAAATCTAGAATGGTGCAAACTATGGTTGTGTTTTCTATCGATCATTTGCTTTTGTGAGATTATGAGATATTGATGCTATTATGGTTTGTAGCATAATGATTAGTAGATGATTATGTCAGCAGGCAAGATTGGTTCACTTATACGGGCAATTGCCCTTGGCTCTTGGGAGCGAGCAAGGATTAGACTAGTGATTTATTTTATTTGGAACCAAGAGAGGCTTAAATTATCCACTATGTATGTCACCTTGGTTGGAGCCAAGATGAGGTCATATTGAAGACTAAACATAGATGTTGGTGCCCATTTCCCATATATGACCTGTGATTAACCAGATGCGGGATCTCATTTGGTGCCTAAAAGGTGAGCAAATAGAGAATTTGGGTTAGACGCTAGAAAGTGACTCACACACTTAAGAGTGACTAGACGAAGATCTGTACGATGTATCGAGTATGACATTACTCTTTGGAAGAGTTACCCTACCGTAGCATGTATTCATACTACATGTGCTTGGCAACCAAGTAATGAGGTGAGAGAATAGATCCCTGCTTCCTCATCGTGTGAGTTTTATATGTCATTACTGATATGACTTTCACTTTTGTACCCTTTTGTAACCTTTGACTATGTCATAAGATAAGGGGTTGATGTTTGCTACTTTGGTATGTTGCCTGCGATTATGTATGATTCGGCTTTAAGGGACGTCACTAGAAAAACGGTCAATCCTAAACTAAATGGCATGAGGATGAAGGAAAGATCATCGAGTATTACATCTTTGTTATATATTCACTGCTGGCAACTCACATCGCTTTGTGTGAGAGGTAGATTGAGTGTGAATATATTGCAATATTTGAGAGGGTCAAACATGCTCTTTTGAGGGATTAGAAATGTTTTTGGATTGGTATAATTGGATGAGTTTGGGATATATGAGGCAATATTTTTATCTTCGGGGTTGATGTCTCTATGCTATGTAATAACCCGACCCTCATATCTGTTTCTGGCATACTTTCGGTTCCTAATTCTGCGTATTTAAATGCTCAATGTGAAATTTTATGTGAAATTAGTTGGAGCCAATGGATCTTATGGTTTGAGATCTATATCTGTTCGAAAAGAAAAGTATCTGTCTCAATTCAAGTGTTTGGATCAGAAATTGAGGGCCTTAGAGGCTTGATAATCTGAAATTGATTTTACATTTGAGATCGGCATAATTTTTAAGTAATAATGAGCACTTTTGTGGAAATTTGATTCGGTATCATTAAACTGATAACATTTTGTCCTATTCAAATATATATATATATGAGCCTCTTTGACTATTGGATTTAGAACCTTATACAAAAATCCTCTGGGAGAAAAGAAAGACGAGGGTTTGAGAGAAAGGCTCAAGAGGAGAGCTTCATTCTTCAAGGAAGTTGGAATTGAGAGGAATTTAGGAGAAACAAGCTCAAGGAAACTTTAATTCATCTTGTGTAACCTTTGTCTTGGAGTTGGGTAAGAATTTCCTTTTGATTCATGTCACTTAGGATTTGTAATTGTGGTCTTGTGTGTATGCATGTGATTAATTGGCAAGGTAGTCTTATCCTTGATTGTTAAACTCAATTCATCTTTATGATCAAATGGTTATATGTGTGTGTGTGTGTGTGTGTGAGTGTGTGTGTGAGAGGATGTAATTGGGTTATATTATGAGTTAAGAATTAAAGATCCAATTCATGTTGAGATTGTTTTATGTTGGTAATGACTTCTGTACATGATTTTTTGAACACATTCTAGCAAGTAAAGGATCCATTTTCAGCCTTGTAAAAGCCTACCAAGAGTTGAGTTTTTGTTGATTTTCGGACAGAATTTTGCAGAATCGCCGTACGTGCGGGAGTCACTGTTGCATGTGCGGGAAATGGTGCAAATTTGTGCTTTGGCTATCGTTTAAAAACGCAAGCGCTTCATCGCCGCGACGGCGAGACCAACTGTCACACGTCTAGGCTCACAACCATACGCTGACCAAGTTTGAAAAAGTTTGTCTGCTCCGTTTTGCGTGTTCGACCCTTGGATATTATTAAAATAATTATTTGATACCCTTAAAGTGTTCGTAAATTCATTTGAATGAAACATAATCTGTAATCCGTGCTCGGGATTCCTTATAGGGAAGGGTTGAATGACATGAAGGACCTTACCTATATTACGTGTCTGCTCACATGATACTTGTAAGATGATGTAACTTACCGTAAGAATTAAAACCCTACCTATGCCTATTCATGACTTAAGATGGAGCAATCGTTTCTGCGATAATTTTTGTGTAGATATGCAAATGGTAGATAGAGTAAATAGTCAAATTAATCCCTATTTTGTATTTAAAGGCTATAATGTAAACTGTTCTGTATGATATTGTGAACTCTGATAAAAACAAATGAAAATGGGAATATGCTATATTAATGTTTGATTAAGAATATGCACTGGGCATTTACCTCTTATTGTAGACTAATACGGATTTGAACGATATTCATTATGTGGTTAAGAATTGATTTACCACCGGATTGAATTGAACTTGTCAAGAATTCTAACTTTGATATTAGTTGGTCAAGTCATTTTGTTGTTATACTATTGAATTTCTAGACATTACGAAACCCGGATGGATGTAATTACTGTGACCTGCGTATGTGGAATAACTAGATACTCTGTTTATGTGGATTGACTGAGCTAGGTGACGGATCTATAATTTTTGTACGACTGTTTACTGACCCACTGTAATTATAAGTGTGAATACGAAACCATGTGGTTGATCTTATGTCTTACAGTAGAAAAAGAAAAAATCATCTGAATAATGGAATACTAAAATGATTGTGCTGTAACAAGAAGAAATGTTTATTAAGAGAAGATGCTACACCTTACGATTATGATCGATTAGCCAAGCATGACTTTGAATTTGCTTTCTGGCTTTGTTTTTAAGTGGCTCCCTTGCTCAAAATAATGGTTGTTATAGATGTCTTTATTGTTCAGATTTGAACTTACGATGGCATGACCAGGTGTTTACAATGGTATGTTTGCATGAATTTACAAAACTGTATGTTATTTGCTTTGGTATTACCGTAATTATTTGATTTCGGAAATCTAGAATACTAAGAACAATTGTGAAGCTAGCGACTACATGCTTACGCGACTTATTTATGCCTGTTGGAATGATGTACACCTTGTTAAATAGGCAAGACCTTGTTGGTGAACTTTGATATCCCATTTCGTTATGCATTATACGATTTGAATTTAACTACATAATTGATTTCTGTGACGATGATATACAGCTTTGGTTACTAGTTTATCTCTAAGTGACTTATAATATGGGATTTTCTAAGTAGTGAGATTTGCATATGAACTATTAATACCGGGTCAATTTGGGTATGAACATGGTAAAGAACATATTGTGATCGAAATTAACTTATGTTGTGGAATGTATGAATTCTGTGTCTAGAGAAACAAAATCTACTATATTTCTGTATTTAAGAATTGTATGTACTGTATTTGGGAATTGACACTATAGAACTTATTGATAGGGGAATATTGTGATTATAGACCTTGCCTACTGAGGATTTTGTGCCTTAAATATCCTGCAATAAACTCTTGTAGTCTTATCTTACTTAACGCATGAACCTATGAAAGAAATGTATGGAGTGGTTATTTTTATTTCTACATTGAAACGACTAGTTGGATAAAGCTATGAAATGTTTGTTATGTTAAGAACTTTTGTATAACTATGATAAATATCGGATTAACCTGTGATTTGTTCGAACTGAAAAATTATGTGAGCATCTATAATAGAATTGGACGATAATGTGAGACTGGGATTTCTAATCTGTTACATGGTAAAATAAGTTTGAAGGACCAAACTTATTTAAGAGGGGAAGAGTGTAATAACCCGACCCTCATATTTGTTTCTGGCATACTTTCGGTTCCGAATTCTGCGCATTTAAATGCTCAATGTGAAATTTTATGTGAAATTAGTTGGAGCCAATGGATCTTATGGTTTGAGATCTATATCTATTTGAAAAGAAAAGTATCTGTCTCAATTCAAGTGTTTGGATCAGAAATTGAGGGCCTTAGAGGCTTGATAATCTGAAATTGATTTTACATTTGAGAGCAGCATAATTTTTAAGTAATAATGAGCACTTTTGTGGAAATTTGATTCGGGATCATTAAACTGATAACATTTTGTCCTATTCAAATATATATATATATATATATATATGTGAGCCTCTTTGACTATTGGATTTAGAACCTTATACAAAAATCCCCTAGGAGAAAAGAAAGAAGAGGGTTTGAGAGAAAGGCTCAAGAGGAAAGCTTCATTCTTCAAGGAAGTTGGAATTGAGAGGAATTTAGGAGAAACAAGCTCAAGGAAACTTTAATTCATCTTGTGTAACCTTTGTCTTAGAGTTGGGTAAGAATTTCCTTTTGATTCATGTCACTTAGGATTTGTAATTGTGATCTTATGTGTATGCATGTGATTAATTGGCAAGGTAGTCTTATCCTTGATTGTTAAACTCAATTCATCTTTATGATCAAATGGTTATATGTGTGTGTGTGTGTGTGTGAGGAAGTTGGGATAGTATGTAATTGGGTTATATTATGAGTTAAGAATTAAAGATCCAATTCATGTTGAGATTGTTGTATGTTGGTAATGACTTCTGTACATGATTTTTTGAACACATTCTAGCAAGTAAAGGATCCATTTTCAGCCTTGTAAAAGCCTACCAAGAGTTGAGTTTTTGTTGATTTTCGGACAGAATTTTGCAGAATCGCCGTACGTGCGGGAGTCACTGTTGCATGTGCGGGAAATGGTGCAAATTTGTGCTTTGGCTCTTATCTAAAAACGCGTCTGAGCTTTGCCGCACGCGGGACCAACCGCCAAGACGTCTTGGGCTCATGACTACGTGCCCAAGCTGAAAAAGTTTGTCTGCTCCGTTTTGCGTGTTCGACCCTCGGATATTATTAAAATAATTATTTGATACCCTTAAAGTGTTCGTAAATTCATTTGAATGAAACGAATCCAAAACTAAGTTAAAAAGGGAAATGAACTAATACTTGAAATATGTGTATGTATGGCACATACCAGAAGTGTCTGCCACTCCACCATAGCACTGTGAGTAATAGTACGCCATACGTACATTTCACTTACTGTTAATGACCATTGTTACTAACGCTCTGTACCTCGTAAGTGATTACACTAACATTATGTCAATTGGAAATCAGTGTGAACGTTGAAAGAATTGTTTACATCGGTATGGCTTTGGAATCATTCTGTTCCGTTTATAACGAAAATTAAACCTCTATTATCTATAAGCAAACTATGTCGTTTTATGTTCATCCTTGAAAGATGAAATCTATGTGAATTTAAAATCATTCTGGTATGCTACTCATGAACCTGAGATTATTCTGTTGAGTTATACATGGATCCAAGGTCGTTCCGAACCTATGATATGAATACTACAGGCTAACATCATTATGCGACTCACGTTAGAATGTGAATTGTTCTGTCTCCATGAATAGTATTGAAATGACACATATGTTTTCTGTAAATAATTATTATTAATGCTCTGTGAATAACTATCATTAAGGCTCCGTTATACGCAAGACGACCATGTCAACTTGTAAGAAATCATAGAGGGAAATTCATGTGTACTATTGTGAACAGTATTACTATGAATCCGGGGTTATTTTGTTCTGTTTATTCGTTCTGTTTATGTATTCGGTTCTATTTATTCGTTCCGTTTATGATATGACATGATATGAATTGTTCGGTCCTTAAGACATATGGATTTTTAGTATGGAACAAAGTGCTGTACGGAACTAAGTGCTGCAATGCGAGCCACCTCTAGAATCCGTGCAAGACACCTCTTGAATCCATACATATATGAACCAGGCTTAAAACCATTCTGTTATTTCTGGGCCGATGGTCGTTCTGTTATTTTTGGGCCGATGGCGCTTCATTATTTCTAGGTGATGGCCGCTTCAGATCCGTTATTTACGGCCGTTCTGTATCTGTTGGGCCAATGGCCATTCTGTTGCATCTGGGCCAATAGCCAATCTGTAAGATATGTTAGGCCTGAGGCCGTTCTGTACATTACTGGACTTAAAGCCACTCTGTTAAGAAAACTGGGCCCATGGCGGTACTGGAATAATTACAGAATGTAGTTAATCATATGCCTCTGCAGTTATATGCTTCATTATTCAAGTTAACCATTACATTATTTATGTACTAGTATTTACTGAGTTTCACTTTGTATTTTGTCTGTTTCTGTAGGTAATCAACTGGGAGGCCAGTCCTAACTCTTATGGCGGCTTGTCTCTCTTGTCAACCTCTGTGTGTCTAGGCACTTAGCTGAAGCCGTGCATTTTGTAAAGTTTTTCTAGGTTTTTGGCTTACGCTTTGGTTGTCTTTCATTAATATTTTTGTCATACGCCCAATTGTGGGGCTGGGTCTAAGTATGTGCCTGTATGTGACTGAGGCTCGGGTGTATGTTTTCTGTACATTATTTACTTAATGTGATGTTTGTGATCCTGGCTTAATGGTGGTAGCTCAATGGAATAGATTTTTGTTATCAGGTACTTCTGTTGAAGCCCCATATGTTACATGTGTCGGATTTATGTCTGTTTCTGAAGTGGTCATGCCCAAACTTTTAGCGGCGGGTTTGGGGCGTGATGTGCTAGCTCTTTTGAGTTTCTAGTGTAGAGCTTCCACTGGCAGATGTTCGCACGGTCCATTGGTATAAGTTTATTCACAATTTGGGCAAATTGAGATTGAGATAGAGATGTGGTACTATCATGCCAACCTATGTGTCAGTGGGAGATGTTAGAAATTAGGTCGGGTTTCAAACCCGGGTTTGGGTGCCTATGGTGGCATGACTCATGACCCACTAAGTGACCCTGTCAATTTGAATTTCAAACCACCTTATCTTGGAGATAAGGTAAATAACCCATAATCTCATCTCTTGGGGAGATAAAGTTGTGGGTGGTTACATCTCTCTCTTTATAATCATTGGTACGCATTATGTATTAGAATATGGGTTTTAACTGAATAGTTTTTTTTTGGAAAATGACTTTTTCTCTCTAGCTCTCTGTCATGGAAGAATAACCGTGCTTTTGTATTGTGAAGAGTACAAGTAGTTCTCTAGTAGTTCTACCCACTATTAGGAATTATTCGAAAACATCAACGGATGCACGTGATTTACCCACATGATTGATGGATTTGGTTTGAGCACAAAGTGTATGTCTAAATATGTTTATTTTCGCTATGTATTATTTCTTATTTCCTATACATGTAAATCTTATTTTGGAAATGTTGGAATGAAATACAAGTGATGGAGATTTACTATTCTAATGATTGTTGACATGTTTGAGATATTTAATTGCTTCCATTGATAATTGGAAATGAATAATGAATGTGAGTTATATTAGATGAGTCGGGTTTCATTATTTTGAGTGCATTACAAATTTTATATCTAAATATGATAAAAATTTGAAAATTAGGAATATGAGATTATTAAAATAATCCACATTCATGTTAGGAATATGATGAGATTTCCAAGGGGAGGGTACAAATCAAATTCTTACTCAGTTTGATAATTTAATTTCTAATGGATTAGGCAATCAAGAATCACATTTCTACTTTGTTCTATTGGAATCGAAAGAATCTAGAATCAAATTTCCATTTCCTTAACTATTCTTGCCATCCAAACATTCTTACTGACGGAAGACGAAGTTAAAAAAAGAAAAGAAAAGAAAAGCAACTACTACTAAACTTTTAAACGGAGCCTAGTACCCAGGTCCAAGCCCAACTGAAGTTTTTTTTTCAGGCTTGAGTCTACAAGAATGGACTGAGGCCCACAAAAGGTACAGATTTTGGATTTTTAGAAGGATGCATATATATATATATATATTGTAAAATCTTATCCAGCTATGTACTTTTGATGTTCAATTCTATAAATATAGTTAGAGGATAACACTGTGGTCACACCTTTTTGGTGTGTACCGTATATAAATTAAGGCCAAGTTTAGGAATATCCTAAAAAGTTAAAAAGTCAAAAAGTTATTTAAAAAGTTATCACTATTCACCAAAAGTCAATAATTACGGCTGCAAAACTCTCAATTCAAATTTTTTCCTACAAATCAATTTTTACAATTTTTTATTACACATTTTTCCATAAAAAAGTCAAAAAGTTAACCCAAATATTCATATTTTCAACCTCAACCTTTTAGTCTAAAAAGACAAAAAGTACACTTATTTAGGACACCCCAAACAACCTCTAAGTTATTTGTGAGTTCAATTATCATAAATGATATATATTAAAAAAAAAAAAGAGTAAAATTAAGTTATAGCAAAACATCATATGAGATATAAGTAAACAACTTTTAGATCATAATCAAAGTTTTATCATAATTAATAATATAACTTTTTACTTCAACGTGTTTGGTTTGAATTTTTTGAATTAAGTTTTTTGAAAATTGAGTTTTTTGATTTTCGTGTTTTTTTGTTTTTAGTGAATATTTTTAAAATTTTAAACATTTTTTTTTACTTTTTTAGATGCACTTTACTTAGATATATCTAAAAAATAAAAAATTTGTGAAAAAATATTTTTTTTGTATTTTTGGTATTTAGTAAATTTTTAAAAGGTTTTTTTCAAATTTTTTTTTTTTTTTTTTTTACTTTTTAGGTATATTTATGTTAGGTATGTCTAAAAATTAAAAAAAATTGAGCAAAATATTAAAAAAACTCAGTAAAAACAAAAAAAACACGAAAAATAAGAAAGTAGAATTTTTTGAAAAGTGTTTTTGAAAAATGATAACTAAGCATAATATGACTATGGAAAATGTTTTTTCTCCTGAAATTCCCCTCTGCCCGAATAGGCTGAAATGTAGAAGAGAGAGACAGAGACAGAGACAGAGAGAGAAGAGAGGGAAGGAGGATCGTGCCCGCTCGTCACCTCGTCACGCCTCGCCGCCACTGACTCGTCGTCATGCGCCTGTCAGAGCTCGTCAGATCGTCAGCACTCGCCTGGCCGCCTCCGCCTCGCCTCTACCTCCCCGCCTCCGCCTCGCCTTGATCCGATTTGTTGGGCCCCCTCCAGTCCTCCTCCTTCCTCCTCCTTCTTCTTCTTCTTTCTTCTGATTTTCTTCTGAAAAAATAAAAATAAAAATAAAAAACGACGTCATTTTTTGAATTAGGGAGATTCGGTGAGCTCAAATTTTGAGCTCCCTAGCACGGTTGTATAACTATTGACTCAAAATTTATAAATAAAGGTGCATAGATGTATATCACAGAATTTTTGGTATATATATTTTAGGCCTACTTTGTACTCTGCTTGATGGTAGCTTGTTGGCATAAAAACAGTACATAAAGTTTTTTTTTTTTAGATGGACAGAAGAAGAAAACAAGAAACGCAACATCAAAGAGACGCCTCCCTCCTAACGAGGGGGCGTAAAGAAAACGGAACCTCCTCCATCCAAATGGAACAGCCCTCCAAAGAGAACGCCATCCGAGCTAGACAGTGAGCTACCGAATTCCCATCCCGCTTCACATGCTGGACAACCCAGGACGGGAAAAATGACAACAAAGATTTAGCTTGCTCCACAAAATGCCCAAACGAAGCCAAGGACTTGGACGCGGAGTGAAATGCACGAACTATCGTGAGCGAGTCACCTTCAAAAATGATGTGATGTAACCCCAAATCCACCGCAAACTGAACAGCTGCAAGTGCCGCAAAGGCCTCAATGCAATCCACCGGCATCGAAGACACCCGTTTAGCTGACAGGGCAGCAATAACCGCACCCTTGTGGTCCCGAACCACAACGCCCACACCAATAAAGCCCGCGGCTTCAGAACACGCTCCATCAAAATTAGCTTTGAGCACTCCATCCGCTGGAGGAGACCACCGAATTGGCATGGGAACATGCTGTGTTACCCGAACACGATTTTGACCAGCGCAAAATTCTTGATAATATCCATAGGCATACCGAGCAATTTCCCCCGCAGATTGGCCCTTGTTTTGGAACACCACTTGGTTGCGATGCGTCCAAATACACCAGCACAGAATCCAGAATATCTCTCCAGACGTGGAATCAACAGAAGAAAGAAGCTCGAAAAGCCATTCGAATAAAGGGCCACCCCGTTGTCGATGAGCAACCATAGCAAGGCCACTACATGCCCACACCTCTTTTGCAAAAGGGCAATCAAAAAAACAATGGTGAATGGATTCAGTATCTCGATGGCAGAGGCCACAAGCATCATTAGTTAAGACCTTCCGGGCTCGTAGCTTCGCTCGCACGGGCAATATTTCCAAGCACATCTTCCAGCCAAACACTTTAATCTTGCTAGGGATGCGCAGATTCCAGAAGGTCTTCCAAAAACCAGCCCTTGCATGACCACCCGTCGACGTTGAAGCATACTCGGATCTGCTGCGAATGCCCATTTCAAGATGGTAAGCCGACCTAACCGAAAACTGCCCCTGTTTGGTATAATGCCACACTAAAGTGTCCTCCGGCAAAGACGGACAAACAGAAATCAATTTAATCACCTCAACCTCGGAAGGTGGGAAACAAGTAGCAAGCAATTCCTCATTCCAGTTGCCCAAATCAGGATCAATCAGCTCACTCACCTTAGCTTCAACACCCAAGAAAGAAGGAGGGTAGCAGATTTTGAACGAAAAAGGCATGTACCCATTTGTCCGCCAAATGCGAATTTGCTCCCCATTGCCCACTCTCCATCGCAACCCTTCCAACAAGAGAGAACGCGCATTCCAAATACTTCGCCATGAAAAGGACGGACTAGCCCCCAAAGGGGCATCAAGAATCGAGCATTGTGGATAATATTTAGCTTTCAGAACCTGAGCCAGTAAACTATTCGGGAATTGAAGGAGCCGCCAAGATTGCTTAGCCAGTAAAGCTTTATTGAAAGCTACAAGAGATCGAAAACCCATCCCACCTTCAGCCTTCACCTGACAAAGAGTCGGCCAACTACACCAATGAATCTTGCGGCGTTCCTCACGTTGTCCCCACCAAAAGCGTGAGATCATACCACTAATCTCACGACACAGCCCATCCGGCAATTCAAAACAGGACATGATATAAGTTGGGATAGCCTGAGCGACAGCCTTAATGAGAATTTCTCTACCCGCTGCCGACAAATATTTCTCCTTCCATCCATTGAGACGCTGCCACACTTTATCCTTAATATAACCAAATACGGCCTTTTTTGTCCGACCCACAACAGATGGCATCCCTAAGTATTTCCCAGGAGTCACCAATTGGCCCACACCCACGACAGCAGAAAGACGTAGCTGATCCTCCCTACTCACATTCGGACTGAAACAAATACCGGATTTTTCAAAATTGACCTTTTGCCCAGAAGCCAATTCATAATGCCTCAGCAAAGCTTGAACAGTAAGCAATGACTGTTCAGTCGCCTTAGCAAACAACAAACTATCATCGGCAAAAAAAAGATGGGAAATTTGAGGTCCCCCTCTACAAATGGATATCTTGGAGAAGCGTCGCCTCAGACCCGCCCAGATTAGAGCCGATAACGCCAAAGACACAAAGAAGAATAGATACGGGGAGATAGGATCACCCTGGCGTAGATCCCGCGAAGGCCGAAAACATCGTGTGGGTTGGCCATTCAGAAGCACTGAGTAAGAGACACTCGAGACACAACGCAGCACGAGGCCAACAAAATGTAGCGGAAAGCCCAGCTTGATCATCACCGCTTCCAGAAAACCCCACTCCACCCGATCGTAGGCCTTACTCATATCAAGCTTCAACGCAAAATACCCAGTTCGGCCCAATCGTTTATAATTAGTGCTCATTCATTTGGTATAATTACAATTTATATAGTTAAATAAGCTGCGAACAAATATTTAGAATACCTTCAAAAATTATAATTAAGAAAAAAGAACTTGAGTCCATATGTATTTACTGGCTTCATATAAGCCAAAAAAAAAAGTTACAAATTTCAGTTTTAAAAAATCTAACATTTTCTAATTAAATAAGTTTTAATTTAAAATTACAAACAAACAACTTAATTCTATTTTTTCAAACAAATAAACTAAATAAATTGATTTATAAATGCTATCAACCCAAGCCATAAAAACAAGCCATGATATATCATATTTTCCATCTTCTGATCGAATTAAAATTTACAAAGGTGTCCCTTCACACTACTTCTGAAAAATTACAAAAGTGTCTTGTAATCTACATCATCATGTCTCCTTCAAACACAATTATCAATAATTCAATGATAATCAAGGCCGGAGTCAAAATTTCTTGGTGGGAGTCCAGATTAAATCATTGATGGAGTTGCCGAGCTATCAATGCACCCGGTTCGAATTTTATTTGATTAAATCATTATTAAATGTTATTTAACAAAAATTAATTGAACTAATAAAATTATAAAAGATTAATATTAATTAAATGTTATTTGTGCGAATTTTATGATTAAGGATGCCAAAATATAGGAATTTATAGATAAACAGTAAGGTAATATTCGTTAATAGTTAAAAAAATCTTAATATAATTAATTTGTTACACAATATCCTTAGATCCATAAAGTTTCACAAGTGATTCCATTAAATAAAATTAGGAGTTTTTTTAGGTGTGCAACCCACAAAAGGTGTAAGTGGGTTGCACACCATGTGCCACTAACACAAAAGGTGTAAGCGTAAGGTGTAAGTGTAAGGTGTAAGTGTAAGTGGAAGGTATAAATGAAATGTATAAGTTGCACACCATGTGCCACTTACACAAAAGGTGTAAGTGCAAGATAAAAAATGTGTAAGTGTAAGGTGTAAGTGAACACAAAAAGGTGTAAGGTGTAAGTTGCACACTATAGCATTACCCAATTAGAAACTCATAAGCAGAGTATATTCTTTCTCTAAATATTTAATTGTTGTTTGTAATTTTTTTTTTATTTAATATGATTTCATACCAATTAAATAAATTATATTATTTGTTTATTGCAAGATTTTTTAACATGTAATTACTAATAACTTTTTAATATGGATCGGATTAAAATTTTCAGTAATGTTAGGATGATTATCTTTTTTACCATAATTTATTTATTACCTTAATCACTCATACTTGATACTATATAGCGTTAACAAGTAAGATGGTAAACAAAACATTGCAAAAAAATTAATATAATTATCATAATATTATTGCAAATTTTTATGAGAATATTATATGAGTCAATAAATTTTGAAAGACAACTCCACTATATCGTGGACTTTACAATTTTTTTTGGGAGTATTAGATTGGAGGGGCATTGTGTAATATACAATTTTTTTTTTGGAAATAGCATATATATAATATTAATTTTATATCTATAGTAGAGTTGTCTTATAAATATAATTGAAATTATTATTATTTTATTTTATTTTTTTTGTTAATTCGATTCACTCAATCAATATAAAACCCTTGGGGCCACGGATAGCAGGAAAACCTATTTCGAAAAGCTTGTTCGAACTGTAAAGACTTAATCTGGTACGCGAAAGTTTGCCTTGAATACCCTGCACAACAAAATATATATATTGAAATTTTTGAAAATAACATATAGTTTATCATATTTTATTTATGATAGGTTTTGCTACTATGGCCCTGTTTGGTATAGCTTATTTCTAGCTTATTTTAACTTTTAACTTAATTTAAGCTATTTTGATGTGTTTGGTTCAACTTAACAATACAGCTTTTTGTAAGTCAAAAATCAACTTATTCTTTGAGTGGGGGAGGAGAAACTTAATTTATAAGTAAAAAATCAGCTTATGTTCACAGCTACAAGCTATAAGCTATTAAGCTATAAGCTATAATTACTCTCCCACAGCTCTACCAAACGGGACCTATTACGGTTGACGTGTACAAGCCCACAAAGGCCATGAACCACTATAAACAACCCAAGCCCATCACTCAGAGCTCAATACATAACCTAGCTGGTGAGGTCCAAAACAGCTGGAAAATGGCATTCAGACACATGGCAGGTGAAGGACGAGCCACATCAGCAAACAAAGATCTGTAAAGTTATTGCCACTGCACATCACCATTAATGTAGCCCATCACAGCATTTATTGCGACAACACCTCCCCGTCGGAACATGACCCCCTTACCCTGAACAAGGTAAGCTACAGCATACACTTTCGGCGAGGAGGACAGGTCGGAAGGGACAGCGAAATGATTACCAAAGGATATAAGCAAACATTGAAGATAAGAAGAAGGTTAAGCTTTCTATCTCTAAACTCTCCTTACACCCTACTTTTCCTTCTAACTTGCTCGTCGGAGGGTTCACTGGGGGACTACCCCGTTCCCTGTTGGACTTGTTTGCAGGTAATCCGATGGGCTTGATCAACTGGACGTGGACACTGAAGAGCTTGGACTTGTCCGACCCATTCACTTGGATGAACTGTATCATCAATTGGCGCCGTCTGTGGGAACTTATTTGCTCTGCGTGCCAGTTGTGCTCATTGTCGCCAGAGACCCAATCCCAACAACCTTTTCCTCCTACCCATCAAAGTGTATGGTCACGACTAGATCCATGGCTTCTCATAATAATGCTGCCGACCATCAGGTCGACTCCCCCTATCCAAACAACCCACCGCAGTATCTTATCGAGCGTACCAACAGCATTAACCGCATGGCCGAGCAAAACCAAGCCCTCATAAATGCCTTACTCCAAAGAAACCTTCCGATGCCTCTACCACCACCTCCAAATATCCCACTCAACCAAGAAAGAGCCTTGAGCCATACTGTTCCGCAACCCTATCCACCCAACCTGGAAGGTTTGCAACCTCCTCCTCCACATATAAATCTACCACCTCCACCCCCACGCCCGTCAGTCGTGATACCAGCCCCTGAAGGGGAAGCCAGCAGTGTCCAGCCCCCATTGACTGACCATGGTGATAACATTCCCCTCTGGGACATTGAACTCTGAGCAATGAAGCTCCAACTCCAAGAGGTCATGCAGAACATTCAGCATAAACCCTCTACCACGGCAAACTCACCATTTGTTGCCTCCATCCGGGACAAACCTCTACCCGCCAAGTTCAAGATGCCCACTATTGACTCTTTTGGCGGCAGCCGGACCCGATCGACCATCCGAGACCCTACGAACCCTCATGATCCTTCATGCCTTCCCTGACGAGATCATGTGCCGGGCTTTCCCCGTGACATTGAAAGGGTCAGCTCGACTATGGTTCAGTTAGTTACCAGCAGACTCTATCTCCACTTTCTAGCACCTCAGCGACTCTTTCCTTAGCCATTTCATTGGAGCCCAGCGCCAACGCCGCCCGGCAACCCAACTCCTCAATATCCGTCAGACCGAGGGGGAGTCGCTGTGCAGTTTCGTGACCCGCTTCAACACCGAAGCCCTACAAGTAGCGGAAAACGATGACAAGGTCACCCTCACGGCTTTCATGGCCAGGCTACGATCGTCCGATTTCCTCTTCTCCCTCTCCAAAAACCCCTCGACCTCCATGGCAGCTTTACTCTCCAAAGCCCAGAAATACATGAATGCTGAAGATTCACTAGCCGCTTGGCAAGAATCAATAGCTAAAAACCCGACCCCCAAGGAAAAGAGAAAAGACCCAGAACCCAGAAACACCCAGTATAATAACCAAACACCTCACTATACAGATCGACCCCCCCGCGCTGACCGGTCGGCATCAGCCCGACCGCCCGGTCGGTTCGAGCGGTACACCCCCCTCAATTCTTTCATGGAACAAGTCCTCAACCAGATCCAATGGGACTACCCCCTCAAATGGCCCCTACCCTCACGGACCTCTTCCAATCGGAAAGACCAGTCCAAATATTGTTGTTTCTACCAGGACCATGGCCATAACACTGATGACTGCGTCAACCTCAAGGATCAGGTCGAGGCCCTAATACGTCAGAGACGTCTAAGCCACTTCACGGACACCCGTCCATAGCAGAGGCAAAGAATTGAGCCCCTCAGAAACGACCGCCGGTGCACCCCACCCGGGCAGCCAGCTCCAACTAACCAAGGCCATGATCGCCCTCCACAACAGCCTTGGCCGCCAGGTAATCCCCATTTGCCAGTTGGCGAAATCTGAGTCATTTCAGGTGGCCTTGCTTGTGGGGGGCCATCCCGCTCGGCTCAGAGGGCAGAGCTCAAAAAGATAAGGCAAGGCTCAGACAAAACCATTGCCACGGTGGACCGACCCTCCAAACAGCCCAAGCAGTGGACAGAGCCCATCACCTTCACGGACACCGACTATACAGGCATCCGTTATCCTCACGATGACCCCCTCGTCATTTTTGCCCTCCTCTCTAACTATAAGGTCAGATGGGTTCTCATCGACAATGACAGTTCTTCAGACATCATATTCCTCAACTGTTTCCGCCAGTTCAAGATTGGGGAGGAAAGTCTGTCGCCCCTTCAAACCCCTTTGGTCGGTTTCACTGGCGACCGGGTGACCTCCATCGGCTCCATCGATCTTCCCATTACCATTGGTGAATACCCATGGCAGACGACGAAGTTACTTACTTTCCTTGTGGTCGACTGTCCCTCTGCCTACAATATCATCCTTGGTCGCACCACCCTCAACGCTTTCCAAGCTATCACTTCAACTTACCACCTTGCTATAAAGTTCCCTACCGACTTGGGCATCGGGACAGTAAAGGGGGAGCAGACCGTAGCCAAGGAATGTTATGTAGCCTCACTCAAGGAAGTCAAGTTGAAGGAGGCCATGATCATTGAAAGACTTGACGTGCGAGATGAGGATGAGCTGGTCCGAGGGGAACCGATAGAGGAGCTCATCGAGGTTCCCATCGATCCTACCAACCCAATGAAAATGGCCAAGATCGGGAGCCAACTATCCTCTCAAGCTAAGGCCGACCTTACTACCCTTCTGATCGAGCACAATGATGTATTTGGCTAGACTCACTCAGACATGCCCGGCATTGATCCCTCTTTCATAACTCACCGCTTCAGCATTAAACTCCATTTCCGACCTTACCGCCAGAAGCAGCGTATTTTTCATCCAGAGCGCAATACTCTTATAGCCGTAGAGGTTGACAAACTCCTTGAGGCCCAATTCATAAAAAATGTGGACTACCCCAAATGGTTGTCAAACGTGGTCCTAGTCCGCAAGAACAATGACAAATGGCGACTCTGTGTCGATTACTTTGACCTAAACCGAGCTTGCCCCAAAGACAGCTATCCTCTTCCCTGCATAGATCTGCTGGTCGACGCCACGGCCGGTCATCAAATGCTCAGCTTCATGGATGCTTTCTCTGGTTACAACCAAATCTTGATGCACCCGTCTGATCGGGAACATACATCATTTATTACTGACCGAGGCACCTACCACTACCGTGTGATGCCATTTGGATTGAAGAACGCTGGGGCCACCTACCAACGGTTGGTTAATGCCGTTTTCCATCACCACATAGGTCGGAATATGGAGGTATATGTCGACGACATGTTGGTCAAGAGCAAACTCTCCGCGGATCATCTGACCGACCTGCGAGAAACCTTCGCCACCCTACGAAAGTACCGAATGAAGCTCAACCCAGAGAAGTGCGCCTTCGGCGTAGGATTTGGGAAGTTTTTGGGTTTTATGGTCAGTCAGCGGGGCATTGAAGCTAACCCTGAAAAGATCAAGGCCTTGATCGAGATGCAGTCACCGAGAACGGTTAAAGAGGTCCAAAGACTTACTGGCCGAGTTACAACCTTCAACCGCTTCATTTCCCGCTCAAAGGATAAGTGTCTACCATTCTTCAAAGTTCTTCGGCAAACTTTTGAATGGACGGCTGAATCTGAAGAGACTTTTCAACAATTAAAGCAGTGCATGGCCAACCCCCCCCTCTTTTCACAAGCACTCACGGGCAAGCCTCTCTTCCTCTATCTAGCCGTATCAAGCACTGCTGTCAGTGCAACTCTTATCAGGGAAGACGGCTCCGTTTAACGACCGGTTTACTACATCAGTCAGGCCCTCAGGGGAGCAGAGCAGAACTACCCACTGTTAGAAAAATTATCCTTAGCTTTAGTCACCGCCTCCAGACGACTCCGTCCTTACTTCCAAGCCCACTCCATAGTGGTCCTCACTGACCAACCCTTGAAGAAGGTCATGCAGCAACCAGAACTTTCCAGCAGACTCATGCAATGGTCAGTGGAACTCAGCCAGTTTGACATCTCTTATCAGCCTCGAACGGCAATTAAGGGGCAAGCTATTGCCGATTTCATCCTAGAATTCACTAATCCCACCCCAACCACTGCCTCGATACCCCCACTATCTCCCATCGAACCAGAAGACCCTCATTCTTAGACTCTCAACGTCGACGGATCATCTCGCAGGAAAGGTAGTGGCGCTGGCCTCATCCTCACCGTCCCTGAGGGTGGTTATTTCAACTGTGCTCTCCGTTTCTTGTTTGAGACCAGTAACAATGAGGCCGAATATAAGGCATTGATTGCGGGACTTCGCCTAGCCAGGGATATTGGTGTCAGCCACATCCGAGTGTTCAGCGACTCCCAGCTCATCGTCGGATAGATCACGGGAGAATTCGAAGCCAAGGAGAACACAATGCAGGCTTACAAGGATGTTGCACATCCCCTTGTTCGCCTTTTCAATTCCTTCCACATCAAGCACATTCCTCGGGCATAAAACTCTAAGGCAGATGAGATGGCTCAGTTGGCTTCCGCAGACCAGTCCGACCTCAGCCGTGGTGTCCATCTAGAATACCTATCCCACCCTGCCATTTGTCCCGACCGGCACGAAATATAATTCCTCTAAAATGAGCCCATCCCTTGGGCGTTGGATATCTTTCTATTTCTGACAACAGGGGAACTCCCAGACAACCAACAGCAAGCCGCCAAAGTCAGGGCCCGGTCATCCAATTACATCCTCGTTAGCGGTATTTTGTACAAACGCGGTTTCTCACGCCCCTATCTGCGGTGCCTCAATCCGACTCAAGCAACTTATGTGATACAAGAAATTCATGAGGGTATCTGCGGCAATCACTCAGGCAGCAGGTCCCTGGCCCACAAGATACTTCGCACTGGATATTTTTGGCCTACTCTCAACCAAGATGCGGTTGACTTTGTGCTCAAATGTGATAAGTGTTAGCGTTTTGAAAATATCCCCCATACTCCTCTCACTGAATAGATCACACTTTGCAGCCCCTACCCGTTCGCCAAATGAGGGATCGACCTAGTTGGCCCTTTACTCACTGGCCGAGGCCAGACCAAATTTGCCATTGTTGCCATTGATTATTTTACTAAGTGGGTAGAAGTAGAACCCCTTGCCACCATTACCGAGCGGAACACAACCAAGTTCATCTGGCAGTCGATCGTTTGCAGATTTGGCATTTCTCAGGCCATTGTTTCTGACAACGGTAAACAATTCGACAACGCCAAGTACAGGAAGTTTTGTTCAGACCTCCAAATTCAACCATGTTTTTTTTTCCATCGGTCATCTCCAAGCCAATGGCCAAGTTGAGGTCACCAACCGTTCTCTTCTGAAGATCATCAAAACCAAGCTAGAAGCTGCTACGGGGCTTTGGGCTGAGGAACTACCAAATGTACTCTGGGCTTACCGAACTACAGCTCGGACTCCCACTGAGGAAACTCCTTTCCGCTAAACATACGGCGCTGAGGCGGTTATTCCGGTAGAAGTCGGTCTGCCTACCCCTAGAGTTTTACATCTGGAACCAGTACTAACGGAAGAGCTCCGTCGGGCAGACCTGGACCTAATTGAAGAACTCAGAGAAACCACTGCTGTCAGACTGGCCTTATACCAACAGAAAATGAGAACACACTACAACCGCAAAGTCTAACTAAGGGAGTTCGCTGTAGGGGACCTTGTCTTGAGAGAAGCAACCCTTGCCACCAAAAATCCGACTGAGGGTAAACTGGCAGCCAAATGGGAGGGACCTTACGTTGTAAAAGCCCGACCACGTCAGGGCACTTACTGACTTCAGTACATGGAAGGTCGAGATCTCCCCCATTCCTGGAACGCTGAACACCTGAAGCGCTACTTTCAATAAAGTTCTTACTGTTGTATTGCTCAGTTGTTGTATTTTCTTTTTGTTACATAATGTAAAACTAGGATCGACTGGATTACACTGTCCATGACAACAATTCTATACCTTAGCTATCTCTGTGTTGTCTCAATAACATTCTCATTTGCAGCACTTATTACAAGCCTCAGCTAGACTGAGCACTAAAAGCCTCAGCCAGACTGAGCACTAAGAGCCTCAGCCAGATTGAGCACTACAAGAGCCTCAGCCAGACCAAGCACTACAAGAGCCTCAGCCAGACTGAGCACTAAAAGCCTCAGCCAGACTGAGCACTACAAAAGCCTTAGCCAGACTGAGCACTAAGAGCCTCAGCCAGATTGAGCACTAGAAGAGCCTCAGCCAGACCAAGCACTAGAAGAGCCTCAGCCAGACCGAGCACTAGAAGAGCCTCAGCCAGACTGAGCACTAAAAGCCTTAGCCAGATTGAGCACTACAAAAGCCTCATCCAGACTGAGCACTAAAAGCTTCAGCCAGATTGAGCACTACAAGAGGCTCAGCCAGACCGAGCACTACAAGAGCCTCAGCCAGTCTGAGCACTAAAAGCCTCAGCCAGAGTGAGCACTAAAAGCCTCAGCCAGAGTGAGCACTACAAGAGCCTCAGCCAGACTGAGCACTAACAAAAAAAACCTCAGCCAAACCGAACACCAGAAGCCTCGGCCAGACCGAGCATGAAGCACTCGGCTTGCCTAACAAGTCTTAGCCAGACCGAGCGCCACAGTTTTATGGTTAGACTCAGGTTATTTTCTTTTCAATCAAACTCTCACAAGTTAGCCCTCTCCTCCTCACAAACCAAGCCTCACTCCATAAACCACTAACCTACTTGATTAGTGTGGCACACGCAAACTTGCAATTTTACTACATTTTAAATTTCACTCTGCCTTGAGTTTTTATTACAAGTCTAACTTTATTCTGTATTGAGTTTTTATTACAACTCTAACTTTACTCTGCACTCAGTTTTTATTTCAATTTCAATCTCACTCTGTCTTGAGGAATTCCTAAATTCAGTTGTTATCACAAGTTTATCACAAGTTTTTATCAATTTCAGACGCACAAGCAAAAATAGTCAAATGCAAAACACAACTGAAATTTTATTTATCCACAACTTTGTACATAAGATCATTACAGCAATTCAAAAAAAAAAAAGAAAAAAGAAAACAAATAAAATAAAACAAAAACAATGTTTGTGCAAAGTCTTCCTCTTCTTCTGCAGTTACTTCTCTTCACTGGAGATGAGGTCTTCTTTTTCAATACCCTCATCCAAGGGGGTTTGGGCCACATCGTCCTCACCAATTGTTACACTACTGAGGTCTAAGTCTGGGAACAGTTCTTCAGCTCTAAGTTTGAACATCTTCCAGCCACTGTTTCAGAACTCAGCCATTTCGTCTTTGTAGAAGTCTGACTGTTGGAAGCTCTCAATAACTTCTGCTTCAGTTCTGCCTTCGGCGGTCGTCCTTGATGGGCCCGCCTCCCAGACTCTTGCCTGGCCAAGCTACTGGCGACCGCAGCATCAACTGCCATTTGAAATTCAGCAGACCCTTTGAATTGCTCCACTGCTGCGACGTACAGATCGGGGTAAGCTGCCCTTTCAGAGACTGCCTTCGCCCTCTCTTCATCCAGCTCCTTCTGCAGGGTCGCCTTTTCAGACGTAGCTTTGGCACTCTCCTCTTCCAACTCTCCTTCTCCGTCGTTGCCTTGGCTCTCTCTGCTTCCAACTTCTTCTCAAGGCTCCTCTTCTCCTCCTTTGCCTTAACCCGCTTGCTCGCCAACTTCTTCTGCAAATCGCTCATCTTTACATCTGCCTTATCTTTTTGCTTGACCAGCTCTTCATTGCTGTTCATCGCCTCTTCATGTCGCTCGACCGTGACTGCGCAGGCTTTCTGGGCCTCATCCAACCTCTTCCGCTCGCCAGCCAGTTGGAACTCGAGCGACACAACCTGGTGGCGTGTGTTCTCCAGCTCCACCTTGACCGCTTGCAGATCAGCGTGGGCACTCTCCCAAATTGCACTCTCCTTCTTCAACTTTGCAAGCTGTGCCTTGGCCTCATCAGCCTTGAGTTTGGTAGCCCTCGCCTTCCTTAGCAGAGCCCCTGCTAAGGTGGTTACCTCCATTTGAGCGGAGCATAACCCCTTCAGCAGTTCAGCTTCGTTGAATCTGGATGCCGAGCGCAAGGCTGCCTCTTCTACAATCCCCACCAGGCGGTCTGCCCCTGCCCTGGCTAGGCCTTCTTCTCCCTCCAGTCGCCCCGCTACCGCACGAGCGTAGTAGATGGCTGTGGTCAGACTGACTCCCCCTCATTGGGGTGCAGGACCCTCCTAGGGCTGTTCTTCCCTCCTTGGCCCAGGGCCAGTTGCCCCATCTTCTGCTTGCACTTCAAGGGCGGCCCTCGCGACCCCTACGGCGATCGCCGCCACTACTGAAACCACCTCCATGCCCTCTGAGGCGATGTCCACCACTTCTGGGGCAATTACTTTTCCTGGGGCCTCCTTTACTTCCCCCCCCTCCGCCTCCTTGGCCATATTGGCCTCCTCTACTCTTGCTTCACTCCTTCTCTTCTGGGCAAGCCCTTATTCACTCCGCTTCACCCTCTTCTTCTTCTTCACCACGCCCAACGTCTCCATTTCCTTCAAAGACCTCTCCTTCAAAGGGTCTATTGGGGGCGGTCGTGACACAAATTCGCCTAAGTCTTTCTCTCCCAAGGGTTTGGGGCGAGGTCGAATCCTCTCCCTTGCAACCAGTTTTGGTGGTCGGTCAGCCTGGGACTCTTTGAATTTTTGGGCTTTCGCAAGGATGGTTTGATCCTCTGCCTCCTGAGCCCTTCTCCTCGCCTCCAACTCCGCTCGATTGAGGTCCCTACTACTCGGCTTTGGACCCAACCCTGCCTCAAACAATGCATACGACTGAACGAGCTCGTCTCGTTTGGCCCCTTTTTTCTCCCTCAACTCCTTCACCCTGTTTACCCTCTCCTCTGCTGTCGTCCCCAACTTTGGCTCCATTGACTTGGTGGGCACCTTCCAAATGGTGCACACCCCAACTTCTTTACTGGCAGACATGTAAAACCGCTGTGGTCTCCACTCCTTGATCGGCGACGGCAGCCCCGCCACCAGTCCTTTCCCTGCTGCGGCCTGTAGAGTGACCCACATCTCTTGCTGCCCTGAGGCCTTGTAGCATGTGAAGAATTCGTCCACTGTCATGGACGCCCCTTCGTTCGCCTTCGGCCAGGCACTTGCATAGGACAGCAAGATCTTCCATGCATTGGGCATTAGTTGGCCCGGCACCACCTCCAAACGATTTAGGACATCTACTACCACATGTGGCAGGGGCAGCCTCAGTCCTTCTTTTAATGCCTCCTCATAAAGGGCAAACTGCCCTGGCTTGGCATCGGATGGCCTCTCCGTCGACATTGGCAACGACAACTCTACTTCGGTAGGCACCTGGTATTTTTCGCGAATAGCCTCCAAATCCGCGATGAATCAGTTGATTTATCTCGCTTTGTATGCCGGATCGTGTTCCGCCTGGTTGATAGGCTTTGGTGCTGCTATCATGGTGGAACCGTGGGATCGTACAATCGACTCCCCCACTCTCTCCATCCTGTATTGTTGCGCTAACTCCACAGTATCATCACTGCCAAGGGGATCTACCCTGACATTCGCAGTTTCTTCTTGGGCCATTTCTATGGTGTGTCTACGAATCGCTTCGGAGGCAGGTGCAAGGAAATTGAAAAAGTGTTGCAGAGGTGTATCGTGAGCAACAAAGGAATTCACACTTGGAATATTTTGATTTTTCGTAAACAAGGAGGTGAATCGAATAATGCCAAAAGCCCACGGTTTACCCGTATTCTAAGGATCCCAATTAATTTTCGCCAGCTTGAAAACTTTTCAAATCATCCGCCAAAACTGTCTTTTCAATACCTGTAATGACCTAATGTTTCATTTCAACACCCATAGTGACCTAACGTTTCATTTCTGATCCAACGCCTAATCTTCCCCCATCACACGGTATTGCCAAGTGTACGACCACGATCCACTGTTTCCTGCCCTTACCTTGTCTTTTCCACTTCAAATCACCACGTGACACGCCGCCTCTTGAGCCCCACGCCCCTCCACCTCACCCTTCGCAGTCGGCTCTCCTCATGGTCGGCCCTCCCACCCGGCCAACCTTCGTGTTCTGCCCTCTTCGAGGTCGCTTGCTTCACGGTCAGCCCTCCTGCTCGGCCAACTCTTATGGTCACCCCTCTTCGAAATCGACCTTCCCACTTGGCCAACATTTGCGGTCGACCCTCCTCGCGGTCGGCCCTTCCACTCGGTCACCTTGAACGGTCGGACCACCTCCCGATCGGTTCACCTGCTCGGTCACTCCCGCCAGCCGACCTTCATATTACCATTTCCTGACACCCTCACCCTCTTCATTACTATTCCCTTCGTTGGACTAAAGCTGCACTTGGGAATGGGGGACTACTGACGTGTAAAAGCCCACAAAGGCCATGAACCACTATAAACAACGCAAGCCTATCACTCGGAGCCCAATACATAACCCAGCTAGTAAGGTTCAGAACAGCTGGAATCCAACATGGCATAAAGAGCCAATGACATTTAGACATATGGCAGGTGAAGGACCAGCCACATCAGCAGACAAAGATCTGCAAAGTTATTGTCACTGCACATCACCATTAATGCAGCCTATCACAGTATTTATTGCAACAACACCTCCCCGTCGGAACATGACCCCCTTACCCTGAACAAGGTAAGCTACAGCATAAACTTTTGGCGATGAGGGTAGGTCGGAAGGAACAGCGAAATGATTACCAAAGGATATAAGCAAACATTGAAGATAAGAAGAAGGTTAAGCTTTCTATCTCTAAACTCTCCTTACACCCTACTTCTCCTTTTAACTTGCTCGTCGGACGGTTCACTGGGGGACTACCCCGTTCCCCGTTGGACTTGTTTGCAGGTAATCCGGTGGGCTTGATCAACTGGACGTGGACACTGAAGAGCTTGGACTTGTCCGACCCATTCACTTGGACGAATTGTATCATCAACGGTTATATTGATTCAATAGGCTTTGCCACTATTATGACACACCAGATAATGAATAAAACGAGATAAAACAACGTGATTATCATAACATTCTTACCACATTTTTCATATGTAGCGAACAAATTTATTTTTCACATGTCATATTGTTTTTCTACCTATTAAACAAACAAATTTTGTTTTTACAAACTAACTAGCGTGCAGTAGTAAAACCTGGGTAACGATGATCTGTAGTGATAGGGAAAATATTGAAAGATGATGGAAACGATTGAGAATGATAATTGTCATCATCAAGTGCAATAATAAAATGATTTAGTGGCAATTGAGGTAATAATTTAATAGCGAAGAAAGATTCAAACCACTCACCGTTATGTCAATATATATATAAAAATATATATTTATAAAGCACTATTTTTAATAATTATTTTATACTTTTATATTATCTCTTAAAAAATAAACATAAAATTGATGAATCATATTATAAATTATCATAATTTCTATTTTTTTTTAACATTGATAATTAACATCGTAGAGCTTAATTTCAGCAAATCGTTAAAAAGTTCTCATGCGTGATAGATACGTAACGATGATCTGTGATGATAATAAAAATATGAAAAATGAAAAATCCCCCTAAAAAAACTCTCCCTAATCCCCCTAATTTCCATTTTTGGCAAACTGTTTTTTTTTTTAAAACTTGAAATGGAAAATCGGGGGATTCGGGGCTCCCCCTTTCGGGGGATGAATCAACGCCCTAAAAATATGGAGTGACGATGGAGGCAATTGATAATCAATAGGGTGCAACTTCTCTTTAGTTTCGGAAACAGGCTGGATAGTGATGTTGGGCCTCGATGGGCCTGACTCCAAACTCATATCGATAATTCAAATTATTCAATGTATAGAACTTATCGAGTACATCATTTCTGCAAAAAAATCATATTAATCGAATATTGATTTTCATTTAATCAGATTGCAAATGTAATTTGATTAAGGGACTATTAATATTTGATCAACATGATTTTTTACAAGAATGATATAATCAATAATCTCTACACATTGAATGGCTTGAATCATCGAGATGAGCCCAAAGTCGGGTGCAATGATGACCAACAACACTGTCCAATCAAAAAATAAACTGAAGAGAAGTTCTACCGTAATTAATATCATCAAGTCTAACTTTGAAAAGAATTCAACATTGATTAAGGTTATTGACATCATTACTCGTTTAGGAATAAACTATTTTAGTAATTTTTTAATTTTTTGTAAAAAAAAAAATATAAAAAAAAATAAAAAGAGTGCTGTGACAATTTATAATGACTTTTTGGTTAAAATATTAGTCCCCAAATCAGGTCTAAATCTAACCTAAAAAAAAGAAAAAAGAAAAAAAAAAAGAAGACTTTTCAACAATATTTAAAAAAATAAAAAAAAAAGGGACAGTGCTTGTCTTTAGTTGGGGTTCTGTGATGTTCTGAGTCTTAGACTCAACCGGTATTGCGTAGTTAGATGGTTTGTTTTACTTTCAGCACTTTGATTGTCATATTGAGTCAATGATTTCAATTCCACTCTTACTTAAAATCTCTTAACGTTTCTAGATTAAAATATTGAGTTTTTGGCGTTAGAACTTGTATAAGGGCATGGAATCAAATTTCGACTTTGGCTGGCAAAACCACTCGTACGAATTTGGTAAAATTGCTCATGTGGAATCACTCAGGGAATTTGAGAATTTTTGGGCAAAAAACCGCTCATGCGGATTTGGTAGGAATCTTGGGTTCTGTTTTGGCTCAAACTGCTCGTGAGGGATGTGTAAATCTGCTCGTGCGGATTTAGATTTTCGCTCGTATGGAATTTAAAACAGCTCATGCGATTTTCCGCGTGTTTGTCTCGAATTTTGAGCCATTTTTTTCTCAAATCTAGTGCAAAAAACGTGTTGTACTTACTTTTTTCATCTCTCTTTCTCTATATTCATCTTTTCTCTTCCATCTGTCTACATGCCCATCCAAACTCAAACTTCTCTATGAGATTTAGCAAAAACTGTCAAGATTTTATAGGGGTTCTTACAACAAATTGAAGAGGACGACGAGGGCTACGTTTTTACTGATTGAATCAAGATTTCATCAACGTTGAATTTTAGGGTTTTCCTCTCATTTCTCTCCTAAGCTTCAGGTAGGGATATTCTTAGAATTATAAATATATACATTTTTGCAAGTCTATGCTTGTTTAAAACATTTTCCTTATATTTTGAATTATGATTTTGGGTTCATGAGCTCTAGATGATTTTAAAACTAGATTTTCTCTGTACGTCTTCAAAATTCTGAGAGCATGAGCTATGTCGTTTTGGAAAAAATCTAATTTTGTGGAAACCTTTAGAAATTGGAGATTTTGAGAAAAATGTTGAGATGTTATGAAATTCATACTTGATAAAGTATTATGATAAATAAATGTTGGAGGGATTGCTATATTTGTATCTAATGAGTTCATCAAAAAATAAATAAATAAATAAATGAATAACTAAAAATAAAAAAAAAGAAATGCTTGATTTTGAAGTTTGATGAATAGCATATTATTGGTTTGTCTTGAAAAGACGAAATTTGAAAATGATGATTAACACATAGAGGATGCATATAATATATCTTGTTATTCATCTCTCGGAAGACATATTATGAAATTATATTGAGAAGAGATGTGGAAATTTGATCACATTGGAAGATTGTGTGGTGGAATTGAAAATGGAATGCATTGCCATTCCATTTCATTTTCATTATCATTGATTTCAAATTTGCATTTGAAAATTATTACTTTGAGAAATGAATTGTTTTGTGAAACAAGATCATCTTGAATTGTTTTGGGGTAAATACGTTGATAAGTCCGGATAGGGAGTGTATTTTGGTATTGGTTAAGTTGGCTTGAGTATCCATAGTGAAAGATTGAAAACACATGCCGATGAGGCACCACGTGCTTATCGGTTAGAAACCGGTAAAGTGGTGATTGATAGTGGTTGATATGCTTACTTACAGACGCTAACCTAGGGATTACTTGAATCGTATTTACCACCTCTTAAATTATATTGAAGTTATTGAATTGTTGTGTTTTCAAATTAAAATTGTGCACAAATTCCCAAAAGATAAAGAAACATATTTTGAGCATGACATGGCATATACATTCATCTCAGGAGAGTGTATAAATTATATATACTTTGTTAAAATCTTCTTACTGGGCTTTGTGCTCACCATAGTGGATTTGTGTAGGAGAGGATGTGGTAATTCCGCCAAGTTAAATGCGTGGAGTATATTTTGAGGGCACATGGCTCTTCTTTTTTGTTGTTATTTTGACAAGACGAAGGCTTTACATGTATGAGTTTCAATCACTATTTTGTGAAATGGGGCATAAGCGTTGGAACTTGTAGTCCATGAGGGCATCAAATTGTATTCGACTTATAGGGCCACATTCTATAGATTCATATTCTAGGAAATGTTGAATGTATAATTGCATGTGGAATACTTTTGTTAATCTTTGGAGTATAATGAATACAAATTTTAGAGGTTCGATAATGATGTTAAAGATGAGACATTATATCTCCTATACATATATGCAATGGAAGTTGTTAAGTTTGGAATGAGATCATGTTGATGGAGTAAAATATGTTAATAATTTGGGGCATCACAGTTTCTCAATTGGAACTTCCTGTTAGGATTTTGTGGGCTCACCATGAGGCCCATATCGATGATTTGAATAATTCAATATTTAGAATTCTACGAGCACTTCATCTCTGTAAAAAATTATATTGATCGGATATAAATGGACACTTGATCATATCACATTTATGTAAATAATTTATTTTAAAAATTATAGTTACCATTGACGCAAATTTAATTTGATCAAGTGGTTATCTATCCTATTAATGTGATTTGTTTTTGTAGAAATAAAGTTCTCGACACGTCCTAAATATTGAACGGTTTGGATTATCGATGTGGACTCCATAATGGGGCCATGAAACTCAATAATACACTCCGACCTGATTTCGGACAATAGAGAAACCTCAGCCAAAAAAAAAATGGTAATAATCAAATGAGTAATGTGATTGACACGTGCGGAAGCCAAAACAATAGTAAACATAAATTGAATCCGCCCCTAGTTTTGGCAATTAATGTCTCACATAATCAATTGTGTCTATAAATTACAAGACACGTATATGTCAGCAGTGTCTCACTTCTTGCATTCTTTCTAGCAATGATACGCGTACCCACCGAATCATGTAATGCTTCACTAATTCAACACTTCACACTAGCGAGTTTAGCTCCTATCCTGTTTATGATCGGATTGAAAAGGTTTTTAAACTAATTTTAATAATTTAAATTGTTTATCTTGTGAAATTGGTTGAGCAAATTATTTGTATAAAAAAATTATGTTGATCGAATATTAGTAATTATTTGATTAAATCATATTTTTCTAGAATAAAAAAAAGATGAATTGTATGATTTTCAAAGTAGTCTATCTATTTTTTTTTTATTTTTTTCCCTAAAAAAGTGTAATCCAATTAAATGACTGTTCAAATAAATAGTTCAAATTGTCAAAATAAATCCAATATAAACCCACAATGGGTTAGACTAGACCTCTCCCATCGTATCACAAACTCCAGAGGAGATATTTACATTAGCATATGATAAGATTCAAGGTATTTTTAGTATTATTGCATTTTTCTTTTTAGGAACACGACAAGACACTCTATACATAAAGGACCAAACCATCACTAGTGTACGTATTTTACTCTTTAGAAACAAAACACCAAGTGGGTGTTTGGAAAGTTATTAATTTAATAAGTTATTTTAGTTTTTAACTATTTTAGTAAGTTAAAATTTTTATGTTTAAGAAGATGATTGGATTTTTTTTAGTTAGATATGATATATGTGAGAGAAAAACTGAAATGATTATGAATTTATTAAGACATTTTATTTTATTAGTTATTTTAGTCTATTTTATTTTTTATTTTGTTTCGTTTTATTTTTTATTTTTTTATTTGTAAATTTTAGCCAAAAAATAACCCAAACCCACCCTGCCATTAATGTAAAAGACTAAACTCTCACAAGTGTATATTCGTATGATAAAGCATTCTTCTTCTCTTTAGTATTGATGAGTATTCCTGAACATATAAATATAAACTTTATATATATATATAGGAAGATGATTAAAAACTAACTTTTTAATTTTTTGGTTTTTTTGTTTTTTTTTTGTTTTTGTGATAGAAAACGTGGGTTAAAAGATGAGAAGTGACTTTTAACTCACTTTTCAAAATATTTCATAATATATACATAATTTTTATACAATATTATATGGTTTAATATGATTTAAGGACTTTAGTTTAGTGGTTGTATCATTCCACTTTATGGTATGATATTAAGGGTTTAATTCCTAAAGGGGAGTTCTAATTTTTTGTGATATTTATTTATCGCCTATTATGAGAGACTTGTTGTCTATTTGTGACATTCTCGTATTATATAATTTAGGTAAATATTCTAGTGGTTTAGCTTTTTATTTTATTTTATTATTGAGAAATGCTTGAAATTCACAATTTAGTTATATTTTATATTATTGTGTGTGTAACAAATTCTAAAGTTGTCATCTACCACATCACATCATTATAAATCAAATTGTGAAAACTATTTAGAAGTCTCAAACAGTTTCTATTTTGTTTTGATTATTAGCACTGGGAATTCAATTCATAGTTATTTTGAAAATTGACTATCTAGTTAATTTTTAAAATTTTTACGAAAAGATATTAAAACAAAAATGGCAAAAGATTAATTTTTTATAATAATTTAAAATTTTTTTTGACTAAAATAAAATTATTGTCAAGTGGAAGAATTTTGAAGTGGCATCTTTGGATTCGGCTCTTTTTTGTTGAGTAAGTTGTTCAGTGCTCATGCAGCTAAGTGAAACAGTATTCCAAAAATAAGTCGAACACCAAAGCTACCTTTACGAGGAATTGCAATTTTTGTTGTTTTGTTTTGCTTTTTGTTTTTTGTTTGTTTTTTTGAGGGGTGTTTACATAGCATTACCATTTTTATAGTAATAATAGGACATTGTTATAAATAGAGTTGTTTGGTTAATTCTTCACCTGTAGAATGAATTTTGCTCATATTTTGAACTAGTCTTGTTAACCATGTTTTTGGGTTAATAATTGTTGGATATTTTTGACATTTCGAAAGTTAGAAATGTAATTTGAGCGTGTTAGTAAGAATTTAAAAAATCTTTACAAATAATAAATGTCAATTTTATTAAGCAATTGTGTTAAGGTTCTCTTAGCATCAATGAAGAGGATTTTATTGTGTTGTGTTGAAAAGATGAACCAATATTTTAAGTCAAACTTGTAATAGAATGGGAGGGAGAAACTGGGTAGAATTACAATTGATCAATTGAATAAACAATTACAAAATATTATTTTTAGTAAGGGCAATTTTGAAATTTTAAACCCATCGAGTTCTGAAATTGCAAAGTTAATCTACTCCTATGAAATGTAAGTACAGTGCATAAAAGTAAAGTGTTAAAAATTAAAGATAAATGAAATTGACAAAGACGTAGGGCTTGTTTGGTTTGTTTTTGGAGAGTTGTTTTTGAAAAAAAATTTGGGGAGAGAGTTTAGAAATTTTTTTGGTTTGTTTGGTTGTATATTTTGGGAGAGTTGTTTTTTTGGGAGTTTGGGATGATTTGAAATTTTGGGAGAATTTGAATAGATGTGTGTGAGAGAAAAAGTGATTAAGAAGGAGAGAGGAGAGAGAAAAAGCGATTGATTGATGTGTAAGAGAGAGAAAGTGATTTTGAAATTTTTTTGAGAAAAACTCAAACCAAACAATATTTTAGAAATTTTTTTCTAAAACTCATTTTCCAAATACAAACCAAACATAGTTTAGATTTGGTCAGGGGCCTTCTTAGTCTTTATTTTCATCTATTTATAACCTTCTTTTATACCTTCAAAGTAGTTAGACTGCTATCTTTCACTATGGTCTTCTTCATTCTCGTTATTTCCTAAGGCCATAATCTTCTTTTCATGCATGTGTAACTGCTAGTAACTGTCCTTTGTTAACTCTTTTTTCATGTGCCTCTCACATATTGCTCTGTATCTTCACCGGTTGAAAACTTGCATCTGCGGCTTACGTGAGCACCTTTGGGGCTTTTCACCGTCTTATCAAATTTCACAAATACCCTTTGTCTATCGCGTGTCACTTTCAAATTGAATGGTTTAAATGTGACGCCACACAATAATATATATATATATATATATATACATATATAAGAAAAGCCCATGTTTTGGGCAAAAAATGAGTTGATTTAGGCTCCATTTGTTTTGAAAAAATATTTTATCTATTTTTTATTATTTTAATTGAAAAAAAAACAAGTAAAATGTTTTCTATATTTTTCATCAGTCACAAAAATGACTACTAGTAAAATTCCGAACGTCAATTTTTGTGAAATTCAATCTAGTCACAACCCCTTCAGTACATTTGATGTTTTTAAATAAGTATCTTAATTCACTTTTTGTTTGATAAAAAATTATAATGGATATTTTATTGAACTAGAACTCTAGTTTCAGGCAAGGGAAAATTTATATTTTAAGTGTCAATCAAATACCGAAAAATAAAAAAAAATATTTTCTTTTTTGTTAAATCAATTTACATAAAATATATTTTTTTGTTGTAAAATATTTTATGTCAAAATAAACGAAGCCTTAGAGAGCCCAAAAATTAAACCCTTAATTAAATTATTAATCAACAATGTAAAGCAATTTATATAGAAAAATGTTACCCATAAATAAATTTTCTTAATAAAAGTAATGATCACATTAATAAATATACATAGCCCTACTACTTTGTACCTAGTAATAGGAAAATTTCATAAAAAAAAATTGCTATCTAATTTAGTCATTCACATATGAGCACCAAACGCTTATTAATTAATTTAATGGTAAATTATAAATGCACTCCTAAGGTTTGATTAAAATATGAATTATCTCTTATAGTTTTGAAAATTACATTTTACCCCTTGAGTTTTCTAATTTCGTAACAAATTGTTCCTTTTATTAATAAATCATGAAGTCAATTAACATTTTTTTAATGATATTAGAAATATGTTTCAATTAATAATTTAGGTAATTTTATTATTGTAAAGAGAGCAATTATGAATTTCATTTTTTTAGTTAATTCTGTTAAATAAAAAATTCTGATTGTATTTGTAATTTTCGAAATCATAGGAGATAATTTGTATTTTAAATAAATCTCAGGAGTGTATTTGTAATTTACCCTTAATTTAATAATTACATTCTCATTTATCTCTTGTGATAGTATGATAGGTGTCACATGCTAAAAAAAAGAAAATTTTATAATATTTATTAGTTTGTATAGGATTATTTATTTTAAAATTATGTAATGATATATAAATAAAAAAATTATATAAAAATTTTATATAGAATGATATGGCTCAATATGAACATTTCCTTTTAAAAAAGACAATAGGAAGATAATATTTATTCATGAAAATGGTATTGCCATATTATTTTTATGGTCTTTTATGTATATATTTTAATAAAGTTTTCTTTAAAAATTTGAATAAAACTTGCTTAACTAATATGATATGTGAATAAAAAAATGAGTAATGCTATTCAAACCTAAAAATTAAGCTTACTTTCAAACCTAATGATCAACCAACTAATCACTCTTATGCTCTCTCTCTCTCTCTCTCTCTCTCTCTCTCTCTCTCTCATCTATTCTCTAATTACTAATCAATCATCTCACTTATACATCATTAAATCTAAAAAGTGAGCCTAACAAGTAAATTTGTATTTTTCTAAAAGAATTGGACAAAATCTACTTTATCTTTTGTGGTTTGAACCATTTGCATTTTACCCTTATTAATCAATAATAGAGAGTGTGCCTTTGGGCTGTTAATGACAAATATTAAATGGACCAAACTACTTTTCAGTTAAGAAAAATTTTAATCTTACATAAAATTTATACGAAATACTCGACAAAAATGATATGACCACTACGATAATTTACTTTTTTGGTGACCAAATTTGGCAACTAAAAGAAATTTAGTCGCCAAAAGTATAATTTTTAGCGACTAAAAATTATATTGGTTGGCGTTGGTTTAGGATTTAGCTACTAAATGTTTTTAGTCGATGTATATTATCTATTGGCAACTAAAAAAAAAAAAAAAAATTAATCGCTAAATATGCTATAATTGGCAGCTAAAAAAAACGATAGTCGACGTTAGTCTAGTTTTTAAGCTACTAATATCCGTTTTAGTCTTGTATACTAATTTTTACCGACTAAAAGAAATTTAGTCGCCAAATAACAGCCATAATTGTATTGTTACTCTTTAAAAAATTGGTCAACGAATATGCAGTTTTGATGACTAAAACAGATTTAGTCATGGTATACTAAACTTTGCCGACGAAAACAAGATTAGTTGGCAAATTATTACTTTTGGCGACTAAAATTTTGGTCGCTGTTAGTTAAGTGTTTGGTTACTAAATAAATTAGTTGTTATAAATTAACCTTCGGCGAAAAAAAATGAATTTAGTCGGCGAAGGTATATAAAATTTTAGTTGGAAACAACTGAGATTGGTGCATAGGAATTCTTCTCAGCATTTTTTGAATACAAACAAGGTTCTTCTCTCTCTCTCTCTCTCTCTCATACATACACACATACACAATCAGTCATCACCAAAATTTGACGAGTTTCAAAATTTGAAACTCAAACACCACCAGCCTCTCTTTTTCATCTCTCTCTCTCTCTCTCTCTCAACCTTCTTCCTAGACACCTTCTCAACCTCTTGCTCCTTTAATTCCCTTCCACATAGGGTAAGCATAAAGCCTAGTAGAAGTAATCTTAATGACGTGTATGCTGCTTAACAAAGCCATAGGTTGAATGCAAATGGAATGCCATGATAAAACATGCATTTTCTCTTTGAAATAGTGCAATACAAGATTTCCAAAAGATCTTTCCAGTAATCATTTTCAAAAATGACAAGACGAATATAATGAATAAATCTTCAGGGCTAGTGTTCATAATAGGTAGCTATACAAGCTATCTATGCCATTTCTCCAGGATTATCCGAATGGGATCGGCACTTACTGAGTGGGTTTCTGGTCTTACACTAAGGACACACAGGCCAAATTAATTACCACACCTCCTTACAGCTTCACCATTTTATTTACCCTTTCCAATAACACAAAACATGTGTTTTCAAAACAATAATACTTCTTTTCAAAATACCGAACATCAGTTACAAAACCATGCTATGCACAATGAGATGAATGTGTTGTAAACAAGTCATTTGCCTAATCCACATACAATTTCTAACACATGGCAATGCTATCCTCCACCGATAGGCAAAACGGTTATCTCTAAACATATATTGAAAGATAACAATAATAATACAATCGACAAGGTCTCAAATCCGGAATCCCTTGATTTTTACAAAATCACAATGATTCCCAATAACCAACATTTACACTCCTTTACGAGTTTTGTGAATCTCAACAGAAATATTAAATTTCCAAAAACGTTCCAAAACCATTTTTCAACCAAACCCGTTATTTTAAAAAGAGTATTATTACTCGATACTTTTCAACGATTCAAAGAAAACAAAATTTTCAACTAAACCACTTTTCACCAAAAATTCCATAACATTTCCAAATTCCATTTTCTTTTCAAAACAACAATCATTTGATTACCAACTTCTATCCATTACCCAAAACTATAACCTTTTCTCAAACTTATGCATTTCTATATATATAATCCAAAACCTAGCTTTTCAAAAATCCATAACTAAAAGAAAGAGCATATAACAAAGTTAAATAACATGTATATCGTTAATAAAACCCCAACCTCATAGCAAGAAGAGGAGAAAACCAAGCCCCAAGATCCGACAACCACAAAAATCCAAACTTTCCAGATTAAAATGGAGCCCTCAACCTCCTCTACAATAAAGTTTAAGGTACCAGGGGTTGGAAATGTATGGAAGTAGATGAAAACCAAGGTTTTTTAGCTGAAAAGGTTGAAAATAGCATCTAGAGAAGAAAGGAAGAAGATGAGGATAAAAATCAGATATTTTCAACTTTTCACAGGTATTTATAGAATATCCTGATCGCGGGCGCGAACCCATGACCGCGGTGGCAACTTGCTCAGGTGGCACAATCACGGGCGCGAACTTCCTCAACTCGGGCACGACCATGCTGGTTACAGCCCCTTTCGCGGCTCTTTGTGACCCACACACTTCTGCTTCTATACATTGGACCTAAAGATGCAATTTGGTCGCAGCATAGTTGTGGCCCACTTGTGGGCGTGACCACCAACACATCCCATCACGGGCGCGATTAGGAGGACTGCAGCCGCAACTAGCTAAACAAGGCAGGCTACTCATTGGTTCTTGGGTTCAAAAAAATAAGCTCCGTATGCCCCCATAAAGCCTAAAGAGGTAAAAATACAACCCTAATGTAACGCCTTGAAATAAATACAATAACCCATCCACAATATTAATAAATAACAACAATGGTAAAGTAATTATCTTTCATTAGTTTCCAATTAAGTTTACAAAAGAGTAACATATGCAGATATACATTCATAAACCTATCCCTGAATCTGTAGCATATGTTACATAATGAAAGGAACATCTGACAGATAAGAAATGCCCTAAGGGCTTGCAACTTGCAAGGCAGTGCTTGGTTACAACAAAATGGATTTAAATCCAATACAGTTAAAGCCCAAGGCTTGTACAATTAAATACAACTAAATAAACAAAATGAAGCCTTTGCTTCCAAGTCCTCCCAAGCTATTACCTTAGCGGAAGCATGTCATCAATACCTGAAAATGGTTGTCCACATAGGGTGAGCCAAAACCCAGTAGAAATAATCTAACATAGCATATGAATCTTAACAAAGATATAAGGGTGAAATTCATATGCAATGCTCGTGATAAAACATTTTATATCCGTTTTCGAAACCATGCAATGCCATGTTTATACCACAATTCATAAATCATTTCTTATACATTAGAAAATAGGGGAGTGAATCACAACTCTGGGAATCTCAATTCAAGTATCATGTTTCACGAAAATTTCGTCAACGGGAAACTGTAAATCGGCACCTATGTAAACGTAGGCTATACAAGCAGTACTATTGCAATGTTACGGATATTTCGTCCATGGGATGGCACCTATGTATATGCGCGATTTTTGGGACTTTTACCCTAGACACACAGGCCAACTTATTTGATGTAATAACAACTTTCTCTCAGATTCACCCCTTTTTCAACACAAGATAAATTTTTAATGAAAGAAGTATGTAACAATACTCAATGCAAATGGATGAGAAATTAGTTTTCAATTCTCCTAATTCTCATGCAATTTTTACAACATTCATAGTTATCCTCCATCGATAGCCCAAACAGATATCTCTAAACAAATAGATAATTTCAGTAAAGATAAAATTTTCAAATTCCAAGATGTAAGTGATAATACATATCCAACTCTACCATCCTCATCCACAATAACTCAATGTCACCATTTCAATATCAATTTTATTTATCAATACAAAATTGACATTTAAGATTTCTAGGGCGAAAACCCTCTTTCCTTTATAAAATCATTTTCCAAGATAAAAACCCTTCATTTCCTTATACCTCAACAACAAACATCCATCCACAGTCATTTCCGATAAACCATTTAAAAACCCCTATTTTGTTTTCAAACCAAAACTGAGATTTGTTAAAAAAATCCATTTCTTTCACAAAATGGTTTTATAAAAACAAATAAATAAGTTAAAACTCATAAGGAAGTACGAAGAATCCCTACCTCGAGCTTAGAAGATGGAAGAGAAGAATTCGGAAGAACTCAACATCAATGAAACCATGAGCCACTTAGATCAAAAGGAAGCCCTTGAGATGATCTACAATCTATTCCAAAGGACTAAGGAGAGAAGGTGCCTCTAAGTGAGTAGATCTAACGATTTAGGTAAGAAAAGTTGAGTTTTGAGAGAAAAGAGAGAAATCACAGTTTAAAGGGAGAAGAGAAAGAGAGAGAAAGAAAAAATGAGTGAGAAAAGTGTATTTGGGATCTGTTTATAGTGATAGAATAATATCCCTAAAGGCAAAGGAAAGAATAAGTCAAATCCCTAAAAAGTAGGGCCCAAAACTGAACCAAAAATCTGAAAATAACTCACAAGGGTTGACCCTTGTGATAGTGGTGTCGACCTTCAGGAAGAAAAGCTGAGACACTAATGTTTTGCAGCAGACGAGGATCAACCCTAGAAAGCAGTGGTGTCGACTCTTTGTTTCAGAATGCAACCTAGAACAAATCGGCAAGGGAAGGGTCGACTCGTAGAACCCATGGTGTTGACCTTATATTTCAGAACCAATTTCCAAGATTAATCAGCAAGATAGTGTCAACACCACCCCAACTTGGTGTCGATTACAGAGGCTAATAACAGGACAATTGTCGGCACCACCAAGGCTGGTGTCGACCCTAAATTCAGTAGCCACACTAAGAGCACAGAAAGAAGGTGGTGTCGACACTACCAAGGCTAGTGTCGACACTTTCATCAAAATCCAACAAGAGAAAACAGAAGAATGATCGTTACGAATATGGTTACCTGGGTTCCAAATCAATAATTGGGCCGAGTCTAAGCCCATATCGCTATAACCTCCCTCTCTTAAGGAATTCCATCTCCAAAATTTTAAATCAACAACAAAACCATGTATAGACCAACTACAACAATGATAACAATTCAATTTCATCACCATGACCCATCTACCGGTGATTCTTTCTCATCACCATGATAAACACGTTCCCATAACTGAGTGTACAATTCATATTTCCAAAACACTTACAATGTTTATATTACACGAACATGACAAGGTTTTCAATACAAGTTTAAACATTGACAAATAGGTCCGGATACTTCTCACGGACTTCCGCTTCACGTTCCCAAGTAGCTTCCTCAACCCCGTGATGTTTCCACAACACTTTTACCAAATGGATTTTCTTGCTATGCAAAACTTGGTCTCGAGTGACTAAAACCCTAACTGGTCTCTCCTCGTATGAGGCATCCTCATCTACCTCTAGCTCGGCCCAGTCCAACATGTGTGATAGATCCGACTCATACTTCTGGAGCATACAAATATGAAACACGTCGTGAACCCCGAAAAGTTGTGGCGGTAAGGCCAAATGGTAAGCTACTTCCCAAATCAGCTCTAGAATCTCAAATGGTCCTATAAGCCTAGGACACAACTTCCTACTCTTCCCAAATCTCATCAAACCTCGTCTAGGTGTGTGATTATGTGTTTGACATGAATTTGTGTAAACACCCCATTTTTGACCGCCCTTAAGACTTGGGCGCCACTGATTGATCACTCGATGATGAAAGTTACGCTTTGCAATCGATCAATTTTTTAGCAGGAAGCCTTGATCCCAACCTAACACCCCATTTTTGACCAAAACTATTTTAGACCTTAAAACCCTCCATTTCAAAATATTTTTGAAAATGTTTCTAAGATGTTCCGAGGCTCGCATTTCGTTAAAAATTGCACTTTTCGGTAAACCGAGCAAGGACAAAGTGGAAATAAATGGAAGAGAGGTGAACTCTTTGAAAAATCTTTTTAAACCTCTTATTTATAGGTTTGGAGTTGAAGAAAATTAGAGGAGAGGGAAGAAAACTAGTTGGGGAAAAAGTTGCGCATGAAACCATTGAGAGAAATGAGCAACCTTCACTAAAATAGGCATATCTATTTCCACACTTAGAATTTAGATGTGAAGCAACCTCCATTGGAAAGTAGACTTCCGAGGCTTCAATTTAGACTCAAGAATGACCTAAAAACGAGTCCAGATAAGGGAGATATGTCAGTTTGAAGTTAGGCCTGAAGAACAGATTTTTATGGATGGCAAGCCCTCTTTTGTGGATGGCAAGCCACCACTTTTGGCCTACCAGCCACTGGTAATTTTGTCATTTTTGAGTGGTTTGACCCCCTAATGATGTGCCGGCCACAAATAGTGGACGGCCAGCTAGCATTAGTGGCCTGCCGGCCATCATTAGTGGCCACTGGTGCAAAAAAATCAGATATTTTGTGCCAACTGTTGCCAGCTGTTCCCACAATGCCCCACCTATCTCTATATAGATATTTCAACCTGAGGTTCTTGTTTTCTATATATACATGACCTATCTTTCATATTTTAAGGTTAGAAAAAGTTTGGGAGTTAAAATTCTCTCTCTCTCTCTCTCTCTCTCTCTCTCTCTCTTTTGTAAATTGGATAGCCTTAGCCTAAACACTCAAAACCAAACCTAGAGAACTTCTTGCTAAGGTCATTTGAGCTTGGATTTGAGCCCTTAAAGCACTTGAGAGTGTGAAAATGGTGGTTTGTAACTTAAGGGTTTATTTCTCTTCAAGTGGTATATCTTCTCTTGCCTTTGTACCATCTTTGCACCACTTGTTTTCCATCTTTTCCAATTGTTTTTTGGTAGAAAAACTTCTGTATTTTTGGGCTGAAACTTGGGTTTTAAGGCCATTAAAGGTTGAGGGGTGGTTCACCATTCTTTGTACCTTGTTTTGGATGCTTTTACCCTTGTGTTTCCCACCTTTGCATTATCTTTTTTTTGAGCTTTTAAAAACTATTTTTCAGAGTCATTTCAGTAGCTAAAATCATGTTTTAAAGTCCAAAATTGGAGGGGTTAACCTCCCCTTCTTGTGTCTTGCTTGCTAGCCTAGTTTGCTCTATGTGTTAGCTTATTATTCTAGCTATTTTTGTCTTAATTCCAGCATGTTTTAGGACTGTTTTTAGACTGTTTTAGGACTATTTTTGGTTGTTAGTTGCATTTGAGCTTTGTATAGCATGCTCCTAGTGTAATTGTCCTCACAAGCTTGTTGTTTTAGGCCTCTAGACACCACTTATTTGAGTTGATTGCATGTTTTAGTGCTTTTCTCACTTATTTTCAGCACTAATAATCTCTACAATCTCCCCCATTTCTTGGCTTTTGTTTTGTTTTGTTTTGAGAGTTGTTTCAAACCTTTTGTTGTTTTAAGCATGAGATTGAGGTTGTCTTGCTTAATGGTTTAATCCCTTTCAGGAGTTCATTATCAATGGCATGACATCTCTTTCATGTCTTAAGTTAACTCTTGGTTTGGTACTTCACTCCCTTAGAGGACTTTAACTCATTCTTGGACTTAATAAATTAAAGGATGGTTGGTAATTAAAATGAAGTTAAATGGACTAAAATGGTGTAAGATAATCAATTTGGTAGGGTTCAATAGGACGTTAATTGAACCCTTGAGTTTTGAGTTGTTTTATACTCACTAGTGATGAAAATGGCTCAAGATTCATTGTCAACTACTTCCCTTGATCATTTAGGATAGGGAGGTGGTTTTTGGAGTCTTGTTTTGTTGCATTTATTGAACATGCACTTTGGTCCATGGGCTATCATGCAATGAAATTGCTTGATTGATGGTTGTGAACCAACTTTTGTCCCTCATTTGACCAGTTTGCTGATAAGGAGAGGCAAAATGTGCAGACAACCCTTGAGAATACCCTATTCTTGCTCTGTTTCTTCTCTGTTGCAGCAAGGAAGGACTTGGCTTCAATGGCCGGCAACCCCTCAGCAGTGGCCGACAGGCCACCTCTAATGGCCAGCAACCCCTCAGTGTTAGCCGGCAATCCCTCACTTCTGGCCTGCCGGCCACCAGTGAAATTTGAGCAGAATATTTGTGAAGCAAAGCAGAGTTAATCTGGAGAAGGAAAACAGTGTAAGTGTTGTGCAACAGAGGCATACAACAGCAAGATAGTGGCTGTTTTCGAGTGGAAAACCTTGCATCCTTGTGCATTCCTTATTTCATGAGGTGGAATGGCTAGTTTAGCATAATATTTCATTGTTGTAATTAGTTAATTTCTTGTATGGAATTAATTAGTTAGTTTGTTGTTGTAATTGTTTAATTAGTTAACTAGAATAGTTAATTAGTTGTTTTTGTAATTAGCTAGAATAGTTAATTAATTGGTCAATTAACTTGTTGTAATAATTAATTAATTAGCTTAGAGGTAGTTAAATTATTTATTCAAGTTTTGTAATAATTAGTTAAGTAGTTTAGCTTAGCTAGTTTATTCATTCGGACCCTCCTACGTAAGGGCATCAATGTTGTAATAATGTGTATGTCTTCCAATCCCACGTCTTTCTTCCTTTTATTTATCTGCTTACGATGGTTAGATTAGGAGCATCACGTTTTGTTTAGCATACCTTATGCTTGCATCCATTCATCTCATATTGTATGCACCGAGGCTCGGCGCATCATTCTAACTACATTGTTGTTTAAATACTTTGTTGAATACGTGTTTAAACGCATGCTATGAAATTGTTGCATATGCCATATTAGTAGCCGAGCCTAGTAGTTGCATATTGCATGTGTTGCATTAGACATTTGGCATAGTTAGGAACATGCATTTTTCTAACTAGTTTCTTTTTTAGCTTAGAGTACTAGGTGAGTTTTTAGTGCTTTAGCTTACTTGCATGAGTGTGAGTGACTGCCATGACTAGCATGCTTGCCATGAGGCTAAGTGCTTACTTGTTAAACTGTTTGAGTGCTTGTGGATGAAGGCTTGTTGCTTGAATTGGAATGATTCAATGAATGTACATTTAAGCCCACTTTGTTAAGTGGCAAAATCAAACCCTTTTCGAAAAACAAACATGAAATTGAATTGTTCCAATTCGGGTAAACTAGTCTATACTTTGTGTGTGCGCATCACATAGTAAATGCTAGCCTAATAAACCGGAACAAGAGCGTATAATGTTGATAAAAATCATATCATGATTAGTAGAGGCCAATCTTTGATTGGAAGAGCAGGGGTGCTCAAATGAACTCATGAGCTTCCCCTCTTGTACCTAACTTCTCGAGCCGAGACAATCTTGGTGATGACAGACACGTGGCCTTTGGCACGAGTCATGGGTTTCCTAATTTCCCCAAAATAAAATATTTAGGTGACAACTCTGTATTTGGCAAAGCAGTCCATTTTTGGCAATTTGATTCAAAATCAATTTTCCAAAAAGATTTGCTAGATTTGGACTCTTTGGTGATTATCTATTTCACATTGCACTTGCGGAATTAGATTCAGAACCACGGGAGTCTGAACTATAGGGCTATATTCGAGTTTCCGAAAGGGGGTGCGAAAAAGCCGAGCTACAATTTGCAAGTTTAAGTGTGTGAATTATGTAATTTTGGAATTATATCTATTGAATGTAGGAATATCTGCTGTAATTACAACTTTGAACTGAAATTGAAAGCCTTAGAGACGCCAAAAATCAAAACCGACTTCATATCCGTGTTTAGCATGATTTTTAGTGCCTATTGTGAAATTTTGTAAAATTACGATTCTTAATTATTTAATTAAGTTAATTAGCCTAAGTGGGATATATGTATATAGCTTCTTGAGTTCATCATTTGTTTAGAGCTTTTGCTAGAGAGTGAGTTAGAGAGAGAGGAAGATGAGAAGCTAGGGATTTGAAAAAGATTTAAGGGGCAAACCCTAGAATTGAGCTAAGGTATGGAAATCTACTAAGAATCTTTGAAAATAACTCACCTTTTGCTTGAAATCAAGAGGAATTTGAAGATTCAACACTTATGAGTCAGGGTTTTGAGATATGTAATTTTTTGAACTAAATTGAAGAAATGAAACCTTAATCTCTTCAACTTTGTTTGATTTGAGTTCAATCTTGTGAATAATCCATGAAATAAACTCTAGATTGTTCATACACCGAAGATTTGTTGAACGATTATCCATGTTTATATGTATTTTGAGCTTGATCATGTAATTCATGAACTTATGAAAAAGATGAGACCTTGAATTTGATATTGAAGCAAGATTGATATGTTGGAGTTGAAATTACACTTGAATCATGCTAGTATATCATGTTTTTGGAGTTAGTCTTGCATGAATTTGGGCTTGGGAATGAGTATGGAAGTTTACACTTTGTGCCATTTTCAGACTGGGCTGAATAACCCAGAACCACACGTGTGGCTAGAAGTCCTGCACGTGCGGAACACAGGTTGGAATAGGGGCTCACATACTCCTTTAATTGCATGTGCGACGCCAGGATGGCCTTCTATACGTACGGTGAGAGGCTTCCCCACGTGCGAACAACAGGGGGAAAGCCTGTCTTTTTTTTTTTGTTAACTCCTCAAACCCTCTAAATCTATTTATGAACATGCTTTGACGCTCTGCAAAGCCTAAAGATGAATGGAAAATGAACGAATCATAAAACGAATAAATAAAGGAAAATTATTTACCTAATTCGTATATGTGTTATGTTGTGCAGGTTACTTGCCAAAAGGACCATTGCATGGCCAAACGCACTGTGAGTAATAGTATCGTAAAGATATGTTCGTAATTAATTATTTTGATCTAGGTACGATGACTTATTCTAAAATCGTGTTTTGATCGAAATGAAAGAGTTTCATGAACGTTATATGACATGTGCAATATGGACCTAAGGTCGTTCCATTTATGCTATGATGTGCTTAGGCCCAAGGCCATTTTGTTAATAATATGATAACTTATGATTGGACCTAAGGTTGTTCTGAACAGCTGTTAATACGTGGGCCCAAGGTTGTTCTGTTAATAATATAATAACTTATGATTGGACCTAAGGTTGTTCTGAACAGCTGTTAATATGTGGGTCCAATGTCGTTCTGTTATATGTGGGCCCAAGGCTGTTTAGTCATATGTGGGCCCAAGGCCATTCTAGTATATGTTAGGCCTGAGGCTGTTTCAAAATATGTTGGGCCTAAGGCCTTTCTGGAAATGTGATCATGGATAATGTTGTGAATGATGTAATTGTGGAAAAGTATTGTGTTCAAATAATATGCTTTCTTTTAATTCAAGATTATTCATTTAATTCTTTTTACTTTACTATTATTCATTGAGCATCGCTCACCCCATATGTTGTATGTGTGTAGGTGATCAACATGGAGGTCAATCTTAGAGTCAACCTTAGGAAATTGCTTATGAGGACCTGTCGTGTCAAAACTCCAAGATGGAGCTGTTGTCTTTTGACTTTATGTCTATGTTAAGACTTTTCCTAGTGTTGTCATGTTGGTTTTGTAGAGGTGTAACTTAATGTCTTGATTCCTATGTATATAAATATTTTATCTTGACCATTTAGGTACCACTCAATGGGCGTTATTTCTTAAATTTGCTTCTTCTTAAGGCCCTATTATCAAAAACATTTGTTTTCTGTATGAGGTCATAAGTAATTGTGTGATTACTAGTCGGTTATGAGCCAAACTTTTAGGGGCAGGTTTGGGTCATGACATCTCTTCTCTCTAATTTTTATTTTTTTTATTTTTTTGGTGTGTGCAAATCCAAAGTTGGTGTTGGTGGCTACCGGGGTAGCGGAGGAGAGAATTGAGAAGATAATGAGTGGGGGTTGGCAAAAACAAAGGTTGTTGGAGGAAGAATAGGGTTGCTCGTGATGGAGGTGAAGGAGATAAGTAGCAGATAATGACGGGGAGAGTGGGCGGTAGAGGCTGGAGGTGATGGAATGGCTTATTAGATTAGGGTTAGGGTTCGGGAAATTATGATTAGAAAGTTAGAGATGAGAGTAAAAATGGAATTTCATGTTTAGACAAAATTGGAATTAAAAAAAGAAAAGAAAAAAGAAATGGGGATATTAAGAAAAAAAACGTAGTGGTAAATAGCACTACTCTATACTAAAGAGGGATTGTCTAAAAACATGAATTTTTAAATAAAAGATTAAAAAAAACCTTAAAAAAATTTTAAATTAAAAAGACACTAAAAAAATTAATCAAACAGAACAATTATACACGTTTTTCCATAAAAAAAAAGTTATTTTCAAAAAAATACTACCAAATCCCTATATAGATAAAATTTAATAATTTAGAGTTGAAATAAAAAATAATAATAATTTATAAAATAAAATTAAAATTAAAATTAATCTTTTAACTTAATTATTATTATTACTTTTGATGGGCATGTCAATGTCCTTAAATTTAAGGAATAAGGTTTTAAAATAATTGGCATTACTTTTGGTAATATTTTTTTATCGGTTGTGAACAAAATTTGACGTGTGTGATGAAAGGAAAGGGTAACTACTAAGAGCGTAAAAATGGCTTGCGGTCTGTGGGCGGTCTAAAACTTGCCCTCGGTTCGATTAGGCTTGGGCCCGAGCCTAGCCTGGGACCTTGGGCCTGGGCTTGGGCCATAATTTTGAAGCCTGGTCTGGCCTGTGGCCTGGCCTATCGACTCACTCAAGGCCCACTCAAAACTTAGTCCAAGGCCTGGCCTGCTCGAGGCCTAGTGCCATTTTTGGTGGAAAACAAATAAAATTTTGGTGAAAAAAATAGAAAAAAATTATTCAAGCCTTGCCCAAGCCCTGCTGAAGCCCGAGCCTAGGCCTAGACCCATTGTCCTGGCCCGCCAACCCACCTAAGGCCTGAATACCACTTGGGCCTAGGCCTGGGCCTAATTTTTTGGCTTATGGGTTAGCCTAGCCCGGCCCAAATTTTGGTGGGATCCCAAGAGGCCTGACATGGGCCGGTCCGAGCCCAAGCCTAGGCCCGGGTGGGCCAGGCTAGGCCAAATTTACACCCCTAGCAACTGCTTTGAAAGTAGGCGTGGACAAAGTGCTGGTATGACTCTAATATCGAGCCTTTATATCTACCTAACTTCGGTCCAAAAAATAATTATAAATCATAAGCCAGTCCATCAGATTATATGTTAAAAAAAATTAAAATTTTCATAATTAAATTCAATCACAGATTATATTTATTAAATAAATATATTGACATCATTATAAATTGAAGGATTTCTTAAATAAATTTAATTACACATCACTACAAATGTAAGTTTCAATAAAATCAACAAAAATAAAGTCTAGATCCTAATAAAAAAAAATATATTTTAATATATTATAAATAAATAAATAATGGGTTGGGTCGGTGGTTGAAAGTATAAATCACAACCTCATTCCATTAATATTTCGGGCTGAAAATGTTGGCTCAACCCAGCTCTATGGGCTAAAATAACCTTTTCAAACCTTGGAAAAATAGGACTAAATCGGGGGAGTTAGGCGGCTAACGGGCTGATATCCACCCCCTATTTGAAAGTAAGCACAAGGGTTTTTCCAATCTTAAAAAAAAAAAAAAAAAAAAAAAAAACAAGGGTTTTTGGGACATCTCTTGATATAGAGCTTTCCATATATTTCACTAGTGACCGAGAATTCAGAAAAAAAGTTATATTACGTGATTCATATATATATATATATATTTGTAATAATGTACATATGTATCATGAGCGTAATGTAATGTAGGTGCAATATTTCTAACTATGTGCAATCTAACATTTGATTTTAATATATTTCATAAATAAAATATGTACAACATAATATATACAAATCTTTAAAATGTTGGCTCAACCCAGCTCTATGGGCTAAAATAATCTTTTCAAACCTTGGAAAAATAGGACTAAATCGGGCGAGTTAGGCGGGCTAACGGGCTGATATCCACCCCCGATTTGAAAGTAAGCACAAAGGTTTTTCCAATCTTAAAAAAAAAAAAAAAAAAAAAAAAAAAAACACAAGGGTTTTTGTGACATCTCTTGATATAGAGCTTTCCATATATTTCACTAGCGACCAAGAATTCGAAAAAAAAGTTATATTATGTGATTCATATATATATATATATTTTTGTAATAATGTACATATGTATCATGAGCGTAATGTAATGTAGGTGCAATATTTCTAACTATGTGCAATGTAACATTTGATTTTAATATATTTCATAAATAAAATATGTACAACATAATATATACAAATCTTTTTAAAAAAAAAATACAATATTTCCTAATTTTTACAATATATATATATATATATATTTATATATTATGAATTCATAAAACATCTCAATTTGGCGGTGATATGAGACTAAAAATTACAAATCTTGCAAACAATATACAAGATAGATTTAAAAATTAATATTGTTTTCATTTGTTGTATAAAGATTAAAATAAAATTTTACATTATTTTAATAAATAAATGTACTTTAGTTAATAGATTGGAAGCATAACTTTACTTTTGTAATTGGCTAATTGTGTTATGTATGAAGATACAAAATGTAAATATTTTTGAAATTTTTATAAGTGAAACTAAAAGGTTGTAAACTTATATTTAGACATGGACTGACATAGTCCAAATCAAATATCCTCTCAACAATCCATTCAAATTGTGTTCATACGTTTTTGGACATAGCTCTGTGACAATACAAATAATAAGATTGAGTTGATAAAAATTGAAGGAAATTTTGGTTTGGATACAAATGTGTAAGTTGATTACTTTGTAACAGTCTTGCACATGTCATTGTAAACTTTCAATTTTTGTATCAGTCGTTGCCTATGAAATTGAAATAAAACATTACACTTTTTTGTAAGTTGATTATTTGACAAAATAATTGATAAATTTGCAAATATGGATATATAAAACAGAGTAGTGAAGTTCATAAGAATTATTAATTTACCACATATATGTCCATATTATCTTTACTTTCTATACTTGCATTATCAAATATGACAGGATTTCTGTGAAAAAAATTAAATTAAATATAGTATATAAACATGTTAAAATTATGCCTATAATATGTCGTAAGTGTGTTATCATACCAACACTGTTGTTGTCTTAAAAGTTCTTGCACAATTAACTTTCTGAATTGTGTTTTGTCAACTTTAACAGAGATTTTCCATCTAAGATTGTATATAGAGAACTTTTGACCTACATTATACTAAAAGATATAGTCAAACACAAAATGTATGTAAATGTTGTCATATTGAGTGTATATATACATGGACAAATATTCTTAAAATTTGTTATATTAATTATTCGAATAGAGTTGAATAAATGCATTGTTTTTAACTTTCCTATCCACAATCATATGTTCCTTCTCTTGAAAACTCTCCCAAAACTGAATTAGTTTTATTTTTTCAAGTATTCCTACAATCAACAATTACATATAAAGATGTAACATAAATAAAAATGATGTAGTATGAATAAAACTATCAAATTAATTGAAATAAGAGCATGTATGACATATATCGTGTATCAATTATTTGGTAATAAAACATCTTTGTACACTACATTACGGGTATACACTTCTTCTTCATTATTAATTGAAACCCTTTTTAACCAAGACTTTTGTTGTCTGATCTGACACTCTTCTAGATAAAGCAACATATAACTGTCCATGGCTGAATACATGATCCGGAATGTAAATGCCCACACGTGGAATTGTCTGGCCTTGTGATTTATTTATTGTCAAAGCAAAATTAAGGCAAATTGGAAACTGTGTGCGAGTCGTTTCATATGAAAGTTTTATGTTTTCCGGAGTCTTTAATGGAATGCGATGTAGAAAAACTTTTGTGCCTTTGAAATGTTCTATTAAAATCTCTGAATCTATGAAATTATCATTCAAACCTCGGCATAGTAGCCTTGTGCCATTGCACAAACCAGTAGAAGGGTCAAGATTCCTTAAAAGTATAATTGGGGCACCAACTTTCAAACGCAATACATGTGGGGGCATTCCTCCTGGTGTAATGAAATTTAAAAACTCTTGTTGATACAAATAATTTATATCATTTTCAACTTTATCAAATGAGTGGTAGACTCTTGATTATCCTGAAAATCTCTAAATGATTTTGTCATTGACCTTGTCAACATCATCATTGCGAGGAGTTATTATGACCCTACCAATCATATACCTTGCATCAAAAGAATGGTTTTTAGTACAAGGATAAATTTCTTCTAATAATTGAACTATTTATTCTTCACCATTCTATGGCATTGCCATCGATATTAGTACTTTGATCATTTTATCTGTATTAGTAGGCTGTACACCATCTCCAACATGTAAAAGAAAATCACCAAATTTTTTTATTCATTTATAGAGTGGCGCAGAAGGATTTGAATGTAACTCCATAAAGGCGATTTCACTATAGATGAAGCAATAGTTTCAGCTTTTGTACCTTTTGGGACAACTGGAAATACTTGATGAAAATCACCACCAAACAACATGATCTTGCTTCCAAGCGGGGTATCAACACCAGTAATGTCTATAGCGATTCTAGTTTAGACTGCAACCCATTAGATGTTTTGGATCAAGGTTTCATTGTCTTATACAGTTGTTCATGTCTTGTCTCCCCTTATTTCGCTTTGAGTTTGGCTATTGGGATGTGTTTGTTGTATTTGGAATAGGTTGGCAGCTTGTTTTTCAAACCGTTGTTGCCCAGAATTTTGTTCCTTTGCTCGAGCGACACTTTTTGCGCTCGAGCAGTCTTTGTGAACTCTCAGTACTTTTGCAGGTTTGTAAAATTACTAGAAGGTGGTATTCTTCACTCGAGCAAAGCTTCTTGAGCTTGAGCGGTGTTGGCTCGAGTGACCCTTCTTGGGCTCGAGTGTTAGTCTTTTGTTTGTAAAACTTTTGGGAGTTAATATTCTTTGCTCGAGCGAAGCTTCTTGCGCTCGAATGGTGCAACTTATTGTGTTTGGTCACTCAAGTGACACTTCTTGTGCTCGAGCGAAATGTGCGTATATTAGTTCATAAGAAGCCACTTTTGAGTCACTTTTTCATTTCTCTCTCTCTCTCTCTCTCTCTCTCTCTCTCTCTATAAACAATCTAAAAACCCTAGATTTATACCCTTTCTCTCTAAAACTGTACTTCTCTCTATAAATACACCTATATCCATCGAGTTCCTCACCCGTGTCCCTTTTTAAAAAGGTAAAGCACATCGTGAGCTTCCTTTTGATCTGAACAAAGTTGGGTTTCGGCGTTTTTGAAGTATCTTCATTCTCTCTCTTGTCCTCTAAGCTTGAGGTAGGAATTCTCCACACTTTCATATGATTTTTAACTTAAATATTTATCTTTATAAAACAACATTGTAATTTGGAGAAATTTTGGACAAACCTAGGGTTTGACTTGATTTCAAAAGAGGGGTTTTCAAATGCTTGTTGGAAATGAATAAGAGAATGTATTTATTGTTGGTTTATGATGAATTAGTGGTTTTTACCCTGAAATTGGTTTCTAAAGAAATGGGGATTTTATCCTAAAATATATCAAATGTTGATTTTGAAAGGATAAATGTAATTAATGTTGGAAATGTGGAATTGGGTTGATATTGATGAGAATGATGGAGTTGGATATGTATTATCACTCACATTTTGAAAATTTGAAAGTTTATTTTTACTGAAAATGGTTTATCTGTTTAGAAATATCTGTTTTAGGCTATCAGTGAAGGATATCTATGATTGTTGTAGAAATTGCATCAGAATTAGCAAAATTAAAAATGTTGTCTCATACAATTACGTCGAGCATTATTTTATATTTATACATTGGGAATGTTTATCGTTTTGAGAAAAATGGGTGAATCTGGGAAGTATATGTTGTCTCGTGGAAATAAGTTGGCCTAAGTGTTCATGGTGAAAGTCCTAAAAACCACGCATATACATGAGTGCCGATCCAACAGACAAAATTTTTGTGAAATGGCAATAGTAGTGCTTATACAGCCTACGTTTACATGGGTGCCGGTTTACGATTTCCCGGGGATGAAATTTTTGTGAAATGATGGAATTGTTGTGAGATTCCCAGAGTGTGATTCACTGTCTTTTTTTTCTATTGTAAAGGAAGTGATTTATGAATTTTGATATTAACCTGTCATTTTATGGTTTTGGAAAACATATAAAATGTTTTGGTACGAGCATTGCATATGCATTCACCTTATATATCTTTGTTAAGATTCATATATTGTGTTGAATTATTTCTACTAGGTTTTGACTCACCCTATGTAGGAAAAACATTTTCAGGTGTTGATGATATGCCCCCGCCAAGGTAATAGCTTGGGAGGACTTGGAGTAAGAGTTTCATTTTGTTTGATTGTTGTATATGTTTTGTACAGGCCTAGGGCCCTTAACTACATTGGATTTAAATCTACTTTTGTTGTAACCATGTATCATCTTGGAAAGTTGTAAGTCTTTTGGGCATTTATTATATGTTTTAATTTCATATCATATCTCTTATTGTAACACATGCTTTACAGATTCAGGTTTAGAGCTTGTAAATATGTAAATGCACGTGTTATCTTTTATATAATTCAGATCATATATGAATGGAAAGGATATTCATTTCTGGAAACGCATAATCTTATTTTGTTATATGTCATGAGCTATCATTATATTTTCAGGGCCTTTATGGACTCGTCTTTTTTCGTGCCCCCGTCTTTCGAAAAAGGATTTGAAAAAAAGGCCTCACAGTTTGGACTCCTGCGGTTCTGAATCTAGTTTCACAAGTGCAATGTGAAACTGATAATCACCAAAGAGTCCAAATCCAGGAAACCTTTTGGAAAATCAATTTTAAATCAAATAATGCCAAAATTGGACTGCTTTGCCAGATTACAAAGTTGCCACCTAAATATTTTGTTTTGGGGAAATTTTAGAAACCTTGACTTGTGCCGAAGGCCACGTGTCCGTCATCACCAAAGTTGCCTCGGCTCGGGAACTTGGATACGAGGGGGGAAGGTCATGAAATGAGCACCCCCGCTCGCCCGATCAAAAGATCGGCCTCTACTAATTATGATATGTTCTTTTATAAACCTCATGTATTCTTATTTCGATTCTTAGCTAGCTTTACTATGTAGCGCACACAAGCAAGTATAGACTAAAATTGCAAGAATTGGAACAACTCAACTCATGTTTGTTTTCAAAAATGGTTTGAATTTGCCACTCTCAAGTGGGCTTAAAAGTGCGGATTTGCCACCAAACACAATGGGCTTAAAACATGATTTTCCACTTCGCAAAGTGGGCTTAAAACACACATTTGTTGAATCGTTCCAATTCAAACAACAAAGCCTTCATCCACAGGCATTCATGCAATTTAGCAAGTAAGCACATAGCCTCATGGTAAGTTTGCGAAACATGGTATTATGGCAATCACACTCATGCAAGTATGCTAAAGCGTAAAACTCACCGAGTACTCCAAGCCAAAACAAAAGCTAGTTAGAAATATGCATGATCTTAATTATACAAGATGCCTAATGCAACACATGCAAATGCAATTAAATAGGCTTAGCTACCTAATCATGGAATTTGCAACACTTTGACAGCATGCTTTGAAACACATATTCAAAGAAGTATTGAAATTACGATGCAATTTGAATGATGCGCTGAGCCTTGGTGCATGCAAGACAAATGAATGGATGCAAACATGCAAGCATAAGGTATGCTAATTGAAAATGTCCCTAATCTAACCATCGAAAGCGATTAAATAAAAGGGAGAAAGACGTGGGGTTGGAAGACATACACACACGCACACACTTATTACAACATTACGCCCTCACGAAGGAGGGTCCGAATGAAGCTAATCTAAGCTAAGCTATTACAAACCAAAACTAATTAACTACTCTAGTTAACCAATTACAACAATTGAAACAAATTAACTAACTATTCTAAGCTAGCTAAATATTACAGACTAAATTAAGCTAATTAGTTACAAAACGAATTAATTAACTAAATAATTACAGCATTTAAATTAACTAGCTATTCTAAGCTAACTAAAGCAATTACATGGCCTCGAGGGCGAGGGACGCATGCATGTCTGAATTCTCCTCCCGAAAATGCCATCGCCTTGCCGTTGTAGCCTCTGTTTGCACATGCTTGAACACCAACAGTGTTGCCAACTTTCAGAACATCTCTGCTCCAACTTAGGAACACACTTGTGCAAAATTTCATTTGTGGCCGGTCGGCTACCAATGATGGCTGATCGGCTGCTGCTGGTGGCCGGTCAGCCACTACTGGTGGCCGGTTGGCCATCCCTTTCCTTGAACTTCCTTTTTTGCTGCAACAGAGAGCAAACAGAGGCAAAGCAGTGTATTCTCAAGGAGTGTATGTATTGCTACCCTCCTATCATCACACAAGCTCAAAAGAGTGCAACTCTTGGCCCTCAAACCATCAACCAAGCATTTTCCATGCATGATGGCTAAAAAACCACGCTTGTACAAACTTAATGAGTGAAAAACAAGACTTAACAAAACCACTACCCCATCCTGCATGATCAAGGGTGATGGTGACCAAGGAAAGTGACATGTTTCATCACTTTGAGCATGAAACGTCCCATTTTCCTCGTGTTCGAATTAACATCCGATCCAAACACATGCTATGCAACACAAAAGATGCTTTATCTTGCCTCTTTTAATTTGTCCATTTTTATTTACTCATTTTAGCTTACCAATCCATTCTTTAATTGATTAGTCCAAAAGTGAGTGTCCTCTAATGGAAGAGGTCTTAACCAAGGGATGATTTAAGGCAAGGGAGAGGTCATGCCTTTGGTTAGTAGAAACCCCCTAAAGAGGATTAAAACCATTAAGCACAAACCTCGATCTTAAGCTTAAACACAACCGAAGGTTAACCAACCCTAAAAGCAAATAAAAAAGTGAAGAAATGAGGGAGGTTGCAGAGATGTTAAGTGCTGGAATTAGGCATGAAAAAGCATTAAAACATGCAACTAAGACACACAAGTGATGCTCAAAGCCTAGAAACACTAAGCTAGTGAAGGAAATTACACCACAGCTATGCAATGCAAAGCTCAAAAGCAACAACCAGCCCAAAATAGATGCAAAACAGCCCAAAATATAGCTTAAAACATTATGAAATTAAGCTAACACGAGCTAGAATAATAGGCTAAAATATGAAGCATGCTAGACTAGTAAGCAAGACACAAGGAGGGGAGGCTACCTCCTCTATTTTTGGACTTCAAAACAGGTTTTTATTCACTGAGATAGCTCTGAAAAACAATGTTTGAAAGCTTGGAAATAGATAGCAAAATGGTGGGAAACACAAGGGCAAAGGCCTCCAAAACAAGGTACAAAGAAAGGCTATCAACCCCTCAACCTTTAATGGCCTTAGGACCCAAGCTTCAGCCCAAAAAACATAGAGTTTTTAAAGCCCAAAATCAGTTGGAAAACATGCTGGAATGAAGACAAGAGTAGCTAAAACAATAAGCTAAAACATGGGGTTATACTATAACCATGCAAAAGACTACTCATACAACACAAACAGCCCAAAACAGAGCTAAAGCAACCCAAATCAGAGGCAAAAACATGCTGGAAATAAGCTAAGTTAAGCTACAAAAACATGCTAACATACAAGGCTAATTAGGCATGCAAGCAAGACACAAGGAGGGGAGGCTAAGACTTTCAATTTTGGACTTCAAAACATGTTTTTTGTCACTGAAAATCCTCTAAATTTCAGTGGTCAAAAGGCCAAAAATAGTTGGTTTGAAAGTGATGAATAATGGCACAAAAGCTTAACAAGCAAAGGAGCAAGAAATGTGGACAATCCCTTAACTCAAAATAGCTTCAAACCAACACTTTTAAACCATAAAAACAGAGGTTTTGACAGTTCAAAATCAGCACCAAAATAGTATAAAAAGATGGGAAAACAAATATGAAAAACAAGCTTAAAGGGTAAAGGTTATACCTCTAGAAGGGAAGAGTGATTTTAGGCCACAATTCAAGCCAAATCCCATTCAAGGAGTTCCAAGAGAGCTTCAAGCAACCTCAGCCCAAAGATGAACCACTTTGCTTAAGGGTTGATAGGTTAAAGATTGAAGTATGTAAGCTTCTAAGCACAAAAAGCTCAAGAGAGAGAAAGGTCTAGAGAGAGAGAAATCTAGAGAGAGAGGATTTTAGAGAGAGAGGCTCCCAAAATATTCTCAACCTTGAAAACAATAGAGAATGGACTCTATATATAGAAAAATTAGAGGGCAGGTCGAAAATATCAAGGTAGAAATATCTGGAGCAGTGTGGAACAACTAGAGGGGAAATATCTGCAAAATTTGAGCTTTTTGGACACTTGTGGCCGATTGGCCACCATTGGTGGCCGACCAACCACCACTCTTGGCTGACATATGGCCGTCAAGATCCATTTGTGGCCGACACATGGCCGACAAGCTTCACTGGTGGTTGGAAAGCAAAAACTAGTTTCTGGCCCCAACTTCAATTAGGCATATCTCCTTCATATGGACTCCTTTGTAGGTCATTATTGAGTCTTAATTGTAGCCCCAGAAGTATTCTTTCCAATGGTGGCATCCTCACATCAAAATTCCAAGTGTGCTAAGAGATATCTGTCTTTTAGTGAAGACTGCTTGGTTCGGTCCTAATCGGATTGATGCCCAACTTCAAACAGCCGTAGCTCCCTCATCCGGACTCGGCTTTAGGAGTTCTTGAATGTAAAATGAAGCCCTGGAAGTCCACTTTCTAACAGTGGTGGCCTCATAGCTAAAATCCAAGTGTTCAAAAGGATAGGCCTTATTTAGCGAGGGTTGCTTGACTCTCTCTTAACCTTTCATACCCAACTTCTTCCCTAACTTGGTTTCTTCCCTCTCCTCCAATTTTCTTCAACTCCAAACCTCTAAACAAGATGTTTTAAAAAAAAAAATTTCTTCAAAAAGTTCACCTCTCCTTCATTCATTTCCACTTTTTCCTTGCTCGATTTACCAAAATGTGCAACATTTAACGAAATACGAGCCTCGAAACATCGTAGAAACTTTTTTTTTTCAAAACTATTTTTAAAGAGAGGGTTTTAAGGTCTAAAACCTTTTTGGTCAAAAGGCTTTGGTCCAAAAAGGGGGTGCGAGGTTGGGATTTGAAGCTCCTCTTGTCGAAGAAATCAAGCCTTTGCACTGCACAACTTTTATCACCAAGTAAGTAATCAGTGGCGCCCAAGTCCTTCATTCATTTCCACTTTGTCCTTGCTCAGTTTATCGAAAAGTGCAACATTTAACGAAATGCGAGCCTCGGAACATCGTAGGAACTTTTTTTTTTTCAAAAATATTTTGAAAGAGAAGGTTTTAAGGTCTAAAACCTTTTTGGTAAAAAGGCTTTGGTCCAAAAATGGGGTGTGAGGTTGGGATTTGAAGCTCCTCTTATTGAAGTAATCGAACCTTTGCACTGCACAACTTTCATCACCAAGTAAGCAATCAGTGGCACCCAAGTCTTAAGGGCGGTCAAAAATGGGGTGTCTATAGCCTTACAACTTGGTATAAGATCATATTGGGTTTGAATATTTTGGGTAGGTGGAAAGTGGTTCTTACCACAATGGGTTCATTTCGCTTGATAGAGATATTTGTATGTATGGTATGCTATGTGATATCATGCTTGTGTGATTATATGGGTATGTAATTTAATTCCTAAGATATTAATAGGGACTACGAGTTTCCAGAAGTCCTGTTAAAAGAGCAATTGATCACTGCTATTTCTAATTGAAACTCTGGCAATGTCGAGGAACGATCATTATGTAGGAAGGAAATTCTATGTGTTTATGTAAGTATGTGCTTATATGGAGTGAATTACTATTGTCCATTGCCTTAGTATGTGAGTGAGTTAGCTTTGGCACACTTGTAAATATGCTAATCCCTTGTGTTACTTTCATTAGGATGTCAGGACGCAGGCTTGGTAGTAGGCATGGCAGGCCTAGACTTCAGGAAGTGCCATTACCGGATGAGATTTGGCTCAAGAAGAAGGGGTTGGTCAGGCCAATGTGGCCGAACTAGTGGGTCAATAGGCCATGGGTGCTTTAGTCCTTGAAATGGCCAGTTGAAGCTTTGCGGGAACCTATGGACATTCTCAGGGCTGAGAATCAAGTCCAGGCCCAAGTTGTTGAAGCAGGGCCGTTATTCTTAATGAGGGAGTTCTTTCGGTCGAATCCAGATGAGTTTTTGGGTAATCCTAAGGAGCCACTAAAGACAGATGAGTGGCTAGAACAGATGGTGAAGGCGTTCGAGATTCTTGGCATCAAGGATGACGGGCTGAGAGTGGCCTTGGCATCTTTGCAGCTGAAGGGAGATGAAGGGAGATGCGGGTCAATCGTGGAAGTTTGCGCGTGGGTGCATTGGGGTGAGTTGAGAGGCTTTCATCAATGCCTTGCAGGACAAGTTCTTGCCTCCCACTATTAGGGAGAAATTAAGAGATCAGTTCTTGAAGCTCAAGCACCTTAACACACCGGTGGTTGAGTTTGAGGCTACCTTTACTAGCTTGTTGAGGTTTGCACTGGAGTTGGTAACAACGGAGGAACGTCGTTGCTTAGAGTTTGAGAAGAGGTTGAGGACCAGACTCCTTTTCAAGGTGGCCGTGTCCATGATTATGGATTGTGGCCTTCTTGTAGAAGCGGTGGCTCACTTAGAGACCGTGATTTAAACTAAGAAGGAGAGGATGAAGGGCTCCAGGCAGAGAAGTCAGGAGGTTCAAAGGGAGAATCAGAACAGTAAGAGGCAAAGGGGTTCCAGTCCATATCAGTCCTAGTTAGCACAATCTAGATCCACTTTTCCCGTATCGAGCTTGGGTTCAAGGAGGGGTAATCAGGGAGGCTTCAATTGTTTTAAGTGTGGCCGGTTGGGTCAGAAGTCTCTAGCTTACCCACAGAGAGGAGGAGGGCAATAGTCTGCACCGTCTTCGACTCGTCCTCACAGCCAAAGTCAGGGGAGAGGGCAGTCACCTACCTGTTTTCAGTGTAGGTAGTCAGGGCATATGAAGAGGTTTTTTCCTCAGTTGGGTGGCACGCCTGGTGCGTCTGGTTCAAGACAGACACAGATTCATCAGCCTACCTAGTTAGTATAGGCCTTGAGGGCTAACCAGGGAGCCCTTTCGGGTCATTCAGTGCATCAGACTTATACTCCGAGTGGTGAGTAGGTGGAGCAGAGACCTACGAGGTGTGTGTATGCCGGTACCACGCCAGACTTAGTGCCAGCGCCTTTAGTCGTGAGAGGTACTTTCTTGTTACGCAATTCTATTGTCAATGTGTTGATTGATACGAGTGCATCTCATTCTTTTATTTTGTCTGCATTTGCATCGGCATTGGGGTTAGAAGTGGCTCAGTTAGCATCTCCACTCAGGGTAGAGTCACCAATTAGTGGTGAGGTCGTGTTAGACCAAGAGTGTCGGGGTTATGAGATAGAGGTTGTCGTTCGCCAACTTCCTTTTGCATTTATATTGATTAATATGTTGAGCTTTGATGTTATATTGGGTATGGATTGGTTGTCATCTTGTTGGACTGTTATAGACTACTACCGTCAGAGGGTTACTGTATGTACCTCGAGCGTGACTGTTTTCATTTCTTAGGGGACCGAGTTGATAGAGCTTTATTGCCAGTGTGTGACCTGCGTGGTCGGGTTGAACTTAGCCTCATTCTTGCTACATTTTTTAGTATTGAGAGTGATGTGGTCCGAGTTGAGTTGTCGAGGATAGTTTGTGAATATCGGGACGTCTTTCCTGAGGATCTCACTAGTTTGCCACATCACCGTGAGATTGAGTTCTCTATTGATTTAGTGTCGTGCCTAGCCTGACACAAATTTTTGTGGCACCGTATAGATTTGCACCTACTGAGTTAAGTGAGTTGAAGATTCAACTCCAAGAATTGTTAGGGGTTTTATCCACCCTAGTACTTCGCCTTGGGGAGCATCGACTCTCTTTGCCAAGAAGAAGGATGGTGCATTGCGACTTTGTATTGATTACCAAAAGTTGAACTAGGTAATTGTTAAGAACAAGTAACTAATGCCTCGTATAGATGATTTGTTTGACCAGTTGAACGGGTCTTGTTACTTTTCTAAGATAAACCTGAGACCAAGTTATCACCAATTGAGAGTGAAGGAAGAGGATATTCAGAAGACGACATTTCATATGTGGTATGGGCATTACGAGTTCTTAGTGATGCCTTTTTTTGGGTTAACTAATGCACCGGCCTCGTGTTTCACAAAAAGATTTGAATTTGAGGCAGCGAAGATGGATGGAGTTCATGGAGGACTATGAAGTGGCGATGCCTTGAGTAGAAAGTCCTTTAGTAGTGTAGCGAGTATTGCCATCTGAGAATGGGAGATGTTGGGTGCTATTGGCAAATTCGACTTGTAGCTTAGCGAGTCCATTTGTAGACCGCCTGGACTCGCTCCACACGCCCCCCCTTTTCGGAGAGGGCGCGAATTGGGTTCTAGCTACTACAGTTCGGACTCCTGTCACGGTTCTGAATCTAATCTCACAAAGTGCATTATAAAACTGATAAATCACCAAAGAGTCCAAATCCAGCAAATCGTTTTGAAAAATCGATTTTAATCAAGAAGTGCCAAACATGGACTGCTTTGCCAGATTTCAGAGTCGCTGCCTAAATATTTTATTTCGGGAAATTTAGGAAACCCTGACTTGTGCCTAAGGCTACGTGTCCGTCATCACCAAAGTTGCCTCGGCTCGGGAACTTGGGTACGAGGGGGAAAGGTCATAAAATGAGCACCCCCGCTCGCCCGATCAAAGATCGGCCTCTACTAACATGATATGTTGTTTTTTGAAAACACATGCGTTCTTATTCCAGTTATTAGCTAACATTACTACGTGATGCCCACAGCATACAAGTATAGACTAAATCGCTCGATTTGGAACAAAATATCTCATGTTTGTTTTTTGAAAATGGTTTGAAGATGCTACTCGCAAGTACGCGGATTTGCCACCCTCAAGTGGGCTTAAAACGCACATTTTGATGAATTGTTCCAATTCAAGCAATGAAGCCTTCATCCACAGGCATTCATGTAGTTATATCAATTAGGCAAATAGCCTCATGGCAAACATGCTAACATGGCAACATACACATCTCATGTAGTATGCTAAAGTGTAAACACTCACAGTGTACTCCGAGCCAAAACAGAAGCTAGTTAGTAATCAATGCATGATCCTAGCTATGTTAACAATGCCTAATGCAACACATGCAAATATGCAACTAAAATAGGCTCGGCTATCTAGAATGGCATATGAATGCAACACTCGATAACATGCTTTGAAACATGTATTCAAGTAAGTATTGAAATTCAATACGGTTTGAATGATGCGCCGAGCCCGGTGCATGAAAGATAAAATGAATGATGCACACTTGCGAACATAAGTATGCTAATTGAAACATGCCCTAAAACTAACCATCGAAAGCAGTTAAGTAAAAGGGAGAAAGAAGTGGGGTTGGAAGACATGCATCACACACACGCATGCTTACTACAACATTGCCCTCACGATGGAGGGTCCGAATAATAAGCTAATAAGCTAACTAGCTATGCTAATTAAACTAATTATTACAAACCAAAACTAATTAACTATTCCTAGTTAACTAATTATTACAAAACAAATCGATTAATTAAGCACCTTAACTAATTAAGTACAAAAACCGATGAATTAGCTAACTAAGTAAAGTAGCTAAAGTAAAGCAACTAAAGCAGTTAAAAGAGGTCGTCGGGGCAAGGGGTGCGTGCATGCTCGATCGCCTCACCCGGAAATCCATTGCTATGCCTAGAATTGCCTCTGTTTGCATTTGATTTGATCTCTGAAAAGTGCACAATCTCCAGAATGCTTGTGCTCCAACATGAGGACCTCCTGGTGGGCTGCCGACTAGAAAAGGGGGCTGTAGACCAGTTGTAGACTAGAAAAATTGGTTGTAGACCAGAAAAAGTGGTTCGTAGACCAGAAAAAGTGGGCTATAGACTAGATAAACTGGTTGTAGACCAGTTGATTTTCCAAGCTCCAGTTTTGCTACAATAGAGAACAACAAGGGGCATAGCAGTGTATTTGCAAGATATGTGTGCACAACCACCCTCGCTATCATTTCTCAAGCTCGAGGGAGTGCGGTACTTGACTCTCGGACCACCAACCGAGCATCGCAATGCACGATGGCCGAGAAGCCAAGTTTGTACAAGTCAATGAATGCACAAATAGACTCGATGAGCCTCCACCCTATCATGCATGATCAAGGGTGTCGGCGACTAAGAAATGAGGCACGTTTCATCACTTTGAGTATGAAACGTCGCTCGTTTCTCGTGTTTGGATTAACGTCCGATCCAAACACATGCAATGCAACACAAATATGTTATCTTGGTATGTTTTACTTCAATTCAATTTGTTTACTTATTTTGGGTTACCAATTAATCCTTTAACCGGTTAAGTCCAAAAGTGAGAAGTCCTCTAAATGGAAAGATGGACTAAGCCACAAGCATCTTGAGCATGAAAGAAGCATCATGTCGTTGGTTAGTAGAAACCCTCAAGGGAAGGCTAAAACCATTAGGCATGAACGCCTCGATTTCGTGCTCAAACCAACAAAGGGCTTAAAACCTCTTTCAAAGTGATATAACAAATGAAGAATGGGATGCAATGACATATATTCCATCACTGAAATAGTATGCTAAATGACATCAAAACACGAAAATGATGCATGCAAGGCATACTCGGAGTCGAAAGCATTGAAACTAGCAAAGAGCATAGCACTATAGGCATACAATACTAAGCCTAAATGACCAAACCAACCCTGGACAGAGGTTAAATGTGCTAAAATAGTAGCTGAAATATACTAAGATCAAGGCATATAACACAAGGAAAATATGCACAATTGATGGCTCGCAAATAAGGCATGAAGACACAACTCTCAAACACATTGAAGGAGTGGAAAATGTGAGAGTGTGGCAATGATATATGCTCTAAAATTACATGCCAAGTGATGCCATATCATGTGCACATCACAAATATAGCATGCTAGTGGTCTCAAAACTCAAGACCAGTGAAGCCATTTGCACCATAGCCATACCAAGCAAGCCCCAAAGGGCCAAGATGATTCAAAACACTCCTACAACATGCCAAAACAAGGCCAAAAACATGCTTGAACATAGCCAACATATGCTAGAATAAAAGGCCAAAACACCAAGTAAGTTAGGCCAAGGAGTGGGGTTACACTACACCTACCAAAACCAAGCATGAGATGACTTCACCAACAAAAATCAGAGTTATGACTTGATAAAATAACACCAAAAACATGCTGAGATGGCAGCCCGAAAGCTTAGGCAAGCATGCATGCCAATTGGCTCATGATTGAGGCATAAAGCATAACCCTCCAAAAGCATTAAAAGAGTGAAGCATGGGAGAGTATGACCACACTTCATTCACTGAAATCATGTGAGAAAAGAGGCCAAACCATGCAAACAACTCAAGTAAGCCATGCTAGAGACTATGAAACTCAAAGCTAGTGAACAAGATTGCACTATGGCTATACAAAGCAAGGCATGCATGACCAAAACCACTTAAAACAGAGCTTAAGCATGGAAAAACATGAGTAAAAGCTTGCTGGAGTGGAGCCAAAAACATGCTAAAATGATGGTCCAAAGCATAATGCATGTTAAGTCTATAGGGAGGATTGCACTACAAAGGTATGAAGCATGCAAGAGACAATCAAATCGACCCAAAACAGAGCTATATCATGGAAAAACAAGGCTTAAAACATGCTAAGATAGGGGCCCAAGAAGGTAGAAAAACATGCTAACTTAGTGAGCCATCAACACAAGCAATCAAGGTACAAAAGGGGGGGGGGGACTAGCCCCACCTATTTGGGGCCTCAAAACTCACTTTCCACCACTAAAATTCCTCTGGAATTTAGTGGTTACAAGGCCAAGAGAAGGTGATCCCAAAGGCCTTAGGAGATAGCACAAAGCAAAGCAAAACAAGGCACACAAGAGTGTAAAACACCTCCAACACCAAAGAGGTCTCAAACAACCACCTCAAGCACTTAAAAGCAAAAGTTTTTGTAGTTGCAAGTTAGGCCTAAAACATCATGCAAATAGGGCCAAATAAGCAATGAAAACAAAGCGTTAAAGAGGCTATTCTCTTACCCTTGAAGACCAATGGCAAGACAGCAACTTCAGCCACAATTTTTTAACCAAAACCAGTCCAAAGCCCTCAAAACAAGCTTCAAGGTGCCTCAGCTCCAAAGCAAAGGTGTTTAACTAGGTGTTTGTGTGCAAAAGTGTGAAGAAATAGCACTTTTAAGCACAAATATAGAGAGAGAGAGAGGGATATGTTTAGCCCTAATATTTTTCTGACCCTAAAGCAAGAGGGATGAGGCTCCCTTATATAGAATTCAAGTCTCAAGCTTATTTGACAAGCTAAAGCTTTGAAGCAATCCCTCCGTAGTGTATGGAGAATGCTTTCTGTGCCCAACAGCTGGCAAGAAAAATATCTACAAAAAATGTAGAAAGGCCGCCGACTAGTTACAGTGGTCGGCCGACCACTTCCACTAGTCGACTGACCACAAAAAGTGTTTTACAGGAAACAAAATTGGTCGGCAAGAGGGAGAGAGGATCTGCACAGAGAGTAGAAGGTGGTGGCAGGCTGCCGACCACCTTAGGTGGTCCACAGGCCACCCACCCTAGCTAGCCGACCACCAAAAGTGGTCTACAGGGGGAAAAACTGGTCTACACCCCTGTTCCCCTCTCCAGGCAAAGGATAACAAGGTTTGGTTCAAAAACAAACCAAAAAGGAAGCAAGACAAGAGTCCGCAAGGCGAGGCACTCAGTTGGAAACCCCAAAAACTAGTCTACGGGTACAAAAGGTGGCCTACAAGAGGGAAAGGTAGCCTACGGCTACAAAAAGTGGCCTACAGGCCTTTGTTTCCCTCTAGGCAAAGGCAGCAAGGCATGATCCAAAAAACCAAGCCAAGAGGAGAAAGTTAAGTGGTCCCGAGACAAGGCGCTCAGCTGAAGGCTCCGGAAACTCAAAACGAGCACAAACATGCACAATCACCAAGTGCGCAGACAATGACGTATGAGTCTTAAGGTCGGTCAAAAATAGGGTGTTTACACCATTGAGTCGGCAACTTTGTTTATAGTAATTGCACAGCCTACAATGGTGAGCAAAGTTATAAAAGCACATAAGGGTGACCGCGAGGTAGAAACCCTCTAGGAGAAGATATCTAGGAAGGTAGAAAAAACTTGAATGTGTATTCTGACTTGAGTGTTAGATTTCTTGACCGTCTTTTCATGCCAGAGTCTAGCTGAGAGGAGGTATTCCGAGAGTTTCACGATTCATGTCTTGCAGTTGTAGACACCCCATTTTGACCTTGGCAGAGGCACGGTTGATGCAGACAATCATGGCAGAGGATGGGGGAGGGGGACTATGTAAACACCCAATCTATATATATTATGAACAAACAACGGACTAAAATTGTGTTCCTCTTTGGGTTCCTCTCTGGGTTTGTGTTACTATGCTTTTCAATTCATGAATACTAACCCAGCCAATGATTTTTTGTTACTATACTTTAAATATCATATTTGTGTTGTTGTAAGTCCTCTCGAATTTGACGTGTTTAGGATATAGCGGCCAATCCGTTGAGTTGATCAATTTTAGCGTTCATTATGTCTTTTGGAACCTTGTGGTCATGGGAGGATTAGAGCTTAGACTTAGGCTTAGCCACCCCACCACAAGTTCACTTATCTAGTGTAAATTTCTTGCTTTCATATTATTGTTGTCCACCTTAAAGCTAGGTCGTAGCTTCCGTGTCCAAAGTGTTGAAAAGCTCTCTTATCGATCATTTTTGAAACATGGAAATGGATGTCTCATGCTTGTTCTATGAAAAGAGGAGTTGTCAACAACTTTGGCAAGTTGTGTTTTTAAGCTTTGATAGATAGCTTGCTTTTTTTCTTTTTTCATTTTTTTTTCTTTTTTTCTTACTTCATTTGTTGCTCCTTGAGAGCTCTTTATTGAGAAGTGTTGAAAACTCTCTCCTAGATCCACTTTGAAGCATGGAAATGGATGTTTCATCCTTATTTCATGAGCAGGGAGATGAGTTGGCAACACTTTTTGAGTTGTTACTTTTGTTCATTTTGGTTGCTCTATGATCATCACGTACTATCTTGTGACTTGATGATTTGTGGGTGAAGCATGCCTACCTCTTCTATGAATAAATTTCATGATAGGAAGGAAGTAAGATGAATAGCTTTGTTTTGTGTTTAGCCAAGTCTTTTCCTTTTGCTTTTAAAGATCATAATGCAATAAATTTGCAATGATTGATGATTTGGGAAGCAAACCTACTCTCTCCTTGAAAATCCTCATGAAAAGAGGGAGCAGGAAGGATGAATAGCTTTTGGAAACCCTTTGTCTTGCTCTGTTCCAGTTCTGTAGCAGTAGGGTATTCTCTAGAAACAGTAGCCGGCCAGCCGACCGGCCATTAGTCTGTATGGCTGACCACTTGATCAGGCTTACTGGCCAAGGATGTTGTACGACAATGGTATTTTCTAGCAAAACAGAGCAGATTTTTTAAAACAAAACAGAACTATTTTCTGACTGAAAACATAGCAGCTTCTGCCAGTAAACAGAGAGGTTTCCGGAGGATATTCTCACTTGTGCACATGCGACTCGCTGCTCATTCAAGTCCATTAGATTAGTAGCTTTGAAAAGTTACTAATCTCAAAATGGGGCAAGAGTAGCGAGTAGCTCCTACGGTTGTACCTCGAGATTTGGTGATACATAATACATACACCCCATTCTAATCTATAATTGCTAGAGGTACTCCTAGGGTTTGTGTTCTTCTCTGGGTTCCGCTCATTCAAAATGGGGTGTCTACACAAAATCTCGAAAGAGGACGAGACTCAGGATCACTGTCGCCATCAACACCACTCTCATTGGAAGAATGTGACTCCGAGCTAGAATCATTATCTCCATCCTCAAACTTAGAGTGCTCACTAGCGATCTCCTCAATGTCTCTAGTCTCAGTATCCTCGCCAGTCAAGGTCCTCTCAATGGACGAATATGCTCTCTACACTCGGGACTCGCTGTCTCCATTTTGACTCCGGCTACGACTCCGAGTTCCTCTACCCTTGCCTCTACCTCTGCCCTCACCCCTACCATGTACCAGGCCTGTCTATTTCTCTTCCCCACAACTGGAGGGGATGCCACAGGTGCCGCTGGTGCAAGTGGAGGCTGAAAAGAGTTTGCAAGAAACAGAGTTTGCTAGAGGTGCTAAACAAGGCCAAGCTGCCTAAAGACATCACGCCTGACCAACTGGTGTCTTTTGTCACGTCTAGGGATGTTACTCCATTGTTATCGTTCACAGACAAAGAGCTGCCGCCCGAGGGGGGCAACCACAACAAACCTCTGTATGTAACCTTGGAAAGTAGAAAGAAGTGGATCCCGATTGTGTTAGTGGACACCAACTCGACAATCAATGTATGTCCAGTAAAGACTACTTATGCCATAAGCTTAAAGCCAGCTGACTTCACGCCTACAACTCAAGCCATCCAAGCATACAATAATACTAACCACAATGTCATGGGAACCTTTAAGAGCTAGATACTGATTAGTCCATCCGAAAATGAGGTTGAATTCCATATGATGGATGTGCCAGTAACCTTTAATCTACTCTTGGGTAGACCTTGGTTGCACCAAATGAAAGCGGTTTCTTCAACGGTATACCAATTGGTGAAGTATCTATTTGAAGGGGGGATTGCGACTGTTTATGGCAATTATTCAATCCACCCTTCCTTGGGAACCACCACACCCTTGTTGGAAACCAATGGGTTTGACGCAGGCTCAGAAATTGTCATTTTTCGGAAGGACCTTATCAGAAGTGGCAGCCACCTGGTATGCCAAACTGGAAGACTTGGCCAAGCAAAACTAAGAAAAACTATCTAAAGGATTTGTTAATTAGTATTCCTACAATACTTAGATAGAAGTAACGATTAGCGAACTGGAGCCAACCTCTCAAAATCTCAAGGAACCCTTTATCGACTTTGTTGCTAGATAGAGGGCAAAGGCAGCCCGAATGACAAACAAGCCTTCAGAAAGGGAACAGGTTTGATTGGTAGTTCAGAACCCTAAACTAGACATGTTACAAAGGATGATAGCTGCGCCACAATCTACCTTCACTGCTTTACATGAATTGTGGGTTCAGATTGAGAGTGCTTTAAAGAAAGGAATTATCCAGAGAATAAGTGAATCGACAAATAGGCCGTTTACTAGGGGTACCAATGCTAGCAATAACACTATTCCTAGGCCTGCCAAAATCATTACTGTCACCACAACAGCCAAGATAGCCGATCCATTTGCTAGCACAACCTCACTGTAGCTTACTTTTCGTGCTCCTTTCAGATACGATTAGCCCTACAGTTCAGACTCCCGTGGTTCTGAATCTGATTTCACAAGTGCAATGTGAAACAATGAAAACACAAAAGAGTCCAAATTCGACAATTCTTTTTGAAAAATTGATGTTTGAATCAAATGCCAAAAATGGACTGTTTTACCAGATTTCAAAGTCGCCACCTAAATATTTTTGAAAAATTTAGAAAACCCGTGACTTGTGCCAATGGCCACTTGTCCGTCATTACCAAGAGTGTCTCGACTCGGGAACTTAGGTACGACAGGAGAAAGTCATGAATTGAGCACCCCACTCACCCGATCAAAGATTGGTCTATACTAATCATGGTGTGATTCTTATTTACCTTATATGCTCTTGTTCCGATTATTAGGCTAATTTACTATGTGATGCACACAAGTATAGACTAATTTACAAAAGTTGGAACCTTTTGATCTTATGTTTGTTTTGAATTTTTTTTTTGAATATGTACCACTTGAAAAAACGATCTCATATGTACATCTAATCAAACTATCCCAATTTGAGCAATTAGCCTTCATTCACTGGCATTCAAACATGGATATCACTTAAGCATTTAGCCTCATGGAAAATATGCTGAACATGGCGACAATTACACACATGTGATATGCTAAAGCAATAAACGCTCACCTAGTACTCCAAGGCAAGCCAAACAAAGCAGAAGAATTAGAAAACATGCATGTTCCTAACTAATGTACAATGACTAATGTAACACATGCAATAATGCAACTAACAGGCTCGACTACTAGTTTTGACATGTGAATCAATTTGATAGCATGCAGTTTAAGCTCGTTTTCAAGGAAGAAATAAATAACTATGTGAGGTAGAATGATGCGCTGAGCTTAATGCATGCAAGACAATTGATGCAAATCATGGGAAATGCTAAATGAAATATCATACTCGAGATTATCCATCATAAGCAAATAAATAAAATGGGGTTAGAAGATATATACACATTATTACATATTGGCCCTCATGCGGGAGGGTCTGAATAAATGTCCTAGTTAATTTAAGCTAATTAACTAGCTTATTACAAACCAAATGAAATGAATTAACTATACTAGCTTCTTATTACAATTGGAATTAAACTAATTGATTACAACACAAATATAATTAACACAAAGGACAACTAGGTAGTTATACTATAGGATTAATTAAGCTAAGTAATTAATTATTCTAACTAATTAGCCCCGAGACGTAAGGAATGCTCATGTGTGAAGGCGATTTCCACCCAAAAATGCCTCTGTTTTGCTGCCAAAAAGGTTCTATTTCCCAGGTAGAAAATTGCACTAATTTGCCTCAACCTCTGCTCTGTTCTGCAGAGAAAAGGGACATTGCCCAGTTGAAAAAAGTGGTTGGCTGGCCAAAAAAGATGGTCAACCGTATAGAAAAAATGGTCGGTCAGCCACTAGTTTTGTGATATTGCCCTGGTGCAACAAACAATAAACGAAGCACAAATAGAACATTTTTAGGAGATGTTTATCCACCCTGCCTCTCCTTGTCATCAAACAGCTCAAAAGAGGGGTAGGGGTAGGCTCGATTCGCAAGTCATCAATCGGCGCAAATTCATTGCGTGATGACTTATGAACCAAGGGGTACAATTTCAATAAATGAACAATTAAAGACTCACGAACCTCCTCCCTATCATGACATTGATTAAGGGAAGCGGTTGACATCAACTCTTGAACTGTTTTCATCACTAGTTAGTATGAAATGCTTCAAGACTCAATGGGTTCAATTAACATCCAATTGAATCCCAAACCATTTTATTATCATGCAGCTCTTTTAGTCCAAATTTTGTTACTCCATTTTAATTACCTTTCCATTCATTAGTCAATTAAGTCCAATAATGAAGATTGAGTCCACTAATGGGGAGAAGTACCAAACAAAGGGTTGTTTTGGGCATGAAAGAGATGTCATGCCTTTGGTAATGAACCTCCGATAAGATTAAACCATTAAGCACAATGATCTCTATCTCAAGCTTAAATAACCAATCGGTTGAAACAACTCTCAAGGCAATGAAAAGCCAAGAAATGAGAGCGATGCAAAGGTGATTAAAGATGATCACAAGTATGGAAAGCACTAAATAAATGCTATCAACTCAAATAGGTTGGTGTCTAATGCCTAAAACACCAAACCTATGAGGACTTTTATACTACAAACAAACCATGGAAAGCTCAAATGCAATGAACAACTTGAAAATAGTCCTAAAACAATCCTAAATAGTGCTGGAATTTAGACAAAAATAGCTAAAACAACAAGCAAACATATTGAGGGATTAAGCTAGCACACAAGCACAAGGAGGGGAGGCTAACCCCTCTATTTTTGGGACTTCAAAAAAAAAATTTAGCCTCTGAAAATCTTTGAAAATTAGTGGTAAAAAGCTCAAAAAAAAAGTTGAGAAAGAGATAGGAAACACAAGGGTAAAGGCCGAGGAACCAAGGTTCAAAGAAGGGTAGTTAACCCCTCTGCCTTTAATGGCCTTAAGCCACAAGTTTCAGCCCATAAAAATAGTGTAAAAAATAGTCCAAAATCAGCAAGAAAAGAGAGGGGAGAAGTAGTGCAAAAAAGGAAGAAGTTATACCTCTTGAAGAGAGATAACTCTTTGTTTCACAAACCACAAGCCGTTCACTCTCAAAGGCTGAAATTTGGACTCAATAATCTCAGCAATGAGAGCTCAAATATTGGTTTAGGAAGTGTTTAGGTAATGTGTGTGTGTTGGAAGATAGAGATAGAGAGAGAATTTCAAGTTTTGGAGCTTTTGAAATTTTTTGTAACCTTAAACCAAGAGGGAAGGTCCCCTATATACAGAAAAACATGTGCCTCAGTCAGAAATATCCATATAGAGAGAGCTGGTGTGGTGCACGCACATGAGGGGACAGCTGGCAGCAGCTAGCAGCAGAATATCTACCAGCCGGAAAACATGGCCGGCCAGCCATGAAATGGATGACCGACCACTATATTTTGGCCTGCTGGCTATCTGTTGGCCTGCAGGCCTCTGGATAGTTAAGTATGGTTTAGGTATGAACAAATAGGTTTTTGGAAACCAAAACAGGTTTGATTAAGTATATGCACAATTCTAGGCTCTGAAGTTTGGAAAACGGAAACTCTTGCTGAGAAACTTGAGCATGCAAAGTGTAACATTTCATCATTGAGTGATCAACCTGAGGCACCCAAGTCTTAAGGGTGGTAAAAAATGGAGTGTCTACACTCACAAACCACTAGCCCAGCCTGAAACAAATTTAGAACCTTCATCTCTCTTTATATGGGTCCAACTCGTGCTCTTAAGGTTCAGATAGACAAAGGACACCTTAAGCCTCTTGATCCTTGACCTCTCTCTGACCCACTTCCAACCAAACATGACCCCACTCAATATTGTATCTTCCACCAGTAGCATGGTCACCCCACTGACTGTTGCTTTCGTCATCGTTATGAGATCCAGGATCTCATTCACAATAAGATCATAGCTCCATCCCCAAAGCCAAATGTAACCACCAACCTACTCCCTGTCCACAACCAAGTCCCTCTATCCAGAAATATCAACCTCATCCAAACACTATCGCCCACTTTCAACCCCAGCATATATATCACTCCATCCCATTTGCCTAAATCTGAGGTGGTTATTCCTGAAGGTACGGACTTGTGCATGATGGATATAACACTCAAAACCCAACCAAAGCCTGTGGTGGTGACAATTGAAGAGAACGTAAATTCACTGAAAGAAGGTTGTCTGATACCCAGTTTGCAGAGAAGGGACCAGCACCCATGGAAGAGTATGATCCCAGTTAGTAAATTATGGCTTCTGACCAACTAAAGCCAATGATCATACTACCGGACTCACTCTACATCAATGCTGTTATAGAAAATGGGCATGAACAAAGTCTTGATGACTTAGCAGAGATGGAAGAAAACTTAGAGAACCTCTATTTCTTTGAGAAAGAGGATGTGGGAAGTGTGCAGATCGGATGGTGGAATTCGAGCCAGCCGGAATCTAGCCATGGGTGGTTAAGCAGTAAAGAGAAATCTGATAAAAGAAGAAGGCAATCAAGATTGAAGGAAATAAGACTGAAGGAAAGGGTCCGAAAGAAAGAAAAATTGACGGGAACAACAAGTTCGAGGACATGACTATCGCTGAAAGGGAACAAGTGCTAGAACAATTTCAAAAAGAGCGAATGGAGGAGATATAGAGATCAAAACTAGCCCGAGAGCAGGTAAAACAAAAAGGAAAAGAGGACGTCGAGTCAGGGGAAAACAATGTCAAAATTGAAGAAACGTTTGAATGGGAATCTAGTAACAAGAAAAGATGCTGAGGAAACTAAAACATTATTAAGAGGCAGAAGTTAAGTCAGCCTTGAAGGAGAAGCAGCATACTGACAGAGCTTGGACTCAAACAAGAAAGAAGGAGATCCTTTTAGGAATCTACCCAAACTCGCCATATATACCTAATGGCGGAAGGCGTAATGTGAACATGATTTGGGTAGAGCCAGGCAGTGGCCCAGTAATGACCGCGGGAGAATAGTGGGAGGAGAATGATCTAAGCTTTGCTTGCACTGATGAAAGGTGGGGGACCAGCATCCCTGACAATACATGGTACATAGAATAGATCAACTACATGAGAAGAAGTGGTAATAAGTCGAACCTAATAGTTGTATTCTTACATGTGTTGCATTAGTCATGTACATTGATGGGGTCATGCATTTTTCTAATTACTTTCTTTTTCTTTGGCTTACCTCGGAGTACTAGGTGAGCATTTTTTGCTTTAGCATATTCATGGGTGTAATTTTTGCTATGCTTAGCATCTTACCATGAGGCTACATATTTACTCGAAATAAACTGTTTGAATGCCTGTGGATCTAGTGAGCTAGACAATGGAAAGATGGCTAGCCCACCCATTTTTAATGAAGTTTTAGTCACATTTTAAGCTTGAAGACAACTTTGAAATCACTATGTAAATACAAGAAAAAGAGAGAGAAAAGATGATGAAAGAATTCAAAGATCACCTCTTGAAAGAGAGGATGTTCTTCTTAGTTCACAAACCACAAGCTAAACACTCACATGTAGCTGAAATTGTGTTCAAGAACCTCAGCAAAAGCTTCAAGTTTAAGCTTGTAAGGTGTATGTATTGTGTATCTATATTGCAAGATGTGAGAAGTTGTTTTTCTAGAAACACAACACCCCCATCATGGTTTGGGGTTAGACAAATTCCCGTAAGAGCCAATAGCTTGCCCAACCATCTTCCCTACCCTCTTACAATATAGATACACAATACATACACCTTACAAGCTTAAACTTGAAGCTTTTGTTGAGGTTCTTGAACACAATTTCAACTCCTTGAGAGTGTTTATCTAGTGGTTTGTGAAATAAGAAGAACGTCCTCTCTTTCAAGAGGTGATCTTTGAACTCTTTCATCATCTTTTTTCTCTATTTTTCTTGTATTTACATAGTGATTTCAGAGTTGTTTTCAAGCTTAAAATGTGATTAAAACCTCATTAATAGTGGGTGGGCTAGCCATCTTTCCATTGGCTAGCTCACTAGTTGTATATCCTTTGTTTTCTTTCATTTTTTTTCACTTTCTTTTCACTTCTTTTGGTTTAATTTTAGTCCCTTTTAGCACTAGTTTAGGTTGTTTTTGTGTGGCATAAATTGAATATGGGCTTATCAAAGGGTCCTAGTCCTCCCTTCTGCATGCGGTTGTAGATTTTTTTTCCATTTCACAAGGCTTCTTTTTTAACAGGATTGAAGGGGCCCAAAGAAGAGGAAGATCCTTGGCAGAATAGGGTTGTTCATCGCCACTTCCCCCTATGAGGTGTTTTCAAAGCCACCGCTCATTGTGTATCGTTTCTATTATGTTGCATGGCACATGCTCCATATTGTATTTCACTTTCATATGCATTCATCTCATTGTATCCACCCTTATCACTTGGTGGTGTGATTCGGCCCTATAACAACCCTACTCTGTGTTATGATAATTAATTTTAATTATGCTTATAATTATGTGCTTGACATGATTTTGCATCCAAATTATACAATTATATGTGTTTTTGAAACTATATCTGTCCACTGTAGGAAAATCTGTTCTGTATGCTTCTATAAATTGAAAATTGAGAGTCTTAGAGGTGTCGAAAACCAAAATTGATTGTACCATTGTGATTAGCATAATTTTTAGAGCCTATGGTGAAATTTAATTAAAATTTGATTTGAATCAAATTAATTAGATTAAATTGATTAAAGTAAGCACAATCAATTAGTTCTAATTAAGTTTGATTAAGAAAATATATATATATATATATAAGCTAAATGCACTTAAGCTCATATTATGAGCTCAAAAATCTGAAAATACACTCTAAAGAGAGAGAGTGGGTCGATTATAGAGAGAGAGAACACAATTTGAAGGATATAGCTCAAGCTTGGAGGATTGAAGAGAATTCACTCAAGAATTAGCTATAATTTGGAAGATTGGAGCTTCTAGGGTCAAGTGCAAGGATGAATCAAGCACCAGAACAATGTGAGTAATATCTTAGCAAAGATATTTTTGTATATACATTATTTTTTAAATGATGCCTATGTGGTAAGGTTCTAAACTTTTGAAGTGATATTATGAATGAATATTCTAATCACTTATTTCAAAATGAATTATGCGAAGCGATCGATGTATGAGTATGAAATGGGCCTAAGGCCGTTCAGTATATTCAGTAAGGATATGGATTGGGTCTAAGGCCATTTTGTATAATTGTTAAATGGGCATAAGGCCATTCGGAATAAGGAATTGAATGGACCTAAGGTTGTTTTGGATACAAGAATGAATATGTATATGACCATGAATTTAAATGTGTGCACACAAATGTGTATATGAATTGAACCTAAGGTCATTCTGTGTGTAATGGACCCAAGGTCGTTTTGTGTGTAAGTTAGACCCAAGGTCGTTTTGTCTATGATGGACCCAAGGTCGTTTTGTATGCTACATAGACCCGATGTTGTTTTGTGTATAAGAAGTGATAGAAATGACCTGAGGTCGTTTTGCTTTATTATTGATTTTTAAGCATAATAGTGAACTATGATTATAAGAATTTTGTTCATGAACTCTTTTGCTTTGGTATTATTCACTAGGCGTTAGCTCACTGCTTATTTATATGTATATAGGTGAGTAGCGGGATGTCCAGCCTCAGCCCCAGTGAGTAGTGAGAAACCAAGTTTTGAGGAGTCAACCAAGGTCGCCTCATGCAAGAGGCCTTACTTTTGTTTTGCTCTTCCTTTTTTTTTTTTTTTGTGTGTGGTCATGTATGACCAACCCTGTGCATAACCTTGGTTTTTGTTAATACTGACTTATGAATGATCCTGGACTTATATAATACATAATATGGGTGTTTGTATAGTATGAGTTATTACATATATGAGAATGTTTTGGTTGAGCATGTATGCATAGCTCATTGGACAATCTTTATAAATTTTATTTCCGCAATTTGGCCCTCCATTATATGATAAATGATTTGATTTCTAACTGAGCCCACAAGTAATCTCATGATTACTGGCCGGTTATGACTCTAATCCATAAGGGCGGGTTTGGGTCATGACAGGTCCCCTTTACCTTTTCTACGCGAAGTGTAGTTTGGCTCTATTCTTTTTATCCCTTTCCAGGTGTGGTTGATTGATAAGTTGAAAGTGATGGACCCTTGCCCTGAGTATTCGGCTAGATCCTACTTTTTTCGCCCGCAGCTTGTGAGCTTTCCCTCGGAGGGATTAGTGCAACTAGATGTGCAGCAGATTCGCAACTAACAACGTTTGGCGATATCCCTGGCTTAACTTGTCCGAGATAAGCTACAATATGTCTGCCAACCGAGTATGCAGTTTATTAGCCTTACACACTGTGTTTTCTACTTCCCATTCCAGTTCAGACGCCAGTTTGGGCGTGATCAGACTTGTCCAGATAAGGGGGTCGAATACCCTGCTCCATTTCTAATATGTGCTTCACACTTGGCTTGATATCTCGCTGCTTGGAGGATGAGAGAGCTTTTGGCCCTTACCACTAGCTTTAGTTGTGCCCTTTCTAGTGAGTGCTTGGCCTGGCATGAGGACGAGACACAGGTTAGACCATTCTTGGCAGTAGAGACTTTCGCGACTGCGGGCAGGAGGCAGAGGACCACTACCTGACTTATCTGTACCCCTAGTTTGTTGTTTTGACTTTTCTTTTCAAGTTTTTATGATGTAAAAACAACTTTGATTTAACCCAACAGTTAGAGGGTGTACTTGTGTTGAAATCATGTAATTAAAGTTGTGAGTATTGAAAATTTTCCTTTTTGGTCCAAAGAATGGTCTATGTTGCAAAAAGTAAAATTTTGAGAAAATCAACTTCATTAAAACTTTCCAAAATAGATTTTCGCGAATGGTCATTACCAGATACACATGGAATCAATCCTTAAGACGTACAACCCCAAATCAAGAAGATCATAATTGCCCACAACTGCATTCATCTTTACTATTCTTCTGGCTCTTGTTTTATCTTGTAACTGGACCTTTTGCCAAATGGAGGTAAAACCACCAAGCCGACAGATAGTGAGATGGACCGATCAAATAATGAATAGGACAGTTGAATTGAAAATGATTAGGGCCAAACTTCGAGATGAAGTTGCCTATGTATCCCAAAGCTGGGAATCAAGCCTTACGTAGTTCGGTTAAGGTTTGCTCAGGTATTAACTTTCTCCTTTTGCGCTCTAACTTTTGCTAAAGCCGCCCTTTCGGGTTTTCAACCTTGCGAGCTCTATTTTTCTTTTATTTCCAATTTTCAAGCTCTAACTTTTGCCTAGGTCGCCCTTCCGAGTATTCGACATGGCGAGCCTCTTAAGGATAGTATTTTTTCAACTTGTCCATGTTGATCGGTTGCAAGAACTCCAAACCATCTAAATCCATGAGGATGATTGCTGCTCCTGACCAGATAGATTTGATGATGTAGGGACTAGTCCAATTGGGTCGAAACTTGCCCCTAAGGTCATGGATGGAAGCTCGATTGTCTTTGAGCACCATATTTCCTTCTTTGAGGTTTCTGGACTTGACTTTCTTGTTGAAGGCCTTGGCAATTCTGTGTTGATATCCCTGAATATAATACAACGCCTTCAACCTCCTTTCATTAAACAACATCAATTCTTCAAACCTATTTTGCTACCAATCCGCCTTTGTTATCTGTCACTGAGCCATAATTCTCAGCGACGGTACTTCGATCTTGATTGGCAAAACAATTTCTATCCCATATACCAAAGAGTAGGGGGTTGCCCTTGTAAATGTTCAAATTGACATTCTATAACCCTAGAGTGCAAAAGGTAGTTTATCTAGCCAATCCTTGTAGGTTTCCACCATCTTTCGTAGAATGTTCTTGATATTCTTGTTTCCGGCTTCAATGGCTCCATTGGTTTGTGACATATATGTTGATGACTGGCTAAAAGCCACGTTGTATTTCTCAAGCAAATCCACCACCTCCTTCTTGGAGCGTGAGCCATTGTCCGATATTATCTCATTTGGCACCCCATACCTGCAGATGATGTTATTCATGATGAATTTGGCCACGTGCGACGCTTTCAACACAGAATATGATTACGCTACCACCCACTTGGTAAAATAATCGATTGCCACTAAAATAACCTCACGTCCATTCGAGCCCTTTGACGAGATCGCTCCGATGACATTAATTGCCCAGACTGAGAAAGGCCATGGTGAAGTCATACTGTAAAGCTTTGATGGTTGGATATTCATGCGAACGGTATGCATTTGAGATTTGTGGCATTGCCAAATAAAGTTGATACAATCATCCTCCATGGTTAACCAATAGTAACCTTGCCTAAGGATTTTCCTGGCCAGCATCAGCAAACCGATTGTTTTCTCTTAGCAAGTGTATAAATGTCAGTTTTTCAAACCTTGGAATCAGAATGTCCAGGGTCTGGTGATAAACTTTCAATTTCTCTTCATTAACCTTCCAATCTCTATTGGCTTGAGAAACAACCAGATTTGAGTCTCCGATGACGTCCAACCTTATTGCCCTTAGTTCTAAGGTAGCTTCTAATCCAGCAATACACACCTCACACTTTGCTTCGTTCTTGGATACTTTGAACTGAAGTTTGAAAGCTAGGGGTATATGGGAATCATTAAGCGCTATGAGCAACGCGCCTATTCCATAACCGTATTCGTTAGCCGCTCTATCAAAGTACATTTTTCACGTCTCTTCTTCTACCTGCAGGATCTCCTCATCTAGGAATAGATACTCTACTTCTTCCTCTCCTTCCACTGGTGGCCTGCTAAAAATTCCATTACAGCTCTTCCTTTGATCGACTTGCGAGTGACATACTTGAGGTCAAATTCGGAGAGAATAAGCAACCAACGAGCTAGCCTACCTGTAAGTGCCAATTTCTCAAAGAGATATTTAATGGGATCCAATCTCAAAACCAGAATTATGGAATGGGCTAACAGGTAGTGCCTCAACTTCCTAGTGGCCCAAACCAAAGCTAAGCAAGCCTTCTCCATCGGAGTGTAGCAGATCTCATAATCTAACATCTTTTTACTCAGTTAGTAAATGGCCTTTTCCACCTTAGCTTTCGATTCTTGTGCTAGCATGTATCCCATGGTTGACTCTGTCACTGACAGATACATGATCAATGGCTTTCCCAGTTCTGGTGGTGACAATACATGCGGATTCTGAAGGTACTACTTAACTTGCTCAAAAGTGAACTGACACCGATCGTCCCACTGGAACTTCTTTCCCTTTTTCAGGAGACCAAATAGTGGTTCACAAGTCAAGGTTAATTTTGAGATAAACCGTCTTATGAATTACACTTTCCCAGAAAGTCGCGTACCTCATTTTCAGCCCTTGGTGGTGGCATTTCTAGGATGGCCTTGATCTTGGATGGATCTACTTCAAATCCCCTCTGTGTAATCAAGAAACCCAACATTTTCCCTGCAGTCACCCAAAAGTGCATTTCTATGGGTTCAACCTCAGTCCATACTCCCTGATCCTCTCAAAGAACTTCTTTAGCATGATGTAGTGGCCTTCTCGCTCTTTGGATTTTACAATCATGTCATCCATATACACCTCGACTTCTTTATGGATCATGTCATGCAGTATTGTGCTTGTAGCCCTCTGATATGTTGCCCCGATGCTCTTTAACCCGAATGGCATAACCCTATAGCAGTAAGTACCCTATGGCGTAGTGAATGTAGCCTTTTCCCTATCCTCAGGTACCATTAAGATATGGTTGTACCCTGAAAACCCATCCATGAATGACAACAATGCTTGACCGACGGTGAAATCTACCAACTCATCAATGTGTGGTAACGAAAAGTCATCCTTCAGACTAGCCTTATTCAAATCCCTGAAGTCGACGCAAACTGTTATTCTACCATCTTTCTTCAGAACCGGAACGATGTTGGCCAACCAAGTTGGATATTTGGATACCATTAGGAATCCTACATCGATCAGTTTGGTGACTTCCTTTTTAATTTTCAATGCCCAATCTGGACAGATTCTGCACAGTTTCTACTTAACTGTTCGGACCTCGGGGTTAAGAGGGATCCTATGCTGTACAATCTCAAGATTAATTCCAATAATATCTTTGAAATCTTTTAACAAAGCGATTAAACGCTTGTGTTCCTCCAAAGATAACGTGGAATCAATCTGGACTAAGCGTGGATCTTTCTCAATACCTATGTTAATTGAAATGATCTTATCCATGCAGGGCTAGCGCGCCTCTCCGCTAAGTGCCTCTCCTTCTCTTGGTCAATCAAGTTTTTCAAAGCCCAAGGAATTTCTTCCTCTACATTTAAGTCAAAATTTTGAAAATCATTATCAGTGCAGCAAACTAAAGGCGCAGAGAAGTAAGCGAAGTCTACCGCATTCTCATTGATAAAGTTAGGGTTCTCCATTACAGTTGACTCAAAAAAAAAAAAACTAACAGATGACCTAGACAGGACTTTGGCACCCGGGTTACCACTCCTAGAAGTGCCAAACTCAAACTCCTCGGATTGACTCGAATCTGACTCCAACCCAATAGACTTGGTGGAATGACACTCAGGCTCATCATCCGATTCAAAACTGTTAATAGAGCCCCTCTCGAATTGCCAAACTAGGCGTGGAGCTTGGGCTTCATCAATGATGAGATCGATGTAATCCATCGCTGGTTCATCCCCGATCATAGAGATAATAACACTATCTCCCCAGTTAACGGGCTCAACCCTAGCGTTCAAATTCGCCAGGATGTCAGCCAGTGCTATCCCTAATAGTTCATCTTCATCGTTATCCAAGCTTGCACTTCTGTCTTGCCTTATACCGATGCTTGGGTCAATCCACTCCTCCTCACTGTCAGACAACTGGTGATTGAAAAAGGTCTCAAACCCAAGGTATCTCGTCTTTGTTTCCCATTCGACCCACAGCTTTGGGAATCTATAGAAAGGGAACTCTTCTCCTTCATGGACAAAGCGTCTATTTAGGGTCCCCCTGATCGACTTGTGGACCAACTCAAATTGCCTCCTAGCTTTCTTTGCTTTAATTCTCTTCTTCAATTTATCTCCTTTCCTCTTCCAATCCTCTCCAGTCAGCTCATACCCCAACCCAAAAGCATAGGGGATATGGCTTACTTCTTTGGCAATAGTATTTTCTTACCTCCCACTTCTAGCCAATCCCAATCCGGGAAGATATCCTTGCTTGTTCATCATATATATAGATTGGGCACTCACATAGTCCCCCCCATCCTCTGCCATGATAGTCTGCACCAACCGCGCCTCTACTAAGGTCAAAATGGGTGTCTAAAACCGCAGGAGGTACACACCGGTCATTTAAGTCCAATTCATAAAATGGGATGAAGAGGGCTTCCTGACGCACCTTACTTGGTGAACATTGCTTTTGCACTTTTCTTTTTTCTTTTCTTTTGCTTTCTAGTATAGAAATTGTATAGCTTCAAAATTGTCTACCTTGGTCCACATGGTTCGGAGAAGAAAGGCCCTGCTCACCTACCATGGTCATCAGGTACCTCATTTTTCTTATCTAACATGCATTGATTTCCTTTTGCCATATTCATACTATTTTTTGCACCAAATAGTGATTTCAGAATTGTTTTCAAGCTTAAAATGTGATTAAAACCTCATTAAAAGTGGGTGGGCTAGCCATCTTTCCATTAGCTAGTTCACTAGTTGTATATCCTTTGCTTTCTTTCATTTTTTTATGGCGTAGTGATAGTGAGAGACTGGTACCAGGAGTTCCCCGCTCAAGTTCAAGAAATGGTAGATGAGGCAGGCTTCGGCCTATTCTGCTTCGGGCTCTCATGGCTGCAAGTGAGTCGGCCCTTGCTTGGAGCCCTGGTGGAGAGGTGGTGGGACACCACCAACTCCTTCAACTTCTCCACTATCGAGGAGATGACGATAACGCCCTATGACTTCTCCATGGTCACGGGGCTACGAGTAGGGGGTGATTTGATCCCCTTTGATCTAGACATGGGCCAGTAGCGGGCCGTCTGGGTACATCTTCTAGGAGCACGCCCTCCATTGGACAGACCATCCATGGTGAGGTATAGTTGGTTCAACGACCACTTTTATGGGAGCCAGCCGGAGACTAAAGAGCAGATGGAGTAGTACACCCGCGATTTCTAATCTATCTTCTCAGTACCACCTTGCTTGCGAATAAGTAGAACACCGTGGGCCTACATCTTCTGAGCAACCTGGTGGTATTGTTGCGGGTGCGCTACTATGACTAAGGTGTACTGGACTCACCACCCTGTACGGCTAAATAAGCTACGATTCTCCCAAGAAGGGGAACATAGTTGGCAGCTACTGGAAAACCTAGAAGGTATATCCTGCACTTCCATTTCAAATTCTGTTATAAACCATGTTTTCTGCTTTGCATTTTCTGCCTTTATTTCTATTAATAATTAGTTAATTAGGGTCTGACCAGCCTTTTGGCATGCCTCTGGAAAATCGTCCAAGATATTAGATGGTAAACACGGTGACTTAAGAGCACCATGCAAATGCAATGCAATGCAAAGAACATATACATGTAAATAAAATTTCACATCATAAAGTTTGAGTCAAGTTTTCTAAATCCCCAATAGAGTCGCTAGAAATTGTAGCTGGGTTTTTCATGCTCCTCGAAGGGGTTTTGTCACGACCCAAACCCGCCCCTATAGGTTTAGTGACGTAACCGGCTAGTAATCCGTGGATTACCTACGGCCTCTGAAGACATTACCAAATATTAAGGGGCTGCGGAAGCAATAATGTAAAATAAACAAGGTCCAATGAGTTGTGATGATGTACATGGGACAGAAAATTCAAAACTTATTTATATACATAGCATGCCAGTCAAAGTATACCAATATGTACAGAATATTTACATAAGTACGTCCCAAGATCTGACTTTACAACAACACAACCACTGACTAGCATGAAGTGCAAAAACTGCCACGGTGTTAGGCTTCAGGTAGAACCTCCTCGGGAGGCGCAACAGGTGGCTGACCAAAACGAAATAGAAGGCCATCAACTCTGGCCAGGGTCTTGTGCCGGCTCACCTACATATATTTAATAAACTGTGAGCGAAAGCCTAGTGAATAATAACAGAGTAAAGGGTTTAATGAATGATGTTCATCACAGAGTTAGAAACCAGAGTTTATATCAGATATATAATCTTATCAGAAACAGTCTTATGCATATTCAGATTTCCAATCAGAAATAGATTCAGATACATGCTCATATTCATGATTAACTCAGGATTTGCATAAGATCATATGTGGTACACCCATTAGCTAACAGATCCATCGGCCACGGTATTGTTACCCCCGGGCAAGGGCCATCGGCCACGGTATTGTTACCCCCGGGCGAGGGCCATCGGCCATGGTATTGTTACCCTCGGGCGAGGGCCATCGGCCACGGTATTGTTACCCCCGGGGGCCGGCTATCGGCCACGGTATTATTACCGGCGAGGCCATCGCCACGGCGTATTATCGGCCACGGTATTGTTATCCTCGGGCGAGGGCCATCGGAACCAAGGGTGCCACAAATACTTTTTAGAAAACTGGACATTCATTCATTCATTTCCAACACATCATAGCTTTTCAAGAACCAATCATTTCATATCATAGTATACTGAAAATACATAACATTGAACATAACTTTACAAAATTATTACTCACAGTGAGCGTTGATATAGGTAGACAAAGTCAATAGGGTCAAACAAACTGCGGCACATGACCTACATAACACATACACATCACGAATACACACATTGAAACACGCTCTCCAAACGTACAAAACTTACCTCAACGATTCTAAGTGTGTACCTAACCCCATACCCTTAGTATGGAGTCTTAATCATGGCCTAGGAATGCCTAGGATGGAATGTGGCTGTAAAAATGCCTTAGAAAATGTTTTTCAAAAGTTGCTGAAAACAGGGGCCTCGCTCAAGCGAGCCTTCCTTCGCTCGAGCGAGCTTCCAAAATCAAAGGCTTCACTCGAGTGGGGCCCTGGACAAAGGTGCTCGCTCGAACGAGGAATCCTTCGCTCGAGCGAGGAAGCCAAATCTGGAATTTCCAGATTTGTCTCCCAAGTTCGAACAAAGCATTCTACAACCCAAAACTCAACCTCTTGGGCCCAAATTCTGGAAAAACACTTTAAACACATAGTACATCAAGTTTCAAGAGTCAATTTATAAAATCATTGCCCAAGAGTGAGTCAATTTGAGCACCATTTCCATAAATTTTCAAGAACAAGGGGTTAAACAAACATGCATGAGTTCAAATACATTTCAAAGCTTCAACTCATGATCCAAGGCAACATTTAACTCAGAAATTTGTTGACCTCATAGACTTTAGCAAAAATATGCACATGCATGTAGAAAGTTAACACCCAACAACTTCAATTTCCATGAATGTGTACATGCATGTATGTTACACTACCCAATTCAACAATTCAAGCTAATTCTAGACTCTAATCTTCAATTGACCAAGAGACATGCAAGAACTAACTCAATCACATGAATGAGGGGATGAATTCTTACCTTTAAGTCTAGAGTGTCAAGCTTAGAGGCTCTATTACACACACACTTCTTTAGCTCCCTCAAATTTCCAAGCAATTCTTTGAAGACTACAATTTCCCTTACTCCTCTCCCTCTAGTCGGTCTAGAGCAAGGAAAATAGCTGAGGAGAAGATTTTGTTTAAGTGTAATAAGCTCAAAACATGATGCCTACAAGACCCACCAACAATGGCAAAAGGGTAATTACACTAGATTCATTATTAAAATGTTATTTAATCAGAGTTAAACATTCCAAATCAAAATTTAATTGAACCTACCATAAAATCACATAAAATCTAACTAGTCCAAAACATTAGTCAATTTCGGAATCGGGTGCCGATAAGGCTTCCAATTTGCAGTTTAAAGTTTAGAACACAAACAGATGTTCTAACACCGAACAGATAAAAACACATAATTCATGCAATGCACATGCAAATTAGTCCCGGATTTCTTCTTAATTATTATCAGGCATAATTAAGTTCCAATTAGCGTTAATCAGGGTCGAGGTTATTACAGGTTTAGTCTCTTCGGATACGATAGCCCTACAGTTCAAACTCCCGTGGTTTTGAATCTAGTTTCACAAGTGCAATTTGAAATAAAAAGAACAAATAAGAGTCCAAATTCGGCAAATCTTAGAAAATCCATTAATCATCAAAGATGCCAAAAATGGACTGCATTGCTAAATTTCAGAGTCGTCACCTAAATATTTTTGAGAAATTTAGGAAATCCGTAACTCGTGCCAACAGCCACTTGTTCGTCGTAACCAAAGTTGTCTTAATTCTGGAAATTAGGTATGAGAGGGGAAGGTCATGAATTGAGCACCCCCTTCACCTGATCAAAGATCAGCCTCTACTAATCATGATGTGATTTTTATCAACTTTATATGCTTTTGTTCTGATTTTATTATGCTAACTTACTATGTGAGGCATACAAGTATAGACTATTTCGTTTGCTTTGGAAATGACTTGATTTTATGTAATTATTTTAAAAGAGTTTTAAGTGCACACAACTCAAAAGGAAAGAAATGAGTTCATACATACATTTGATCAAAATCATTCCCAATGCAAGTAAAATAACCTTCATTCACAAGCATTCAAACATTTTATTTTGAGTAAGCATGCAGCCTCATGGTAAAATGCTAAGCATAGCAACAATTACATGAATGAATATACTAAAGTAAAAAATACTCACCTAGTACTCCGAGGTAAGCCAAAGAAAAAGAAAGCAATTAGAAAAATGCATGACTCTATCAATGCACATGACTAATGTAACACATGCAAGAATACAACTATTAGGTTTGGCTTATTAACATGTCATATGGATCAACTTAAAGCAAGCGTTAACGCACGCATTCAAGTGAATAGGAAATGACAATGATATTCAAGAATGATGAATCAAACCTTAGTGTACATAAAAATGGATGCAAAGCATGGAAATGATATGAAATGAAAACATGATACTATATATAATCATGGTAAGCATATAAATAAAATGGAGAAAGAAATGGGGGTTGGAAGACATACAAATATTACAAGTTTACCCATGCACAGGAGGTTCTGAATGAGAAATCCAAAAACTCAACCAAATCAAAATCCAATCGATTCAAAATATAGAGGGCCAAAAGGGTTTTGTGAAAAAAGTTTGCATGGGTCGTTGGGTAAAGCGAGTAGAGTGAAAATCTAGAGAGAGAGAGCACCTAGAGAGAGGGAGGAGATTTTTGAAATATGTGTGTGTGAAATAAGGGCCCAAAATGTGTTTTTAATGAGCCACAGGTTGATAACCCGTAACTGCCCCCGTAATCCGATCGATTGGTTGGCTGGCCAATACATTGTATGGCCGGCCCATCTTTTGGCCAGCTGATTGTTCCAGTGTATTTTGATGATTTTTTTCCTTGTTTTGAGGCATGGGTGTTCTTGTATTCATTATTGGAGTGTTTGAGTTTGCTTTGGTTACAGAAAATTCTAAATTTCATTTTGGATGCACTGCCCTAGGTCCGGCCATTTCTTTGAAGCATGAATGTGTCCCAACCTCGAGTTCAAGTAGGTTTTAACCCCTATTTAGCATGTAAGAACCTTTGGCTGGGAGTTGAAATTAGAAGTATGAAAAACAAAAAAAAAAGAGAAAGATCCCCCACAGAACAGGGTTGTTCATCGCCACTTCCCCCTATGAGGTGTTTTCAAAGCCATCGTTCATTGTTTATCTTTTCCATTATGTTGTATGTTATGTTGCATGGAACATGCACTGCATTGTATTTCGTATTCATATGCATTCATCTCATTGTATCCACCTTTATCACCCAACGGTGTGATTTGGCCCCCTTCACCCTTTCTGCACGAAACGTAGTTTAGCTTGCACCCTTCATCCTTTCTGCGCGAAGCGTAGTTTGGCATGGAGCTTTTACCCTTTTTTACGCGAAGCGTAGTTTGGCTTGTACCCCTTTACTATTTCTACGCGAAGCGTAGTTTGGCTTGCATGCTCTACCCTTTTTGCCCGAAGCGTAGTTTGGCATGGAGTTTTTACCCTTTTTGTGTGAAGCGTAGTTTGGCTTGTACCCTTTCACCATTTCTGCACGAAGCGTAGTGTGGCTTGCACCCTCTATCCTTTCTGTACAAAGCGTAGTTTGGCATGGAGCTTTTACCTTTTCTGCGCGAAGCGTAGTTTGGCTTGTACCATTTTTACCTTTTTCGCATAAAGCATGGTTTGGCTTGTTTCTGTTCACCCTTTCTGTACAAAGCGTAGTTTGGCATGGAGCTTTTACCTTTTCTGCACGAAGCGTAGTTTGGCTTGTACCCTTTTTACCTTTTTCACATAAAGCATGGTTTGGCTTGTTTCTGTTCACCCTTTCTACGTAAGACATAGTTTGGCTAACCTTCCATCTCTCCGTATAAGATACGGTTAGATATGCCTGTTGGTTACGTCACCTTTGTACCCCTTTCGTGTGAAACGTGTTAGAATGTTGATTTACCTGGTTACAATCTTCCCTCTCTACGTATGAGATATGATTCGATATGCTTGTTGGTTACGCTACCTTTGTACCCGTTTCGTGTGAAACGCGTTAGGATATTGATTTGAAGTCAGTTCAAACCTTCTCTCTCTCCATATAAGATATGGTTTAATATGCTTGTTGGTTACACCGTCTTTCCTCCTTTCATGTGAAACGTGTTTGGACTTGTCGTTTGCTTACTCCTTTTCATATGAGGCATGGTTGGACTTGTTTTGATTTAGGCGTGAGGCTTTTTTCCTATACTGTCATCTTGCTATGTTTATTACTCATTGCATTGTCTTGCATGATCATGGACTTTCAAAAACAATCGGATTCGCGAAGCGTGTAAGTCTAATTTTCGAATGCATTTTGTAACACGTCATTTGCATTTTGCTCTTGAATTACGCTGGTTTGATTCTTTACAAAGGGATACGTATGCAACTTTCGGGTTCAACCAATTGCATTTAAATTTTGTTTTTTTGCCCAAGTCCTATGCCATTGTCAAATTGGTCGTCTTTAGGCTTTGACATTCACTCACGTCATGAAATGACTTCGAGCTCTGTCAAAGAGAGGCAACTGTAGACACTCCATTTTGACTGCCCTTAAGACTTTGGTGATTCACTCTAAACACTCGATGATGAAATGTTACATTGTGTAATCGTTTATATTTTCAGCAAAACGATTCGATTTCAAGCTTTAAAACCTAAACCTTGTATCTTCTTTGGACCAAAACCTTATTTTTTCTAGCCTGACCACTTAGAGAACAGCTGGCCAATAGATGGCCGGCAGGCCATTTTCATTGGGTCAGCCGTACATTCTCATGGCCGACCGGCCATGTTTAGCATAGCAGATATTTTGACAGCTACCAGCTACTCCCATGCACATGCTTTGGACTAGCTGTCCCTTTTATAGATATTTTCGACGTGAGAAGCTGTTTTTCTGTAAATACAACACCCTCTCATGATTTGGGGTCAGAAAAATTCCCCAAGAGCCTATAGCTTGCCCAATCATCTTCTCTACCCCCTTGCAATATAGATACACAATACATACACCTTACAAGCTTAAACTTGAAGCTTTTGCTGAGGTTTTTGAACACAATTTTAGCTCCTTGAGAGTGTTTAGCTTGTGGTTTGTGAACTAAGAAGAACATCCTCTCTTTCAAGAGGTGATCTTTGAACTCTTTTATCATCTTTTCTCTATCTTTTTCTTGTATTTACATAGTGATTTTAGAGTTGTTTTCAAGCTTAAAATGTGATTAAAACCTCATTAAAAGTGGGTGGGCTAGCCATTTTTCCATTGGCTAGCTCACTAGTTATATATCCTTTGCTTTATTTCATTTTTTTTCACTTTCTTTTCATTTCTTTTGGTTCAATTTCAATCCCTTTTAGCACTATTTTAGGTTGTTTTTGTGTGATATAAATTGAATATGGGCTTATCAAAGGGTCCTTGTCCTTCCCGCTACATATGCTCTTACTTCTTATGCTTTAAATATCATATTTGTGTTGTTGTAAGTCCTCTTGAATTTGGCATGTTAGGATATAGTGGCCAATCCGTTGAGTTGATCATTTTTAGCTTTCATTATGTCTCTTGGAACCTTGTGGTCATGGGAGGATTAGAGCTTAGGCTTAGCCACCCCGCCATAAGTTTACTTATCTAGTGTAAATTTTTTGCTTTCATATTACTGTTGTCCACCTTGAAGCTAGGTATGTCCAAAGTATTGAAAAACTCTCTTGTCAATCATTTTTGAAACATGGAAATGGATGTCTCATCCTTGTTCCATGAAAAGAGAAGCTGTTAACAACTTTGACAAGTTGTGTGTTTAAACTTTGATAGTTAGCTTGCTTTTTGTCTTTTTTTTTTTTTTCTTTTTCTCACTGGCTTTGTTACTTTTTGAGAGCTCTTTATTGAGAAGTGTTGAAAACTCTCTCCTAGTTCCACTTTGAAGCATGGAAAGGGATGTTTCATCCTTATTCCATGAGTAGGGAGATGAGTTGACAACACTTTTTGAGTTGTTACTTTTGTTCATTTTGGTTACTTTATGTTCATTATGTACTATCTTATGACTTGATGATATGTGAGTGAAGTGTGCCCACCTTTTCCTTGAATAAATTTCACGATAGGAGGGAGGTAAGGTGAATAGTTTTGTTTTGTGTTTAGCCAAGTCTTTTCCTTTTGCTTTTAAAGATCATCATGTAATAAATTTGCAATAATTGATGATTTAGGAAGCAAACCTACTCTCTCCTTGGAAATCCTTATGATAGGAGGGAGCATGAAGGATGAACAACTTTTGGAAACCTTCTGTCTCGCTCTGTTCTAGTTTTGTTGCAGTAGGGTATTCTCCAGAAACATTGGCCAGTTGGCCTTTATTCTGTACGGCTGAGCACTTGATCTAGCCGGCTGGCCAAGAATATTGTACAACAGTGGTACTTTCCATCAAAACAGAGTAGATTTTTTAGAACAAAACATAACTATTTTTTGACTGAAACAGAGTAGCTTCTGGCAGCAAATAGAGAGGTTTTTGGAGAATGTTCTCGCTTGTGTACATGAGATCGCCGCTCATTCAAGTCCATTAGATTAGTAGTTTTGATATTTATTTTGTAATAATTAGTTCATTCATTAGTATTTGTAATAATTAGGTAATTAGGACATTCGGACCCTCTTGTGCGAGAGCAAACTTGTAATATTTGTATGTCTTCTAACCCCCATTTCTTTCTTCCTTTTATTTATGTGCTTACCGTGGTTATATATAGTATCATGTTTTCATTTCATATTATTGCCAGGCTTTGTATCCATTTTTGCATACACTAAGGTTCGGTGCATCATTTTTGAATATCATTGTCATTTCCTACTCACTTGAATACGTGTGTTACCGCATGATTTAAGTTAATCCATATGACATGTTAATAAGCCGAACCTAATAGTTACATTCTTGCATGTGTTGCATTAGTCATGTGCATTGATAAGGTCATGCATTTTTCTAATTTCTTTCTTTTTCTTTGGCTTACCTCGGAGTACTAGGAGAACATTTTTTGCTTTAGCATATTCATGCGTGTAATTGTTGCTATGCTTAGTATCTTACCATGAGGCTACGTGCTTACTTGAAATGACCTGTTTGAATGCCTATGGATGAATGTTATTTTACTTGCATTGGGAATGATTTTGATCAAATGTATTTTCAAACTCATTTCTTTCCTTTTGAGTTGTGTGCACTCAAAGCTTTTTTAAAATAATCATATAAAATCAAGTCATTTTCAAAACAAGCGAAACAATCTATACTTGTGTGCCTCACATAGTAAGTTAGCATAATAAAACAAGAACAAGTGCATATAATGTTGATAAAAATCACATCATAATTAGTAGAGGCCGATCTTTGATCAGGTGAGGGAGGTCCCCAATTCATGACCTTTCCCTCTCATACCTAAGTTCCCAAACCGAGACAACTTTGGTTACAACAGACAAGTGGCCTTTGGCATGAGTCACGGGTTTCCTAAATTTTTCAAAAATATTTAGGTGGCGACTCTGAAATCTAGCAATGTAGTCCATTTTTGGCATCTCCAATGATTAATGGATTTTCTAAGATTTGTCGAATTTGGACTTTCATTTGTTCTTTTTATTTCACATTGCACTTGTGAAATCAGATTCAGAACCACGAGAGTCCGAACTGTAGGGCTATCATATCCGAGGAGACTAACTCCTCCGAGGAGCACAAAAAAGCCAGCTATATCGGTGCACCCAAGAGGCACAAAAATGTACCATGACCTTTGTCGCCAGGTTTGGTGGAAGGGGATGAAGAAGGATGCAGCTGTGTTTATGTCGAGGTGCCTTACTTGTCAACAAGTGAAGGCCGAGCATCAAAGGCCACTGGTTTGTTGCAATCCTTGCCTATAGCCAAGTGGAAGTGGGAGCATGTCACAATGGCTTTTGTTGTGGGTCTTCTGAGGACTTAACGGGATAATGATGCCATTTGGATGATAGTTGATCGGTTAACTAAGTCAACGCACTTTGTACCTATACGCACAAGTGACTCAGTAGATTATCCTGCCGACCTTTTATGTTAGGGACATAGTTCAACTTCACGGGGTCCCTGTGACTATTGTTTCGGATAGAGATCTTCTTTTCATGGCTCGGTTGTGGTAGAGCCTAGAGAATGCCTTAGGTAATAGATTGATATTTAGCATCGCCTATCATCTTCAGACTGACAGCCAGTCAAAGTGTACTATTCATATTCTAAAGGATATGTTTTGGGGTTGGATCCTTGACTTTAAGGGGTCGTGGGAGAGGTATTTGCCTTTAGTGGAGTTTGCCTATGGCACCGTTTGAGGCCTTGTATGGCAGACCGTGTAGATCACCTGCGTGTTGGGCCGAGGTAGGTAATGGACCTATGATAGGTTCAGAGTTAGTTCGGAAAATGACGGAGAAAGTTTCACTTATCCATAAGTGGTTGGTTATGGCTTAGAGTTGCTAGAAAAGCTATGCTGACCATAGGAGGAGACTATTATCCTTTGAGGTAAGATATCACGTCTTTTTGAAAATATCACCTAGATGGGGTTTGATGAGGTTGGGAAGAGTGGGAAGTTATCTCCTAGGTTTATTAGGCCTTTTGAGATCCTAGAGCGGATTGGGGAGGTAGCTTATTGTTTGGCTTTGCCGCCACAACTTTCTAGGGTTCATGACGTGTTTCATATCTGTATGCTCCGAAAGTATGATCCGGATCTATCACACGTGTTGGATTGGATGGAGTTAGAGGTAGATGAGGATGCCTCATATAAGGAGAGACCGGTTAGAGTTATAGATACTCAAGACCAAGTCTTGGGAGGCAAGACGATTCCTTTGGTAAAAGTGTTGTGGCGACATCACGGGGTTGAGAAGGCCACTTGGGAGTGTGAGACAGAAGTCCGTGAGAAGTATCCGAACCTATTTGTTAATGTTTGAACATGTATTGAAACTTTGTTATGTTAATGTAATACAAACATTATATATGTTTTGGAAATGTGAATTGTATATTAAGTATTGAAAACTCATTTATCATGTTAATGAGAATGGATGACCGGTGGATGGGTCATGGTAATGAATTTGAATTACTATCATTATGGTAATCGGTTTAAACTTGGTTTTAATATTTGGTTTAAAATTTCAGGGACGAAATTCCTTAAGAGGGGGATGTTATAGCAATAATGGTTTAGACCAAACCCATTAGATGTTTTGGATTAGGGTTTCATTGTCTTATACATTTGTTCATGTCGTGTTTCCCCTTATTTCTTTTTGAGTTTGGCTATTGAGATGTGTTGGTTGCGGTTGGAACAAGTTGGTAGCTTGTCTGACAAATTGTTGTTGCCTAGAATTTTGTTCCTTTACTCGAGCGACACTTCTTACGCTTGAGTGGTTTTTGTGAACTCTCAGTACTTTTGCAGGTTTGCAAAATTACTGGGAGGAGGTATTCTTTGCTCGAGCAAAACTTCTTGCGCTCGAGCGATGTTAGCTCGAGCGGTAGTCTTCTGTCTGTAAAACTTCTAGGAGTTGATATTCTTCGCTCAAGTGAAGCTTCTTGCACTCGAGAGGTGCAACTTATTGTGTCAATTCGCTTGGGCGACACTTCTTGCGCTCAAGTGATCTGTGCGTATATCAGTTTGTAAGAGGCCACTTTTGAGACACCTTTTCATTTCTCTCTCTCTCTAAACATTCTAAAAGCCCTAGATCTATACCATCTCTCTCTAAAACTCTACTTCTCTTTACAAATATAGCTAGATCCATCGAGTTCCTTACCTTTGTCCCTTTGTTAAAAAGGTAGAGCGCGCCGTGGGATTCCTTTTGATACGAACAAAGTTGGGTTTTGGCATTTTTAAAGTATCTCCATTCTCTCTCTCGTCAGCTAAGTTTGAGGTAGGGATTCTTCGCACTTTCTTATGATTTTTAACTCAGACATTTGTCTTTATAAAACAACATTGTGATTTGAAGGAATTTTGGACAAACCTGGGGTTTGGCTTGATTTCAAAAGAGGGGTTTTCAAATGCATGTTGGAAATGAATAAAAGAATGTATTTATTGTTGGTTTAGGATGAATTAGTGGTTTTTACCTTGAAATTGGTTTCTAAAGAAATGGGGGTTTTATCCTAAAATATATCAAATGTTGATTTTGAAAGGATAAATGCAATTGATGTTGGAAATGTGGAATTGGGTTAATATTGATGAGGATGATGGAGTTGGATATGTATTATCACTCACATCTTAAAAATTTGAAAGTTTATTTTTGTTGAGAATTGTTTATCAATTTAGAAATATATGTTTTGGGCTATTGGTGGAGGATAGCTACAATTGTTGTAGAAATTATATGAGAATTAGGAGAATTAAAACTATTGTTTCATCCATTTGCATCGAGCATTATTTCATACTTATACATTGGGAATGTTTATCGTTTTGAGAAAAATGAGTGAATCTGGGAAGTATATATTGTCTCGTGGAAATAAGTTGGCATGAGTGTACATAGTAAAAGTCCTAAAAACTACGCATATACATGGGTGCCAATCCTGCGGACGAAATTTCCATGAAAGTAATGCTTGTAGAGCCTACGTTTACATGGGTGCCAGTTTACGGTTTCTCACGGATGAAATTTTCGTGAAAGGTTGGAATTGTTGTGAGATTTTAAAAGTGTGATTCACTGTTCTGTTTTTCTATTGTAAAGGAAGTGATTTATGAATTCTGACATTAACCTGGCATTTCATGGTTTTGAAAAAGATATAAAATGTTTTGGTACGAGCATTGCATATGCATTCACCTTATATCTTTGTTAAGATTCATATACTGTGTTGAACTATTTCTACTGGGCTTTGGCTAACCTTATGTGGGAAAAACACTTTCAGGTACTGATGATATGCTTCGGCCAAGGCAATAGCTTGGGAGGACTTGGAGCATGAGCTTCATTTTGTTTTATTGTTGTATATGTGTTGTATAGGCCAAGGGCCCTTAACTGTATTGGATTTAAATCTACTTTTGTTGTAACCAAGTATCGTCTTGGAAAGTTGTAAGCTTTTAGGGCATTTATTATCTGTTTTACTTTCATATCATATCTCTTGTTGTAACACATGCTCTACAAATTCAGGTTTAGAGCTTGTGAATGTGTAAATACATGTGTTATCTTTTGTAAAATACAAATAATATATAAATGGAAAGGATATTCATGTATGGAAATGCACTATCTTATTTTATTATATGTCATATGCTATCATTATATTTTCAGGGCGTTACAATGTCTATGAATGTAACGCCCCGAAAATATTATAATAAGATCATCCCACAACAGATATTAAATAACAACAGATGTCTAAATATAATCTTCTTCCATTCATAAGGTTTCATTTTAACACAAAAGTGTAACACGTGCAGTAATGCATTCACAAGTTCTAACCCTGAATTTATAGTATGTGTCATTAGTAAAAGATATGAAATAAGAGTAAACAAATATGGTAATGCCCTATTGGCTACAATTTTTCAAAACGATGCTTAGTTACAACAAAAGTGAGTTAGAAACTCAGTACAATTAAAGCCCTAGGTTTGTACAAAATAATTATAACAATAACAAAATAGAAGCTCTTGGCTCTAAGTCCTCCTAAGCTACTGTCTTAGCAGAGGCATATCATCAGTATCTAAAAGTGATTTTCCACATAGGGTGAGCCAAAGCCTAGTAAAGATACTCTAACACAATGTATAAATCTTAACAGAGTTATAAGGTGAATGTTTATGCAATGCTTGTGTCAAAACACTTTATATCTCTTTCCAAAACCATGCTATGTCAGGTTTATATCACAATTCATGCAATCAATTCCTTTTCAATAGAAAACAAGGCAGTGAATACAAGTACTAGGAATCTCTAGGACATGTCTGCAAGTCGGCTATAAGCACTACCAATTAGTCGTTTTTACCGGTATTAACCGGAGGGCTCGACACCTAACTACGCGGGTTTCTAGACTTTTACCGAGGACACACAGGCCAACATAATACCACAACTACACTCCTACCCAGATTCACTAAAGTATTCACTCATTTTTCTCAAAACAACAACAATAACATTTTCAATGTGTTAATTATGTTGCAATGCACAATGCACATGGATGAGAAAATAGTTTCAATCCACCTAATTGTCATGTAATTTCTACAACAATCATAACTATACTCCATTGATAATCCAAAACAGATATCTCTAAATAGATAATTAATTTTCAACATAGATATACTTTCTAATATTTCCAAATAGATGTGATAATTCATATCCAACTCCACTATCAGTAATGCTGCTATTATCTGCAAGTGGGCTTTCTTTCTTGACATGATATTCATCTCTTTTTCACTTGGACGATTTCTTCTGTGCAACATCTGCTAAATGGAGCATAAAAATTAACACAGTCTCATGAATAGGTAACAAGTGGTATATTCTGCTAACAACATCAGTGATGTGAACATTCAACATAATGATGTGAACATTCATAGTTAGTGGATGTGAACTTCCACATTTGTCAAATGTTAACCCAACATATCAAATTATGTTGTGAATATCCACACTTGTAATTTAGATGACAATGCGCATACTTGTTACAATCATGTAATGCAGATGTTATAGTTCAACATCAAAATTCACATACACTTTAAAACATTAATGTTTACATGGAAATAACAAAAGTGATATGTTTACCCTAAACACAGTAGTGAATGTTCACAACGTAATTATATATAACAACAACATCCGAAACAGGTAAATTGGACCATGATTCTTTGTTTTCATGTATATGTTCACTAGTATCAACAACAACAATATTAGGGGCAAAAACAGTAATAATATGAAATTCCACACACTATACGAATAGAAACAGGAGCTATGTGTGGAAGTTCATATTGGTGTAATTAGAATAGGAGATTCACAGGATTCACATCTTTTGGCACTGATGTGAACATTTACATATCTGAGCACAAGTGTGAACATTTACATCTTTGGGCACTGATGTGAATGTTCGTATCTATGGACAATACTATAAACATTCACATCTGATAAAGGTCTCAATGGAATGGAAGTAGATTATGCATTTGTGTTGGCATTAGCACAAATTTATTTGGCATGTATGTTAACATTCAAACCACACAAGCGAAGAATTGTATTTTTTTTTTTTTGGTGACAACAACAGTGTTGAGAACATCTACACCATTGATGTGAACATTCACAGGATTGTTAACATTAACATTGGAATACAACTTACAATACTAACATTAATATCAGTAGTAGAGATGTGAATATTCACATGAATATGGATATGAAAACAAAAGCAATAGTGGAATTAATCAATGTGTGAATGTTCACATAGGTCACTGAGATAGCACCAACATATGTTGATTTCTCATATTGACAGGAACAAAATTTCACAACATGAAGGAAACATTTGCATGCTATCTCATCATCAATATTCACATAACCATATTGACCAAACCCATATGACCATTATTTTAGCAATAAGTATAATGTGAATGTTCACACTACTATTTACACAAGTCATATTGTGCATAATATCATAACTTTAGAAAACTCTAATTGAGCCACAATTACTACAAGACAAGACCATTATGTTAAAATTGAGGTGGCTTGCATGGTGTCAACATACATAGAAACACATTGAGTAATGCGAATATTCACACAAACATTTCAGACTATGGAATTGAGAATAAAGTCGATAATCAGACTACATATGGTGTGAATGTTCACATATGAGTATCATACAACAAGAACATAGTGGAAACAACTGTGTTGGTCCACATATTTTTTCCTCATGTGAATGTTCACTACTATTAACATACAAGCTGTTACTGCAATTTTTTTTTTTTTTTTTTTTTTTTTGGGGAGGGGTTAAGGGTTTCACATTCAACGACGAATAGTGTTGATAACAACAATTGAACAATAAGGGGAATAACAACAATTGTATGAACTTCACACATTGTACAAATAGGGTCAATGAATTTGGGTGAAAGTTGAAAGTATAAAAAAAAAAATAGAGGGTTACAGTTTGTATATAAGATTTGTGATGAACACTTACGTTTGTTGACCATTTTTGATGATTTGGGTTGCCACAAATGAGACAATGGTGATTCTGGCAAAACAATACTAACTATGGGTAATAACGGCGACATGACAATGAGATTCACAGTGCATTTGATGATTGGGTTGCTAATGCGACGATGAGACAATGTAACGATGGAGGTTTCCAGCGAATCGACGGTAATAATGACAAAGCGATGATGGGTTTCACGGTGCTTTTGAGAATTAAGTTGCTATAGATGCGACGATGTCAATTTTTGGTAAATCGATTGTGATAATGGTGAAGAACGGCGCAAAGACAACGAGCTTCATGGTGTGACGATGAGATGATGAAAGAGATGGAATATTGGGGATTGATGACCTAAGGTTTGGGGTTTTGGAAGGAGGAGATATATTCGGCGAGATAGTCGTTGATGAGTAACTGATTCTATGTTTCAATTCAAACATACACACACGCACGACAGGCTTGAGGGGTTTTTTGGTCCTATTACACTGAATGGGACCTAATAGGATAATCAAAAAGGTTTGGGTTTTATGGTATAAAACTCTTAGGAAATGAATTTATCAAAAAAGTTCCCTTTAAACTATTATTGGGGGGCTGTGGGTGAGACACATCTTGTTTGGTTTTGATTTTCAGAAACACCTTTTAGAAAATTCTACTTTTTTATTTTTTGTATTTTATTTTTTGTTTTCAATGAATTTTTTTAATATTTTAAGCAAATTTTGTTTTTTTAAAAAAAATTTAGACACACCTAACATAAATACACTTAAAAAGTATAATATTTGTGAAATAAAACTTAAAAAAATGAGTTAATTACCTAAAAGTCATATTTATAAATGTTATAGTAGCTCAGTCTAATCTAAAGATGTTTTAAACCAATAAGTTCTATTTAGTAAAACTGTGAATATTATCAGTTTTTCTCAATTTTTAAAACTAAAAACATTATCAGTTTTGCAAAGTAGTGTTTCAGATAATTGTTTCACTAACTAATAAAAAAAAACAGAGTATGAGATTACACATTTTTGTCCTTCTACTTATTGGTTTGATTTAACTATCTAATAAAACCGAAAATATTATCAATTTTTTCTAGTTATTTTTTATTTTTTATTTGTGAAAACTTTGCACATCAATGTTCCATCATAATGATCCTTTATAAATATAAAATTTTGAGTTTTGCGGAAAGAAAAATTCAATTTTTTTAATGTTTAAAAAAAAAAAAGTTTTTTCAATTTAAAAGTTGATATTTTAAAGTTTTGAAAATCAAAATAAATGTCAAATTATCATGTTCTTTTATAGATAATCATAAATAATGAACCATCATTGTTTGAAGGGTAATTCCGACTATTAAAAATTTAATGGGACTTGAAAATCTAAAAAATCTTAATTAAGACTTAATGTAGTATAAATTCATAAATCATGATGTGTAAATGTCCTTTAAAACATTCACTACATACCAAAAATATATATAAAAAAAATGTAAAATTTTAGTATATTTTTTGTATTTTTGTGTATTTATTAATTTTTTAAAATATTTTTTACAAATATTTTATTATTTAGACACATTTAAGTAATGTGCATCTTAAAAAAAGTAAAAAATAGCTTAAAATTATAAAAAGTATTCACTAAAAATAAAAAATATGAAAAAAAAAAAACTCAATTTCTAAAAAATTCAAACTGATTAATTTTTTTATTTTTTATTTTTTTTAAAAAATAGTAAATATTTTAATAAAAAATGGATATATATTTGCAAAAATGATACATTGGGTAAAGGAGAGACACTAGAAACAGAGACAAATTGGAGAGTCTCACCAGAAAAAGGGACAAAGAGAAAGTTGAAAATGGCCCTTCACCGGCCTACAACCCCAACCCAAACCCCAACCCCAACCCCTTTCCAAATCCCCAAAACCTCCCTCTACTCCTTCCTCCTCCTCCCAGCACCACCAATCCAATTCTCTCTCCTCCCTCTTTCTCCTCTCTCCTCCTCTTAACTCCCCCCTCATACCCCTTCTCTCTCTCTCTCCAAAACTCTCTCTCTCTAGAATCTGCAGAACAGCGAGCTCCTCCAGTTAGCTGCAATGGCCTTTGCTGAGCGAATGAAACTATTATCGTTCTTGTATTCTACCATCAACAGCAACACCAGCCGAGCTGACCTTGTTCCGAAAGAGGTACCATTTGACCATTGCTATGTAAATCGAAGCTCGTTTTCTGGGGATTCACGAGAAAGGGCATACAATGTAGTAGCTCGCTTTTCTCCTTCCTTGTGAAGCAACCCCCTCCTTTCATTGTGTCCAAAAAAGGCAAACAGGATGGAGCCAGGCATTAACCATATATATTTATATATTTAAATCTCTATTTATAGTTTTTTCACTCACAAAAATATTCCCAATACCCCCTTTTTTGTATTTAAGATTTTTCTGAGATTTTAGGAGAGGTGAAAAGGCAAACGATTCGAAGGATTCGTCACCGATCACGGTAATGCAGAGGAGGAAAGCGCAGTGTTTTGAAGCATTTTGATGGTATATATATATTTAGGTATTCAAAATGTTGTACTAGATGGCCGGCATGACATTGGTGATGATGATGATGATGATGTATTGCTTTTTCCCAATTTTCCATAGATATATATGAAAACATAGTTGGTCAATCCTTCGCTTTGCTCATCTTTGTCATATTTCTATATATATATATATATATTACTGAATGTGTGGGTGTTTTGCATTTTTTTTGTTTTTTTGCTTTTGAGTTCAGGTTCTAATCCATTTGTAGTAAAACTTTGGGCTTTTGGAGTCAACATGAGAATAGCACAAATTCCATTTTGTTTCTTGTAGCATTTGAAGATGAGTGCATTTGGGTTCTTGTAAAATTTGAGATGTGTTTATTAGATAAATGAGGGAAAAAAAAGGAGAATATGTACTTCATTTTGTTCTGCTACCCAAATGTTATTGCACATACTCTTTGGTACTACATCTTATTTTGGGTTATCTTGGCATATTTGCATATAATTCAGTTCACATCACATGTTTTGTGTGTGCAATGCATGCCTATCAAGAGGCAATTTGTTAATTTTAGTGTATTTCTCATCTGTTTTAATTAAGGTTGTGATTGATCATTGAAATTAGAATGATGCGCACATCTAATGTTGTTGACTATAAAGTAAAAACTAACATAAAAGGGCTATATTAACTTGAAAATTCACATCTTTCTAAGTTTGTTCCATTTTGTCTTGTTTTTAGTCTAAAAAAGATCTAATGTGGAATGCTTGAATTTGACAAAAGACATAAGGAATTATTTGAATTCCTCCTTGCAATGCATTCCACCACTAGGTAATTCATGTTGAAATAAAGTTTTGAATCTTAACGATCACTAAGAGGGAAATATTGATCCTTTAAAAAATTTGCCAAAATTTCTTTCATATGGGGTGCCCTTTCTTTCATTGATATTAGTTGCTTCTTGTTCACACACTGAACCTCTTTTAGCCATCAATTTTGTTACGAGTCTCTAGCTGATTTTAGGGTTTAACCTTCTGGGAATATCAGTAAACTTTATGGGATGAAGTTTTCTTTCAGAGTGAGCAAATTCTTGAGTTTGAATTGCAAAACCTGAAACAATTAGAAGGCTTCAAGTTCAAATCAATCATTGACATTAACATAAAAATAGAAAACTGTTTGAATTTTTTGGCATGGTATCGTCTACAAACCATGAAGCTTTTCAAGGTCTTGTTTAATTTTGTTTTGTAATGTAATAAAATTCGTGACTGGATGTTGAATAACTGATTCATTTTCATCAAGTTTTAAGACTCTTGGGTGTTTTCACCCTTGATTCTTCAAGTTCTAGTTTTGATTGCCTAGGCATTCTTATCTGCTTGAGTTTTTCAAGTTGGAATGGTCTATGCCTCATCTGGATCATGATCTATGATAAGATAAATATGGATGTGCAGATTGAATTTTTTGTTTGCATTCCTAGTTGTGAGGTGATAGTACTGCGCACACAAATACATTCATTTTTGTTATTATATATTCAGGAGTCTTTGGGAAATCGATTTCTCATAATCGGTTGCTGAAACTTTTGTTTTATGGTACAAAGATTTTTGGTTTCGAAGAAGGCATACTCGTGGCAAACTTTCTGAGGAGTGAGCTGCGACAGATTATTTCCTTCACTTAAAGGTGAATGTTCATAGAAGGTGCCATACTTTGATAAGCAATTTTTGTGTTTGTGTTCTTGTTGCATACAATATTATTTTGAAATCTTTCCAATGACACAGTACCTGTGAAGAGTTGAGATCAATCTGTTTGTTAGCATTAAAACTCCTAAATTTTTACTACCTGCTCTTTTTTTTTTTTACAATTATTTTTTATTTTTTTTATACATAAATTAAGGAGACTTGAACTTGAGCCTCTTTATTGCTGGGGTGTTCTGTAGGGGACTCTCGCTGCTTCATTAGCAAGGTTTCTTTCCTATGTGTAGACTCTAGACTATTTGTAGTAGCATGCTGCTATTTGATCATTGTTGTAACCTCAAATTAATCTAGATTAAATTTATCCCTTTTTTCTGTTGTCATTGATATAGTTTATATTACTTTCTGGATTGTTCCCTTTTGTTTTCTACCGATTGAAGCAATCAACAAGTAATGAAAACATATTGAACTTCAAAGCTACTAAAATGCTTCCACGGCTCTGAATACTCTGCTATTAGTCCGTAAAAGCAGAGTTACATCTTGATGATAATGGCTCTATTGCTCTTTTGCCACTTTTAGGTTGCCACTTTGACTTTATCAATGTTATTTTGGATTGATAATCTTATAGAATCAGTCATTGATGCCTTATTTCCTTTTTCTTCGTTTGAAGGGAACCAAAAATCAATCCCATACTGACCAAACTTTGTTGTGGCTACCACTTTCTTCAATGGCTGGATATTGCCTTCAAAGTCCATATTCCACAGAGCAATGACACGGCATACACCCTGGAAACTTTGTTAAAACTGTTTCGACCATTTTTTCTACTGACCAGATATATTGGTAGTGCTATAGTAATATCTTACTAGTTTTTTTATTCTCTGCTAAGTACACAATTAGATTACTGATTGTGTTGCTCAATGTTATCAATATCTTATGATTTGATATTTTTAGTGAAAGTTGCCTACTGAAATTACAGGAATTCATTTGTTGCCTTAAACGGAGGAAAGCTAACAATGGCTGACATTGTTCCTGGTCTCTGATTATTCACTTTATGTAGAGAGGATGTTTCTACATGGTTGGTTGAGAAATTATTTTCTTTATATCCATTGTTTGTCACTGTCAAGTGTTTCTTGCCATGATTTCTGGATCAATCTGAATCATCAAACAAGGGTTTTGCCCTTGATCTATTGAGTTCCTTTATATTCTTTCTTTGTTTAGTACGAGGACAAAGCACGGTGTGCTCCTTTATATAATGAGACATGTTTCAGACATCATGATTTGTTACTGACTTCTGAACTCATCATTATCATTAACTGTGTTTGAAGGATCCATGGACTGATCTTGAGATGCTATGAAATTTGGATAAAAGCTTGTAAGCTTTGAAATAGTGATATGTTAGTAACTAAATCCATGGTAGTCTTATTATGTGCAAATAGTTGTTGACCTAATGGAGGCTTGGTGTTAGAGTTATTGGTGCCACAGGCTCGAGATTTGAAAAGAGTCTCCCAAAAATGGAGGCAAGGTTGTGTACATCTAACCCTTCGCACTAGGGCACCCTTCATTTTTATTTGTAGCGTCTGTGTTATGTTGGCAGTGGAAATGACTATATCATAAAAAAAGTCTATGAATATGGAAATTGATTACAGAATTGGTCACAATTGTCTCATAGAAACCAATCACATGTGAGAGACTTGTGTTTATTTCTGTGATTGGTTTCCGTACAAGTAGAAGAATTGCTTATCGACACAATTTCACATAGATCACAAATCAGCTTATCAACACAATTATCAATCACCTAATTTCAATTGTACATGACAGATGTTACTGTTATTGTTATTTTTTACAACAGGGAGTGGTTGTTATTAGAAAACAATAGGATCCTTACAACATATATAAATAGTAAAATTGTGACTAGTTTCCATGGCTTTTATATTGAGCCAAAAGAGAAATATGTATGTGAATGCACTACGGTTATTGCCATGTGAAAATGGTTGGTAGAAAGTGCGGGCCTGGGGCTTCTAGCCTAATGGCATTATCCCAACCTTCTCATGTGAGAGAGGTAGGGCGTTAGGGGTTCAAATCTAGCCAGAGGGGAGGTTAGGATATGCAATGGTTTTTTCAGGTCCCATCTGTTCCACCCGCCCCTGCTACTTAGAGGCTCACCCGACTCTCATATCCTTAAAAGTAGATTTACATATAAACCTGTCATTTTAGTTAAAAAAGCAAAAATAACATCGGAAATGGTAATTTGAGTAAGTGAAGTATAGGGTAGTTCAAGAAAATCGATAGAACTGGTTAAATCAATCTAATGCAGTCCAAACCGGTTTATTTTAATTAGCAATAATGTTTGAGGGCCCGAAATGCTTGGCTCGAATTCGGCTCGAAATTTTCTTTTTGCCTCAAACATTTTCCTTTATCTTTTCCTTCTGTTTTCTCTCAATGAAACAGACAGCAGGAGACGCAGGAAGAGAGAAGAAGAGAAGGGGAATGGATGGGTGGAAGAGAAGAAAGAGGGAGAGGGAACAGAGACAGAGAGAGCCGAAATGGATGTTGATGAAGATGTTCAGAAAAAAAAAAAATCTGCAGATTCTTTGACATCAAGAACAAAAAAAAAAAATCAGAAAAAAAAATTAGGAATTATTTATCAAGATCTGTGTTCCCAAGCTCTCTTCTTCCTCCTCTGTTTTTCTTCTTCTTCTTTCTTCATTTTCTTCCTCCTCCGTTCTTCTCTCCTTTGAGTTCTGAAGAAAAAAAAAAAAAAGAAAAAAAAAAAGTCGTTTTGGCACCTCGAGCCAGAAGTGATTCGGGTTCTGTACCGGTGCTGTTTAATTAGCTTCGGTTCTAGTGAGGTTTTTGTTATTGTTTTGTTCCAAACTAAATCGTGGCATATTTGTTTATTATTAATTTTTTTTTATATATATTTTTATATGTAAAAATTGAAGTATAAAAAGTTTCTTGTAAGATTTGAACATTGCTTGTCATTAAAGTTGATAAACTTTAACCCACTTAGCCAACTTAATTATTGTTAATTTATTTACTAACATAAAATTTATATCATATTTATCATTATATAAAATTTCTAAAACTGTAAAACTGAATCTAACCAAATCGGTTTTTATAGTTCGTTTCTGGTTCAGTTCTACATATTTAATGGTTTAGTTTCAGTTTTAATTTTTTCTGAAGCCATAGAAATTGAGTTTCTATGTTTATTCTAAAGTCAGACTACTCCGATCGGTGTACACCCTTAGTGAAGTCTGGATAGGGTTAATCTTGTCTCTCACCTAGTTGACTAAGGTGAGTCAAGTTAGATTCTATTTATCTTGTGATTATTATTTTTAGGAGTATTTATGTGTAGGTCTTAATAAGTAAATTTATTGTCTAATAAGTTCTATGGAAAAAATTTGTTATAAAAAAACGTTACTAATTGTAAGTTTTAGCGATAATTTATAAAAATCATAACAAAAAAAGTCACTGATTGTCAATTTTTAGCGACATATATAAAAAATTGTCACGAAAAAAATATTTTTAGTGACAATTTTACTAAGATTTATTTTTAATAAGATTTGTTGAGAATTAAGTCAAACTATTAGTACCTATTAGTAATTTACCCCTGTTTTTTTTTTTTTTTTTATTAGTACCGGGCACCATATTAGCTAACTGAGTTGGTGCTATGAAATTACAAAATAATTAATCACAAATCGGGTTTTCTTTTTGTTCTTAATTAGTGATCGTTAACATATATGCAAAGAAGCAATATCAGTGGAGTAAGCGAAATTTTCAACTGGGTGGATGATGCGGGATATTTCAGATATATTGGATAATGATGTAGAAAGCACTATCAGCATGTTTGCGTGGTGGATTTGGAGGGTGGGATTGGATTAATAGTCCATCCGAATTAATAATTTATTATTTATTTTAAATTTTTTACACTGGATTATTAATCTTAAATCTGTTAGACTATTATTTTCATTGAGGAGTTGGAATACAAATCATGAGATAACTCATCTCATGAGATTAGGTTGTCAAATTACATTGTTGACCCTCCAATATTAAATATCTTTTTTCTCATAGTATTAATTACACTTAATAAAGTAGTCTCAATTTAAAATAAAATAATTTTATTTAATTTTTATTGACGTTTTATTTATTTGATTTTTTAAAATAATTTTTTATAAATATTTTATTGATATTTTATTTTAAAATTTTGTTGATATTTTATTTAATTTTATTATTTAAATTTTAATAGATGTTTTATTTAATTTCATTATTTAATAATTATTATTTTTTAAAATAAATTTATTTAAAATTTTAATTAAAAAATAGCATATATTTTTATTGATATTTTTTATTTAATTTATTTAATTTTTTTTTAAAAAAAATATTTAATTGTGTAAAAAATAAAGGGCAAATTACAAACATCTCCCTTGAGGTTTGGTAAAAATACAGATTCCCCCCATGAGGTTTGAGAAATTACAAATTGCCCTCTAAGGATCAAATTTGCATAACAAATTAAGAGAAATTAGGGGAAAATTTTTATGAAAATAAAAACCTCATGGGACAATTTGTTATGGAAATATAAACCTCAGGGGTGAGATGTAATTTCTCAAACCTCAGGGAGGAATCTGTATTTTCACCAAACCTCGAGGGGGTGTTTGTAATTTGCCCAAAAATGAAAATAAAATAAGTTTTTATTTAATCTAGATAAAAATAGATATGTTTAATATTGTTATTACTTAATAATTGTTTAATATTGTTATTACTAAATATTAAAGATATGTTTAATATTGTTATTACTTAATAAAGAATTGAAAATGGTAAAATAGTCATTTGAGCATTTATCCTTCTCCATAATATCCCAAACAAATATAGGATTCATATCCTATCCAACCAAATAGTAATTTTTTGACATCTAATCTCATGACTAAACAAACTTGAGATATATATTCTATCTAATCAAATAGCCAAAGAACTATGAATCCCAAAATTAAAATTTCATGGATTTCAATTCCTCCTTATTCAGTTCGTCCAAACAAGCATGTTGTATATATATTATACAATATGAAATTGTATTAAGATATTTTACAAGCATGAAACTGAGCTTCATCAAGAGCGTCTCTTAAATTTCAACATTTAAGTTGGGACTTGATGGCTCATGTACTGTATTGTTTATAGCCTGTGGAAAACTGGTAGTTTGGTTGTATTGAAGAAAGGAGAGAGAAGAGTAAAAACTTCTGTAAAAACCAGGAAGCATTTAACCAAATTGACCGACGATATTGTTTTTCAATTCTGGATTTGCATTTAAGAATTGGCATGCTGTGTATCAAATCTGTCTCCAATTGCATGCGAAGGAAACCAGGCACTGACTGACATGAATTTTATTAAGAATGGATATTCTCCAAGTTTTTTTTTTTATTATATATATATTTTTTTCTAAACTATTATCATTTTTTTGGAGGTAAAATATATTCATCTTTTTTTTGAGACTTGAAAAAAATGTGTTTGGTTTCAATTTTTTGAATTCAGTTTTCTGAAAACTAAGTTTTTTGCTTTTCGTGTTTTTTTTTTTATTTTTAGTAAATATTTTTAAAATTTTAAGTATTTTTTTTTTTACTTTTTTAGATACACCTTACTTAGATGTATCTAAATAGTAAAATATTAGTAAAAAAAATATTTTAAAAAATTAATAAATAGACAAAAATATGAAAACTGTACTAAATTTTTATATATTTTTGGATAAATTATAATTTAACCCCCTATGGTTTGTCTCAAAAACACGGAGTCCCCCTATAGTTTTATTTGTAACACTTAAACCCCCTATACTTCATACCAAAGTGCAAAATCCAACGGAACTGTTTGTTTAAACAATGCGTGTATTGCACGACCAGAACTGATGAGTGGAGCACGTTTTCCCATCCAAAAACATATGGCAAATGACGAAAACACCCTTATTGCCATATATATACACAAATCAAAACCCAAATAAGATAGAACCCTAAACTGAAATGTTCCCAGATTGTCCGAAAGTTGAAGATTATTGTTGGATGGCTTCTTCATTTGTTTCCGAAAGTGGACAGTCAAGGACAAATGCTCCAAGACTATGTTATTGTGGAGAGAGATCCCCTGTGAAGACTTCAATGACGTCTGGAAATATGGGTAGAAGGTTTTATGGTTGTGCAAGATATGGGGTAAACAAAACTTAATTTTTTTTTTTTTAAAAAAAATATTGAATTTTTTTTGAAAAGGAATTTGTGTACTCATATTTTTTTTATTATAGGTTGACGTAACTTGTGGCTACTTTGAATGGGTTGATCCACCCATGTGCCAACGTGTGAGGGAGGTGTTGCCAAGGATGGTTGCAAAGATGAACAGATTGGAGAAGGAACTAGCAAGAAGTCGTAGAAGGGAGAAAATGTTTTGCAAAGCTCTGTTTGGGACATGGGTTTTTTTCTTTATCATGACAATGTTCTGGGTGAAGTTTACTAGAGTAAAGAAAAATGGGTTGTTATTGGGCCATAGAGTTTAAGAGATGAACAATATAGTCAAGGTAGAAAATGAAGGTGTACAATGGTCTGTGAAGCAATTGTATTGAAAAATGAAGGTGTAAAATGAAAGAATGTTTTGGTCATACACTATGTATGCATCTGGTTCCCATTCTTCTCCTGTAAACATTTGGTTCCCATTCTCCTGAGAAACCAAAGAAATTGTAATAAAATAATGTTTTGTACATTACATCTTCCAAGAACATTAAAGAATAGAAACATATTGGTTCTCATTCTTCTCCTGTAAAACATTTGGTGCCTTCAATGGATCTCTATATGAAATTAACAACCATTATTGCCATTTAAATGCTGAGGCATTATTCAATATTGTCACTGTTTCACCCCATTTCAAACAAAAAATAACCCTGTTTTGAAAAAAACTTTGCCATTTCTCATATCCAGAATAACACTAATCTGATTTCTCATATCCAAAATAATGTACCCAAGTACATCAATGTATTTCTCATATCCAGAATAACTTGAGTACCACATGAGACTACATCTGTGATTAGCACCTGGCTGCTATGTTTAATTGGTATTTTCACATCCACTAGCTGTACTATTGACAAGCAACTGAACAAATAGATGCATGCAAAAAGTGCATTTAAAAACAGGTGACCAAAATGCATGCAAACTTGGAGAACTGTAATACTTACAAAATAAGAGTGAACTTACTGCAGATTCCAACAATCCAGAAAGTGAATCTTTATCTAGAGCCAACAATCAAGATATGAACCTAAAGGTAATCCATATCGTTTACACATAAACATGCTTCTTAGGTACAAAAATATAGAATCACATTAATGGAAGCTTTTAGAGTAACCAGTTGTTAAAAGGGTATTAAAATAGGAAGGTCATTTGCTTCAGTTCACATTACTTTGATACAAGCCACAATTCAACCCACTGGGCTTCTCAAAACATAGTAAACTAAGATACTAGCCAGTTTCAAATTCAAAACAAATTGGTACAAGCCACTTAATGGTTTAACAAGTTGAAAACTACTCAAAACACAACAAAAGCTGAGTTGTAGCTTTCTTTGCCATCATGCTTTCCCTTTGCCTTTGTCAATTTGCCTCTGAGTTGTAACTTTTGCAGACCCACCTCCTTCTCTACCTCTTCTAATGAAGCTACCTCCCAATGCAGATCTGGACATAACCCTGCCACCTCCAACTGGTTCACCCCTTCCTCTGCCATAACTAGTGGGCTGCAAAATAACACACACAAGTATCCAATTACATTTTGTCAAATACTATAAAAGCAAATGAACTTACAAAAGGAATTTGACTATACCTGAGATGAGGAGTAATCAAATTCTTGAGAACTGTATTAAACTCTACTAGGCTGCAATGATAATGGTCCAGGTAAGTAATTATATGTTGTCAACTATGTCAAAAACCAAATGACACCCATAGGAGAGAGAGCTTACTTGAGATGCTGATGTCTTGCCTGTCATACTTGGAAATTCTTCAAATGTGTGGCTAATTCTAGTGGGCTGCAATGATGTAACAAGTATGCAAAGTGGATAGATCTGACTTGAGATGAGGATGTGTTGGCCCTCCTACTAGGGAGCTTCCTTCTGGGCTGCAATTATTTATATCTATATTAAGTCATTGTTGTGGAATGTATTGCAAAATGAAATTAAATTGGGGTTCGGAGTTACTGATATGCTTGATATGCCGTATCGTTGGTATTCTTGGTGTTGATGAAGCGATTCTTTGTCTTTGTCTTCTTGAAGATGGTTGTTCAGTTACTTCTTGTTGGCTTAAAAAGCTTGGACTTGGGATGGACAGGACCCTTACAAGACCTCTGGTTGTGACCTTTCTGAAGGCATCTAGCACAAACAATGAACCTATGCTGCCTTGAAACTCTGACAGGGTTTATTGGCTCATCTATACCCTTCTTTCTCATTTTTGGTGGTCTTCCAGGCTGCTTTCTGTACAATGGAGGAGCCACTGCTGGCAGTCTTGTTTCAACCCAATCATGCTGGCCTAGAATAGGGTGCATCATTGAGTTGTAGGCTACAAGATAATGTTGCTTACTGTAATAAGGGTGCACATAGTCCTCTGGCTTCTCTCTTTGAACAAATATGGAACTTACTGCATGTTTACAAGGTATTCCAGTCAAATCCCACATCCTACAACTACATTTCCTTTCCTCCAAATCAACGATGTGTGTGGTATCACCACAATCTACTTCAAATTTTCTATCACCACAATAGGTTGCAAAACAATTCCTAGCTTGCACTTTCAGTGATTCTAAATCTTTGACAATGTTGGGACAAATTTCACCAGTGTATTTTTCCATCCCTTCCTTCTTGATTTGGATCATGTGCATTGCCTCCTTCTAATCCATTCAAGCATGCTGATTATGGGTTTGTCCCTAGCTTCCAAGATGTTATTGAGTGACTCACACATGTTATTGACTAATGTATCACAGCTACTTCTTGGGCTAAAATGGGACCTAGTCCATAAAGTAGGATCTATTTTCCTTAGCCAATTGTATGCTTTCTCTTCTAGATCCATATCCTTCAACTTGTTCATGTGAAATTCAAATTCCCTCACGCCCCAAATTGCAATGCTTCCACAATAGGTCCCTCAATTCAATCCCTTTGAACTTTGCTCTGAAATTGGAGTAAATATGCCTCATACAAAATCTATGTTCCACATTTGGCATTACCTCCTCAAATACAGGTACTAACCCCTTCTGTCTGTCAGAAATGAAAACCAATCCCATGTCATCAACACTACCAATATCATTCATGAGTTGCCTTAAAAACCACACTCAAGAATCTTTACTTTCTGCCTCAACAGCTGCCCATGAAATTGGAAAATAGTTGTTGTTCCCATCCCTTCCAAGTGCACATAATAATTGTCCACCATAGATTCCTTTCAAATGATACCCATCCAATCCTATAATGGGCCTGCATCCTCCAACAAATCATGTTCTAAGGGCTGCAAACCCAACATATAACCTCTGGAAAACTGGGGGCAATTCAAAGCTGGGCCTAAGCATGTCTTCATTGGGCCTATCCACCACTACTTGCATTACACTGTTTGGATTATGCAACCTCACTGTTTCACAGTAATCATACACCTTTGCATATTGGGCCCTTTGATCTCTTTCAATAACTTCTCTTGCTTTTTTTTTTTTAGCCCTATACAATTGAGGCCTACTAACATCAACCAATAACTCCCTCCAAACTGTCTTCTGCATAGGCCCAACTTTGATGTTAGGGTCATCCCTTAACTTGTCCATATACTTGTGTGCCAAGTAAGTTGAGTTCACCAACTGATTATTATATGACCTTCCACATACATGCTTTGGCTGGAATGATTTTATTTGAAAAGTTCTCTCACCTTGCATGGGAGAAGCATGCAATCTCCATCCACATCCATGCTTGCACACTACAGTAATCCTAGAGTTGTCATTCCTTATGTACTTGATGTCATAACCATGTTGGATATTCCACTCTTTCATTACCTTTCTAAAAATTTGAGGGGTGTCAGACTTCATTCCAAGTTTCAGTTGTGGCTTCTTCATGTCTACTTCTTCAATGAACTCAGGATATTTATCTTTACATTCCTCATCTGATGAGTTATGTACACTATGTAAATCTTTATCCTCAGGATTAGAATACCACCCTTCATCTGCCTCTTGATCACATGAAGGCGGTTACCTCTTTCTTTTCTTTACAGTCTCCCTTAGTGATAAAATAGCATCATCTTCTGGCCCCTCTAAATCCTCATTCAACCAGCCAGGTTCATCACTTTCATAGTCTTCATCTTCTGAACCACTATCAACATTCCCATCATCCATGTAATCAGGATCATCACTATCTTCTTCATCCCAAGCTCTGTTATCCATTTCCTCATCTCTGGCATCTGTAGACATGCCCTGAGAAGTCCCCGGCTCCGCGCTGCGAGGGCGCAAATCCATTTTGTTCTCTAGCTACTACAATTTGGACTCAATGTCTCGGTTCTGAATCTAATCTCACAAAGTGCAATGTGAGACCGATAAATCACCAAAGAGTCCAAATCCGGCAAATCGTTTTGGAAAACTGATTTTTATAAAGAAGTACCAAACATGGACTGCTTTGCCAGATACAGAGTCGCCACCTTAATATTTTATTTTGGGAGAATTTAGGAAACCCTGACTCATGCCTAAGGCCACGTGTCCGTCATTACCAAAGTTGCCTCGGCTTGGAAACTTGGGTACGAGAGGGGAAGGTTATGCAATGAGCACCCCCGCTCGCCCGATCAAAGATCGGCCTGCACTAAGTATGATATTTTGTTTTTGAAAACACATGTGTTCTTATTCCGGTTATTAACCTAGAATTACTATGTGATGCGCATAGCATACAAGTATAGACTAGATTGCCTAAATTGGAACAAAACATTGCATGTTCGTTTGTTTGAAAACGGTGTAGAGGTGTTACTCGTAAGTAGACTAAATCGTGGGTTTTGATGAATTGTTCCAATTCAAGTAATCCAACCTTCACCCACAAGCATTCAAGCAGTTAATCACATAAACAGTTAGCCTCATGGCAAGCATGCTTTCATGGCAATCAATAACATCCATGCAGTATGCTAAAGCGTAAACACTCACAGTGTACTCCAAGCCAAAACAAAGAACTAGTTAGAAATCATGCATGATCCTAGTTCATGTTAAGATGGCTAATGCAACACATGCGAAAATGCAACTAAAAAAATGGACTCGGCTATTCTAGAATGGCATATGAAATGCAACTTGGTACATGTATTCAAATTGAAATTGAAATACAATGCAGTTAGTATGATGCGCCGAGCCCGGTGCATGCAAAACAGATGAATGATGCACGCATGCAAGCATAAGGTATGCTAATCGAAATATGCCCTAAAACTAACCATCGTAAGCGGTTAAGTAAAAGGGAGAAAGAAATGGGGGTTGGAAGACATGCATTACACACATGCACGCTTATTACAACAATTGGCCCTCTCGATGGAGGGTCCGAATAAGAAGCTAACTAGCTAATCTAAGCGAATTAAACTAATTATTACAAGCCAACTAATTAACTAACAAGCTAACTAATTATTACAAAACAAATTGAATAGTTAAACGCATTAACTACTTAAGTACAAAATCAAAGCATAAACTAGCTAAGCAAATTAGCTAAGTAAAGCAGTAAAGCAATGTCCTTAGAGGAAGAAGAATGCATGCATGCCTGGTCGCCTCGTTCGGAAATCCATCGTGATGCCCCAACTTGCCTCTGTTTGCAATTGTCCTCAGAAACTTGCACCAAGCTCCAGATAGCTTCTAACTCACCTTGGGGACCTATGGGAGGGTGGCCGACCAGTTGTTGGTGTTTGCAGCCACTTGCCGACCATTTTTTGCTACTGTAAACCAGAAAAAGTGATCGGCCAGCTAGTTTTTCTAGTTGGCCGACTAGTTGTTGTTGCATTCCTCCAGTTTGCTGCAATAGAGAGCAAGAAAAGGCATGTCAATGTATTTGCAAGGTATGTGTGCACAACCACCCTCCCTATCATTTCATAAGCTCAAGGGGGTGTGGTTCTCGACCCTCGAGCCACCAATCATGCATCTCGATGCATGATGGCCGAGAGGCGAAGTTGCACAATTCAATATGAAAATGAATGCGCAAGTAAACACATAAGGCCTAGAACTCTATCATGTATGATCAAGAGCGTTGGCGACCGAGAATTGAGGCACATTTCATCACTTTAAGTATGAAATGTCCCTCGTTTCTCGTGTTTGGACTAACACCTATTCCAAACAAAACGCAACATATAACATGGCATGCACAATGCTATGTAACATGGAATATGCAAAAATGCAATGCAACACAAGCATGCAAATATGCAATATAACTTAAGCATGCAAACATGCAAAGTAACATGAACAACCTAACAAGGCTAATGGCATGCACAATGCACAATGCTAAGAACAACATGGCCCACTTAATACAATGTGACATGATTAACTTAACAAAGCTAATAACATGCAAACTATGCTAATGCATGCACAATGCAAACAACAACTAGCATACACAATGCAAATGACAACTATCATACACAATGCAATGAACCAACATGCAAACAACATGACATACTCAAAGCGACGAACTACATGGCATACACAATGCTTAATGGACTTAAACCAAAATGGACAGACCTCAGCCATGTCCAAATTAGTGGCCATAAGGATGAAACTAAGGCACAAAAAGGGAAGACAAGCATGCACAATGCAATGGCCCATCAAGTAGGCCTAAGAGAACAACTCTGTAGACGCGCTCCCGAGAACTCTCCGATATCCGCTCCTGCGAGGGCGCGAAATCTCGTTTTGTTCTGAGCTACTACAAGTTCAGACTCAAATGTCACGGTTCTGAATCTAATATCACAATGTTCGATGTGAGACCGATAAATCACCAAAGAGTCCAAATCTGGCAAATCATTTTGGAAAACTGATTTTTAAGAAAGAAGTGCCAAACATGGACTGCTTTGCCAGATACAGAGTTGCCACCTAAATATTTTGTTTTTGGGGAAATTTAGGAAACCCTGACTCATGCCTAAGGCCACGTGTCCGTCATCACCAAAGTTGCCTCGGCTCGGGAACTTGGGTACGATTGGAGAAGGTCATCTATGAGCACCCCCACTCGCCTGATCAAAGATTGGCCTGTACTAAGCATGATATGTTGTTTTTGAAGACACATGTGCTCTTATTTCGGTTAATTAGCTAATCTTATTATGTGATGCGCACAGCAAACAAGTATAGACTAGATCGCCTAATTTGGAACAAAACATTGCATGTTCGTTTGAAAACGATTTGAAGTTTGCTACTCGCAAGTAGGCTAAAATGCAAATTTCAACGAATTGTTCCAATTCAAGTAATCCAACCTTCACCCACAGGCATTCAGGCAATTAATCAACTAAGCAGTTAGCCTCATGGTAAGCATGCTTTCATGGCAACATTAACACACATGCAGTATGCTAAAGCGCAAACACTCACAGTGTACTCCGAGCCAAAACAAAGAACTAGTTCGAAATCAATGCATGATCCTAGTTCCTGTTAAGATGGCTAATGCAACACATGCGAAAATGTAACTAAAATAGGCTCGGCTATTCTAGAATGTCATGTGAAATGCAACTTGCTACATGTATTCAAATTGGAATTGAAATACAATGCAGTTAGTATGATGCGCCGAGCCCGGTACATGCAAGACAGATGAATGGATGCATGCATGCAAGCATAAGGTATGCTAAATGAAATATGCCCTAAAACTAACCATCGTAAGCGGTTAAGTAAAAGGGAGAAAGAAATAGAGGTTGGAAGACATGCATCACACACACGCACGCTTATTACAACAATTCGCCCTCTCAACGGAGGGACCGAATAAGAAGCTAACTAGCTAATCTAAGCCAATTAAACTAATTATTACACAACAAATTAATTAACTAATCCTAGTTAACTAATTATTACAAAACAACTTGAAATAGCTAAACGCATTAACTATTAACGTACAAACCAAAGCAAAAGCAAGCTATCTAAGCATGGCAGCTAAGGAAAGCAGTAAATCAGGAGCCTCAGAGGGAGAGGAATACATGCAGGCCCGGTCGCCTCGTTCGGAAATCCAATGCGATGCCCCGATTTGCCTCTGTTTTCATCTATCCTCAGAACTCTGCATCAAGCTCTAGAAAGATGAAACTCCACCTTAGGAATCTTGTGGGAGGGTGGCAGACCACTTTTGGTCTCTGAAGCCCCCTGCCGACCACTTTTGGTTGTTGAAAAACCAGAAAAGTAGTCGGCCAGCTAGTTTTTCTGGCTGGCCGACCAGTTGTTGTTGCTAAATCCTAGTTTTCTGCAACAGAGAGCAAGAAATGGCATGGCAATGTATTTGCAAGATATATGTGCACAACCACCCTCCCTATCATGTCATGAACTCAAGAGGGTGTGGTTCTCGACCCTCGGGCCACCAATCGTGTATTTCAATGCATGATGGCCGAGAGGCGAAGTTGCACAATTCAATATGAAAATGAATGCACAAGTAAACACATAAGGCCTAGAACTCTATCATGTGTGATCAAGAGCGTCGGCGACCGGAAATTGAGGCACGTTTCATCACTTTAAGTATGAAACGCCCCTCGTTCCTCTTGTTTGGACTAACACCTATTCCCAAACACAATGCAACAACAAGCATGGCATACACAATGCGACTCGAGCATGCAAGCATGGAATGCAACTCAAGCATGCAAGTATGCAATATGACTTACTAGCATACACAATGCAAATGAACTATATGGCATACACAATGCTCATGACAACTAGTATACACAATGCAATGACTAACATGGCATACTCAATGCAATATGATCATGGCATACACAATGCGAATGAAGATCATGGCATGCGCAATGCAAACAACAACATAACATGCACGATGCGATGTGACATGGCATACACAATGCTCAATGGGCTTAAACCGAATGTGGGTAGACCTCAGCCATGCCAAAACAGAGGCCATAATCACCAAAATAAAGGCACAAAATACAAAGTAGGCATGCACAATGCATTGGCCAATCAAGTAGGCCAAAGAGCATAACTCTCAAGAGTGCTCAAAGAGCGAAAAACATGGAAGTGTAACAACACTAAGTGCATTGAAATGAAGTAAGAAATGATGCCAAATCATTCAATCAACACAAGTATAGCATGGTAGGGTCCTTAAAGCATGAAGCTATCAAAGAAGACTACAAAGGAGGCATGCAATACATGGCACAAATGCGTGAACTAAGCATGGACAGAGCTCAAGTAGGTCAAAATAAGACCTAAACATGCTGAGATGAGGGCTCAAAGGCCTAGGCATGCAAGCATACAAGCTAGGACATAAACTAGGCAATAATGCACAACACCCAATGGCACTTGAAGCATGAATGAAGTGGGAATATGGCAATGCTACATGCTCTAAAATCAAGTATTAAATGACGCCAAATCATCCAAATAGCTCAAAGATAGCATGCATGAATAATCAAAACACAAAGCCAGCAAGGCCAATTGCACTACAGCTATACAAAGCATAAAGCACATGGCTAAGGCAACCTAAAATAGTCCTAGTACATGTTAAAATGAATCTAAAACATGCATGGAAGGAAGCCAAAACAAGCTTGCATGAGGGGCATAAGGCATGATGCATACAAGGCAAATAAGATGGATTACACTACACCTATCAAGACCAAGCATGGGATGACTTAACCAACAAAAATCAGAGTTATATCATGGCCCCAAATAAACACTGAAATGATGGCTCGCAAGCAAAGGCATGAAGACATACGCAATGGTCCATGTTAAGGCATAAAGGGGGCAAACCCTCCAACGCATTGAATGAGTGACACATGTGAATGTATGACCATGAAACATGGACTGAAATCACATAACAAGTGATGCCAATAACTGAAATAGGCCAAGCAATGCATGCTAGAGGATTCAATACACAAGGCTAACAAGCTAGATTGAACCAAGGCTATACAAAGCAAGTCATGCATGACCAAAACAACCAAAATCAGACCTTAGACATGATAAAACATGAACAAAGTCTTCTCAGAGCTAAGCCAAAAACATGTTAAAATGACATGTCAAGGCATGATGCATGTTAGGCTATTTCATGGCATTACACTACAAGTGCATGAGGCATGCAAGGGCCAACCAAACCAAACCAAAACAGAGTCATGACATGGTAAGACATCACCAAAAACATGCTGAAATGGAAAGAAAACAAGCTAGAATGACATGCTATTTCATGAAGCATATAAAGCTAGTTTGTGTGATTTACACTACAAGTGTATTAGGCATGCATGGGGTGACCAAACTAAGCAAAAATAGTGGTATGCCTCAGCTAAATAACCACAAATACAAACTAAGATATGGCCAACACAAACTTATCAAAGGTGCTCAAACATGAGGCATATGAAGCTAGTAAACACAATACAAGGAGAGGGGATGACCCTCTCCTATTTAGGACACCAAAACCACCTTTCCACCACTAAAAATCCTCTAGATTTTAGTGGTAGAAAGGTCATGCAAAGGCTTCAACAAGAGCCTAAAGGGATGGCTCAAAACAAGGCCTAACAAGGCCTAAGAGGGAGTAAATCACCCCAAACAAAAAAGGGACCTTAAACAACTATTTTAAGCATGAAAAAATAGAACTTTTTCTAGTTAAGAGTTAAGCTTAAAAACAGATGCAAAAGGGTCCAAAAGTTTAAGCAAAAATGGGGGTTTTAAAGGTCAAAGACTCACCCTTGAAGATCTTCTCTACCACTGCAACTCCAGCAACTTTTTCAAGCATAGACCAACCCAATAACACCAAAACCAGCTCCTAAGCACCTCAATAGCAAAAGGATAGTGTTTGAGTGTGTGTTTGTGTGAAAAAGCAAGACAAATCTACACTTTTGAAGCACAAAAATGAAGAAACAAGGCAAGATAGATACAAAATAATATGTATCACTCCAAGGTGATTTTTCTGAACCTAGAGAAGGAAGGGGGAGCTTCCCTCTTATAGAAGAGGAAAGGAAAAGCTTCTAGGAGAAGCTAAGCACCAAGGCAATCCCTCCATACACGTGTATGGAGGATGGCTCTAATGTCCTCTAGTTGTGCCAGCTGGAGGAAAATATCTCTAAAAAGGTGTCAAAAAGCAGCCGACCACCTGAAGTGGTCGACCTACTACTTAAAGTGGTCGGCCGACCACTTCAAGTGGCCTCTGAGAGCAAAAACTGGTCGGCCATGGTGGGAGGGAGTCCAGGGCATGAAAACAATGCAGTGGTGTGGTGGCCGACCAGAAAAGATGGCCCAAAGACCAAGAAAGCCAGTTGTCCAAACAGAAAACTTGCTGGTAGAGGAAGAAGTGGTCGGCCAGGAGAAATACTGGTCTCCCACCCTTGGACCACCTTTCAAACAAGGAAAACATGGTTTGTACAAAAAACAAACCAAAGCGGATGCAAGACGAGAGATCGGGAGGCAAAGTACGCGGCCGAAAGCCTCGAAAACTAGTCTACGAGCACCAAAAGTGGTATGCGACCACAAAAGTGGTCTCTCGGACCACAGTGTCCTCTAGGTAGAGGCAACAAGGTGTGGTTCAAAAATCACGCCAAACGGAGAACGTTAAGTGGTCCCGAGACAAAGCGCGCGGCCGAAGGCTCCAAAAATTGGAAACTAGTCTGTAAACGGGAAAAGTGGTCTACGACCACAAAGAGATAGTCTACAAGACCTCTCCCACCCTCCGGGAAGAGAAACAAGATTTGGTCCACAAACCGAGCCGAAGCACAAAAGAGTTCAGAGGCCCGGAGGCGAGGCTCTCAGCCAAGACTCTGAAACCTCCAAACGAGCACAACATGCACCATCACCGAGTGCTCAATCGATGACGTCTGAGTCATAAGGTCGGGCAAAAATGGGGTGTCTACAGACTCCTAAGCATGATGAAGAAGGGATAAATATGTAAGTGTGACAACACTAAAGGCTCTGAAATCAAGTGTGAAATGATGCCAAATCATCCAAACAACACAAGTAAAGCATGCGAGAGGGCCTAAGGCACAAAGCCATTAAAGGGACTACACAAAGGGCATGCAATACATGGCACAAATGATTGAACCGAACATGGATAGAACTTAATTAGGTCTAAACAAAGACCAAAACATGCTAAGATGAGGGCTCAAGGACCTAGGCATGCAAGCATACACACTAGGCCAAAACAAGGCAACAAATGCACAACCCTTAGAGGCACTCAAAGGGTGAATGAAATGTGAACATGGCAATGCTATATGCTCTGAAATGAAGTATTAAACGATGCCAAATCATCTAAATAGCTCAAAGATAGCATGCAAGAAGCATCAAAACACAAGGCTAACAAGGCCCATTGCACTACAGCTATACAAAGCATGAAGCATATGGCGAAGGCAACCCAAAACAGTCCTAGAACATGTCAAAATGAGTCTAAAACGTGTATGGAAGGAAGCCAAAATAAGCTAACATGAAGGGCATAAGGCATAATGCATACAAGGCAAATAAGGTGGATTACACTACACCTATTAAAACCAGGCATGAGATGACTTAACCAATAAAAATCAGAGTTACATCATGGCAAAATAACCCCCAAAACATATTGAAATGATAGCTCGCATGCTTAGGCATGATGGCATACGCAATGATTCATGTTAAGGCATAAATGGGCAAACCCTCCAACGCATTGAATGAGTGATAAATACAAGTGCATGACCATGAAACATGGACTGAAATCACATTACAAATGATTCCAAATCATTCAAATAGGCCAAGCAATGCATGCTAGTGGACTTGATACACAAAGCTAACAAGCTAGATTGAACCATGGCTATACAAAGCAAGTCATGCATGGCCAAAACAACACAAATCAGAGTTAGAGCATGCTAAAACATGGACAAAAGCTTCTGGAAGTTAAGCCTAAAGCATGCTAGAATGACATGTTAAAGCATGATGCATGTCAGGCTATTTCATGGAATTGCACTACAAGTGCATGGAGCATGCATGAGGTGACCAAACCAAACCCTAACAGAGGTATGACATGGCAAAACATCACCAAAAACATGCTGAAATGGAAACAAAACAAGCTAGAATGATATGCTACTACAAGAAGCATACAAGACTAGTTTGCGAGATTTACACTACAAGTGTATTAGACATGCATGGAGTGACAAAACCAAGTAAAAAAAGTGGCATGCCATGCTAAAATAAGCCCAAATACAAGCTAAGATATGGCCAACATAAGCTTAACAAATATGCTCACACATGAGGCAAAAGAAGCAAGTATTTAAGACACAAGGAGAAGGGATGACCCTCTCCTTTTTGGGACCTCAAAATACCCTTCCCACCACTGAAATTCCTCTGAGTTTTAGTGGTGAGAAGGCCAAAACAAGGTAGTCTCAAAGGCTTAAAAAGAAGGCACAAAAGCAAGACGAAACAGGACCCAGGAGGGGGTAAACAACCCCAAATACAAAAGTAACCTTAAACAAAGATCTTAAGCATACAAAATCAGAACTTTTTGTAGTTTAAATAGAGTGACCTTAAACAGAGTTAAGCTTAAAAGAATATGAAAGTAAGGCTAAAAGCTTACGCAAGAATGGGGGTTTAAGGAGTTAAAGGCTCACCCTTGAAGGCCACCTTCAAACCGTAACTCCAGTAGGTTTTTTAAGCTTAAACCAAACCAAAAACTCCAAAACCAGCTCCCAAGCACCTCAGCAGCAAAGGGATGGTGTTTGAGTGTGTGTTTGTGTGTTAAAGTATGAAGAATATACACTTTTGAACACAAATATGAAGGGGAATGGAGATATATAGATATAGATGATATGTAGATTTAATACAAAAATCTAAACCTAAGGCATGAGGGAGGAGGCTCCCTTATATAGAAAAGCAAGGTTCACGCTTGTTGAGGAAGGTTTGGAGCTCCAAGCAATCCCTCCATACACATGTATGGAGGATGGTTTCTGTGCTCAACAGCTGGCACAGCTGGCAAGAAAATATCTTCAGAAAGCTGAAGGAAAGTGGCCGACCAGTTGAAGTGGTAAGCCAGCTACTTTTATTGGTCGGCCAGAAGAGAAAGTGGCCAGCCAGTGGCTGCCAAGGCCAAAAGTGATCGACCAAGTGTCCACATTGAAGCCCCAGAAGTTAACTTTCCAATGGTGCCAGCCTTGCATCAAAATTCCAACTGTACAAAAAGTTATACCTCTTTTGGTGAAGCCGCGCAGTTTCGATCCAATTGGATTGATGCCCTATTTCAACCAACCATATCTCCCCCATCCAAACTTGGCTTTAGGAGATTCTATAGTGCAAAATGAATCCCCGGAAGTAAGCTTTCCAATGGTGGTGGCCTCACAGCTAAAATCCAAGTATTCAAAAGGATAGGTCTGATTTAGCGAGGACTGCTCGATTAAAAAACTGGCCGGCCACTGTAAAACTGGTCAAGGGAAGAAAAGTGGTTTACGGGCAGAGAAACTGGTCTCCCACCCTTATTTCACCCTCCAAGCAAGGAAAATAAGGTTTGTACCAAAAGTAAACCAAAAAGGATGCAAGACGAAAGTCCGGGAGGCAAGGCGCACAACCGGGAGCCTCGAAAACTAGTCTGCGAGCACCAAAAGTGGTTTACGACCACAAAAGTGGTCTCCCGAACCACAGTGTCCTTCTGGGCAGAGGCAACAAGGTGTGGTTCAAAAATCATGCCAAATGGAGAACGTTAAGCGGTCTCGAGACGAGGCGCGCGGTCGAAGGCTCCGAAAATCGGAAACTAGTCTCCAAGCGGGAAAAGTGGTCTACAAGACCTCTCCCTTCCTCCAGGGAAGAGAAACACGGCTTGGTCCGCAAACCGAGCCGAAACACAAAGAGTTCAGAGACCCGGGGGCAAGGCATTCAGCCGAAAACTCTGAAATCTCGAAACGAGCACAACATGCGCAATCACCGAGCACTCAATCGATGACGTCTGAGTCTTAACGTTAGTCAAAAATAGGGTATCTATAGCTGCCCCTCTTTGACAGAACTTGGAAGTCAAGAAGTGACGGGAGTGAATGTCAAGGCCCAGGGACGACCCATTTTTGGCAAGGCCGAAGACTTAGACAAACAGGCAAGATAACAAAGAGATGCGCCCGTAGGCTGGGGCAAAATGTAAAAGACATGCACAAAGTCGAACATGACTTATGATCATGCAAAGAAAACTGTAATGAAGCAATTATACAAAATAAATGCAACAGTTTAAGCAAGCGAATAAGAAATAACAATCTCACAAATGCCAACATAAAGGATGTAAGAAAATTATGCAATCTTAGCGAGCATGTGTGATAGATACACTACGTGAGCATGTGTGATAGATACACAAAGCGAGCGTGTGATAGATACACAAAGTGAGCGTAGTGTGATAGATACATGTGGGAGCCGAATAGATGGCTAAATCGGAAGGGGCATGTTTTAGTACTGACACTAGTCGGTCGTCCAACAGATATTAATCGGCCCCATCCTGCAAGACTAGGATGGGCCGAATACGATATGTAAGCCGACTAAGCCGATTAAAAAAGATCGTTGGGGGCCGAATATAAGAACGGGTAATGATTGAAAACTAAGCCCAGGCCCCGAGGCCTCACGAGGAACAGATATAAATAAAGAAGCAGCGTTCTTGGAATGGTATGTAAAAAAAACACTTCACTAAATTTAATAAACAAGCTTTCTTGAGGAGAAGAACTGACTTGCCCGTTGGAGTGCTAATCCCGGCACCCCCGATCGGAGTATTTGTCTTTGCAGGTGACTAGCTGAGTATCAAGAGTGTCTCCCAGGATCTGAAGAGTATTTCCAAAACCACTTCCCCACTATTGGCGCCGTCTGTGGGAATACTCAAATACATCCATGGAAGGCGTGACGCAAGATCCTCCGATAGCCACCGACGAGACCACACAGAGAGACGACATCACCCCGGCAGACTTGCTCGGGAAGGAAACCATCGCTGCGAGACGCGCCTTGAATTTTGACTCACCAACGACTTCAGCGCAGGAGACGATACAAGCCATCATAGAACAAGCTAAACAGAATGAGCAAAGGCTGGAAAATATGCTCGCAGAAAATGAACGCCTCCGACAAGATTTGGCCCTGGAAGTAGCAAAATCCAAAGAAGCCGCGCGCCAAGACCCCGAACGACCCATGAGGGCAGGTAAACAACAACCTCGAGCCCGACCAAGGGAAACTGATAGCGACTCCAATTCATTATCCACGGAGCATAACAAGGGACGCTCAGACACTTCCAGCTCCTCTGAAAAAAGCCCACACATAAGGAACAAGCGCAGAAGAAGCAGTTCAGACGAAGAGGACCGGCACGATCCTTTTATCTGACGAATTGCGAGGGCGGCCCTACCCAAGAAGTTCAAAGCTCCATCATTTACTCTCTACGACGGAAAATCAGACCCCACTGACCATATACGTCACTACAAGCAGGCCATGACGTTGCATGTAGATAACGAAGCCCTCATGTGCCGAATATTCCCTAGCAGTTTGGGGCCACTAGCTGTCAGATGGTATTACAAGTTGGAGTCGGCTTCGATTAGAAGTTTCCATCAATTGCAAAAATCCTTCAGGGCCAGGTTCATCACCAACGAGGTACAGCCGAAACAGGCCGACTCCCTCTGGGCTATGCAAATTCAACCGGGAGAAACGCTGAGAGCATATTCGGCGCGATATTGGGAGTGCTTCAATCTCGTTGACCACGCTTGCAACGACTCCATGGACGTCACCGCCTTCAAAATGGGACTACATCTCGACAAAGGTTTCTTAACTCCTTGACCAGAAGACCCCCCAAAACAGTCTGGGCGTTGATGAAGAAAGTCGAAGAGTATTGCAAAGTGGAAGACGATGCCCTGAGGATCAAAGCTAGACAAGCGTCCACCAAATCGGGACCTCTTGATATTGCTCAGCCAATAAGCTCCATGCCACCTCAGAGCCCCGAGCCACGACAACGTGCTAAACGAGACAAAAGGCGAGACTCCCGCCGATCGAGTGATCAATGCTCCCACCTGACGAATGAGCAATTGCAAGTCGACAGTAGGCGCTCGAGGCGCGCTGACAAAAAGTACACGGAACTGTCAGAGCCAAACATCGCTGTAATGACCAAAATCCAACACCTTCCATTCTTCAAATGGCCGTCAAAGATGGTGGGGCCACCCGAAACACGACAAAGAGACCGGAGGTGCGAATATCACAAAGATCACGGGCACAAAACAGAGAGTTGCTACGCATTAAAAGATCACCTGGAAGAACTAGTGCAAGACGGCCGACTGCAGTAGTATGTGAAACAGGGAAAGCCAACCAAGACATTAGCAATAAGGCAGGATTCTCTCCCACTTGGCGTGATCCACGTAATTTACAGCCTGCCTACACTCCTGGCCATGCACACAATTCGATCGCACCCAACTTTACAGGGGTGCCGTATTTCGACTGGTCGGTCCGAAGAAGCTTCGACAATTGCCTTCAACGACTCCGACCTCAATGACGCAACGGCTTCCCACATTGATCCGTTGGTCATTGGACTACGCATAAACCGGTCATTATTGAACGAATCCTCATAGATCCAGGGAGTAGTTCAGAGGTCATGTACTATCAAACTTTCATCAAGCTCGGCCTCAACGAGGCGGATCTATCTCCGCCACCCATCGTCGGCTTTTAATATCGAACCCGAATACCCATTGGGCAAGGTCACATTACTGCTCGGCGGGGTCCAGAATGGTCGGCGGAATTTCGTCGAAGCTCCCATCGCCGTATAATGCCATAATGGGAAGAACCTGGCTACATATCATGAAGGCCGTCCCAAGCACCTACCATCAGATCCTGCGTTTCCCAACAACCCACGGCATTGAAGAAATACGTGGTTCCCCCCAATCGGCACAAGCAGAGTTCTGATGAAAACCCTATCACTGACCCGATCTGTGGGCTCTGATACCTGTAAATATATTTCGCCTCTGCAATATGAACTATTTTTCCTCAAAGCCGAAAATCATATGTCGATTCCCAGTGGGGCACATACCAGGATTGGCCAAATTAAGTCTCCGGATTCGGAGCGCCCTTCGTGGATATCATGATTGGCCAAATTAAGTCTCCAGATTCGGAGCCCCCTTTGGCGCATGTCGCCTTAGGGCCAATTAAGTCTCCGGATTCGGAGCGCCCTTCGTAGATATCACAATTGGCCAAATTAAGTCTCCGGATTCGGAGCCCCCTTTGGCGCAGGCCGCCTTAGGGCCGATTAAGTCTCTGGATTCGGAGCGCCCTTCGTGGATATCACGATTGGCCAAATTAAGTCTCCGGATTCGGAGCCCCCTTTGGCGCATGTCGCCTTAGGGCCGATTAAGTCTCCGGATTCGGAGCGCCCTTCGTGGATATCACGATTGGCCAAATTAAGTCTCCGGATTTGGAGCCCCCTTTGGCGCATATCGCCTTAGGGTCGATTAAGTCTCCGGATTCGGAGCGCCTTTCGTGGATATCACGATTGGCCAAATTAAGTCTCCGGATTCGGAGCCCCCTTTGGCGCATGACGCCTTAGGGCCGATTAAGTCTCCGGATTTAGAGCGCCCTTCGTGGATATCACGATTGGCCAAATTAAGTCTCCGGATTCGGAGCCCCCTTTGGCGCATGTCGCCTTAGGGCCGATTAAGTCTCCGGATTCGGAGCGCCCTTCGTGGATATCACGATTGGCCAAATTAAGTCTCCGGATTCGGAGCCCCCTTTGGCGCATGTCGCCTTAGGGCCGATTAAGTCTCCGGATTCGGAGCGCCCTTCGTGGATATCACGATTGGCCAAATTAAGTCTCCGGATTCGGAGCCCCCTTTGGCGCATGTCGCCTTAGAGCTGATTAAGTCTCCGGATTTGGAGCGCCCTTCGTGGATATCACGATTGGCCAAATTAAGTCTCTGGATTCGGAGCCCCCTTTGGCGCATGTCGCCTTAGGGCCGATTAAGTCTCCAGATTCGGAGCCCCCCCTTTGGCGCATGACGCCTTAGGGCCGATTAAGTCTCCGGATTCGGAGCGCCCTTCGTGGATATCACGATTGGCCAAATTAAGTCTCCGGATTCGGAGCCCCCTTTGGCGCATGTCGCCTTAGGGCCGATTAAGTCTCCGGATTCGGAGCGCCCTTCATGGATATCACGATTGGCCAAATTAAGTCTCCGAATTTGGAGCCCCCTTTGGCGCATGTCGCCTTAGGGCCGATTAAGTCTCCGGATTCGGAGCCCTCCCCTTTGGCGCATGACGCCTTAGGGCCGATTAACTCTCCGGATTCGGAGCGCCCTTCGTGGATATCATGATTGGCCAAATTAAGTCTCCGGATTCGGAGCCCCCTTTGGCGCATGTCGCCTTAGGGCCGATTAAGTCTCCGGATTCGGATCACCCTTTGTGGATATTACGATTGGCCAAATTAAGTCTCTGGATTCGGAGCCCCCTTTGGCACATATCGCCTTAGGGCCGATTAAGTCTCCGGATTCGGAGCCCCCCCTTTGGCGCATGACGCCTTAGGGCCGATTAACTCTCCAGATTCGGAGCTCCTTTCGTGGATATCACGATTGGCCAAATTAAGTCTCCGGATTCGGAGCCCCCTTTGGCGCATGCCGCCTTAGGGCCGATTAACTCTCCGGATTCGGAGCGTCCTTCGTGGATATCACGATTGGCCAAATTAAGTCTCCGGATTCGGAGCCCCCTTTGGCGCATGTCGCCTTAGGGCCGATTAAGTCTCCGTATTCGGAGCGCCCTTCGTGGATATCACGATTGGCCAAATTAAGTCTCGGTCGACGGCCCTTTGCTATGCCGCCTTTACGGCCGATTAAGTCTCCGGATTCGGAGCACCCTTCGTGGATATCCCGATTGGCCAAATTAAGTCTTCGGATTCGTAGCCCCCTTTGGCGCATGCCTCCTTAGGGCCGATTAAGTCTCCGGATTCAGAGCGCCGTTCGTGGATATTACGATTGGCCAAATGAAGTCTCCGGATTCGGAGCACCCTTTGGCGCATGCCGCCTTAGGGCCGATTAAGTCTCCGGATTCGGAGCCCCCCCCTTTGGCACATGACGCCTTACGGCCGATTAAGTCCCCGAATTTGAAGCCGATTAATCTCATTAAGGCCAAATGGGCCCTGGGTTCAGGAACGGATCATACGGTGCTAAGTGCTAATCGCGTCTCTGAATCCGGAGCAAACGTTGGCACGAACAAAAGATATTGATAATTGATCCTATGTAACATACTAGAACAGATCATGCATTCGAAGTAATGAGCTTTAGTACACAAGCAAAATTCAGAATAAGACGCAAATAGGGTTAACATAGAACCATTTATTTGATTAAACAGTTGTTACATAAATACAACCCGCATTCGAACATTACAATATCGAAAGCAAAAAAGGGGACAAAACGCGCCGGTAAAGTAGTATTGCCGGATCGACGACCGTCGCCCTAAACCCCTCCGCGGCGTGCACTACCTTGAACCCATTTTGCTTAAGCCCACGACTTGCATAACGCCAAACTGCCTCTAACACCATTGACAATGTCAAGGCCAAGATCCATGATAAGGAAGAATGAACTTGACAGTTGTTGACTCTCCTTTCGGGGTGATCTGCTTCGACGACTTGGAGACTCACAGATCTCAAGCCCTTCGCTTGGAGACTCACAGAACTCAAGCCCTTCGGATGACCTAACTCCCTCACGGATAGGTTTCCTGCCGCAAACCATCTCAACACCAAACTTGATCGAAAGTTGAGCCTCTATAACCAAAATCACCATCCCAGACAAAGAATGATGAGTCAAATGGGATTATTGGTGCGAAGCGCCCACTCCTTTTTATTCTTAGCAACGACCGCGATCTCGAGGTCCCAATCCCGAGAGAATTTTACTAACTCCCAAAAACGCATTGGTTGAATAAAACAAGCGTCGATTGACATTCGCCACGACCGCCATCATGACGGCAGGCCGAAACGCGCGTTGGCTGGGCCAAAGCGAAATAGCTTTATTAAAGCCGGTCGACCAAATATTCACATGCCGATCACCGTCGACTAGCCCATTAATCCAACTGCTCAAGCGTCAATACGCTCACCCAAATCAAAGACAAATGGCCGTTGAAATAGCCTCAATAAAACCCTAACGATGCGGGCGTGACTACCCATGTGCTTGAATCTTGTCGATAGGCCCGCTTCTTGCGGCGATTAACGCTATTATCCGGTCGGGCAATATTTAGACATTCAAACATTTAAGCAACACGAAATACACATATGCCGAATATGAATGACAACGAAACAGTCATAATGAAACAATCTTTATTCAATAAAACAATAAGTTACATAGTTTTGAACACGCCCTGCGTTCCAATCTTACAACTATAAAGTTCATACGGCGCCACCCTCATCCTCACTCTTCTCAATCTCAAAGGCACACAACGGAAAATCTTTACTCCTGTAGCGTGGTGATGCCGAATCAATTCCCGATGCTCGAAGAGCTTTTGCGGCTTGAGATGCCTTGATCCAACCGTGCTTGAACCCGCGGTTTTCACATCGGCATACTTCTTCAGCCAGTGTTTCCCTGGTTTTCTCGATTCCCACCTTTCGGCCCTCATGGAAACCTTTTTCATAGGCCCTCCCCTTCGCACTCTCTATTGCGAACATACTAGCCGTCTCTCGATCGGCAAGTGCGAAGCTGATAAGCCGACTCGTAACCCTCTCTTCCACAATTGGGTTCGTGTGCGCGATGGGTTGTGCCTGAGCCGCCTTGGTCTTCCTTAGTTCCCGCTCGGCCGCCTCCACGCGGGCCTCCAAACTTCGAATACGTTCGTTTTTCTTCTCCATCTCTTGACGGGCAGCGCGCAGATGCATGTCGACTTTGTAAGCAGCGTAATGCCCCTTCACTGCGCCGTGAATGCCCTCGCGAAACACCTCGTAATCTTGTCGACCCAGCATTGATTTCTGAACCTCAGGCGGAAATATTTGTCGAGCAAAGTCGACCGCTACATCTGGGTCTCGAACGATCGAATCCGCCTCTGTCATGGGTCTATTCTTCATGAATACCGCAAAGCTTAATGGGCATGGTTTCGCGTCGGACCTCCCCTCGACTCGGGACTGTGGAGCCTTACCCTCGATCGCTTTTTCTACTGGGCGATCTCTCATGACGCCGGGAGACTGATGCCTCTCTCGACCCCTGACACTCCTACTTCTTGCCCGCGAGGGTTCACCACCTCGATTCATATCTCTGCCAAGCTCAGCTAGGGTCTTCGCTTCTCCTTTGCTGTTAAAGAAAAGTCGGTTCGACATTCGTGCAATTAGTCTTCCCCCAAGAGCTCAGTTCAGTTGTCTACCAAGCTCATAAAGGTCAGACGTTTCTCATTTATCCATCACAGAGGCAAGACGCTCGAGGCAATCTCATTAATTGAGATCTGAATCGCCCGACGCCGCTAAGTCGACGACCTGCACGATTCTACCATAATCACGGACCGGCGGGGTGAGATTCACCAATCTATCCTCCGATACTCTAAACTCTCGAATTGACAGCTCATAATTTGAAATCTATCCTGCTCAATTACCCGACCCTCGACCATAAGGACCGCTGGGCAAGGCAGATTCACCAATCTATCTGGTTCAGATACCCCAGCCGGCTCTCGAATTGACAGTTCATAATTTGAAATCTATCCGGCTCAAGTACCCCAGCCGACCCTCGATCCTGCAAGGACCGCCTGGGGCAAGGGCAGATTCACCAATCTATCCAGCTCAGATACCCTAGTCAGCATGAGAAAGACGAACCCATATTGATACTCGCAAGGACCGCCTGGGGCAAAAGCAGATTCACCAATCTATCCGGCTCAGATACCCCAGCCGACTCTCGAATTGACAGTTCATAATTTGAAATCTATCCGGCTCAAGTACCCCAGCCGGCCCTCGACCCCGCAAGGACCGCCTGGGGCAAGGGTAGATTCACCAATCTATCCGGCTTAGATACCCCAGTCGGCATGAGAAAGATGAACCCATATTGACACTAAGCAACAATTTTACACAAAGAATTTTACGCAAAAGGCTATGGTGAACAAGAAGTAACAAAAGGCATTAGAAAGACGAACCCATATTGATATTCAGTCCCTAAAAGCTGAACTCAGCAACAATTTTACACAAAGAAGACGAATCCATATTGACACAGGATATTCAATCCCTAAAAGCTGAAACTCAGCAACAGTTTTACGCAAAGTAGCAAAAGGCTTTGAGCCAAACTCAGCAAAATGTTTCATTAACATAATCACACAAATTGTGCACAAGAAGTAGTGACATTACAAGGAAATGTTCATTAATAAATTGCGTACATGTCACACCCCAAACTTGCCCCTAAAAGTTTGGGCATGATCTAAACAGAAAAGGACACCTAACCTGATTTCATTTAGGGGCCTGACCGGAAGCTGCACTAATAAGTGATAAAAACTAGAAACTATGTCATCCATTGAGCTACTAAATTATGCCAGGATCATAAACATCTCATGGAACAAGTACGGCAAAAGTCAAAATACGTTTGCGAGTTAGTTAGTTACATGCCTCCACAAAGCCAACCCCGAGGTGGGGTATACAACAAAAATATTAAGTACATGACAACTTAAATCAAAAGTAAAAGAGTAAGCCATCATCTAATGAACTCCACAAAAGGAGGGTTCCGATCCAAAGCTTGGCTGTGCCTAGGCTGACAAAAGTATGACGATGCTGGGTTATGGTCGACCTCCTGGTTGGTTGCCTACAGAAACAGACAGAACACAGGGTGAGCTAAGCTCAGTGAACAATAGTACTGGTATGCATGTAAACATAATTAATGCTGAAATCATGTAATCAGTCTGTCTTCGTATAGCTTGCTGGGACAATGTAATCGGTTCATACTATTCACATTTTGGCCCCTGGCCTAAGAACTTCACACATTCAGAAAAGAGTCCTTGGGTTCATAATTTACAGTTCATCACATAGACCTTTGGTTCCTTTGATTCACAAACTCACAATTGCATAAGTTCAGATTTTCACACATCGCCCTTGGCCTCATACTTTCACAAAAGGCTCGTAGCCACATGAATTCACAAATGGCTCTAAGCCACATTAATTCACAAATGGCTCTAGGCCACATTAGTTCACAAATTCACAATTTCCTTGGCACAGCCCAAGAGTCACAAGATGTCACATATGACGTATATGGCTTCACAACCTTTTTGATGTTTTCATCATTTCATATTGTGTCTATATATCTTGTACTCTCACAAGTTTGACAACGAAATTTGTAACATCAATACATAATCACATAATCACCACGTTAATAATAGATGGAGTACAGGTACATTAAGGTACTATTACTCACAGTGATGTGTTGGCGTGCTAGTACCTTCGGAAGTGTGCCCTGTACACAATCATTCTTAAATATTAGTTTTCCTTTCGTTCATACGAATATATAATCAGTTCAACGTCATCAAAACAAATATTCTAACAAGACCAGAGGGTACAACACATAAAATAGAGCAACACAGAATTTTTCCTGAAAATTAGTCCTCCGCTCGAGCGCCACTTTGGCAGCCGGCGTAAAGCTAATACCATGAACATCCGAGAGGGTGAATTTTGCTCGGCGGGATACTCTCGCCGGCGTCTGTAATTTAAAAGCTTCTTTGAAAGAGTGATTTTTCCGCTCAAGCGGAATACTCTCACTTCGGCGGACTAGGCGACTTCAACCCTGTTTTTCCTCTATTTGAGCCCTACTTTGATATTCAAACCTTAATCTCTCAATTACAACCATAATTAAGGATTACCTTAGTCCCAAATCTAATTAAACACACAATTATCTGACAGATATATTGATTCTTTCCACAAAATTGAGATGATTGACAAGATTAGGAACTTAAACAAGCCATCTCTCTCAAGTTCTTCATGTTCTTGAGCCATAGCACATGATCCATAACACCTAAATTAAGTGTCAAAAGAATCAATTGGTGGAAACCCTCATAATTCAAACATAAAGCATACATGAATCAAACAAAACACATGAATTACAACTCTTAAGTTGCCATAACAAGGAGGTCTTGGGCTTACCTTGAATTGACTCCCAACTTTTAACAATTTGCCAAAATTCCTTGTTGAATCCCTTATTCCCCAATTTCTCTTCTTTACCTCCTCTTATTTCCTCTCCCAAAATGGTACCCACGTTTTTTTATCAAGATCAAGAAGTCTTAACAATATATATATGGTCATAGGTAAAGCATATAAGACAAAAATGAATCGTTTTATCGTTCCAAAATTGAAATTTCGCAAACATGCTTAATATTACCTAAAAATTATGCTGATCACAAATATATAATCATTTTCAGATAATTAAACCGTTAAGGCTTCCAATTCCTATGTTAATGCTCTAATAATAACAGAGACTTTCTTACCTAACAGATAATGTTCAATTCATAAAGTATCAACTCATAGGACATATATACTTAACTTACATTCTCATGCAGTTTCACATTAACTATTTGAAAGCACCGAATAAAGACTAAAATATAGCAGAATCACATACGAGGGTGGGGTTATTACACTCTCCCCCCCTTAAAAAGTTTGGTCCCCCAAACTTGCTTTTACCTCAAAACGGAAACAAAGACGGATACTGTTGTTGCATATCCTCTTCTTTTTCCCAAGTAGCTTCAGTTCCATAATGTTCTTGCCACTCTACCTTTACCATTGGAATTTCTCGATTGCGTAATGGCTTCACTTGTCGCTCTACAATTCGAAGTGGTCTATCTTCATAGCTTAATTTATCATCTAGCACAATTTGATTATAATCTATGATATGAGATGGATCTGATAGGTATCCTCGAAGCATGGAAACATGGAATACATTATGTACTTGACTCATGCTTGGCGGAAGAGCCACTTGGTAAGCTACTGGACCCACTCTTTCTAGAATTTGGAAAGGGCCAACATACCGGGGTGTTAGTTTACCCTTTTCCCCAAATCTTGGATGTCCCTTCAACGGGGTGACTTTCACGAACACATAACTACCCACTTCAAATGCCAAATCCCTTAAATGCATTATCTGCATAGCTCTTACCTTTGCTTTGTGCGTTTTCAACCTCTCACGGATAGTTTTAACCTTTTCGTTGTTATTTGCACAATTTCAGGACCCAACAATGCCCTATCTCCAACTTCAGCCCAACATACAGGGAAACGACACGGTCTTCCATATAGGGCTTCATAAGGTGCCATTTCAATGCTCGAATGGTAACTATTATTGTAGGCGAACTCTATCAACGGTAGATGGGTTTTCCAGCTTTCTTGAAAATCCAATACACACAATCGGAGCATATCTTCTAAAGTTTGTATTGTTCTCTCAGATTGACCATCCGTCTGAGGGTGAAAAGCGGTGCTGAACTTAAGTTCGGTACCCATAGCCCCCTGTAAACTTTGCCAAAATCTTGAAACAAATTTGGGATCCCTATCTGACACAATTGACACTGGAACACCATGAAGCCTTACAATTTCATTCATATACAGTACTGCAAGCTTATCTGCATTATATTGAGTCTTTACAGGCAAGAAGTGAGCAGACTTAGTTAACCGGTCCACAATGACCCAAATCGAATTTATACTTCGAGGAGTCCTCGGTAACCCTACAACGAAATCCATGGTCAAATGCTCCCATTTCCATTCCGGGATTGGAAGGGGTTGTAATAACCCTGCTGGTCTTTGATGTTCTGCTTTTACTTGTTGACATTGTAGACACTTAGAGACAAATTCCGCGATCTCCTTTTTCATATTTGGCCACCAAAAATTTTGTTTTAAGTCTCGGTACATTTTAGTACTTCCCGGGTGTATTGAAAATCTCGAGGCGTGTGCTTCTTCTAGCAACTTCTGCTTAAGCTCCAATACATTGGGGACACATATTCGACTTTGAAATTTTAATCCCGACTCTCGAATCGAACCCCGCTTTTGGTTTTGCCTCTAACTCATCATAGATGTTCATTAAAGTCTCATCTTCCGTTGATGTAACTGATCTCTTCCAACAAGGTGGGTTGAGCTCTTCTTCTTTGCTAGTATGGCCCCCTGTTCACGTACCACAAGATCCATATTCATCGCATCCAATTCGATCCTCAACTCCTTTCTTTCCACTAGTAAATTTGCCACGTCCCCCATATTCTTCCGACTAAGCGCATCTGCCACCGTATTAGCTTTACCAGGATGATATTGGATCTGCAGGTCATAATCCTTAATCAACTCAAGCCATCGCCGCTGTCGGATGTTCAACTCCCTCTGGGTAAACAGGTACTTAAGACTTTTATGATCAGTGTAAACTTCGCAGGTTGTACCGTAAAGATAGTGCCGTCATATCTTCAAAGAAAAAACTACTGCCGCTAGTTCAAGATCGTGTGTGGGATAATTCTTCTCGTGGGGTTTCAGTTGTCGAGAAGCATAGGCAATAACCCTTCCGTTTTGCATTAGTGCACAACCAAGCCCCTTGTACGAAGCATCACTGTAAATCACGAATCCTTCAGTACTGGATGGTAAGGCCAGAACCGGTGCTGTAGTCAATCTTGTCTTTAGTTCTTGGAAAGCAGATTCTCGCTCCTCTGACCATTCAAACGTAACCCCTTTTCGTGTCAGTTGGGTAAGTGGCACAGCAATTTTGGAGAAATTTTGAACAAACCTCCTATAGTATCCAGCTAATCCCATAAAACTTCGCACCTCAGTTACATTAGTAGGAGTTGGCCAATTTACAATTGCTTCAATTTTGTGTGGATCAACAGAGACTCCTTCCTTTGTCACTACATGCCCCAGAAATGCCACCTCTTGTAGCCAGAATTCACATTTCTTTAGCTTTGCGTACAGTTTCCTTTCCCGGAGTGTTTGAAGAATTAAGCGGAGATGATCTTCATGAGCCTCTGCACTTTTTGAGTATATAAGAATGTCATCGATAAAGACCACCACAAACTCATCCAAATAGGGCTTGAAAACACGATTCATTAAATCCATAAATGCTGCTGGCGCGTTTGTAACTCCGAAGGGCATAACCAAAAATTCATAATGCCCATACCGGGTTCGAAAAGCTGTCTTCTCCACATCTTCGGCTTTAACTTTCAACTGATGGTAGCCAGACCGTAAATCAATTTTTGAGAATACTTGTGCCCCTTGTAACTGGTCAAACAAGTCATCAATCCGTGGTAAGGGGTACTTATTCTTAATTGTCACCTTGTTCAGTTCCTTATAATCGATACATAACCGAAGTGTTCCATCCTTCTTTTTCACAAACAACACTGGCGCACCCCAAGGAGATACACTTGGGCAGATAAATCCCTTATCAAGCAGCTCCTGTAATTGAATCTTTAACTCTTTCATTTCGGCTGGTGACATCCTATATGGAGTCTTAGAGATGGGTTGGGTTCCAGGCGTCACTTCAATTATAAACTCGATTTCTCGGTTTATTAACTGACCCGGCAATTCATCGGGAAACACATCCGGAAATTCACGAACCACTGGGATCACATCAATATCCCCATTCATCCCTTGCTCTTCTAAAACACTACATAAATACCCCTGACAGCCTTTTCGCATTAAATTATAAGCCTTCACGGCAGATATCAGATAAGGTGGTGAAATCACTTCCTGCCCTTGAATCATAGACTCTGACTTCCCTGGAGGAGAAAAATTAATTTGCTTAGTCACACAGTTTATAGTTGCGCCATAATCATTTAGCCAATCCATCCCCAGAATAACATCAAAATAGGTCATATCGAGGGGCACTAAATTAGCATACACTCGAATCTCCCCAAGTTGAAGTTTACAAGCTAGATATATAGTAGCACAAATCATAAACTCTCCCAAGGGGGAGGACACACACAACATGTAAGGCAGGTTTTCTTCAGTTTTATCTAAATTAGGAGCAAAGAGTTTCGACACAAAAGAGTGAGTGGAGCCAAAATCAAACAATACATGCGCAGATTGTCCATAAACAGTAAATGTACCTAACACCACTGTTGCTGTGTTTCGCACATCACCTGGAACCAAAGCGAACACCCTCCCTTGCCTTGCAGTATCTTTGTTATTACTGGGTTTGACAGCCGCCTTCGCATTGGGGGTTGGTGACCCCACAGAGCTTGTAGTAGATCTATTGCCCTTTTGTTGAGCCCATTGTGGGAAATCCCTTACCAAATGCCCCGTTTTCCCACATTTAAAACATGCTCCAGTCTTCCAGTGACAAATCCCTCGATGTTGCCTTCCACAGTCTGAACACACCGGAGTGACATTTTGAGTAGAAGTGGTGGTCTTGGCGTTTCTCTGGTGTGCTTCTCGGGTGGAGTAACGGATCCCTTTGCCCATTGGTTGTTCTGTCTCTTCCCTTTCCACTCGGAAATCCGATTCTGGGCCGCAAGGTTTCCTTCTGCGATAACAGCCCTTTCTAACACCTCAACGTATGTAGGTAGTTTTAACATATTGACCCGGTCTAAAATTGCACCCCGCAATCCCACTTCAAATTTTTGTGGCTTCTTATAGTCTGTATCTACCATATGAGGCGAACCGAGCCGATTCTGCAAATTGAGCCGTGATTCACAACGGACTTACTTCCTTGTCGAAGAGTTTCAAATTCTGTCACTTTCTTGTCTCTCATGCTTTGGGGAAAATATTTGTCATAAAACAATTCTAGAAATCTTTCCCAGTGTAATCCTGGATGTACCGTCCGTGTAAGCATCCACCATCTTTGTGCCTCATCCTCAAGAGTGAAAGCAGCTAATTGTACCTTCTGAGCTTCAGTGCAAGGAAAGACCTCAAATAGTTTCTCAATCCCCAATACCCATGCCTCCGCTTTCATCGGTTCTATTCCTCCTTTGAAGACTGGCGGTTTCATCTTTTTAAACTCTTTCATAAGGGTAATGGTTCGGTCTTCAGCATGGTGATCAGGTACCACCGGTGGAGGTATTGGTGGTGGTGGCGGTTGTTGTTGCGGCTCCTGTTGTTGTTGTTGTTGCCGTAGGGTCTCAGCCATCTCCATAATCATCCTCTCCATCCTATCCAACCGCGCAGATGTAGCGTCTTCCGGCTCATCTGTCCTTGTTCTCACCATTTCTGCATAACAGTCAGTTATAGGCAAAAAGCATAATTCAAAATTGTTAGCGTTATCAGAGGACACTTAGCGTTGCCATCGCTCTTAAACATGCAAAATGTCTAAAGTTCTAGACACCCTAAGCTCAATGGATCCGTGTGTGAGATAGCAACTCGTGCTCTGATACCACTTGTCACACCCCAAACTTGCCCCTAAAAGTTTGGGCATGATCTAAACAGAAAAGGACACCTAACCTGATTTCATTTAGGGGCCTGACCGGAAGCTGCACTAATAAATGATAAAAACTAGAAACTATGTCATCCATTGAGCTACTAAATTATGCCAGGATCATAAACATCTCATGGAACAAGTACGGCAAAAGTCAAAATACGTTTGCGAGTTAGTTAGTTACATGCCTCCACAAAGCCAACCCCGAGGTGGGGTATACAACAAAAATATTAAGTACATGACAACTTAAATCAAAAGTAAAAGAGTAAGCCATCATCTAATGAACTCCACAAAAGGAGGGTTCCGATCCAAAGCTTGGCTGTGCCTAGGCTGACAAAAGTATGACGATGCTGGGTTATGGTCGACCTCCTGGTTGGTTGCCTCTGAAGCGAGCGAGAACACGGTGAGCTAAGCTCGATGAACAATAATCTTGGTATGCATATAAACATAATTAATCTTTGAAATCATGTAATCGATCATCTTCGTATAGCTTGGGACAATGTAATCGGTTCATATTATTCACATTTTGGCCCTCGCCTAAGAACTTCACACATTGAAAAAGAGTCCTTGGGTTCATAATTTCTGATTCATCACATAGACCTTTGGTTCCTTTGATTCACAAACTCACAATTGCATAAGTTCAGATTTCACACATCGGCCCTTGGCCTCATACTTTCTAAAAGGCTCGTAGCCACATGAATTCTAAATGGCTCTAAGCCACATTAATTCTAAATGGCTCTAGGCCACATTAGTTCTAAATTCACAATTTCCTTGGCATGACCCAAGAGTCACAAGATGTCACATATACCGTATATGGCTTCACAACCTTTTTGATGTTTTCATCATTTCATATTGTGTCTATATATCTTGTACTCTCACAAGTTTGACAACGAAATTTGTAACATCAATACATAATCACATAATCACCACGTTAATAATAGATGGAGTACAGGTACATTAAGGTACTATTACTCACAGTGATGTGTTGGCGTGCTAGTACCTTCGGAAGTGTGCCCTGTACACAATCATTCTTAAATATTAGTTTTCCTTTCGTTCATACGAATATATAATCAGTTCAACGTCATCAAAACAAATATTCTAACAAGACCAGAGGGTACAACACATAAAATAGAGCAACACAGAATTTTTCCTGAAAATTAGTCCTCCGCTCGAGCGCCACTTTGGCCGCTCGAGCGTAAAGCACAATACCACTGAACATGCTGAGAGGGTGAATTTTGCGCTCGAGCGGGATACTCTCCGCTCGGCGTCTGAATTTCAAAAGCTCTTTGAAAGAGTGATTTTTCGCTCAAGCGGAATACTCTCGCTTCGGCGGACTAGACGACTTCTGAACCCCTGTTTTTCCTCTATTTGAGCCCTACTTTGATATTCAAACCTTAATCTCTCAATTACAACCATAATTAAGGATTACCTTAGTCCCAAATCTAATTAAACACACAATTATCTGACAGATATATTGATTCTTTCCACAAAATTGAGATGATTGACAAGATTAGGAACTTAAACAAGCCATCTCTCTCAAGTTCTTCATGTTCTTGAGCCATAGCACATGATCCATAACACCTAAATTAAGTGTCAAAAGAATCAATTGGTGGAAACCCTCATAATTCAAACATAAAGCATACATGAATCAAACAAAACACATGAATTACAACTCTTAAGTTGCCATAACAAGGAGGTCTTGGGCTTACCTTGAATTGACTCCCAACTTTTAACAATTTGCCAAAATTCCTTGTTGAATCCCTTATTCCCCAATTTCTCTTCTTTACCTCCTCTTATTTCCTCTCCCAAAATGGTACCCACGTTTTTTTATCAAGATCAAGAAGTCTTAACAATATATATATGGTCATAGGTAAAGCATATAAGACAAAAATGAATCGTTTTATCGTTCCAAAATTGAAATTTCGCAAACATGCTTAATATTACCTAAAAATTATGCTGATCACAAATATATAATCATTTTCAGATAATTAAACCGTTAAGGCTTCCAATTCCTATGTTAATGCTCTAATAATAACAGAGACTTTCTTACCTAACAGATAATGTTCAATTCATAAAGTATCAACTCATAGGACATATATACTTAACTTACATTCTCATGCAGTTTCACATTAACTATTTGAAAGCACCGAATAAAGACTAAAATATAGCAGAATCACATACGAGGGTGGGGTTATTACACTCTCCCCCCCTTAAAAAGTTTGGTCCCCCAAACTTGCTTTTACCTCAAAACGGAAACAAAGACGGATACTGTTGTTGCATATCCTCTTCTTTTTCCCAAGTAGCTTCAGTTCCATAATGTTCTTGCCACTCTACCTTTACCATTGGAATTTCTCGATTGCGTAATGGCTTCACTTGTCGCTCTACAATTCGAAGTGGTCTATCTTCATAGCTTAATTTATCATCTAGCACAATTTGATTATAATCTATGATATGAGATGGATCTGATAGGTATCCTCGAAGCATGGAAACATGGAATACATTATGTACTTGACTCATGCTTGGCGGAAGAGCCACTTGGTAAGCTACTGGACCCACTCTTTCTAGAATTTGGAAAGGGCCAACATACCGGGGTGTTAGTTTACCCTTTTCCCCAAATCTTGGATGTCCCTTCAACGGGGTGACTTTCACGAACACATAACTACCCACTTCAAATGCCAAATCCCTTCGTCTGTTATCTGCATAGCTCTTCTGCCTGCTTTGTGCCGTTTTCAACCTCTCACGGATAGTTTTAACCTTTTCAGTTGTTATTTGCACAATTTCAGGACCCAACAATGCCCTATCTCCAACTTCAGCCCAACATACAGGGAAACGACACGGTCTTCCATATAGGGCTTCATAAGGTGCCATTTCAATGCTCGAATGGTAACTATTATTGTAGGCGAACTCTATCAACGGTAGATGGGTTTTCCAGCTTTCTTGAAAATCCAATACACACAATCGGAGCATATCTTCTAAAGTTTGTATTGTTCTCAGTTGACCATCCGTCGAGGGTGAAAAGCGGTCTTGAACTTAAGTTCGGTACCCATAGCCCCTCAAACTTTGCCAAAATCTTGAAACAAATTTGGGATCCCTATCGACACAATTGACCTTTGGAACACCATGAAGCCTTACAATTTCATTCATATCTGATCTTAAGCTTATCTGCATTATATTGAGTCTTTACAGGCAAGAAGTGAGCAGACTTAGTTAACCGGTCCACAATGACCCAAATCGAATTTATACTTCGAGGAGTCCTCGGTAACCCTACAACGAAATCCATGGTCAAATGCTCCCATTTCCATTCCGGGATTGGAAGGGGTTGTAATAACCCTGCTGGTCTTTGATGTTCTGCTTTTACTTGTTGACATTGTAGACACTTAGAGACAAATTCCGCGATCTCCTTTTTCATATTTGGCCACCAAAAATTTTGTTTTAAGTCTCGGTACATTTTAGTACTTCCCGGGTGTATTGAAAATCTCGAGGCGTGTGCTTCTTCTAGCAACTTCTGCTTAAGCTCCAATACATTGGGGACACATATTCGACTTTGAAATTTTAATCCCGACTCTCCGTAACTGAACCCCAGTTTTGGTTTTGCCTCTAACTCATCATAGATGTTCATTAAAGTCTCATCTTCCAGTTGATGTAACCTGATCTCTTCCAACAAGGTGGGTTGAGCTCTTACTGCTGCTAGTATGGCCCCCTGTTCACGTACCACAAGATCCATATTCATCGCATCCAATTCGATCCTCAACTCCTTTCTTTCCACTAGTAAATTTGCCACGTCCCCCATATTCTTCCGACTAAGCGCATCTGCCACCGTATTAGCTTTACCAGGATGATATTGGATCTGCAGGTCATAATCCTTAATCAACTCAAGCCATCGCCGCTGTCGGATGTTCAACTCCCTCGGGTAGCAGTACTTAAGACTTTTATGATCGTGTAAACTTCGCAGTTGTCTTAGTAAAGATAGTGCCGTCATATCTTCAAAGAAAAACTAGCCGCTAGTTCAAGATCGTGTGTGGGATAATTCTTCTCGTGGGGTTTCAGTTGTCGAGAAGCATAGGCAATAACCCTTCCGTTTTGCATTAGTGCACAACCAAGCCCCTTGTACGAAGCATCACTGTAAATCACGAATCCTTCAGTACTGGATGGTAAGGCCAGAACCGGTGCTGTAGTCAATCTTGTCTTTAGTTCTTGGAAAGCAGATTCTCGCTCCTCTGACCATTCAAACGTAACCCCTTTTCGTGTCAGTTGGGTAAGTGGCACAGCAATTTTGGAGAAATTTTGAACAAACCTCCTATAGTATCCAGCTAATCCCATAAAACTTCGCACCTCAGTTACATTAGTAGGAGTTGGCCAATTTACAATTGCTTCAATTTTGTGTGGATCAACAGAGACTCCTTCCTTTGTCACTACATGCCCCAGAAATGCCACCTCTTGTAGCCAGAATTCACATTTCTTTAGCTTTGCGTACAGTTTCCTTTCCCGGAGTGTTTGAAGAATTAAGCGGAGATGATCTTCATGAGCCTCTGCACTTTTTGAGTATATAAGAATGTCATCGATAAAGACCACCACAAACTCATCCAAATAGGGCTTGAAAACACGATTCATTAAATCCATAAATGCTGCTGGCGCGTTTGTAACTCCGAAGGGCATAACCAAAAATTCATAATGCCCATACCGGGTTCGAAAAGCTGTCTTCTCCACATCTTCGGCTTTAACTTTCAACTGATGGTAGCCAGACCGTAAATCAATTTTTGAGAATACTTGTGCCCCTTGTAACTGGTCAAACAAGTCATCAATCCGTGGTAAGGGGTACTTATTCTTAATTGTCACCTTGTTCAGTTCCTTATAATCGATACATAACCGAAGTGTTCCATCCTTCTTTTTCACAAACAACACTGGCGCACCCCAAGGAGATACACTTGGGCAGATAAATCCCTTATCAAGCAGCTCCTGTAATTGAATCTTTAACTCTTTCATTTCGGCTGGTGACATCCTATATGGAGTCTTAGAGATGGGTTGGGTTCCAGGCGTCACTTCAATTATAAACTCGATTTCTCGGTTTATTAACTGACCCGGCAATTCATCGGGAAACACATCCGGAAATTCACGAACCACTGGGATCACATCAATATCCCCATTCATCCCTTGCTCTTCTAAAACACTACATAAATACCCCTGACAGCCTTTTCGCATTAAATTATAAGCCTTCACGGCAGATATCAGATAAGGTGGTGAAATCACTTCCTGCCCTTGAATCATAGACTCTGACTTCCCTGGAGGAGAAAAATTAATTTGCTTAGTCACACAGTTTATAGTTGCGCCATAATCATTTAGCCAATCCATCCCCAGAATAACATCAAAATAGGTCATATCGAGGGGCACTAAATTAGCATACACTCGAATCTCCCCAAGTTGAAGTTTACAAGCTAGATATATAGTAGCACAAATCATAAACTCTCCCAAGGGGGAGGACACACACAACATGTAAGGCAGGTTTTCTTCAGTTTTATCTAAATTAGGAGCAAAGAGTTTCGACACAAAAGAGTGAGTGGAGCCAGAATCAAACAATACATGCGCAGATTGTCCATAAACAGTAAATGTACCTAACACCACTGTTGCTGTGTTTCGCACATCACCTGGAACCAAAGCGAACACCCTCCCTTGCCTTGCAGTATCTTTGTTATTACTGGGTTTGACAGCCGCCTTCGCATTGGGGGTTGGTGACCCCACAGAGCTTGTAGTAGATCTATTGCCCTTTTGTTGAGCCCATTGTGGGAAATCCCTTACCAAATGCCCCGTTTTCCCACATTTAAAACATGCTCCAGTCTTCCAGTGACAAATCCCTCGATGTTGCCTTCCACAGTCTGAACACACCGGAGTGACATTTTGAGTAGAAGTGGTGGTGCTGACGTTTCCTGAATTGTGCTTCTTCGCGGGTGGAGTAACGGATCCCTTTGCCCATTGGTTGTTCTGTCTCTTCCCTTTCCACTCGGAAATCCGATTCTGGGCCGCAAGGTTTCCTTCTGCGATAACAGCCCTTTCTAACACCTCAACGTATGTAGGTAGTTTTAACATATTGACCCGGTCTAAAATTGCACCCCGCAATCCCCCTTCAAATTTTTGTGCCTTCTTATAGTCTGTATCTACCATATGAGGCGCGAACCGAGCCAGTTCTGCAAATTGAGCTTCGTATTCTGCAACGGACTTACTTCCTTGTCGAAGAGTTTCAAATTCTGTCACTTTCTTGTCTCTCATGCTTTGGGGAAAATATTTGTCATAAAACAATTCTAGAAATCTTTCCCAGTGTAATCCTGGATGTACCGTCCGTGTAAGCATCCACCATCTTTGTGCCTCATCCTCAAGAGTGAAAGCAGCTAATTGTACCTTCTGAGCTTCAGTGCAAGGAAAGACCTCAAATAGTTTCTCAATCCCCAATACCCATGCCTCCGCTTTCATCGGTTCTATTCCTCCTTTGAAGACTGGCGGTTTCATCTTTTAAACTCTTTCATAAGGGTAATGGTTCGGTCTTCAAAGATGGTGATCAGTACCACCGGTGGAGGTATTGGTGGTGGTGGCGGTTGTTATTCTTGGCTCTGTTGTTGTTGTTGTTGCCGTAGGGTCTCAGCCATCTCCATAATCATCCTCTCCATCCTATCCAACCGCGCAGGTGTAGCGTCTTCCCACTCCTCTGTCCTTGTTCTCACCATTTCTCGCATAATATCGATTATAGGCAAAAAGCATAATTCAAAATTGTTAGCGTTATCGAGAGGACACTTAGCGTTGCCATCGCTCTTAAACATGCAAAATGTCTAAAGTTCTAGACACCCTAAGCTCAATGGATCCGTGTGAGATAGCAACTCGTGCTCGATACCACTTGTCACACCCCAAACTTGCCCTAAAAGTTTGGGCATGATCTAATGTAAAAGGACACCTAACCTGATTTCATTTAGGGGCCTGACCGGAAGCTGCACTAATAAATGATAAAAACTAGAAACTATGTCATCCATTGAGCTACTAAATTATGCCAGGATCATAAACATCTCATGGAACAAGTACGGCAAAAGTCAAAATACGTTTGCGAGTTAGTTAGTTACATGCCTCCACAAAGCCAACCCCGAGGTGGGGTATACAACAAAAATATTAAGTACATGACAACTTAAATCAAAAGTAAAAGAGTAAGCCATCATCTAATGAACTCCACAAAAGGAGGGTTCCGATCCAAAGCTTGGATGTGCCTAGGCTGACAAAAGTATGACGATGCTGGGTTATGGTCGACCTCCTGGTTGGTTGCCTACAGAAACAGACAGAACACAGGGTGAGCTAAGCTCAGTGAACAATAGTACTGGTATGCATATAAACATAATTAATGCTGAAATCATGTAATCAGTCTGTCTTCGTATAGCTTGCTGGGACAATGTAATCGGTTCATATTATTCACATTTTGGCCCCTGGCCTAAGAACTTCACACATTCAGAAAAGAGTCCTTGGGTTCATAATTTACAGTTCATCACATAGACCTTTGGTTCCTTTGATTCACAAACTCACAATTGCATAAGTTCGTATTTCACACATCGGCCCTTGGCCTCATACTTTCACAAAAGGCTCGTAGCCACATGAATTCACAAATGGCTCTAAGCCACATTAATTCACAAATGGCTCTAGGCCACATTAGTTCACAAATTCACAATTTCCTTGGCACAGCCCAAGAGTCACAAGATGTCACATATGACGTATATGGCTTCACAACCTTTTTGATGTTTTCATCATTTCATATTGTGTCTATATATCTTGTACTCTCACAAGTTTGACAACGAAATTTGTAACATCAATACATAATCACATAATCACCACGTTAATAATAGATGGAGTACAGGTACATTAAGGTACTATTACTCACAGTGATGTGTTGGCGTGCTAGTACCTTCGGAAGTGTGCCCTGTACACAATCATTCTTAAATATTAGTTTTCCTTTCGTTCATACGAATATATAATCAGTTCAACGTCATCAAAACAAATATTCTAACAAGACCAGAGGGTACAACACATAAAATAGAGCAACACAGAATTTTTCCTGAAAATTAGTCCTCCGCTCGAGCGCCACTTTGGCCGCTCGAGCGTAAAGCACAATACCACCGAACATGCTGAGAGGGTGAATTTTGCGCTCGAGCGGGATACTCTCCGCTCGAGCGTACAGAGTAATTCTGAAAAGCTTGCTGAAAGAGTGATTTTTCCGCTCAAGCGGAATACTCTACGCTCGAGCGGACTAGACGACTTCTGAACCCCTGTTTTTCCTCTATTTGAGCCCTACTTTGATATTCAAACCTTAATCTCTCAATTACAACCATAATTAAGGATTACCTTAGTCCCAAATCTAATTAAACACACAATTATCTGACAGATATATTGATTCTTTCCACAAAATTGAGATGATTGACAAGATTAGGAACTTAAACAAGCCATCTCTCTCAAGTTCTTCATGTTCTTGAGCCATAGCACATGATCCATAACACCTAAATTAAGTGTCAAAAGAATCAATTGGTGGAAACCCTCATAATTCAAACATAAAGCATACATGAATCAAACAAAACACATGAATTACAACTCTTAAGTTGCCATAACAAGGAGGTCTTGGGCTTACCTTGAATTGACTCCCAACTTTTAACAATTTGCCAAAATTCCTTGTTGAATCCCTTATTCCCCAATTTCTCTTCTTTACCTCCTCTTATTTCCTCTCCCAAAATGGTACCCACGTTTTTTTATCAAGATCAAGAAGTCTTAACAATATATATATGGTCATAGGTAAAGCATATAAGACAAAAATGAATCGTTTTATCGTTCCAAAATTGAGATTTCGGAAACATGCCTAATATTACCTAAAAATTATGCTGATCACAAATATATAATCATTTTCAGATAATTAAACCGTTAAGGCTTCCAATTCCTATGTTAATGCTCTAATAATAACAGAGACTTTCTTACCTAATGAGATAATGTTCAATTCATAAAGTATCAACTCATAGGACATATATACTTAACTTACATTCTCATGCGCTTCACATTAACTATTTGAAAGCACCGAATAAAGACTAAAATATAGCAGAATCACATACGAGGGTGGGGTTATTACACTCTCCCCCCCTTAAAAAGTTTGGTCCCCCAAACTTGCTTTTACCTCAAAACGGAAACAAAGACGGATACTGTTGTTGCATATCCTCTTCTTTTTCCCAAGTAGCTTCAGTTCCATAATGTTCTTGCCACTCTACCTTTACCATTGGAATTTCTCGATTGCGTAATGGCTTCACTTGTCGCTCTACAATTCGAAGTGGTCTATCTTCATAGCTTAATTTATCATCTAGCACAATTTGATTATAATCTATGATATGAGATGGATCTGATAGGTATCCTCGAAGCATGGAAACATGGAATACATTATGTACTTGACTCATGCTTGGCGGAAGAGCCACTTGGTAAGCTACTGGACCCACTCTTTCTAGAATTTGGAAAGGGCCAACATACCGGGGTGTTAGTTTACTCTTTTCATAAAGTATCAACTCATAGGACATATATACTTAACTTACATTCTCATGCAGTTTCACATTAACTATTTGAAAGCACCGAATAAAGACTAAAATATAGCAGAATCACATACGAGGGTGGGGTTATTACAGTACAAGTTAGTAACCAATTTATACATGAAAACTACCATGAACCAACAAAACTCTACCAAGCAAAAAACTTACAAAAACCAACAAAACCCTACGAAGCAAAAACTTACAAAAACAAAATTAGGAAACGCCTCCCAAATCACTCATCGGTGTCGGATTCGAGTGGCTCAACGTCCACTTGCTCGTAAGGAATTGGCAAATCTGATGTAACCCTAGCGGCAGCAAGGGCTTTGAGCCACCCATGTTTGAACCCCCGATTCTCAAACTTGGGAACTTCATCAACATATTCCATGTAAGCGGCACTTTTTCCCGCCTCGAAAGCATCGGATTCGGCTTTCTCCTTGGCCACCTTCAGCTCCTCTAGCTGAGTCTCCGCCTTGGCAAGTTCGTCATTTGAGAGCTTGAGCGATTCCTCACACGCATTCGCTCTAGCCTCAGCATCAGATCGAAGCTGTTCGGCAGTGCGAGCCCTCTCCTTCTCCGCTTCGGCTTGTGCGCTCTCCATTGCGGCCCTCATTTTTTCAAACTTCGCTCTGCTCTTCTGACCTTCCACTTCAGCTTGCTAATGGTCAATCCTACCAAGAGCATCATGTAGGCGGCGGCCCAAGTCGGCAATCCTGCCGACGGTCTGCAAGAATAAGGGATCATTAGATACCTTTATAAAAAATAAATTCAGAAATAAATATAAGATTCCTACCAGGAGTGCCGACTGCGCAGATAAGGCTACGGCCAAAATATCCGGCACGGCGCAAAAGGCTGCAGTGTCAGCCGGCAAGGAAATCAAAGCCGCCAAGCTCAACGCAACGGCCGGATCCTCAATGGCAGAAGCATTGGAAGAAATCGATGTATCTCTGATCTTTGGCTGAATAACAAAGGGAGCAACCACGTCCGATTCTTCGAGGCGAGGCCGTTTGTCAGAAGGACTAGCTTCCGAACTAGCTTCCCCCTCGGCGCTGCGTTTTTGACCGCACTCCTCCAGAATTTGCCGTTCTTCACTGGCTGGCTGTTCACTCCCTTTTTCCGTTTCCACTGGCGTAACCCGAACCATCCCTTCAATAATGGGCACGGAGGCCTTAGGCAAGCTGGGATCAGATTCGCCGGCCTCGGCTTTTTGTCGAGCATCCATTTGCTCGGCGTTTCTCCTACGCGCCATTTGCGTAAGGCTTTCCTTCGCCATACCTTCGAAGAAATCGCCGGGTAAGTCGCCCAAATTCGCGAAAATGTCTCCTAAGAGACTTCGCCAATTCGACGGATGGTGAAGGCTGATCGAGTCCGGCAGCTTCAAATGCCGAGCGCACGGCCTTGTCAACTTCTTCGGCCTCTTCAGTGAACTCTCCGACTGGATCGGCAACTACTTCTATTATCGGCTCTGCGTCTCGCCCCGAATCAGAATCTTCGAGACCAACTTGCCTAAGGTTCTTGTAGCTGGGGAAGATAAGAGCCGAGAGCTGCTGATCGCCGAATGGAATCGGAATGTTGTCCGCAGCCGAGAACGTGGTATAAGTGGGCTCGTACCGAAGTAAAATGTGGGCGGCTCTCCCCTGTTTTTGCATGTTTGGGCGGCCAAAGTAGTTGAGTGCAATCTTAATATCCCTAAAGACCGCTTCGTCAACGCAAGTCAGAATCTTCTTCAATTTATTACCTGCAAAAGAAGAGTGATTAAGGAAAGAAAGCCGATTAAAAGATAAATCATTAAACACAAGATACTACGTGGCAACCTGGGTCACCCTTATGTCTGGGAATGGGGTCTAGGCGATCTTCGCCTTCAGCGAACTCCCAATTACCTGGGACAGCGACCATTACATCGTCAACCCTCTTACCAGAACTGGCAAGCATAGTCACCAAATGATGGTCAGTATCCTTGGCCTTAAGGAAGTACCGACCAGGCCAGAGGATTTGGCTAAAGCGTAGCAGTGCCGAATGGCCGAAATTTCGAGATCGATCCTAAGACATCGATTCAATTCTATAACACCCATGATGATTCGAAAGAAATTTACATTTGGCTGAGAAGGGATCAGACCCCAATAGCGAAGGACAACCCTAAGTAGTGGATGTAGGGGGAAACGGACTCCGCCTTCCGCTATGGACAGGAGGGGGAATACGATTGTATTCTGATCCTCCCTCTCCATATCCAGAGTACTGTCCGTTACAAGAGTTAGATGGATGTCGTCGGGAATGGAAAAATGTTGCCGGAATCTGGAAATACGACTTTCAGAAAGGAGGTCCTTCAAGTGTTTAGCCATTTCGACGGGGACCCAAGGATTCGCCGAAAGTAAAAATGATAAACAAAAAATAGGGCTACAAAGAAAAGGGAAGAAGACTTACGAAGAGCAGATGAGGCAAAGGTAGACGGATGAAAGTTGCAGAAAACGCGAATGAGAGAAGGGATGCGCGCTGGCGGTTCAAACGTATCAGATGATCGACGAAACGTGCACCAAAAGGGACTGAAGTTTCAAATCGCAATAAATGCGAGAGACGCATGAATGAAGCGGGAAAGCGTAATGATAAACGAAAAGGCGGGCACCTTTTGACATTTTCTGACGCCTTGGGATGTGCGAAGCCGCCCAATCTGTGATGGACTCTTTGAATTCTAAACCAAACATGCCGATTAACTACCATCAATAGGGAGTTCGGGGGGCAATTGTGGGAGCCGAATATATGGCTAAATCGGAAGGGGCATGTTTTAGTACTGACACTAGCCAGTCGTCCAGCAGATATTAATCGGCCCCATCCTGCAAGACTAGGATGGGCCGAATACGATACATAAGCCGACTAAGCCGATTAAAAAAGATCGTTGGGGGCCGAATATAAGAACGGTAATGATTGAAAACTAAGCCCAGGCCCCGAGGCCTCAGGAGGAACATATATAAATAAAGAAGCAGCGTTCTTAGAATGGTATGTAAAAAAAACACTTCACTAAATTTAATAAACAAGCTTTCTTGAGGAGAAGAACTGACTTGCCCGTCGGAGTGCTAATCCCGGCAACCCCGACCGGAGTATTTGTCTTTGTAGGTGACTAGCTGAGTATCAAGAGCGTCTCCCAGGATCTGAAGAGTATTTCCAAAACCACTTCCCCATAATACACTAAGCGAGCGTGTGATAGATACACAAAATGAGTGTGTGATAGATACACAAGGTGAGCGTGTGATAGATACACAAAGTGAGCATAGTGTGATAGATACACAAGGTGAGCATAGTGTGATAGATACACTAAAGGTGAACACAAAGTGTGATAGGTGTACTAAGTGAACAAAGTATGATAGATACACTAAAGGTGAACACAAAGTGTGATAGATGCACTAAGTGAACAAAGTATGATAGATACACTAAATGAATGAAGTGTGATTGATACACTAAATGAAGAGAGTGAAGCGTGATTGATACACTAAGTGAAGAGAGTGTGATTGATACACTAACTGAATGAAGTGTGATTGATACACTAAGTGAGTGAAGTGTGATTGATACACTAAGTGAATGATCTTAAACGGAACTTCTTTGAATGAACCGTACATACAATATCGTGCATGAATGAGAAAGAAACTTGATAGGTACAATGCAATAAAATGCATGATGTTTAAAGAACGCAATAAACAAACATAGCGACGCTTTAGAAAGCATCTTAGGGGATGAGTGGCAATGAACCGCTCTACTCTGACGGGGATCTTCCCTTATGTTCTTTGAACACTTACCTTCAACTCATAGTACGAAGGTCCTGAAATGCTGACAAGTAGCAACATCTGCATATAGAAGCTACGGATGCCGTTTTTCTTTCTGATCATATTTACAACTTTCCCTATTTTCCAACGGGGTGACAGACTAGGTTGGTTCAGTATCCAGAATTGAGGCGTGCACATGCTATCTCAACCTATGGGGCTTCCATACAGATTTCAAGCAGGGGATACACCCATGGGTATTTAAACCAGACTTTAGTCTCGGAAATCCTGAACCTTTGCGTTCTAGGCAACAGCTATTCAAACTCTAGTTTCTACCGTCGCAGTTGGTCCCCTAGGAACTCATCGCAAACACGGCCAACTTCTGATCGCCATTCTGGCATCGAAACAAGCTTGATCTTGAGCTTGAGGTAGAGGCGCACTCATACTTTGGAGCATTGGCAAGACCTGAAGAGGTACACAGGGAATGCAATCTCGGAACTTACTAAAGTTGAAACAAACTCAGACGCCCGACATTTTCCCTCTTTTCTTTTGCTTTGCAGTCTGGAACCCATATAACTTCAGATAGGTCCTAGTTCTACTATTCTCACACGACCTGGGTTGAACCCTGAGGTTTTATGAAAGAACAAATCTGTTTTGCACAAATGTAGAGAACGACACGGCACTCTGAGCACAAAAGGATTTTTGAGATTGAGAAATAAGTTCTTGACCGGGTATTGAGCCTACGACTGAACACAGCGCACCACGACTCAACAAAGAAAAAACAAAAGGTAAACAACCTAAACTCATCGAGTAACACTCGAAACGACCCAAAACAAGAATCGAGACACATAAAACAAGAGACGCAACACTCAGACGTGTTCCAAAGGCAAGAGACCTCTCAGTTCCTGAGGAGCCAGTTTCTTCGGGTATTGCTTCCCACCCTTTCTCATTTGTGATTCTCACATCACTCGGCCCTCAGGCTATGTTTTTCTGAAAAAGCCTTTTTCTCACTTTTTCTCTCAGCACACATCTCTCTATTCTTCAATCTCTCTGATTTTTTTATCCCTCCCCTGGGTGGTTGACGGATAAACAGAAAGTTAAGGGCTCTTGCCCCTAGCATTCTGCTAGATTCTTCTTCTTCTTCTGCTCACAACAGTGAGCTTCTCCCACAAAGGGGTAGCGCTACAACTGGGAGTGTAGCAAATCTATAGCTGACATCGGTTGATGATGCTCTGCCAGGGAATTTGGTCATGATCAATTGTGTCCAGATGAGGGAGTGGAATATCCGGATCCATTCCAGTTTGTGCTTCGCACTTGACTTGATACCTCGTTGCTTGGAGGATGAGAGAGCTTTCGGCCCTTGGCTGTTAGCTTTGGCTGTGCCCTTTTCTGGAAAATATGATGCCCTCTCTGGCAAGTATGTTGATACTGGGGAAAAGACAGAACACCTGACTCAACTGTGCCCCTAGTTCATCATTTTGACCATTTTTTTGTTTTGGCTTTCTACGAAAACAATTTTAACCAATATGAAAGTTAGATTAACATACTTGTTCGATTTTCTGATTCAAAATCATGCAAGTCAGGCTATGAGCACTGAAAAATTTCCTTTTTTGGGTCCAAGAAACGGTCCAGTTTTGGAAAAGATGGAATAATTTTCGAGAGAATATTAGTCCACCTCATTAAAAATTCTCAAAAACTGTTTTTACAAATGGCCACTGCTCGACCAACATAGAATTTACTCTTGAGATGCACAATCTCAGATCCAAAACAATGGAACTGCCCCTTGTCTGAAGGACACTGCACGGCAACGGCAAGTTGCCCCTTGTTTGAATAGCACTGCAGCACACTGTATAGCAATGGAAAGTTGCCCCTTGTTTGAATAGTACCGCAGCGCACTGTAACCAGTTCTTATGGTGAAGGTCACAACCGAACTCTTGGATACAGAAATGACAAAGGTGACCCGTTCAATCTCATAGACAGGACAGTTGAATTTGAAGTGTTTTACGGCTGGACTTCAGAATGAAGTTGCCTACGTATCCTAAACATGGGAATCAAGCCTTACGTAGTTCGGGGTTAAGGTACACTTGGGTATTAACCTTTCCTTTTGCGTTCTAACTTTTGCCAAGGCCGCCCTTCCGGGTTTTCAACCTTGCGAGCTATGTTTTTCTTTTCTTTTCTTCTTTTTTTCATTCTTTGTATTTTTTCTTTTTTCTTCTTTTTCTTCTTTTTCTTGCTCTAACTTTTGCCTGGGTTGCCCTTCCGGGTTTTCGGCCCAGCGAGCCTCTCAAGGGTAAAAGTGTAGCTTTGTTCACGCCAAATGGTTCTAGGATCTCGAAGCCATCTGAATCTAGGAGAATAGCTGTTGTTTGCTAATGATGTAGAAGTCCATCCAATGGGGGGCTGAATTTCCCCTAGTGTTGTGGAGAGGAACTCGGTTGTCCTTCAGCAATACTTTCTTCTTTCCTTCCTTCTAGGATTTGGCATTCTTGCCGATCTTCATTAGCTTGAGCGATGTCCCAATTTTTGACTCTTCGAGCGCATTTGACATTTCTTTGCCCCTAGTTTGAGGGGCTGCTTCTCATCCTGCTTTGCAAGCTTCCTTTTGATCACATCTGATCTTCTTGCCCCTAGCTCATGGCCTGCGTCAAATCTGGCCATACAGGCCTCACATTATGGTTGACCATTGACCATTCTGAATTAAGGTTCAAGGTTTGAAAGCAAAAATTTTTTGGGGGGGGGGGGGAGGCGAGTCTCGAGGCTGAGAGCGATCCAAGACTGCACAATCTCAAGAGCGATTCCACACAGGTCTTCGCAGGACGGTGCAAAACATTTTTTTTTATTTTTTATTTTTTGAAATCTTTTAAGAAAGCGACCAATCGCTCACGCTGAAGGCAGAGTAGAACCAGTCTGGATCAAGCCAGGATCCTTCTTAGTACTCATATTAACAAACATGATCTCATTCATTAAGGGCTTAGCATGCATTTCTTTCTCTCCATTGATCAAATTTTGCAAATCCCGAGGAATTCCTTCCTCTTTGTTTTCATCACTATGTTCAAAAGTTTTGAAAAACTTAGGTCAATGCAATAATTTAAAAGGCATAGAAAATTAAGTGAAAAGCACTGCCGTTTCATTCAAAATTTCTGGCACAACTGGCTCAAGGCAGAAACAAACACAGAACATGAAAATTACTACTGTTTCATTCATAGTCTTTTGCCGTAACTGGCTCCATGGCAGAAACAGACTCAAAAGAAAAAGAAAAGACAAACACAAAACAAGCAAGAGATGTCCGAGGTAACACCCTCGAAATCATCGGACTCCGACACAACCAGACTGACTCGATACAACAAGACAAACTCAATTGACTCAGCACAAAAAAGACTGACTCAAAGCAATACAACAGAACTAACTCAATACCCAAGTTAGAAAGTACAATAAAAAGCATTTGCACATTGCTCAAAACTGTGCGTGCCATACGCCACATCTAGAGTAAACTGAGCACCATCCGCAAGTGGTTCATCCCCCGATCACATCACATTATCCCCCAGGTTCACTGATCCAGTGACGATAGACTTTGCTAGACTAGTGCGGCGATGACCTTGTTGTCAAACAAATCTTGTACATCATGGTGAAGACGAAAGCAACTGTCAGTGTCATGACCGGTTTGTTGATGGTAGGCACAGTACTTAGTCTGGTCATGCTTTGGAGGGATAGGATCGGGTAGAGGTCGTTGTTCCAACGATTTCAGATGTTCTTTCCATAGTAAGACCCTTAGAGCCTTTGACAAAGGCATATAAAGTGGGGTAAAAACCCTCTTGACTCGAGGTGGATATTTGGTTTTTTGTGAGCTATTTCCAGACGCACCGGTGAATGGGGTAGCTCTATTTTTGATATGGTGGTGGTGACCATGCCTACTTCAAAAGATCTTGTAGCGGCATTACCACTGGTGGTCGCATTCGAACTGCAGGAAAACGCCCTCCTGGGCTGCTCCTTCTCCTGGTCAATGAGGCCTTGCTTCATAGCATCCTCGATCCATACCCCAAGCTCATCCAAGTCGGCAAAGGTAGGGAGGAGTAAGACTATCATTTTTTGCATCAATCTGGGTTAGAGATTGCGCACAACCATCCTTATCTGGTCTTTGTCGGAAGGCCTTGTAGTCACCATCAAGGCCTTTGCTCTCCATCTCGTCAAAAACTCTGAAAAACCCTCATTTGGCTTTTGTTGGGTGACGTCAAGATCACGAGTTGTGACCTCGATCTGTGTGTTATAGGAGTATTGAGCAATGAAGGCCTCAGCCATCTCTTCTCATTTCTGTTTCACAGAGTTCTCCAATTTCGCATACCAGATTACGGCTATCCTAAACATGGTTTGGCCGAATAGTGACAGCTTCTAGGCTGTGGTCAAGCCCATTGGCCTCAAAACATCAGAAAACAGGTGGAGGTGCACCATTGGGTCTCTAGAGCCATCGAAGCGGTCGATATGTGGCATCTTGAACCGGTCTGGCAGAGTCACGGCCGAATCGGTGTATCCATCCTCTATGTCCGGAATGGATTTCACGCCTTGAGCCTTCTTGAACAGCTTTTCAAGCTTGCTCACTTTTAACGCAGTTGGATCCACTTCGAACTCGAAAGGGGCCTCAATTGGGTAGGCCTGTGCTTTGGAAGTCTGAGGTAGAGTGGGGTCCACTGGGACATCTGTATTCTCCTGGGCATTAGCGGTAGGGGCAGGTGCTCTTGGTGCAGGAGTTTCTACTGGAAGTGGGTGGGACGCAGAAGCCGTTCCCTGTTGTGTTTGTAGCTGTTGATGTTGAAGCCTGGCGATGAGTTCGCCCATCGGGCCACGACCTCTTTTAGTCAAAGATCCCGCTTCATGGCCTGCATGGTCTCTTGGAGTTGACGCATCATGTCCTCCATATTAACTGAAAACTGCTAATCTAACTGAACAAGTATGTATCCCCTTTCTGAGGTGGAAACAGATATCTTAGCCCAACTGTGCACAGGTGAGGTGGATAATGACCGCTGATCTGAGGACTGTTGAATGGGTGATCTGTGCTTGATTGGCTTTTTCTTGCCTTACCACTGGCAAAGGAAACACTGGTTGCTCTGAGATGAATCTTTGACCTGACAGAGTCTATCAACACAAGTGCAATGCACCCCGGGGGATATCGGAGCCTTCTGAAGCTACGGTTCCATGACCACCTAGCAAAAGAGAAAACAGACAGCACCTCAGCATGATTTCATCAAAATAGATATGAGCATAGCTGAATGACTGCACTCTTTACTGAATTCTGCCTGTAGACTGATACCCTCAGGTAAAACTGATTCCCTCAAAATATTGATACCTTCAGGCCTGATACCCAAACTTGCAAACTAATACATGCATTCCTGTAGAGACACACTTTAAAAGTATATAGCAAACAAGTGAGAGCCAAAATACCCCTATGTTGGGGTAGGGTTTCCCTGTCCTATCTTGTCAGGAACTAGAGTTTCACTACGCACGCAGTGGTTTCAAAACAACCTACAATCTGGTAAGCAACCTGTCCTAGCTTGGAATGGTCACTATGGATTCCAATATGCACTAGGTCGAATGGTCAAAAGGGTGCCTCGGTAAAAACCGAGGTTTATGTTCCCGTCGTGGCAGAGCCCGTAACCGGTCAGCCTTATGGCGCGCTCCTCAAAGCGAGCCTCTAGCAAACCGTTCAGGAATAGCATATGGCAAACACGGTGTCCTAGGCACACTAATGCAAATGCAATGCAAAAAGACACATAAGTGTAAGCAAAACAAAATATCATGAGTTCGAGTCAAGTTCTCTAAATCCCCAGCAGAGTCGCCAGAAACTGTAGACATGCCCCGAGAACTCCCCGGCTTTGCGCTGCGAGGGCACGAATCCGTTTTGTTCTCTAGCTACTACAGTTCGGACTCAATGTCACGGTTCTGAATCTAATCTCACAAAGTGCAATGTGAGACCGATAAATCACCAAAGAGCCCAAATCTGGCAAATCGTTTTGGAAAACTGATTTTTATAAAGAAGTGCCAAACATGGATTGCTTTGCCAGATACAGAGTCGCCACCTAAATATTTTATTTTGGGAGAATTTAGGAAAGCCTGACTCGTGCCTAAGGCCACGTGTCCGTCATCACCAAAGTTGTCTCGGCTTGAGAACTTGGGTACGAGAGGGGAAGGTCATGCAATGAGCACCCTCGCTCGCCCAATCAAAGATCGGCCTGTACTAAGTATGATATTTTGTTTTTGAAAACACATGTGTTCTTATTCCAGTTATTAACCTAGAGTTACTATGTGATGCGCACAACATACAAGTATAGACTAGATCGCCTAAATTGGAACAAAACATTGCATGTTCGTTTGTTTAAAAACGGTTTAGAGGTGTTACTTGTAAGTAGGCTAAATCGTGGATTTTGATGAACTGTTCCAATTCAAGTAATCCAACCATCACCCACTGGCATTCAAGCAGTTAATCACATAAGCAGTTAGCCTCATGGCAAGCATACTTTCATGGCAATCAATAACATACATGCAGTATGCTAAAGTGTAAACACTTACAGTGTACTTCAAGCCAAAACAAAGAACTAGTTAGAAATCATGCATGATCCTAGTTCATGTTAAGATGGCCAATGCAACACATGCGAAAATGCAACTGAAAAAATAGGCTCGGCTATTCTAGAATGGCATATGAAATGCAACTTGGCACATGTATTCAAATTGGAATTGAAATACAATGCAGTTAGTATGATGCGCCGAGCCCGGTGCATGCAAAACAGATGAATGATGCACGCATGCAAGCATAAGGTATGCTAATCGAAATATGCCCTAAAACTAACCGTCGTAAGCGGTTAAGTAAAAAGGAGAAAGAAATGGGGGTTGGAAGACATGCATCACACACACGCAAGCTTATTACAACAATTGGCCCTCTCGACGGTGGGTCCGAATAAGAAGCTAACTAGCTAATCGAAGCTAATTAAACTAATTATTACAAGCCAACTAATTAACTAACAAGCTAACTAATTATTACACAACAAATTGAATAGTTAAACGCATTAACTACTTAAGTACAAAACCAAAGCATAAACTAGCTAAGCAAATTAGCTAAGTAAAGCAGTAAAGCAATGTCCTCAGAGGGAGAAGATGCATGCATGCCCGGTCGCGTCGTTCGAAAATCCGTCGCGATGCCCCAACTTGCCACTATTTGCAATTGTCCTCAGAAACTTGCACCAAGCTCCAGATAGCTTCTAACTCACCTTGGGGACCTGTGGAAGGGTGGCCGAACAGTTGTTGGTGTTTACAGCCACTTGCCGACCACTTTGTCCTACTGTAAACCAGAAAAAGTGATCGGCCAGCTAGTTTTTCTGGCTGGCCGACCAGTTGTTGCTGCATTCCTCTAGTTTGCTGCAACAGAGAGCAAGAAAGGGCATGGCAATGTATTTGCAAGGTATGTGTGCACAACCACCCACCCTATCATTTCATATGCTCAAGGGGGTGTGGTTCTCGACCCTCGAGCCACCAATCACGCATCTCGATGCATGATGGCCGAGAGGTGAAGTTGTATAATTCAACATGAAAATGAATGCACAAGTAAACACATAAGGCCTAGAACTCTATCATGCATGATCAAGAGCGTCGGCGACCGAGAATTGAGGCACGTTTAATCACTTTAAGTATGAAACGCCTCTCATTTCTTGTGTTTGGACTAACACCTACTCCAAACAAAAAAGCAAAACATAGCATGGCATGCACAATGCTATGTAACATGGAATATGCAAAAATGCAATGCAACACAAGCATGCAAATATGTAATATAACTTAAGAATGCAAACATGCAATATAACTTAAGCATGCAAACATACAATGCAACATGAACAACCTAATAAGGCTAATGGCATGCATAATGCAAAATGCTAAGAACAACATGGCCCACTTAATGCAGTGTGACATGATTAACTTAACAAAGCTAATAACATGCAAACTATGCTAATGCATGCACAATGCAAACAACAACTAGTATACACAATGCAAATAACAACTATCATACACAATGCAAATGGACATGGCATATACAAATGCAATGAACCAACATGCAAACAACATGGCATACTCAAAGCGACGAACTACATGGCATACACAATGCTTAATGGACTTAAACCAAAATGGACAGACCTCAGCCATGTCGAAATTAGTGGCCATAAGGATGAAACTAAGGCACAAAAAGGGAAGGCAAGCATGCACAATGCAATGCCCCATCAAGTAGGCCTAAGAGCATAACTCCTAAGCATGATGAAGAAGCGATAAATATGTAAGTGTGACAACACTAAAGGCTCTGAAATCAAGTGTGAAATGATGCCAAATCATCCAAACAACACAAGTAAAGCATGCGAGAGGGCCTAAGGCACAAAGCCATTAAAGGGACTACACAAAGGGCATGCAATGCATGCCACAAATGATTGAACCAAACATGGACAAAACTTAATTAGGTCTAAACAAAGACCAAAACATGCTAAGATGAGGGCTCAAGGACCTAGGCATGCAAGCATACACACTAGGCCAAAACAAGGCAACAAATGCACAACCCTTAGAGGCACTCAAAGGGCGAATGAAGTGTGAACATGGCAATGCTACATGCTCTGAAATGAAGTATTAAACAATGCCAAATCATCTAAATAGCTCAAAGATAGCATGCAAGAAGCATCAAAACACAAGGCTAACAAGGCCGATTGCACTACAGCTATACAAAGCATGAAGCATATGGCGAAGGCAACCCAAAGCAGTCCTAGAACATGTCAAAATGAGTCTAAAACGTGTATGGAAGGAAACCAAAATAAGCTAACATGAAGGGCATAAGGCATAATGCATACAAGGCAAATAAGGTGGATTACACTACACCTATTAAGACCAAGCATGTGATGACTTAACCAATAAAAATCAGAGTTATATCATGGCAAAATAACCCCAAAAACACATTGAAATGATAGCTCACATGCTTAGGCATAAAGGCATATGCAATGATTCATGTTAAGGCATAAAAGGGGCAAACCCTCCAACGCATTGAATGAGTGATAAATGCAAGTACATGACCATGAAACATGGACTGAAATCACATTAGAAATGATGTCAAATCATTCAAATAGGCCAAGCAATGTATGCTAGTGGACCTGATACACAAAGTTAACAAGCTAGATTGAACCATGGCTATACAAAGCAAGTCATGCATAGCCAAAACAACACAAATTAGAGTTAGAGCATGCTAAAACATGGACAAAAGCTTCTGGAAGTTAAGCCTAAAGCATGCTAGAATGACATGTTAAAGCATGATGCATGTTAGGCTATTTCATGGAATTGCACTACAAGTGTATGGAGCATGCATGAGGTGACCAAACCAAACCCTAACAGAGGTATGACATGGCAAAACATCACCAAAAACATGCTGAAATGGAAACAAAACAAGCTACAATGACATGCTACTTCATGAAGCATACAAAATTAGTTTGTGAGATTTACACTACAAGTGTATTAGGCATGGACGGAGTGACAAGACCAAGTAAAAATAGTGGCATACCATGCTAAAATAAGCCCAAATACAAGCTAAGCTATGACCAACATAAGCTTAACAAATATGCTCACACATGAGGCAAAAGAAGCAAGTATTTAAGACACAAGGAGAAGGGATGACCCTCTCCTTTTTAGGACCTCAAAATACCCTTCCCACCAATGAAATTCCTCTGAGTTTGAGTGGTGAGAAGGCCAAAACAAGGTAGTCCCAAAGGCTTAAAAAGAAGGCACAAAAGCAAGTCCAAACAAGACCTAGGAGGGGGTAAACAACCCCAAATACAAAAATGACCTTAAACAAAGATCTTAAGCATACAAAATCAGAACTTTTTGTAGTTTAGAGTTAAGCTTTAAAGAATATGAAAGTAAGGCTAAAAGCTTAAGCAAGAATGGAGGTTTAAGGAGTTAAATGCTCACCCTTGAAGACCACCTTCAAAACCGTAACTCCAGTAGGTTTTTCAAGCTTAAAGCAAACCAAAAACTCCAAAACCAGCTCCCAAGCACCTCAGCAACAAAGGGATGGTGTTTGAGTGTGTGTTTGTGTGTTAAAGTATGAAGAATATACACTTTTGAACACAAATATGAAGGGGAATAGAGGTGTATAGATATAAATGATATATATAACTTTAATACAAAAATCTAAACCTAAGGCATGAGGGAGGAGGCTCCCTTATATAGAAAAGCAAGGTTCACGCTTGTTTAGGAAGGTTTGGAGTTCCAAGCAATCCCTCCATACACAATGGTTTCTGTACCCAACAGCTGGCACAACTGGCAAGAAAATATCTTCAGAAAGCTGAAGGAAAGTGGCCGACCAGTTGAAGTGGTTGGCCAGCTACTTTTACTGGTCGGCCGGAAGAGAAAGTGGTCGGCCAGTGGTTTTCAAGGCCAAAAGTGGTCGACCAGGTGTCCAAATTGAAGCCCCAGAAGTCAGCTTTCCAATGGCGCCAGCCTTGCATCAAAATTATAACTATACAAAAAGTTATGCCTATTTTGGTGAAGTCGCGCAGTTTCGATCCAACCGGATTGATGCCCTACTTCAACCAACCATATCTCCCTCATCCGAACTTGGCTTTAGAAGATTCTTGAGTGAAAAATGAAGCCCCGGAAGTAAGATTTCCAACGGTGGTGGCCTCATAGCTAAAATCCAAGTATTCAAAAGGATAGGCCTGATTTAGCGAGGACTGCTCGATTAAAAAACCAGCTGGCCGACCAGAAAACTGGCTGGCAGGGAAGAAAAGTGGTTTACGGGGAGAGAAACTGGTCTCCCACCCTTATTCCACCCTCCAAGCAAGGAAAACAAGGTTTGTACCAAAAACAAACCAAAAAGGATGCAAGACGAAAGTCCGGGAGGCAAGGCGCGCAGCTGGGAGCCTTGAAAACTAGTCTACGAGCACCAAAAGTGGTTTACGACCACAAAAGTGGTCTCCCGGACCACAGTGTCCCTCTAGGCAGAGGCAACAAGGTGTGGTTCAAAAACCACGCCAAACGAAGAACGTTAAGTGGTCCCGAGACAAGGCGCGCGACTGAAGGCTCTGAAAATTGAAAAGTAGTCTCCAAGCGGGAAAAGTGGTCTACGACCACAAAAAGTGGTCTACAATACCTCTCCCTCCCTCCAGGGAAGACAAACAAGGCTTGGTCCACAAACTGAGCCGAAATACAAAGAGTTCAGAGACCCGGAAGCAAGGTATTCAGCCGAAAACTCCGAAATCTCGTAACGAGCACAACATGCGCAATCACCGAGCACTCAATCGATGACGTCTGAGTCTTAAGGTCGGTTAAAAATGGGGTGTCTACACATCTTCATCTGCTGCTCCTTCATCCCCATCTCCATTATGCATTTCCTCATCGCCTACATCTTGCATTCTATCTCTACAATCCATCTCTTCTTCACTTATATTTTCCATGTCATTCCAAGTCAGTGCCTGCTTAGCACTAACTGGTACTCTTGGGGGTACCAAATGTTTCCCTTTTGGACTTACCACTTGTAATGGCTCCTGACCCTTCTCCATATATAATTCAATCACATCTAAACCTTCATACTCACATATCATGGTATATACATCAACATCTTCTTCAATTATTGTCAACCCATCATCCAAACTTTTTCCAGATTTCCTATACCACAAAACAGAAGTACTATACACATCTATTTTCATCTCCCTAGATAGTTTGTCAGGATCAACATCATATATATATTCCACTTTCCCTTGTTTATAAGCAATATTAGGAGGCTTACTGAAGTACCCATTATAGTTGATCTCAAAAATCAATTTGTTTTTACCTCACTACAGAAAACAACAAAACTTCACAATTTTACATTAGACAACTCAAACTCATTGGAACCACATAACAACAATCATAAAAAAATCCAAAGTTAACATCATAAAAAAATACCTGTTGTTTATGAACCTCTATACCCCACCCCACTTTAACCAACATCCTAAAAAAATAAAGTAATTAAAGGCATGAATACTAAAGTATACAAAAAAAAATCAGTGAATAAAAAATACTCGAAGTTAACATCATGAAAAATATTCCCCATTACTTACTTATGATGCTCTATACCCCACCCCACTCCACTTTAACCACAATCCCCAAAAATTTAAATAATACAAGCATAGCATGCCTAAAACATTACAAGTTTTGTGAATCGAAGTCAACACATACCTAATCTAGTAAATTAGGGTAAACAACATCTAAGTATCAAAATTAGGGAAAATCAACATCCAAGGATCAAAATAAATTAGGGTAAACAACACATACCTAATCTAGTAATGGCGTTCGCGATATGATGGTGAAATTGATGATGAAACCCTAGTTCAATCCAATCAACCACGGCGAGAGAGAGAGAGAGAGAGAGAGAGAGAGAGAGAGAGAGCAAATAGAGATGCGAATACTGGTGTTAGTCAAATGAAACGAAACGACTGAGAGATGTAAAATATCTAGGGGCATTCCTGACTTTTTACAACTTATGTTACGTCTGTTGGATTTTGCACTCTGGTACGAAGTATAGGGGTTTAAGTGTTACAAATGAAACTATAGAGGGGCTCCGTGTTTTTGAGGCAAACCACAGGGGGTTAAATTAAAATTTACCCTATATTTTTTTTTGTATTTTTTGATATTTAGTGTATTTTTTAAAGATTTTTTTTCACAAATATTATACTTTTTAAGTGTATTTATGTTAGGTGTGTCTAAAAATTAAAAACAAATTACTTAAAATATTAAAAAAATTCATTGAAAATATTAAAATATGGAAAATAAAAAAATAGAATTTTCTAAAAATTGGTTTTTAAAAACTAGAACTAAACAAGCTATTTTTAATATAATTATATTAATTTTCATATGACCAAAATTAATGTCAATGGTGATAGACATTGAACAAAAGTAATATACATTTTAGTAAGAAAGAATAATAACATCATTTTTTTTTTTTAATTTTTATGGGAGAATTTCATTTCAATGTAACTCTAAAATAGTATTTACATATTAATGATAAACTTCATAATATTAAAAAATAATTTTATAAACTTTACTATGTATCTGAAAATATATTTTGAACATCACACGGATATATTAATTCTTCTTTTTATTCATATGATTAACGAATTATTAATAAAAAATGATTTAAGTGTTATGTGAATTAAAATAGAAAAGTTAGCATAATTATGTCAAAAGTGTGAATTATTATTATTCTTTTGTTTTTGACAACTTTCCCAAACCCAACTTGTGATCAGGATCGGCCTTGGCCTAAGGCCAGTGAGGCCTGTGCCTTAGGCCTCAAAAAATTAGCCCCAAAATTTCGTAAAGTGTTATAGGCCCATTTTTTTGGGCCAATTTAAACGGCTCCAAAATATTCTACTGGGTCCATATTTATAAGTGTGGTTTGACCCATATTTATTAAAATTAAAATATATACAAAAAAGTGTTTGGAGCTCAAGAAGAACAATACATACATGATTCATCTATTCAGTGCTCTCTCTCTCTCTCTCTCTCTCTCATATGAAGTGATGAAGGAAGCATTCCTCAAGCATACCAAGCATAAAACAGCGTTGAGAGCACTGAGCAGCGGCGAGTCAACGACTCTCTCTCTCTCTCACACACACACACACACTGGCGACTCACTCTCTTTCATACACACACACTCTCTCTTTAATAGTAAGTCCTTTCTCTCTCACTATCAGATTTGATTAAATAAAGTTGTCCTAATTTTTTTTTACATTCTTTCTTTATTAGTTAGTGGAATAATAAATTTGTCCTAATTTTTTTTTTACCTTTTTTATCCATCAGATTTTAGTGGAATAAATAAATTTAATTTTTTTTACCTGCTTTATTTATCATATTTTAGTGGAATAAATAATTTTGCCCTAATTTTTTTACCTAGGTCTTTATTAGTTTTAATTGAATAATTTTTTCCTAATTTTTTGGCCTAATTTCGTTTCATTAAATTGTTTATTTATTTATTTATTTATAATTCCTTTGCTATCAGATATATGAGATAATTAATGGATTATAATTTGTGGATTAAAGTGTGATTATAGCCATGTTTCGTATGAGATAACCAGTTTTTAATGTTTTTAAGTCATTGTACTGATTTCTTTCTATCTTAATATATGAAAGTAAATTTTAGTTTATAATTTTAATGATTATATGTATAAATAAATTTAAATAAAAAATTTATTAATACTTATCATTTTATACATAAATTTTTTATTAAAAAAATATATATTAAAGGGATTTCATTTTCATAATTCATCTTAGACTTCAAAGCCTGCCTCTGATGGACACGTGAGAAATATATATAGCTAAAGATATGAATATGATAATGTGTTGAAAATTCACATTCACAAGAGGAATACACAAAAAGGTTGCAATCGCTGCTTTGAAAGATAACGTGAAGTGTGAAGTGAATTCAGACTTGTCATCCACGTCTTTTTGATGCAGAATTGAGTTTTTCAAGAACTTGCATTATCCAAACGGAAGCTACAAATGTTCTCATACTCTCCGTTTGTTTATATATATATATATATATCTTTCGCAATTTTTTTTTTAATTTTTAATTTTTAATTTTTTTTTAATGTTTAAGTTAACGAAAAAAACATTTTTCAGACAAATTATTTTACTTATTTTTAAAATGTGAAAAATATTTTTTGAATTAAAATATTTAATGAGAGTGCTGCTATTAGTATTCTATTAATTATTTTAGGTCTCTAATTTTTTTTAACCCCCACTTATAAATTCTAAAACTCTTAAATTTTTTTTCCGCCTAAATAATATCAAAATTATTCTTTTTTATTTTATGAGGGAAACAACGCATATTATATTATATATATATATATTAAATAAAACAAAAATTTCAGATATGCAGTTTGCTTGTGTAGTATTAAATATTGGCCGGCATTTACGGAATTGGCTGGAATTCACCGAGAAATTAATCAGAAAGGTATTGGCTTATTTATATTCCGTTTTCTCTTTGGTATGGTACGTACTAGCCGGTATAGCATGTGATTAACAACTATTCTTTTCGGTAAGGTACTTGAAAAATGATTTTTATTACTATAATTCAATTTTGAAGATTTTTAATTCATAAATCACCAATGCAAAACACATATATACATGAAATAAACCCTTCCCACAACAATATATATATGATTTCATGGTTGACCCTACTAAACCCATAACCTAGCATTTTCCCCAGTTCAAAGAATTGTCTAGTTTCCAAAACATTGGTTGAAACTCATAAATTACGGAGAAAATTGGTGATAAATCTAATCTAAGGAGGGTATAAGGTATTAGGTCTGTGGTGGCCGAATAAATAAGATTGAGGGAAACTCATAAGCTGGCAGATTGAAGAAAAGGCTGTGCATAAATCGGCCAGTAAACGGCCCACCGGCCTATGCGTGAACCAATGAAAGGATGGCCGAATACAAGTTGGCCTATGATAGGTCCATTAGGGAAGGGTTGTAACCGAGTAAAACCAAGTTAGAGGGCTATCAGAGCCGTATATCCCATGGGCTGTATAGAGGCCCAAGGACGAGGAAGAGGCCTAGAAGAAAGAAGTGGCCCGTGGGAAACATTATAAAAGAAGGAGCCACAATCAAACAAAAGGAGGGAAAACTTGGGAGAAAAGAAAAAGATCGAGAAAGACACAATCCAGTTCATAGAAAAGCGAGGATCAAACTCTGTTTGGACCAGAGTATTTCTAAATCCACTTCAACACAATTGGCGTCGTTTGTGGGAATACTCCAACGCGTTCATGGCAGACATAACAGATAATCCTCCTCTGGTTGCTAACGATGTTGCACCAAGAACCATGCTTGGTTCGGAGAATATCACCATACGAAGAGCCTTGAATTTCGACCTAGTAGCTCAATCCTTACATTCAACCTTGATGCTGGAAACCATGCAGACAATGATGGACCAAGCAAAATGAAATGAACAACGTATGGAAGATATGGCGGTTGATAACAAACGTTTACATAAAGAGCTGGCTCTAAAGTTAGCCATATCTCAATAGACCGCACCATGTCACGAGCGGGGTCGGTCACCAGAATAGAAGAAGGATAATCAACAACGTCGGCATTGGAAACATGATAGCAGCAACACCTCCGACTCATCAGCACAAGAGCCTAGGAAAAAAAGGCGAGTTGGCATGTCTAACTCATCTAAAGGGAGCCCATATGTGCGACATAGGCGAGGAAAAAGAGATGGTGGCTCAGATGAAGAGGACAAACATGGTCCTTTCGTACGACAAGTCGTAAGGGCTGTCTTGCCTAAAAAGTTTAAAGTGCTAACATTTACGTTGTATGATGGAAAATTAGATCCTACGAATTACATTCGCCATTACAAGTAGGTGATGACATTGCACGTTGATGATGAAGCGCTTATGTGCCGCATGTTTCCAAGCAGCTTGGGGCTGTTGGTCATTAGATGGTATTATAAGCTCGAACCGGCCTTAGTCAAGAGTTTCCATTAGCTCCAGAAATCCTTCTGGGCAAGATTTTTCACCAATGAAATCTAGCCGAAACAAGCCAACTCGCTCTGGGCAATGCAAATCAAGCCGGAAGAAACCCTCCATGAATATTCAGCGTGTTATTGGGAATGTTTCAACCTGGTTAACGATGCCTGCAATGATTCTATGGCCATCACTGCCTTTAAGATGGGCTTACACCCCTATAGTCCGTTCAGGAGCTCGTTGACTAGACGACCCCCCAAAATCGTCTGGGCCTTAATGAAAAAGGTTGAGGAGTATTGTAAGTGGATAATGATGCCCTCTACGTCAAAGCTGGTTAGAAGGTCGCGGAAATGGTGTCATCTACCTTGGTATAATCGATAAGTGTTGCATCACCGGAAAGAAGCCTTGAGTTACGAGGCAGGCCAAAACGGGAAAGTCATTGAGATCAATGCCGATCGAGGGAATAACATTCATGCCGATCGAGCGAGCAATATCAAGTCGAAAGCAAGCGCCCCAGGCAGTCTGACAAGAAGTATACTGAGTTGACCAAGCCGATTAGCAAGATCCTTCTTAAAGTCCAACATCTACCATTCTTTAAGTGGTCAGCCAAGATTATTGGACCCTTTGACACAAGACGGAGGGATCAGCGATGTGAATACCACAAGGTCTATGGGCATGAAACCGACAGATGCTACGCCTTAAAGGACCATCTTGAGAAGCTGGTGCAGGATGGCCGACTAGTTCAATACCTTCCCTATAAGGTCAACCCACCAAATACGGTGGCTCTGTGCCTGGACTCACCTCCACTAGGTGTAATTCATATGATATACAGTCTTCCGTTGTCGAACAATATTTATACGATTCAGTTACAACCATGCCTATCCAAGCCATCCACATTGGCCAAACGGCCTCATCAGACCGGCAAGATTAGCTTCGATCACACAGATCTCGAGCGGGTGATCTTTCGCACGACGATGCCATTGTCATCAAGTTATGAGTAAACAGATTTGTTGTCGAACGCATTCTGATTGATCGGGGGAGCATATCGGAGATAATGTACTATAAGACATTTCTTAAGCTTGGCTTCAAAGATTTAAACCTGCTGCTAGAAAAATATCCCTTGTTCGGCTTCAACGCCAATCCCGAATACCCTCTGGGCAAGGTCATAATTGCGGTGCGTATAGGCACCAGGACCCTTGATGTGGAGTTTCTAGTCGTGAAGCTTCCATCACCGTACAACATAATCATGGGGAGAACCTAGCTGCACGCAATTCAGGCCATACCAAGAACTTATCCTTAGCTACTCCGCTTTCCAATGCAACACAGCATTGAGCAGATTCGAGGCTCTCAGAAGTTGGCAAAGGAATGCTACCTTACTACTTTAGCAAAAAAACCAAGGGAGATGGAAGTAAACTCAATTGAAATTTTGGACCTAGAAAGCCTCAAGGATGTTGAAAAACCCCCACTAGTAAGGCAACTGAGGATCTCAATCAGATTGGAATCACAAACGAACCAGATAAATTCTTCCTAATCGACATTTGTCTCACCACCAATGAGCGCCAAGAGTTGGTCTCATTCCTACTTGGCAATATTGATTTATTCACCTGGATGCCTTATGAGATGCCAGGAGTGGACCCCAGCGCAGCGCAACACCATTTGAATGTAGACCCAAAAGCCAAACTGTCATTCAAAAGAGTCACCGATCGACAATCGAGCATACTTCGACCGTTGTTACAGAAATTAACAAGCTTCTGGAGGTCGGAGCAATCCGCGAAGTGAATTACCCCCACATAGTTGTCCAATACCGTTGTTGTAAAGAAGAAAAACGGATCCTGGCGTGTATGCGTGGACTTCACGGACTTGAATAAGGCCAGTCCCAAGGTTTGTTTCCCTCTTCCCAGAATCAATCAACTAGTGGATGCAATTGCGCATCACCAACGCATGAGCTTCTTGGACGCATACAGGGGTTACCACCAAATAGCCATGCATTCGGAGGACCAAGAAAAAACAACATTCCTTACCCCGAGGGGAACTTATTGTTATAAAGTCATGCCCTTCGGCCTGAAGAATGCCGGGGCAACCTATCGGAGGTTTGTCACCACCATGTTTAAGGAACAACTTGGCCATACCATGGAAGCATATATCGATGACATGGTGGTAAAACTTGGCCACAACCTTCAACATTCTCCGGAAGTACAAGATGAAATAAAACACCTCAAAATGTGCATTCGGCATCGGATCAGGCACATTTCTCGGCTATATAGTGAACCATCATGGAATAGAGGCCAATCCGAAGCAGGTCACGGCCATCATAGAACTTGGATCACCTCAATCGACCAAAGAAGTTCATAAATTAATGGGGATGGTCACAACTCTTAACAGATTCATCAGCTGTTCTTCAGATCTCTATAGACCATTTTTTCACAGACTTCGGCAGGGAAAAGCATATCAGTGGACCCGCAAATGCCAGACCGCCCTAGACGGACTAAAAGCTTATCTCCATTCAATATCACTCTGGGCAACTCTATCACTGGATGACCTACTCATCTTTTATCTTGCGATATTAGATCGGGCGGTCAGCTCCGTGTTGCTAAAGGAAGAGTTAGGCGAGCAAAGGCCCATTTTCTATGTTAACAAGGCAATGGTGGTGTAACGACCCTCGTTATTGATTACCGAATTATATACTGATTACTGCTAAACTGAACTGATTATGACTAGTAATCGAATTGACTGAAGGTACTGAATAGATCGATTGAAATCGAAACTGAAATTTAATGAGTTTGTCTATTGAATTGTGCATTGCATCGGTTTAATTGATTGAGTATCTATCTGAATTTATGTGTTTAAACTGCTAATTGAAGGCCTTATCGGCCTAATTAGGAACCGCTTAGTGTTTCATAATCGAGGATATTTGTGTTTTAATGATATAATTATCTGAAAATTGATTAGGAATGATTAAATTAGATTAAATTGAGTTAATTAAAGAGTTGCCTTAATTACAATAATGCCCTTGTGAGTGGGGCCTTGGTTATTCAATTCTCTTGTGCCTTAGACACTTAGAGATACATTTTGATCAGCCATTTCCTTCTCCATAGCCGAAATTGGAAGAGAGAGAGGGGTTGATTTTCATCACTTTGCTTGATTGTGCTTGAACTTAAGAGCATTGAAGTGTAGTTGCATAAATTGAACCTCTAGTTAAGAAATTGAAGACTTAGGTAAGAAAATTTCCATCTTCTTGTTATGTTTTAAGTTCCATCTTGCATGCATCATGGTCATAGAGAAGTAAATCATGAATTTGCTCATAAATGTTGAATTGAGGCTTGAATGTTACATGCATGTTTATATTGGTGCATTTGGAGGTTTGATTTCATGAAAATCTCACATGCTAGCTCATATTCATGCATGGTCCATGTTTTCAAGTTGTTTTGAAAGAAATGAGTTCATTTGAACAAGAATTGGAGCTTTGAAATGGTTTAATTTCATAGTTGTTGCATGTTCTTCATTTCCTTAAAAATGGTTTTGAAAATGGCTTTGATTGACCAACCCTTGGCCCTTGCATGTGCAAATTAGCTTTTGAAACTTGTAATACATTGAGTTTAGAAGTGTTTTCCAGAATTTAGGGCCAAGAGGTTGAGTTTTGGATGATTGAATGCTTGGTTCGAACTTGGGAGACAAATCTGGAAATTCCAGATTTTGCTTCCTCGCTCGAGCGAACACCTTTATTTAGGGCTCCGCTCGAGCGAGCATCGAGCGTGGTATCGCGCGTAAAAATTGAGCAACCAGTACTTTTACTGTTTCATCAGACCGCTCGAGCGGAGGATTGTTCGCTCGAGCGAAGCCTTTGATTTTGGAAGCTCGCTCGAGCGAAGGAAGGCTCGCTCGAGCGAGGTGCCCATTTCCAGCAACTTTTGAAAAATGCCTTCCAAGTGTATTTTTGCATCCTCATCGCATCCTAGGCATTCTTAGGCCTAGTTTAAGACATCTTAATGAGGATTTAGACATAGAACACACCGAGACATATTAGGAAGTTAATTATTGTACTTCCCCAATTGTTAAACTTAGTGTGTGTTCAATTGTTTAACTGTTTAGGGTTGGCTCTCGGGGACACGCTCTAGCCGCTATTAGCCCAATCTCTGTGAGTAACAGATTGTGTAAAGATATGTTCAAAATGGTTATCTTTTGAATACTGAACTAAATTGTTTATTGAACTGATATCGTTTATTGAATGAATGTATGTCCTTTATTTCGAACTGTATTGTGGCATCCTTAGCACCCATTGTTATTGACTGTTAGAGAGCTCTGTCGGTTTCCTTGTGAAACCATATTGTTTGATGGCCATCATCATTGTTGGGTCTGTTAAGGCCCGGTCCTTTCGGACCTACTGTTTATAGGCTAATGGATGTACCACATATGATTGATAGACTGAAATACTGTAAGACTGAAATACTGTTAAATGAATTGATTTCATTACTGTAAGGAAATACATTCATAACCTCTTTACGCTTTATGTTATTCACTGGGCTTTAGCTCACTGTTTATATATAAATGTAGGTTCTCGCAGACGGATCGAGCTAGAGCGTGGGTCACCACCGCTTTTGTCCAACACTGTGTGCCTCACTGTGAGGTTCCGTGTTGCCATGCTATGGCTTTGGGGTCTTTTGTGCTTCCTCTGCTCCTTTGTTTTGTACTTGTTAGGGACCATTGTATAGGCTATCACATCATCTTGTCTAAGGGTTAAGTCCCTGTTTCCACCGACTGTTATGGATGTATATATATATGTATGCCGTATTGTATTGTACTGTTCTATGTACATGTGAATGAAAAACTTTTTGGCATACAGATTGTCACAGCTCATTGGACACTATTCATTTATTGTTTTGGCTTCCGCCAGGCCCTGAACTCTGTTTATATTGAATGATTGTTAAGCAGGCCTTTGGTAATCACGGACATCGCCGATTCTGATGCTAAACCCATAGGGCCGGGTTTGGGTCGTGACAGAGTGGTATCAGAGCGATACTTAACCACGAGTTATACCGCACACACGTGTTCAAATGAGCTATAGGGTGTCCTAGAAGAGTGATTAGGACATTGCATTTACGTGAAAAGTGTGCGCTTATGACTGATTGATTACATGTTAAAAAGGTTAAACTGTTTAAGTATATAACTGTTTATGTTATAATCGCTATAACTGTTATAATTGTTTATAGTGAAATGGATAACACAACTGCAAATGAACCTGGATCATCATCCACTGAGGCCAGAATGGCCAGACTTGAACTAATGATGGGACTGATAATAGAAAGACTAGATCAACAACAATGTAATCCACAAATTTCACCTCCTCCTCCTCCGGCAACCGAATGTAATGTACAAAATGCAAATGTGAATGATGGGGACATCATTGCTCTTACTCAAAAATTCAGCAAACTGAAACCGCCATCCTTTCAGGGAGGCCTTGAACCGTTGAAGGCTGAGGCTTGGTTACTTGAAACAGAAAAATTATTCGAGGTGTTTCCGTGCTCGGAAGCGCACAAAGTGTTACTCGCCACCTTCACCTTGCAAGAAGAGGCTAGAAGGTGGTGGATGCTGATTCGTGACACCAATGCTATTATGACTTGGGCTCAGTTCAAAGAGTCCTTCTTTGAAAAGTACTTTCCCCAGTGCATCAGAGACAGAAAAGTAACTGAGTTCGAGCAATTGAAACAGGGCAAATTGTCTGTTGCCGAGTATGAAAAGAAATTTACCGAACTTGCCAGGTATGCACCACACATGGTGGACACCGACTATAAGAAGGCCAGAAGGTTTGAAGGAGGCCTTTGTGCTGCGATACAGGACCGAATAAGTGTTTTGAAAATGCCGACTTTTGTGGGTGTTCTCGATCGGGCATTGATGGCCGAGTCAAATATTGCAGCTGTGAAACAGTCTGAAGCACCAACAACTGAGTGGCAAGGAAAAAGGCAAGGGTTCAAGTTTAAGAAAGGCAAGCATAACCCATCAAGTAAGAAACAGAATACGGGGTCAATGACTAGCCCCAGCCAAGGGAGTGGATTCACTCCACCTTGCTCTGTGTGTGGCAACAAACATAAAGGGGTTTGCTATCAGATTTCTGGAGCTTGTTTCAAGTGTGGCAAGGTGGGCCACAGGATTAAAGACTGCCCCTCTAACCCGCAACCAAGTAGTAAAGCTGCACCAAGCGTAGCAGCATCAACTGCAACACCGAAGCCTAACTCCAGGGCTACCGGGAAAGAGCCTATGAGGCAGGGCCGAATGTTTGCCTTAGTGCCGGGAGAAGTCCAAAATACCGAGACCGTCGTGTCAGGTATTCTTTCTATTTGCACTCAAAATGCATATGTATTGATTGATTCAGGGTCTACACATTCCTATGTGTCATATGCTTTTTCGAGAAAATTGAATAGACCCTTAGAACCCATGAATTATCTGCTAGCTGTATCATCACCTGTTGGGGGATCCATGACATGTGCATTTATGTATCCTGCTTGTGAGATTATTGTTGGGGATATGCACCTGTTTATTGATTTACTACCATTGAATATCGATCATTTTGATGTAATATTGGGGATGGATTGGCTACAGAAATATCATGCTACCATTGATTGTGTAACAAAACAAGTTATTTTCCGTCCACCTGGTTTGCCTGAATTTGTATTTAGTGGGATTGGAGTGGTACCTCCCCCGTACTTGATTTCTTCTGTGAAGGCCATGAAACTGATTAAAAAGGGGTGTAAAGGGTATTTTTGTTCTGTATTGACTGTGTCTACTGATAGTGTTAACACTGATGTGAATTGTATTCCTATAGTCAGAGAATTCCCAGATGTGTTTCTAGATGATCTGCCAGGGGATTTGATTGACAGGGAGATTGAATTTACAGTCGATGTGATTCCGGGTACACAGCCGATATCCAAAGCTCCTTATAGAATGGCTCCAACTGAACTGAGGGAAATGAAAGTACAGTTGCAGGAACTGTTAGACAAGAAGTTTATCAGACCTAGTACATCACCGTGGGGCGCACCTGTTTTGTTTGTGAAGAAGAAAGATGGCTCACTGAGACTGTGTATTGATTACCGCGAACTGAACAAGGTAACTGTAGAATAAGTATCCCTTACCGCGTATTGATGACTTATTTGATCAGTTACAGGGTGCACAAGTGTTCTCCAAGATTGATCTCAGATCGGGGTATCATCAACTGAAAGTTAAACCGGAAGACATTGATAAAACTGCCTTTAGAACGAGGTATGGCCACTATGAATTCTTAGTTATGCCATTCGGAGTCACGAATGCCCCTGCTGCATTCATGGACCTTATGAACAGAATTTTCAAACCATACCTTGATGATTTTATTGTGGTGTTTATTGATGACATACTGATTTATTTAAAGAGTAGGGAAGAACATGAACACCATCTGAGACTTGCTTTGCGAACCTTAAGAGAACAGAAATTATATGCAAAACTGTCTAAATGTGAATTCTGGCTTGACCATGTTATGTTTTTGGGACATGTTGTTAGCAAAGATGGAATTTCTGTTGACCCACAGAAAATTGAAGCTGTGGTGAACTGGCCTAGACCAACGAATGTGACTGAAGTCCGAAGCTTTTTGGGATTGGCTGGATACTATAGAAGGTTTGTCAAAGACTTCTCCAAAATTGCCTTACCGTTGACTCAGTTAACTCAGAAGGGGACATCATTTGACTGGACTGACCAAAGAGAATCGACATTTCAAGAATTGAAAACCCGACTTGTGACTGCACCGATTCTGACTCTACCTTCAGGTACGGATGGTTATACTGTATATAGTGATGCTTCTCATAAGGGTTTGGGATGTGTTTTAATGCAGAATGGGAGAGTTATTGCTTATGCTTCCCGACAGTTGAGACCACATGAAAAGAATTACCCAACCCATGATTTGGAACTTGCTGCAGTGGTTTTTGCACTAAAAATTTGGCGTCACTATTTGTATGGGGCAACATGCGAAGTATATACGGATCACAAGAGTTTGAAATATTTCTTCACTCAGAAAGAACTGAATATGAGACAACGGAGATGGCTGGAATTGATTAAAGATTATGATTTACAGATTTTGTATCATCCGGGAAAAGCCAATACTGTTGCCGATGCATTGAGCCGAAAGTCAATTACTAACTTAGCTTGTTTGCTCACTGGACAGAAAGAATTACTTTATGATCTTGAAAAATCTGAAATTGAGATTGTGTTGAGAGAACAAGGCGGAACCATAGCTGCTATTTCTGCTGAACCAGCCTTGATTGAAGAAGTTAAAGAGAAACAGCAACTGGATGACTCTTTGAAAAAGATCATCGAAGAAAAAGAGTCTAAGCCGAGACCGGGTTACAAATTTGAGAACAATGTATTGAAATTTCGAGAAAGACTGTGTGTACCGAACGACAGTGAATTGAAAAGAAGAATTCTGCAAGAAGGCCACAATTCGAAATTGTCTATTCACCCGGGGAATACGAAAATGTACCAAGATCTGAAACAGAATTTCTGGTGGCCGGGAATGAAGAAAGAAATTGCCGACTTTGTATCCAAGTGTCTTCATTGCCAACAAGTCAAAGCGGAACATCAACGACCCGCGGGCTTACTGCAACCCTTATCCATACCGGAGTGGAAATTGGAGCATATCACGATGGACTTTATCGTTGGATTACCTCGCTCCAGGAAAGGTATGGACTCTATTTGGGTTATTGTTGATAGATTGACTAAATCTGCACACTTCCTACCTGTCAAAACGATCTATAATGCGGACAAATTGGCTGCTATTTATATTGATGAGATTGTAAGATTGCATGGAGTGCCTGTATCTATTGTTTCTGACAGGGATTCGAAATTTACATCGAGGTTTTGGCAAAGCCTACAGGCTGCATTGGGTACTGAATTGAGACTGAGTAGTGCTTATCATCCTCAGACGGATGGACAGTCAGAAAGGACCATTCAGACTTTGGAAGATCTATTGAGAATGTATGTCCTTGATTTTCAGGGAAACTGGGAAAGCCATTTGCCATTGGCTGAATTTGCCTACAACAACAGCTACCATTCGAGTATTGGAATGGCGCCTTTCGAGGCATTGTATGGCAGAAAGTGTAGATCTCCAATCACAAGGCGAAGTTGGAGATGGGCCTTTGCTTGGGCCCGAGATTGTATATGAGACGACTGAGAAAGTGAAATTGATACAGCAGAGACTGAAAACTGCATAGAGTAGACAGAAAAGTTATACAGATGTCAGAAGAAGGGACAGGGAATATGAAGTAGGTGACCACGTGTTTGTAAAAGTGACACCGATGAAGGGCCAGACTCGCTTTGGAGTCAAAGGCAAGTTAGCGCCGAGGTATGTCGGACCGTATGAGATTATTGAGAAAATCAATCCGGTGGCGTATCAAGTTGCACTTCCTCCTGAAATGGAGCACATGCATAATGTCTTCCACATTTCGATGTTGAGAGACTATCTTCGAGATCCGTTTCATGTGATTAAGCCTACTCGGATAGTGCTTAGTGATGACTACACTTACGAGGAACGGCCTATACAGATTGTAAACAGACGGATCAAGAAATTGAGGAACAAAGAGATTCCGTTAGTGAAAGTTGACTGGCAGAATCATGGTGGTGTGTATGCCACTTGGGAAAGGGAAGATGACATGATGAGGAGATATCCTGATTTGTTTCCATTGGATCCTGTTTTCTTTCAGAATGAAGGTAACTCGAGTTTAGAGGACTAAACTCCTTATAAGGAGGGGAGACTGTAACGACCCTCGTTATTGATTACCGAATTATATACTGATTACTGCTAAACTGAACTGATTATGACTAGCAATCGAATTGACTGAAGTACTGAATAGATCGATTGAAATCGAAACTGAAATTTAATGAGTTTGTCTATTGAATTGTGCATTGCATCGGTTTAATTGATTGAGTATCTATCTGAATTTATGTGTTTAAACTGCTAATTGAAGGCCTTATCGGCGGCCGAATTAGGAACCGTTTAGTGTTTCATAATCAGTAGGATATTTGTGTTTTAATGATATAATTATCTGAAAATTGATTAGGAATGATTAAATTAGATTAAATTGAGTTAATTAAAGAGTTGCCTTAATTACAATAATGCCCTTGTGAGTGGGGCCTTGGTTATTCAATTCTCTTGTGCCTTAGACACTTAGAGATACATTTTGATCAGCCATTTCCTTCTCCATAGCCGAAATTGGAAGAGAGAGAGGGGTTGATTTTCATCACTTTGCTTGATTGTGCTTGAACTTAAGAGCATTGAAGTGTAGTTGCATAAATTGAACCTCTAGTTAAGAAATTGAAGACTTAGGTAAGAAAATTTCCATCTTCTTGTTATGTTTTAAGTTCCATCTTGCATGCATCATGGTCATAGAGAAGTAAATCATGAATTTGCTCATAAATGTTGAATTGAGGCTTGAATGTTACATGCATGTTTATATTGGTGCATTTGGAGGTTTGATTTCATGAAAATCTCACATGCTAGCTCATATTCATGCATGGTCCATGTTTTCAAGTTGTTTTGAAAGAAATGAGTTCATTTGAACAAGAATTGGAGCTTTGAAATGGTTTAATTTCATAGTTGTTGCATGTTCTTCATTTCCTTAAAAATGGTTTTGAAAATGGCTTTGATTGACCAACCCTTGGCCCTTGCATGTGCAAATTAGCTTTTGAAACTTGTAATACATTGAGTTTAGAAGTGTTTTCCAGAATTTAGGGCCAAGAGGTTGAGTTTTGGATGATTGAATGCTTGGTTTGAACTTGGGAGACAAATCTGGAAATTCCAGATTTTGCTTCCTCGCTCGAGCGAAGGATTCCTCGCTCGAGCGAGCACCTTTATTTAGGGCTCCGCTCGAGCGAGCATCGAGCATGGTATCGCGCGTAAAAATTGAGCAACCAGTACTTTTACTGTTTCATCAGACCGCTCGAGCGGAGGATTGTTCGCTCGAGCGAAGCCTTTGATTTTGGAAGCTCGCTCGAGCGAAGGAAGGCTCGCTCGAGCGAGGTGCCCATTTCCAGCAACTTTTGAAAAATGCCTTCCAAGTGTATTTTTGCATCCTCATCGCATCCTAGGCATTCTTAGGCCTAGTTTAAGACATCTTAATGAGGATTTAGACATAGAACACACCGAGACATATTAGGAAGTTAATTATTGTTGTACCCCCAATTGTTAAACTTAGTGTGTGTTCAATTGTTTAACTGTTTAGGGTTGGCTCTCGGGGACACGCTCTAGCCGCTATTAGCCCAATCTCTGTGAGTAACAGATTGTGTAAAGATATGTTCAAAATGGTTATCTTTTGAATACTGAACTAAATTGTTTATTGAACTGATATCGTTTATTGAATGAATGTATGTCCTTTATTTCGAACTGTATTGTGGCATCCTTAGCACCCATTGTTATTGACTGTTAGAGAGCTCTGTCGGTTTCCTTGTGAAACCATATTGTTTGATGGCCATCATCATTGTTGGGTCTGTTAAGGCCCGGTCCTTTCGGACCTACTGTTTATAGGCTAATGGATGTACCACATATGACTGATTGATTGAAATATTGAAAGATTGAAATGCTGTTAAATGAATTGATTTCATTATTGTAAGGACATTCATTCGTAACCCCTTTACACATTATGCTATTCACTGGGCTTTAGCTCACTGTTTATATATAAATGTAGGTTCTCAGCAGCCAGATCAGAGCTAGGAGCGTGGGTCAGTCACCAGTTTTGTCCAGCCAGCCTGTGTGCCTCACTGTGAGGTTCCGTGTTGCCATGCTATGGCTTTGGGGTCTTTTGTGCTTCCCCTGTCTGTCTCACTGTTTTGTACTGTTGTGGGACCATTGTATAGACTGTTACTGTTTACTGTACTGTCCAAGGGGTTAAGTCCCTGTTTTCACCGACTGTTATGGATGTATATATATATGTATGCCGTATTGTATTGTACTGTTCTATGTACATGTGAATGAAAAACTTTTTGGCATACAGATTGTCACAGCTCATTGGACACTATTCATTTATTGTTTTGGCTTCCGCCAGGCCCTGAACTCTGTTTATATTGAATGATTGTTAAGCAGGCCTTTGGTAATCACGGATTACTGGCCAGTTACGGTGCTAAACCCATAGGGCCGGGTTTGGGTCGTGACAGGTGGATCCCAAGACACGGTACCTACCGTTAAAAAAGATGATTTTGGTTCTCGTGGTGGCTACTAGGAAATTAATGCACTATTTTCAAGCCCATACAATAAACGTGTTGACGGACTACCCTCTCTGAACAATACTTCGCAGTGCGAAATCATCAAGGCACGTCTCCAAATGGGCATTAGAACTCAGCTAGTATGACATCCAATTCTCTTCCAGGACGGCTATCAAACGGCAGGTTTTGGTCGACTTCATTGTCGAGTTTACAGGATGTCATGCCGATTTTGAACCAGAGCAGCCAACCGTCTAACCTCAACAAGAGTGGAGAATGTATGTCAGGGATATTTGGCAGATGTACTGCAATGGTTCATCTAACCAGTGTGGCAGCGGGGCAGGAGTAGTGATCATGACCCCCGATGGCACAATAATCGAGCAAGCAGTCAAACTACACTTTTATGCATCAAATAACGAGGTCGAATATAAAGCTTTGTTAATCGACCTCTGTAACACACTTCGCCTCAATGCCAAGCGAGTGCAGGTCTTCTGTGATTCAAAGTTGGTCATCAATCAATTGAAAGGGGAGTATGCGACAAAAAATGACTGAATGGCCGCTTATATGAAGACGACAAACTCATTGCTCATACAGTTCGACCACCACGAGCTGAATTAGATTACTTGTGACCAAAATACCTATGCAGATGGTCTTGCTTGTTTGGCTTTTGCCATCAATTCGGAAGTTAAGCAAACCATTGAGATGGGATTCATCCCCGAGCTGAGTATCAGCCTCCCGGAATCTGTTAGTATCAATGTCATTGACCTGGGGCCGAGTTGGATAGATCTCATCACCACATTTTTATCCTCAGAATAGTTGCCAACAGATAAGAAAAAAGCCCATAAGCTGGGGAACAAAGCCCGACGATACTATTTGGATCCCTATGGAAAACTCTACAAAAAATCTCTCTCAGGCCCGTATTTGGAATGTGTTCATCCAAACAGAGTGGAGGAATTTTTGGCTGAAATACATTAAGGCAGTTCGGTGCCCATTCTGGAGGGCGGTCATTGGCCCATTGAGCCGTAACCCAAGGCTATTACTGGCCGACCATGCGAACTGATGCAGAGAACTACGTAAAGAAGTGTGAACAATGTTAGAAGTTTTCTCCCTTGACTCATTTGCTTGCTGAAGAATTGAATTCCGTTACTAGTCCTTGGCCTTTTGCTCAGTGGGGCCTAGACATCATCGAACCACTACCAAGGGCTTTGGGAAATAAATGGTTCTTGATTGTTGCAACGAATTACTTCGCAAACTGGGTTGAGCAGAACCGTTGGCACACATCCGAGATGTCGATGTCAAATGCTTTGTATGGGAGAACATTATAACCTGGTTTGGCATACCACGAACACTTATATCTGACAATGGCACCTAATTCGATTGTGGCATCTATCGAGAATTATGCAACACATATGGAAGTCGGCCGTACTTCTTTTCACTAGCTTATTCGCAATGCGACAGTCAAGCTGAGGCCTCTAACAAAGTGGTCCTGGATAGAATCAAGAAATGGTTGGAAAAGGCTATGGGCAAGTGGGTTAAAGAATTGTCCAGTGCATTGTGGGCTCATTGCACTACACTAAGGCGATCTACCAGTGAAACACCATTCGCCTTGTGCTTTGGGACAAAAGTTATCATTCCTCTTAAAATCGGCCTTCCCACTCTAAGATCAGAAGCTTTTGACATAGGACAAAATGATATGATGTTGGCCTTAGACCAAAATTTGATTGAAGAGCGTCGAGGTCGAGCTCCTGTGTATATGGCGCGGTACTAGCAACAGCTTGCCAAATCGTATAACCAGCGTGTGTAGTTGCGCCTTTGCATCCCAGGGGAATTGGTTCTCAAGAAAGTGCTTCCTATCACCAAAAATCCAGCAGATGGTAAACTGGGCTCCAATTGGAATGGCCCTTATCAGATTGACTCAATTACCATGGCTGGGGCATGTTGGCTCTTGAACATAACTGGCAAAAAACTTCCCCAACCATGGAATGCGACCTACTTGTGCAAATTTTATCATTAAATGACGTGGAAACTGTATTTGCTTTTTGTTATGTAGTAATCATGTGTTCTTCTTTGCTTTTCATGAATGTATCTATACAGGTAATCAATGATTCCTTGTGGCTTTCATTTGCTTGGATCTTATTCAAATCTCATTGGCTAAACAAGCCTCCAAATTCGGAGTGCCATTTGTGCTTATGCACAATTAGCTATAGCTAAATGTCTTCGAATTCAGAGCGCCCCTCGTGCTCGGTACGATCGGCCGAACAAGCCTCCGAATTTGGAGCACCCCTTGTGCTCGGCATGACCCGTCGAACAAGCCTCCGAATTCAGAGGGGCCTTTGTGCTTGCACATAATTGACCATAGCTACAAGACTCTGAATTCAGAGGCCCCCTCGTGCTCGGCACGATCGGCCAAACAAGTTTCCGAATTTGAAGCGCCCTTTGTGCTTGCGCACAATTGGCCATAACTAAAAGACTCCGAATTCGGAGAGTCCATTGTGCTTGGCACAATCGGCTGAACAAGCCTCTAAATTTGGAGGGCCCTTTGTACTTATGCATAATTGGCCATAGCTAAAGGACTTCGAATTCGGAGCGCCCCTCATATTCGACAAGACCAACCGAACGTGTCTCTAGCTTCGGAGAGCCCATTGCGTAGTCAGCTATTGCTAAAGATCGCATTCGATGGAGTGCCATTTGAGTTTGTTTTTACACAATGATAAGGGTTGTTTTAATTCAAAAATTCAGATATAAATGACATAAAATGGTATTGCAATTATCGCCAATAGTTTCAATTACATACTACACTAGAAATCAAATACCATAGGAAGTAAAATAAATTACAATGTGTTTATTATAAACAGTGAAATTTGTTACAAATCCATGCAATTCCTCTCTACTCAGACTCTCTCTAAAGTAATTGCAGCCTCCCCCTGGTCCACCTTTTCTTCGTCATCTATTTTTTCGGCGTCATAGGCCTTGAACGGAAATTTGTAGTTTTGGTACAGGGGTGATGCCGAGTCAATACCCGCAGCCTGAAGAGCCTAGATCTAGCCATGTTTGAAACCATAGTTCTTGCATCGGCAAACATCTTTGGCCAACTTCTCCTTGGTCTTCTCAATGCTGATTTTATGTTCATCAAAAAAGCCTTCCTCATAAGCCCGGGACCGTATCGCTTTTTTGGAAAAAATGGCTGTCGTGTCCCAATCGACCATAGCATGATCTATCAACTACTGATTCACTTCACCGGTAACAGTCATATTCACCGATCCCGCGGGTAGCTTCTCGACAGCCCTGGCTTTGCCCAATTCGTTCTCGACCTTCTTTGCAAGGCATTCCAAATCCCGAATCTGCCCATCTTTTTGTGCAATCTCTTTCTAGGCGACGCAAAGATGCATGTCGGTCTCGTATGCCCAATAGAGTCCTTTGATTTCCTCGTGAACACTATCTCTAAACACTTCATAGTCGGCCTGCCCGATCATAGATTGCTGCACTTCATGTGGAAATATTTGCCGAGTAAAATCCGTCGCCATGTTCGGATCATGAATAATTGAGTCTGCTTCAGTCATGGGTTTTTTCCCACTGAAGACAACAAAACTCAGGGGGCTTGGCAGTTTACTTGGCTCGCTTCATGTAGACATCTGTGCACTTACAGCCCTGGTACTACCTCTTTGCTGCACCCTGCCTCTAGGCGATTTCTTTACCTTACTCCTCCTTGGGGACCTACTTCGACGTTGGGGTGAACGGCGCCTCTCTCGCTCCTCTGCTGCCATAATACTCACTCGGGCAGTTTCGCCACCAGCTCCGCGTCTAATTCTGCCAAACTTTGTCCTTGTCTTTACTGTTGAAAAATAACCTGCTAGACATATGCTTACACTATTCGCTGCACAAAGCTCTCTCCTCCACTATGTTCGCTGCTCACTTTGTTGTTAGATAACCCCTTTTATGGGCTACGCAATGTCTATTTAATGATGCCCCCCATTCATTAATTACAAAGTGCAGCGCTTATGATGCTCCTGCGGCCGCCGCCGCCTCTACTCGATGGTGGAACTACATGTTCAATTGGGACAAACATAGATATGTGAATCTATTCGGCTTATATATATTTGTTTGAATTGCTCCACTGCCCCAATTGACCAATCAAGTTTTGCATTTATTCGGCGGAGGAACTGCATGTTTAATTGGGGCAGAGGCATATATGTGAATCTGTTCTACTTATAGAAGTTTGGCCGAATTGCTCCACTGCCCTAATTGACTATTCAAGTTTTGCATTTATTCGGCGGTGGAACTGCATGTTCAATAGGGGCACAGACAGATATGTGAATTTATTCAGCGTATATATATGTGGCCGAATTGCTCCACTGCCCCAATTGACCATTCAAGTTTTGCGTTTATTCGATGGTGGAACTACTTCTACAATTAAGGCAAGGGCAGATATGTGAATTTATTCGGCTTATCCATATTTGGTCGAATTTCTCCACTGCCCCATTTGACCATTGAAGTTAGTTACTTTTTCCTTGAGCTTTCTTGGTTTAATGCTGTGATTTTGCATTTATTCGGCACTGTGTTCATTATTTGGCATTTTGATTAACTAATGCTTATTATCTACAACATGGCATTTTCATTATCTAAATGCTGCAATATGTACTTGGTCGGATTGACCATTGAAGTTAGCTAATGTTAGGCGTTTTCATTAACTTTATGAAAACATGCATTTTTTTATTCGTAAACTGTACACGAATATGCCACACTTTATTAATGAAAACAACCTTCATACAAAAATTAACTTGTCAAAACGACTACAAGTATAAGAAAAGCAACAAACAACAGCAAAACAAGAAACATAGACAAAGCTAAATATCCTCTAACTCCTCTGGGTTCGACTCCAGTGGCTCAACCTCCAATTGCTCATATGAAATTAGCTGATCAAGAGTCACTTTGGCAGCTGCCAGAGCCTTGAGCCAGCCATGCTTGAAGCCTCGATCTTCAAACTTCAGTACTTTATCTGCTTATAGTTCTTTGGCCGCAAGCTCTCCGGCCTCAAATGCTTTGGCCGCATCTATCTCAGCACACTTCTGCACCTTCTCCGACTCCTCAAGGTTGGCCCTCAATTTGGCGTTCTCTTCTTTGGCCAACTTCAACTTGCCGTCTATGAAGTTTTCCCTTTCTTTGGTGGCTTGCGAAAGCAGATCGGCATGCTTAGCTTTCTTTTGTTCGGCAACTGCCCTCACCCACTCTTCTTCTGTTCTCTTGGCTTTGGTCTCTGCCTTCGTCATTGTCACTATCAAGTAGGCTGTAGCCGCTGCGGCCTTGTTTCTTTCGTCCTCAACTTGGTCTTCCATCACGTCGAGTTTCTCCACAACCTCGTAGTGACGACGACCGATTTCTGTTGTCTTCCTGCCGCCTAACAAGCATGATATAGCGAAGGCACATTAGTCGGCATAAAAAGAAAAGATGGATTCATCTCAAGTACATGCTACTTACCAATATAGCCAATTGAGCTACCAAAGCAATGGAGACCACATGCAGCTCGGCCTGGAACGTGGCTTTGTCTGCCGAAAGAGAAAGCGCCGATGCTACACTTGAGGCCACGGTGGGATGTTTGATGGCCAACCCACTAGTCAGAACCAACGTACTCTTCACCCTTGGCTGGATGATGAATGGCTCAGCCAAATCTAGCGAGAACGCCTCCATTCTTTGCTGTTAATCAACTAGTTCTTCTGATGATTCGGAAAGAGTCTCGGCAGGGCATTTTTCGCCCCTGTGATTGGTTTGATCGGAGCTTGAGTTTTTCGTTTGCTGCTAATCAAGAACCGAATCAGCCACAATTAGTTCACGAGTTGTTTCTAGAACAACCGCTGAAGGAGGAATTTCTAAGTCCCCCCTAGTACCACCGGCTCTCCTCCTTGCCATCATTTTTTCGACATTTCTTCTTACGGCAAACTGGCCAAGTGATTCTCCGCCCATCTCCTCAGACTCGGCCCTAGGCAAATCACCTAATTCGGCAAAGATGTTGTCCTCCGAGAAAGCAACAACTACTCAACCGGAAGTAGAGGGTTGGCTGTTACCCTCATGGTTGAGTTGCTCGAATGCTAATTCAATTTCCTTCTTTAGTTCTTGTTCTTCAAAACGGCCCCCTGGTCTAGCCTCTTCGATGTCTGAACCCTTCTCTCTAAACGACCCTCCAATCCAACCTCCTCAGCGTCTGAACCCTCAAGACCAATATCCCTTAAGCTCTTGAAGAAGGAAAATATGAGGGCAGTAAGTTACTATTCTCCCGTCGGCATAGGGATATGGTATGCAGCTGAAAATGTCGAGTAGGTTGGGTCGTATTTTAACAGAATGTGAGCAACGCATCCCTATCCATGAAGATTTGCATACCCTTTGTAATTAAGGACTGTCTTTACTTGATCAAGAGCGACTTCATCTGTCGACATGAGGCACCTTTTTAAATCGTTACCTACTCACCACAAAACTGGTCAGTAGAGAGTTTAAATGCTGAATAAATCATTTAACTAGAGGAATTTTATGCAGCCACCTGGTTCGCCTTTCTATCTTGGCATTGGGTCTAGGTGATTTTCTCCCTCACCGAATTCCCAATTGTCTCGGACGGCGACTATAACATCGTCAACTCTTTTACTCTATTTCTATCCAATAAAAACAACTAATCAAAATAAAAAAATAAAAAAAAAAAAAAAAAAATCAACATACTTAATCAAACTTGAACAATAATCAAACACGTGATCGAAGTAAAGCATCTAAAACTCAATCAACACTCCCAATCTTGATGAAACTCTCAAAATCTGATACAGATTTGTACAGATTTGAAATATAAAGCTCTCATTGATACATATTTTGAGATTTCCGGAGAACACGTGATCGAAGCAAATTTGGTGGCAAATTGTCTATTGTTGATCGATGGTGAGATTGTCGACGACGAGATCTTCAGATTTCGAGATCGAATTTTTGCAAGATCTTCACTTATTAGATTTTCAAATATATGAGATCGTGTATATATGGATCATATTTTCGAATGTATGACATGTATATACATGAAAAGGCAATATTGTCCATAAAAAAAAGAAAAAATTATGGTATGTCTTTCTTGAGCTACTCTCTTTTTTCTTAGCGTCTTTTTGAAGCTAAATTAGTTAAGTTGTCCTTTATCCTAGAAAAAAAACTCAAAAATGGGAGTTTCACCAAAAATCTCAAGAAAATATATTAGTTGCAAAGTTAAAGATGAAAAAATTTAAATTAAAAAAAAAAAAAAATAGTAACCTGCCAAGCTGTGAGGGTTCTCTCCAGACCACTAAACAACCAAACAGTTTTTGTTGAAGCCAAACCTGAAAGCAAAGTTTAGGTATGTAAAACTAGTTTGTACAGAAGAAGTGTTTAAAACTCATGATGCCACGAACTTCTTGGGTTTAGTCATGAGACTTGCCTTTCCCGCTAATCATTAAGGCAAACTACACAAACCAAGCATGATTTCAAATTTTCAGCACATTAATATCATAGTAATATTTTAAGTTGATTAACCATTAGTTCGAGGATGAATATGACGCTCATCACACATGATGATACGAGACAGTACAAGCGTGAAAATGATATATGTAAGGTCCTTAGTCCATGCTCTTCTTCCCAACACCAGAAGTAACAATTGTCTAGACCACAAGCATAACTAAATTGAACAAAGGAGTTGTAACTAATCAATGAGGGACAAGAGCAAACCACAAAGGCTTGAGGAAAGTGTCTTGAAACACACAAAAGCACAAATAAATACAACCAGAGGGATTGCTTGATAGCTTGATACGGGTATACAGTGTTAGGTTGATTTTCTAATAGCTACAGTTTTTAACTGAGTTAGTAGTCAACAATTTAAAAAAGTCAGTAGCAGCCAATCAACACCACAACGAAATCTCTATGGATGAGTAATTTCACAATTCCAGTTATGAAATATGGTACTGCTTCATTTTTTTACCGGCGGCCTTTGTTAAGTCTAGATTTCTTTCTCTTCTTCTCCCTTTATTTTTTATTTTATTATTATTATTTTTTTTTTCACTTAGGTTCATTTACAAATTGCTTAAAAAAAGAGCAAGTATCCACAAAAAAAATCATACCTCTATATCATGTGAATTAATATTTCGTAGACCAATTCTAAGAATGCAAGAATCTTTGAATTGCTCCTAATTTTCATATTTCCCTTTTCAATTTACACATTATATTCATGCATCATGGCATGGAATCCCATGCCTAGTTCAACACTGAGAACAACAAACAAAATATTGATACCGTGACTAATGATTGAAAACCATAGAAGTGATGGTCAAATTGCTCTAGTATACTATGTTGTCAGGCATTGAGATCATTCTAAGTAAATACAAATGTTAATACTTAAAATTAGGCTAAGTAAAATAACACATTTATATCTTTTGCACACAAATTATATATTTTTCTCTTCTTTTTAAGGTAAGGGGGAGTTCATTGCTATTGTTGTGTTGTAGAGTATTAGCTCCTAAAGCTAGACCAATAACATGAGTGAGAAATTTTAAAAGTATCACAATGCCCACAGAGGCTCCATATTTTGCATTTAAACATTCAAAGAACTGGTTTCGTATATGTTTACCATTCATGTGTAAATAATGTATCAAGAAAACTTTCATGTGAGTTATAACACGCTCATTCAATGATTAAGCGCTTGAGCACTTGACCATAAATTCACGTACCATGTTGTGGAGAAATGGTTTGGAAATACTCTTCCGATCCTGGAGAGCGCTTGAGATCCGCTAATAGTCACCTGAAATGGGATAAACACTCTGGTCGGGGGTGCTGGAATTAGTACTCCGACAGACGAGTCAATCTTTACACTCAAGAATGCTTGTGTTCTAAGTTAAGCATAATAATTCCACATACCTTTATTAGTCTGTTGTTCCTTTATTTATACTTGTTTCCTGGGCCTCATGGCAAGGCCCACTTGCCACTCATTATCCTCTTATTTACTCGGCTCCATAGTTCAGTATCTATTCGGCCTATCTATTATATTCGGCATCCTTATCGTGCAAGGTAGAGCCGTGTAATATCTGTCTTCTAGAGTACGCTTTTGATTATTCCAATTATCCGGCTCCCACAATTGCCCCCCAAACACCTCGCTAGCATTAGTTAGTCGGCGTGTTTGGCTAGAAGTCAAAAATTCGGCGGTTAATCCTCTTCTCGATGCGTGTCAGAATGCGTACATGTTTTTTGGTCACTGTAACGCTCTCCCGCCCCATTCATGCTTCTCTCGCATTTTTTACGATTTGAAACTTAAGTCCCTTCGAAAACATGCTTTTTTGAATATTTGAACCTCCTGGACTGCCAGTCGGTATCTCTTCTTCGACGCATTTTCTGCAACTCCTATCCGTTCTCTCCTTGTCTCCTTTGCCGTTCGTAAGTTTTCTTCTCTTCTCCTTGCAATCCTATTTTTCCCTTTTATTTTTGATTTAGAATATCATTGGGTCCTTACTAGAATGGCTAAGCATTTGAAAGGCCTCCTTTCTGAGGGTCGAATTTTTGGGTTCCGAAGACATTTTTCTATCCCTGAGGATGTCCATCTTTCTCTGGTAACGGACAATACCCTTGATATGGAGAGGGATGACCAAAATACAATCGTCTTCCCTCTCCTGTCTATTGCGGAGGGCTGAGTTCGCTTTCCCCTACATCCATTTCTCAAGGCCGTCCTCCGTTATTGGAGTTTGATTCCTTCGCAACCCAATGTGAATTTTTTCCGAATCGTAATGGAAATCGTAGAGTTGAACCAGCGTCTCAAGATCAACCTTGGCATTTCCGTGATTCGGCACTGCTATGCTTTAGCCAAATCCTCCGGTCGGCTCGGGCGCTACTTTCTCAGGGCCAAGGATACCGACCATCACTTAGTAACGATGCTTGCCAGCTCTGGCAAACGAGTTGACGATGTAATGGTCAATGTCCGAGGCAACTGGGAGTTCGGCGAAGGCGAAGGCGAAGATCGCCTAGACCCTATTCCCAGACGGAGGGGTGAACCAGGTTGCCGTGTAACTCCTTGTTTGTTGATCTTTCTTTTATGTGACTTTTTCTCCAAACCTTACCCTTTATTCTTGCAGACAATAAGTTGAAGAGGATTTTGACCTCAGCTGACGACGCAGTCCTTGCGAAAATTAAAACTGCACTAAAGTACTTTGGCCATCCAAACGTACAGAAGCAAGGGAGGGCTATCCATATTCTCCTACGGTATGAGCCTACCTACACTACGTTCTCAGCCGTAGACGACATCCCGATCCCAACTGGTGAACAACACCTTACGACTCTTGTCTTCCCCAGTTTCAAGACCCTTAGGCAAATTGGTCTCGAAGCTTCTGCTTCAGAGCAAGGCTTAGAGCCGGTTGTTGAGGTAGATGCCGAATTAACGAAGGAGTTCGCCGTTGAGGCCGAAGAGGTCGACGAAGCTCTGAAATCAGCGTTTGAGGCAGCCAGTTTTAACCAGCCTAACTCACTGTCCACTTCAGGTCGAGCGAAGTTTTCCTTCGGAAATATTTTTACAAACTTGGGAGACCTTCCTGGCACTTTTTCAGAAGGCATGGCTGGGGAGAATCTTATGCAGATGGCGAGAAAGAGAAATGCCGAGCGAATGGCCGCTCGAAAGAAAGCTGAGGCCGCTCGTTCTGAGCCTGCCCCGGTTGAATCTTTTCAACTGGTTACTGGAGAAGAGACAGCGGAAGTTGTTGTGGCCGAGACCCGGGGGGGCTGAATAGCAAGTTACCAAAGAATGGCTGGTTTCAGAAGAGCGGAGCGAAAAACGTTCTGCTGAGGAAGAGGCCGGCTCAGAGGATAGCCCTGCTGACAAACGGCCTCGCTTAGAGGAATCCGACGTGGTTGTCCCCTTCGTTGTTCAACCAAAGATCAAAGACACGCCAATCCCATCTGATGCATCTGCTATGAAGGATCCAGCTGTGGCGTTGAGCTTGGCCGCCTCGGTTTCGCTACTGGCTGACAAGGCCACCTTTCGAGAAGAGCCGGATTTGGTAGCTATAGCGTTCGCTGCCCAGTCGGCCCTTCTGGTATGTATACAATTTTTTTGTTTTTTGCTCGTTTGGTTTGGTTTGCATACGATGTTGCTTGATGTGGTGATCCAAAATTGTTTTGCAGACTGTTGGAAGGATAGCCGAACTAGGCCGTCGGCAGCGTGATGCCATTGAAAGAATTGGCCGCTTAAAGTTTGAAGCTGAAGGTGAAAGAAGCAGGGCCGAGTTTGAGGCGATGAGGGCCGCAATGGAAAGTGCTCGAGCTGAAGCTGAAAAAGAGAGGGCTCTGACTGCTGACCGGCTCGGACTGCTGACCAGCTCAGATCCGAAGCCGAGGATAGGGCGAACGCGAGCCAGGAGTCGCTCAAGTTAGCCCAGGAGGCGCTTTCCAATGCAGAGGCCGAGTTAGAAGAATTGAAGGCGGCCAAGGAAAAAGCCGAATCTGTAGCTTCTCTGGCTAGAAAAGAAGGGAAAGCGCCGCCTTGAAGGAATACGTAGATGAGGTACCCAAATTCGAGAATCGGGGATTCAAACATGGGTGGCTCAAAGCCCTTGCTGTCGCTGGAGTTACGTTGGCCTTGCCAATTCCATACGAGCAAGTGGACGTTGAGCCACTTGAGTTTGATCTCGAGGATTGATCTGGGAGACATTCTAGTTTTATTTGGTATCTTTAATTTCAATGTACGTTTTTGTTTAGTGGATTCAAGGTAATTTTCATGTATAAATTAGTTACTATCTGAGCTCAATTTATTAATGAAAATTTCCTTCTCGTTTCACTGTTACTTGTATGCAGTTTTTGATATTAATGAAGGGTTTTGCCTTCCAGTACTTTGGATAGCAGTGTAATCTTGGCCATTATATTAGCTTAATCTCAATTTATCCGAACAAATCGACTCTTTGTGCCAAATAGGACTAATAAATCAATTCATGAAGTGGCTGCGGCACTCAAGCTGAATAGATTGATGAATCTGCCCTTGCCCCAGCTGGGTCATGAATTTGAAACGCCGAATAGTACAATATTGATGAGTGTATTCGTGAAGCGGTTGCGACACTCAAGCCAAGTAGATTGATGAATCTGCCCTTGCCCCAGCTGGTTCATGAATTTGAAACACCGAATAGTACAATATTGATGAGTGCATTCGTGAAGCAACTGCGGCACTCAAGCTGAATAGATTGATGAATCTGCCCTTCTCCCAGCTGGTTCATGAATTTGAAATGCCGAATAGTACAATATTGATGAGTGTATTCATGAAGCAGCTGCGGCACTCAAGCCGAATAGATTGATGAATCTGCCCTGGCCCCAGCTGGTTCATGAATTTGAAACGCCGAATAGTACAATATTGATGAGTGTATTCGTGAAGCAGCTGCGGCACTCAAGCCGAATAGATTGATGAATCTGCCCTTGCCCTAGTTGGTTCATGAATTTGAAACGTCGAATAGTACAATATTGATGAGTGTATTCGTGAAGTAGCTGCGGCACTCAAGCCGAATAGATTGATGAATCTGCCCTTGCCCCAATTGCTTCATGAATTTGCCCTTATGGAAGTTAAGACTGCCTATATCAGTATTTGACGGGGCACGACTCGGTCGGCCTTGGGCTGTTGAGGTTTCGATATTAATGAGATTGCCTTGGAGACGCTGCCCTCGTAGGGAATCAATGAATGTAGGTCCTATTTAAGTGCTCAGTGAGCAACTCAGTCCAGGTCTTTGACGAAGGATAAACCAGCGCGAATGTCGAATAGACTCTTCTTTAACAACAAAAGGGAAGTGAGGACGCTAGCTGAGCTGGGAGGAGACATGAATTGAAGTGGCAAACCTTCGCGCTCAGGAGGTAGGATTTGAGGGATCGGGAGAGGCGTCAATCTCCTTGTCATCGAAGTAGGTTGCCCAGGAGGGACAATGAGCCACAAGGCAAATCCCCGCAACCCCATTCTGGAAGGGAGCCCGGTGAGAACCCACGCCCATTGAGTTTTGCAGTCTTTGTGGGGAATAGGCCCATGACAGAAGCAGACTCGATCGTTCGAGATTCAAGTGTGGCAGTCGAATTTGCTCGATAGATTTTTCCTCCCGAGGTCCAGCAGTTGATGGTAGGTCGACAGGACTTCGAAGTGTTTCTTGAAGGCATTCACGGTGCGGTAAAGGGGCTCTATACTGCCTACGAAATCGGCATGCGTCTCCGTGCTTCCCGCTGAGAAATAGAGAAAAGGAATGAATGCATCTGAAGTTTGGAGGCTCGTGCGGAAGCGGCCGAGCGTGAGCTAAGGAAGGTTAAGGCCGTTTAGGCACAACCCATCGAACAGGCTAACCCAATCATGGAAGAAAGGGTCACCTAGCGGCTTATCAGTACCGCGCTCGCCGATCGCGATATGGCGATCATGTTCACAATGGAATCCGCAAAGGGGAGGGCCTATGAAAAAGGCTTCCACGATGGCCGGAAAGTAGGGACACAGAAGACCAAGGAAAAGCTCACCGAGGAAGTTTGCCGATGTGAAAATCGTGGATTTAAGCATGGTTGGATTAAGGCGCTTAAGGCCGAGGAAGCTCTCCGAGCAGCGGGGGTCGATTCGACATTGCCACTGTACCAACGTAACCATTTTCCGTTTTCTGCCTTTGAAGTCGAGTAGAGTGAGGATGAAGGCGACGCTGTATAAAAATATTCAATGTAACGTTCGAACGCAAATCGCGTTCATAACTATGTAATTATTGCCTGATTGAATAAAATGTTCTATTTTAAATGTTTCTTTGTAAATTTCATTCGGCACACACGTGTTTGCATGCATTTCATTGTATAAACATTGACCGGCTCGAATCAACTAGGCGCTTTAATTCTGAACGGTTACATGCTGGTCTGTTATGAGCATTCTTCACTGAATATATTTTTGGCGTGTCACGCAAGGTCAATTGCGTCGATGAGGTTCCGAATTCAGAAGCTTATCCGGCCCAAAGGTGCCATGCACTAGGGGCTCCGAATCTGAAGACAGTCAGCCCATCTATAATTACCGTTTATATAATTAGGCCATTTTAACTCCAAAAACAAAAAGGCCAAAGATTGGTACATGGAGTGGCTATGACCAATATCGCTCGGCGTCTGTCTTTTGGAATTCAATGTTAATGAAATCGCCTCGAGGCCACTGCAAGGATTTTAGAAATAAATCGCCTCGGACTTTTCGCTCCAGTGACTTCGCTTACCGTGCTCAGACTCGATTTAAAACGATTTTGTTGCGTGGGGTTAGATAAGTGTGAATGTTGAATGGAGTTTTTCTTCAGCAGCAGAGGAGAAGCTCGGACTCTGGTTGAGCTTGACATTGCAATGAAACGCAGCAGAGAACCCATTTGTGCGGGAGGTAGGGCGTTCAAAAAATGGGAAAAACGTCAGCCTCTAAGTCGTCAAAGCAGATCACCTGGAAGGGAGAAACAGCAAAGGCGAAGCTCTCCTCAATCGTGACCGAGAAATGAGGCCAATGTAGCGCCGCGACCGTTGAGCATTACTGCTTTCGTGGGGAATTCCTTTCTTGTCTTGGATCTTGGCCTTGACATTGTCTATGGTGTCAAAGGTCCCCTCCTCAAGGGTGATTATATTGTCGTTGTGAATCGTGGATTCAAGTGCGGTCAGATCAAAGCACTTCAAGCTGCGGGTGCTCTCTGATCAACAGGTGTTGATTCGGGGCTGTCGCTTGTACCAACGCGACGCTGTATAGACATTGTAATGCTATGAACGCAGATTGCATTTTTTGTAATTACTGTTTGATCAAATAAAATGTTTCATTCTAAAAGTTTATCTCATTCTGAATTTTTGTATGCTGAATTAGGCATCGTATTTTGAATGCTGGAACGTTTTGTCTTGTTCATGCAGTTGTACTAGTTCAACCCATATATCCCTACTTCGATGTGTAAATGTTTTCATTCTAGAGGGCGCTCCGAATTCGGAATATTACTTGGCCCTTGGGCGTCGCTCGGTGGCACTATTTGGTCAGCCGAATTTGGAGGCTTTATTGGCCTGAAGACGCCGTGCGCCGATAGGGCCCCGAATCCGGAGACTTTATCTGGCCAATCGTGACATCCACGAAGGGCGCTCTGAATCCGGAGGCTTTATTGGCCCAAAGACGTCATGCGCTGATGGGGCTCCAAATCTGGAGACTTTATTTGGCCAATCGTGACATCCACGAAAGGGCGCTCCGAATCCGGAGGCGTTATCGGCCCAAAGACGTCATGCGCCGATGGGGCTCCGAATCCGGAGACTTTATCTGGGCAATCGTGACATCCACGAAGGGCGCTCCGAATTCGGAGGCTTTATCGGCCCAAAGACGTCATGCGCCGATGGGGCTCCGAATCCGGAGACTTTATTTGGCCAATCGTGACATCCACGAAGGGCGCTCCGAATCCGGAGGCTTTATCGGCCCAAAGACGTCATGCGCCGATGGGGCTCTGAATCCGGAGACTTTATTTGGCCAATTGTGACATCCACGAAGGGCGCTCCGAATCCGGAGGCTTTATCGGCCCAAAGACGTCATGCGCCGATGGGGCTCCGAATCCGGAGACTTTATTTGGCCAATCGTGACATCCACGAAGGGCGCTCCGAATCCGGAGGCTTTATCGGCCCAAAGACGTCATGCGCCGATGGGGCTCCGAATCCGGAGACTTTATTTGGCCAATCATGACATCCACGAAGGGCGCTCCGAATCCGGAGGCTTTATCGGCCGAAAGACGTCATGCGCCGATGGGGCTCCAAATCTGGAGACTTTATTTGGCCAATCGTGACATCCACGAAGGGCGCTCCAAATCTGGAGGCTTTATCGGCCCAAAGACGTCATGCACCGATGGGGCTCCGAATCCGGAGACTTTATTTGGCCAATCGTGACATCCACGAAGGGCACTCTGAATCCGGAGGTTTTATCAGCCCAAAGATGTCATACGCCGATGGGGCTCCGAATTCAGAGCCTATTTGGCCAATCGTGACATCCACGAAGGGCGCTCCGAATCCGGAGGCTTTATCGGCCCAAAGACGTCATGCGCCGATGGGGCTCTGAATCCGGAGACTTTATCTGGCCAATCGTGACATCTACGAAGGGCACTCTGAATCCGGAGGCCTTATCGACCCAAAGGCATTATGCGCCAATGGGGCTCTGAATCTGGAGACTTTATCTGGCCAATCGTGACATCCACGAAGGGTGCTCCGAATCCGAAGGCTTTATCGACCGAAAGACGTCATGCGCCGATGGGGCTCTGAATCTGTGGACTTTATTTGGCCAATCGTGACATCCACGAAGGGCGCTCCGAATCTGGAGGCTTTATCGGCCCAAAGACGTCATACGCCGATAGGGCTCCGAATCTGGAGACTATTTGGCTAATCGTGACATCCACGAAGGGCGCTTTGAATCCGGAGGCTTTATTGGCCCAAAGACGTCATGCGCCGATGGGGTTCCAAATCTGGAGACTTTATTTGGCCAATCGTGACATCCACGAAGGGCACTCCGAATTTGGAGGCTTTATCAGCCCAAAGACGTCATGCGCCGATGGGGCTCCGAATCCGGAGACTTTATTTGGCCAATTGTGACATCCACAAAGGGCGCTCCGAATCCGGAGGCTTTATCAGCCCAAAGACGTCATGCGCCGATGGGGCTCCGAATTCGGAGACTATTTGGAACACTTCTGAACTAGATTGTACAGTGGATAAGCAGGAATCTTTGCATTACAGAAGTGGAAAGTGTACACGGTGAGCCATTCAGAACCAATATCATTCCCTACAGGTTGGGTTTGATGATAGAATTTGCGCAAGTGCGTTAGGAGCAGGGCCGCGTGCCTAATTTTCGATCAACCGGCCTTTTATCATCCAAAAATACCTTCAGGAGCAACTTTCTCAATGTGTAGCGGCGCAGCCGGACGCATTAAGCATTCGTCTTGGGAAGCTGCTGCTAGTATCGCCTAGAGCTTCCGTGGCTTTTCGTCAGGGAGCTGTCCAACATCATCGAGACTGTCACGATTCGACACTTCAGTGGAGTTGACCTACGTCTCCGTTGGTGTCTTTCTAGAAAGGAGATAGCATGCTTGTGCGGATTGTCAGGAAGCACAAATTTGCTCAACGCCGTGTTCGGTCGGGAAGCGTAGCAGCTGATGATAGGTGCTTGGCATGGCTTGAATAGTATGCAACCAAGTTCGCCCCATGATGAGGTTATACGGCGAAGGGAGCTAGACGATCAAGAATTCCACATGCACTATTTGGGAGCCCGCCCGAACAGGTAACGTGATTTTCCTCAACGGGTACTCAGGATTTGTGTTGAAGCCGAATAATGGATGAGGAGCTGGAGACAGGTCAGATTCGTTGAAGCCGAGTTTGATGAAGGTCTCGTAATACATGACCTCCGAAGTGCTCCCCTAGTCTATGAGGACGCGTTCAACGGTAAATCGGTTCACGTGTAGTTCAATGACCAGTAGATCAATATGGGGGAGCGTTATGTCGATAAGATCAGAATCGTCGAAGGTAATGCTTAGAGCTTCGTGGGGCTGTTTCGTTTGTGTGCGTTGCTTCTGGTGGGCTGAATGAATTGCGTGTATGGTACGTGGCGTTGGAAGGCTGTATATCATATGTATAACGCCGAGGGGAGGTGACTCTTGCCGAAGGGCGACAGTTTTGATTGTGCTCTTCCAGACGTGTTGCTGGAGCCGATCATCTTGCACCAATTCCTCAAGGTGGTCTTTCAAAACATAGCAACTGTCCGTGTCATGACCGTGATCTTTGTGATATTCACAACGCCTGTCCCGCCTTCTCGTGTCAGGAGGTCCCACCATCTTGGACGGCCATTTGAAGAACAGAAGATGTTGGATTTTGGACATAATCGAGCTGATTGGCTCTGACAGCTCCGTATATTTCTTGTCGGCGCGCTTTGTGCGCTTGCTGTCGACCTGTAGTTGCTCATTTGCTTGGTGTGAGCATTGATCGCTGGATCGGCGAGAATCCCATCACTTGTCTTGTTTAGCCCGCTGTCGTGGTTCAGGGCTCTAAAGTGGTGCGAAACTTGCTGGCTGAGCGATTTCGAGAGGGGCCGTTTTGTTGGCCACGTGTCCGGCTTTAACCCTCAAGGCGTCATCTTCCACTGTGCAGTATTCCTCTACTTTCTTCATCAACCCCCAAACTGTTTTGGGGGGTCTTTTAGTCAAGGAGCTGCGGAGGGCACCATCTGGGTGTAATCCCATTTTGAAGGCGGTGATGGCCATAGAGTCATTGCAAGCGTCATCAACAAGATTAAAGCATTCCCAATATCACGTCGAATATGCTCTTAGTGTTTCTCCTGGCAGGATTTGCATTGCTCAGAGAGAGTCGGCTTGCTTCGGCTGGACTTCGTTGGTGATGAATCTGGCCCTGAAGGATTTCTGTAGTTGGTGGAAGGTTTTAATCGAAGTCGGCTCCAGTTTATAATACCACCTGACCGCCAATGGTCCCAAACTACTGGGAAATATTCGGCACATGAGTGCCTCGTCGTCTGCATGCAATGTCACGGTCTGCTTGTAGTGGCGGATGTGGTCGGTGGGGTATGATTTGCTGTCGTACAAGGTGAACGAAAGTGCTTTGAATTTCTTGGGTAGCGCAGCCTTTGCAATCCGTCATATGAAAGGATCGTGTTGGTCTTCGTCCGAACTGGTCCTTCTTCGCGTGTGCATTGTATGAAGACTTTCTTCGGAAGAACTGGTGGCTTCACGTTGTCCCTTCTTCCTGGGCTCCGGGGATAATGAGTCGGAGTCGCTATCAGTGTCTTGTCGTGCTCGAGGTTGTCGACCACCTGCCTTCGGAGATCGTTCCGGATTTAGGCGCGCAGCTTGCTTGGACTTCACCATTTCCAAGGCCAAATCTTCACGAAGATGTTCGTTTTCAGTGATCATGTTCTCCAATCTCTGTTCATTTTGCTTTGCTTGTTCCATGATCGTCTGCATTGTCTCGTGCTTCGAAGTCGAGGGTGAGGTGAAATTCAAGGCACGTCTTGCAGCGATAGTCTCTGTTTCAAGCAAGTTTGTTGGAGTGGTTTCATCTTGCGGTATAGGGTTGACAATGACTGTCGGAGGATCTTCCGTCACGCTCGCCATGGATGTGCTTGAGTATTCCCATAGACGGCGCCAATTGTGGAGAAGTGGTTTGGAAATACTCTTCTGATCCTGGGGAGCGCTCGAGATCCGCTGATAGTCACCTGAAATGGGATAAACACTCCGGTCGGAGGTGCCGGAATTAGCACTTCGACAGATAAGTCAGTCTCTACACTCAAGAATGCTTGTGTTCTAAGTTAAGCATAATAATTCCGCATACCTTTCTTAGTCTGTTGTTCCTTTATTTATACCTATTTCCTGGGCCTCATGGCAAGGCCCACTTGTCACTCATTATCCTCTTATTTACTCGGCTCCATAGTTCAGTATCTATTCGGCCTATCTATTATATTCGGCATCCTTATCGTGCAGGGTAGAGCCGTGTAATATCTGTCTTTTAGAGTACGCTTCTGATTATTCCAATTATCCGGCTCCCGCACATGTCTATCTCAAGATAACAAGAAAGGCAGCGCAAATTTATGAACATTGTTTCACTAACCCCTCCACAAAATAGGGAGCAATCAAACCAACAACAGCATATGCAGGCACTAATTTTCCAAGTTTTTCTTCCAAACCTGATGCAGTGGTCTGCAATGACCATGAAATTCAATATTAACTGAACAAGGGATGTTAAGATTGAGCATTCATCAACAAACAAAGTCTCAAGACTCAAATTATAAGCTGTGAAGGGCATAATTTGGACACATGATAATGAATATAAAACTAAAAATGTTGTCTCTAAATTCGGCAAACAGGCCTCCAAAGCTATTTTAGACCAAGCCCTTGGCTTAATATCCATGAAGTTCATCCCCGCACCGTCAGTGTCATCAATACAAGCATATGCCTTTATAAGTAGAGAAGCAAAAAATGAGCTAACCAGGGAGATCCTCTCAGTATTATGATAAACATCTGGCAGCGTCTTGAATATCCTTCGAATCTATAGGCCTTTGATTCTCTCATGAGCACGTGCCCCAGTAATTCTAGATAACTCCAATGCCCAACTATCATCTCAATCGCTTTGCACTGTTTCGTGGTACTACTGTTTTACTTACCCAAAAAAAAAAAAAAAAAAAAATGTGCTACTACTGTCCATCCAAATCAGTGATTCCTTTGTTAAAAAGGCATCGTCGAGTTGATCCACCAACGGCTTCTTTGGGTCCAATGATGACAATTTTACAGAACTCCCAATTTTCCAATATACACTCCCATGTTGTTGTCCACTTCCAGAAACAACAGCAACTTTCCTAATATCTAATTTTGATGAGAGTCTATGAAGCATGAGTTCCAACTTCCAATGCTTCGACCCACATCAGGGTGGGCAAAACAATTTGGCCATTGACAGATGGGGTCTCTGTAGACACCATCTTTTGTTTTGCAATGGGGCAATTCAGAATCAAAATTAACAATATCTGAATGAACGATGTTCAGATTGGAATCTAAATGACCCAAACAACCAAATTTTTACATATTTCAATCCGAAGGTCCAAGTTTGGTAGTTAATTCTTAATTATTCAATTAAAACATGATTGAAATAGCGCACACAACGAATTAATTGATAACAAACAATGTCTTTACATGAAATTTTCAATAACCTGATTTGATTTATGAATGAAACTAGATAAAATCTAAAGGAAACAAGGAAAACACATGAAATTTTGATCTGGGTAATTAGATTTGCGTCTAACACAGTGCTTTTCAATGACCTAAACAATGAAAAATTTATATAATTCAGTCAAAAGGTTCGAGTTTGGTAGTTAATTCATAAGAACTAAGATTATTCAATTAAAACATAATGGAAGTAGCACCCACATTACATTATATGTTTACAGAGAATATGATACATGAACTTTTCAATACCTTGATTTGATTGTGAAGGAAACTAGATAAAAACCAAAAGAAACAAGCCAAACGCATGAAATTTTGATCTGGGTAATTAGAATTTTCTAAAAGAACAGAGACTAACAGAGTAGAACTATCCAATCCAAGGAAAAGAGCGTCCTGAGGAAGAGAACAATCTTCCATTGGAATAAAGTAATCACATTGAGAATCCGAATTGAAACACTGCAAAGAAAAGATTATAAGATACAAAGTTGAAATATCTTTGGGACTTTTTAAGTAGTTTGCATAACAAATGAGTAAACTAATTTGGATCGATAAAGAAAGTCTTTAGAAATGGTTAATCCAAGTATTTAATTGGTTGTTCAAGGGATTTAGTTGACAAGTCAGGCTTCTACGCTGTAAGTTGTTAGTAGTGTGTAGACTAGCTTTTAAACATGGGAAAACACAATTTTAGCATAGAGGATTAACACTATGTTTGTGATAGGGCCCTGGACCCTGAATTGATCCTTTGATTGGGGATTGGCCACCAACAATCCTTTGAATTGGGGATTAGCCACCTAAACTTTTAATATTATTAAATCTCCTCCCAAAAACCATTACAATAAGCATCCTTATATAAGAAAAATAAAATAACATAGACTTCCTAGATTGATTAGACTTCCTAAATTGATTAGATAATAAATTGATCAAATAGTAATTGAAAAGAAGTAGACTTCCTAATATATTGGGTTTCCTAACATTCCACTGCCCTAGAATCACAACTTGTCCTCAAGCTGAAAAATCTGGATAACGAGCACAAAAATCACCATGGTCTTCCCAAGTAGCTTCATGAACAGAATGACCATTCCACTAGATGAGCCAACGTGTGACAACTTGATTGTTTTGCTTGAAGATGCCGCGATCTAAAATGTTCTCAGGCACCCATTCAAAAACATCAAGAAGAGAAGGTAAGTAGGGGTTTGAGGTAACATTTGCTCCCAACTTTAACTTCAAGGTAGAGACATGAAAAATGGGATGTATGTGATACCCTTCAAGAAGGTCCAACTTGTAAGCAACAAAACCAACCTGGGAAATAATGCGAAAAGGTCCATAAAAATGGGGAGAAAGCTTGGAATAATGTTGCAATGCAATTGTATACTGGCGAAGGTTGCAGCCACAAAAACACCTAATCATTCACAGCAAAACTGCATTCAGTTCAATTGACATCAAAATAGAATTTCATACGAGCTTGAGCAGATTGCAGATGATCCTTTAAAAGTTGCAAAGTACGATCATGATTCCGTAAAGCAATGCCAACTGTATGAACAACAGTTGTACCAGGAAGATAAACTGAAATTGAAGGCGGCGGGTGACTGTAGACAGCCTCAAATGGAGTCATTTGAATAGCAGAATGATAAGTGGTATTGTACCACCATTCGGCCCAAGGCAACTGGCGAGACCAATCATGAGGTTTCTGACCCACAAAACATCGAAGATAACACTCTAAAGTGTGATTAGTAACCTCAGTCTGACCATCCGATTGAGGGTGATAAGCGAAACTCCAACATAATTGGATGCCCCGCATAGTGAGGAAGGCTTCCCAAAAATTACTAAGAAAGATGGGGTCTCTATCACTGAAAATTGTACGAGGCATGCCATGCAAGCGAACAATATCTCTTACAAAAACATCAGCAACAGTAGTGGCGGAATAAGGATGAAAAAGAGCACTAAAGTGAGCATATTTGGAGAGGCGATCCACAACCACTAAAATTGTAGTTTTCTGATGCAAAGATGGCAATCCCTCAATGAAGTCCATCGATAAATCAAGTCACACATCATCAAGGATTGGTAAGGGGCTAAGAAGTCCAGGGGCGAAATGGCTTCTGTCTTATTGCGTTGACATACATCACATTAAGCAATAAAAGTTTTTGTTGTTCCTTTCCTACGAGGCCAATAAAAATTATGATGTAGACGTTTATATGTGTGTAAGAACCCATAATGACCTCCTGTTGGGGTTACATGAAATTCATGCAATAACTTAGAACACCAAGGAGAAGATGGAACAACCACAATGCAACCTTTATAGCGAAGAATGCCATCAACATAAGAATAGTGCTTCTTATGCAAAGAAGAGTGTTGAAGACCATTAATAATAGCACACATTGAATCATTAGAGTGGCACTTAGAAATAATATCATCAATACCAGAAAAAATAGGGGAAGATAAGGCAAGAAGACTTGATGGCTCATGGACATGAGAAAGGCATCGGCAGCCTTGTTATCAAGTTCAAGGCGATAGATAATCACATAATTATAGCTCAGTAATTTAGACAGCCACTTTTGTTGTTCAAGGGAAGCAATTTGTTGTTCCAAAAAGTATTTGACTTCAATCATCCGTATAAATTTTAAAGTGACAACCTAATAAATATGGACGTCATTTTTGGACTGCACAAACAATAGCAAGCATCTCTTTATCATAAATTGAGAGATTCAAATTTTTACTATAAAGAGCCTTGCTCAAATATGCAATAGAATGACCTCCTTGCATGAAAACAACTCCTAAACCATTGCCCAAAGCATCACACTCAATAGAAAATTCTTTAGAGAAATCAGGCAACGCTAACATTGGAGTTGTTGTTAAGGCCAACTTCAAATTAGAAAAACCAGCAGTAGTGGCATCATTCCAAACAAAGGAATTTGTCTTTAGCAGTTGGTTCAAAGGTGCACTAATTTTGCCATAATTTTTAAAAAATTTGCAGTAATAACTGATTAAGCCAAGAACAAAGACCCTTAATGCATGAGGGAATAGGCCACGCAAAAACACTAGCAATTTTGTCATTGTCAGTTGACACACCATTAGCTGAAATAATATTGCCAAGATATCCAATTGAGCTTTGAGCAAAATAGCATTTTGATTCTTTAACAAATTGGTGATTAGCACACAAAATACCAAAAATGATAGATAAATGGCGAATATGATCTGAGAGGGAAGCACTGTACACCAAAATATCATTGAAGAAAACAAACACAAACTTACATAAGTAAGAATGAAAGAGATCGTTCATTAAACTTTGGAACGTAGCAGGAGCATTAGAAAGGCCAAATGGCATGAACAAAAATTCATAATGGCCATCTTGTGTGCAAAACGCTGTCTTGGGAATATCTGGTTCTTGCACCTGAATTTGATAATATCCAGAACGAAGATCTAACTTAGAAAACATAGTCGCATCACGTAACTCATCAAGTAGCTCTTCTACCACGGGAATAAGGAAGCAATCTTTGATTGTAATTTTATTAAGTGCACAATAATCAACACACATATGCCAGGAACCATCTTTTTTGCAAACTAAAAAAAATGGAGATGAATATGAACTTGAGTTATGACGAATAAGGCCAGCCTCTCATAATTGAGTAACAACTTTTTTGATTTCATCTTTTTGGAAATGAGGATACCAGTAAGGATGCACATTCACCAGTGAAGACCCATGCATAAACGAAATATGATGATCATGAGACCTGATAGGTGGAAGAGCTATAGGTGTGCCAAAAATATTTGAAAATTAAGAAAGAATAGCGGCAATGTCAACAGACACTTTAGAAGGTGTAGTTGGAGATAGAAGAGAATTAGAATTTAATTGTAAAAGGACCCCGTGGCTCTCACACTATAAAAGACGATGTACCAGGCCATTATCCATAAGCATTACGGTAGGAGAACCATCACCAACCAAAGTGAACTCTTGATCAGTGACTTGAAATTTTGATGGTTAAATTGAGAAAATCCTAAGCAATTAAACCTAGTGATTGTAACCATTGTGCTCCCAAAACCACCTCACAGCCACTAATAGCCAAAAGAAAAAAATTGGTGGAAACGATATGGCCTTGTAAATTAAGTTGAACATCAAAACACTAACCCAGCTATTTAAAAATCCACCATCAGCCACCGTGACTCGTAAAGACTTATCCCTTTGAATAGAATAACCACACTGTTTAGCAGTAGAAGGATGGATAAAATTATGTGTGGAACTATAGTTGATGAGGACTTTAATATGTTGATTTTTTAAAGTGCCACTGATGCGCATAGTTTTAGGTCGAGTTGACCCCATAAGAGCATGTAACAAAATTTTAGAAATTGGGGTTTTGTGACACCACCAACTACGGTTTCAGATTCAAAGTCCTCAACTTCTACCTCCGGTTCACCTTCCAAGAGAGACAATTGTGGCTTTTGGCATCGATGACCAGGCTTATAAATCTTATCGCAATTAAAACAAAGGCCTTTCTCACAGCATTCCTTTTGTTCAGTTCATGACAAACGTTTAACACCACCAGTAGGTAAGGATGGCAATTGGTTAACAGGCTTAGGTACATAAGATATGTTAGAAGGCTATGAAGAAGATGGACGAGAAATAGTCTTCGTCATCTTATGTGCGATGGTTGCATCCTCTTGGCCAAGTGCTAATTCAAAGGTCTCGGTTAAACTCATTGGACAAAAGCAAACGAACACCAGCCCTTATGTCGGCACGAAGTCTAGAAAGAAAAAAACTAATTTGATGTGACTTAGGCAAACCTAGAACCATATTAGCAAGTTGCTCAAACTCCATAATAAATTCACGAACAGTGCCAATCTGAGACAATTTGGCTAATGAACTACAAGGATTAATGTATTGTTGAGAACGGGTGCAAATGGCTTGAGAAAATTGCTGCCAAGTCAAAACCCCAAGGGACTGTTTAAGCCAACGATACCAAGAAATAACATCTCCTTAAAGGTGCACTACAACCAAAGGAACCATCTATGATCTAAAACACCATTAAGTTCTTGATATTGTTCAGCCTGAAATAACCACCCTTCAGGATCATTACCGTTAAATTTTGGAAAATCAATTAAGAGAATTTGACCCTGAAAATTTGGACTAGCATGCCGATCATTGTCATCGCGTTGTAGAGGTGGACTAAGATTGATGCCAAGTTAGAGAAGGCACGCTTCACATTGGGGGCAAGGTAGTTCTTGCCTATCTTGCAACAACATTTCAATATTATGAAGAATGGAATTATTAGTTTGTCTATCACGTATCAACTCTTGCATATTAGTAGACATCACACCCATTCTAGTAGTAAGAACAACAACTTATTCTTCGAGTTCCTTAACTGTCATGTTGATGATGATGAATGGTAGAGTAGAAAGAGATGGAAGTTCAAAGATTGAGTGCTCTGATACCAGATGATAGGGCCCTAGACCCTAAATTGATCCTTTGATTGAGGATTAGCCACCAACAATCCTTTGAATTGGGAATTAGCCACCTAAACTTTTAATATTATTAAATCTCCTCCCAAAAAACCATTACAATAAGAATCCTTATATAAGAAAAATAATATAACATAGACTTCCTAAATTGATTAGATAGTAAATTGATCAAATCATAGCGATTCTGATTTAGACCCGACCCGTTGATGTTTTGGATTCGGGTTTCATTGTCTTGTATGGTTGTTCATATTTTGTTTCTCCTTATTCCTCCTTAAGTTTGGTTATTAGAGTGTCTTGGTTGTATTTGAAACAGGTTGGTAGCTTGTTTTTCAAAATTATTGTTGCCCAAAATTTTACCTTTTCGCTCGAGCAGCACTTCCTGCGCTCGAGCAGTCTATGTGAACTTCCAGTACTTTTGCAAGTTTGCAGAGATACTGGGAGTTGGCATTCTTTGCTCAAGCAGTCTTTCTTGCGCTTGAGCAGTGTTTGCGCAAGCAGTGGTCTTCTGTTTGCAAAACTTTTACGAGTTTGTATTCTATGCTCGAGCGGTCACTTCCTCTGCTTGAGCGGTCACACTTTTGTGTCTGGATGCTCGAGCGACACTTTTTGCGCTCGAGCGGCCTGCGTGAACATCAGATCGCAGAGTCACCTTTTTCAGTCACTTTTTAATCTCTCTCTCTCTCTCTCTCTCTCTCTAAACATTCTAAAAACCCTAGACTTAGAGCTTCTTTCTCTAAAACTCATATTCTCTCTACAAATACACCTAGATCCGTCGATTTCTTCACCCTAGTCTCTTTGACAAAAAAGTAGAGCACATCGGAAGGTTTTTTTTTTTATCGGAGCAAAGTTGGTTTTTGGCATCCTTGAGGTTTCTTCATTTTCTCTCCCTCTCTTTTCTCCCATTCTCTTCAAGATACAGGGTTTATTTGCTTAACTCGATGTGAGTTCGTTGGTGTATTTGTGGTATGTTTTGATATATAGATCTTGTGGTACTTAGATTGATTTTGGAGTATACTTTGTGGATTGAGGATTTGTCCAGATTTGAGGTTCTTGATTATGGTTTTGCTATTAAAACTATTTTTGGTATACAAACTTGCATATGGTTTTCTAAAGGAGAAAAACCTCAATTTGTGGAAAAATCCTAGATGATGTTGATTTTGGGAATTTGATATGTTTTGGACAATGGATTTGGTTGGAAAAGTATGATGAGGTTTTGGAAAACATCGAGTATTAAATACTCATTTGGGAATATTCTGGAAAGGTGATTTTTGAAACTATTGGACTATATAGTTGTATTGTTATCCTTTAATTATTGCATTAGTGATAACTATTTTGGCTATCGGTGGAGGATAGCATTGCCGTGTGTTAGAAATTGCATGTGGGTTAGGCAATTGAAATCATTCATATCATGGAGCAAGTAATGGATTTTGGAAATTGAAATCGTATATTTTGGAAAGAGGTTTTGGAAATTCTCACATTATGTTTGGAACATACGCATTGTTTTGGAAAAATAATATTTTTGAGTTACATGTTTTGTACTACTGAAAAGGGTAATTAAAATGGTTAATTTGGGAAGTAAGTATTGTCTCGTTAAAATAAGTTGTCTTGAGTGTCCATGGTGAAAGTCCTAAAAACTGCTCATATACTTGGATACCGATCCTGCGGACCAAATTTCCGTGAAATGGCAATAGTAATGCTTGTATAGACTACGTTTACATGGGTGCCGATTTACGGTTTTCCACTGATGAAATTTCCGTGAAAAGTGTATTTATTTTTGAGATTTACCCATTTTATTTACTATTATGTTGGTTTTGGAACAGGACGTTTGGAAATATTTTGAGCAATGAATTTGTTTTTGTTCAACAATGGAATCGCATTTGATTCAGCAATCTTTTGCTGGTTGGTATTGAGATACCTGGATTAACTTTTGAAGAGGGAATTTTATATCAAACGGATGATTTGAACTCGGAAAACATTTTGATTAAATGTAAGGTTTTGGTAATTGTAAAGAAAGGATTTTGTTGAGAAATCAAATGGATTTGAAAATACATTTGGGCATGTTGTATATATGTATTGTATCATGATCATTTTTTATGGTGGAGCATGTTTAGTTTTTGAAATATTCTCTACTAGGCTTTATACTCACTCTACGTGGCTGGAAAGTTTTCAGGTGTACATATGTGGATGTGGACTGTGACGTGAAGTTGTGTTCAAAATCGTGTAGGGTGGTTCTATTATTTGTAGGCCAAAGGCCACTTATGTTATTTATTGGTCGTGTGCCATTCTTGTAAGGGTTACACCCTTTGTAAATTATGTAAGCCTCAGGGTGTTCAATTTAATTTATGAAATCTGTATATGTTTTTAGTTACAGAACATCCATTCGAATTAGATATTGTATCTAGGAATGTATAAAATCGGATACAGACATGCATTGTGTGACTATATTATATTCATTTGCATGAGAGTTGTTATCTATTATTTATCATTGGGTGGTTTATTCATGTGAGCTGGACTGTGTAAATCCTGGGCATGATAACTTGATCTCAGAGCTAACAGGGTTTGAAAACCTTGGGCTTGTGGGAAGTGGTTAGCCATAATTGGTTTATCATGCTCGGTGAGGACATTTGTATGTTGTATGCTAAGTAATAACATTCTTATGTGTTGTATTTTATGTGGGTATGATGTTAAGACTCATAGATATTATTCGCTGTCAAGTTGACTAACTTGGAAGTCCTGTTGGAAATGTGCTTGATCAATTTTGTTCCTAATGGGAACTCCAAGCGAGTGCTGGAACGAATGACTATCTTTGTAGACTTAGCTCAATTATGTGTTACGTGTTATGTGGTTGATGATTTGCGAATTGATTGGAGTCCCAATGTGGGTGTTTGAGTAATCGTTACATGATGGTGCTGTGTTAGTATTTCGATGAAGGGTACTCGTGGTATGTATCTTAGGTGGCGTGTTTTCTCTTTGATAGAGACATATTGGATGGTGGTAGCAAACGTTGAGTGGGCACCTCTGTGTGTACCATATAAATTATGTATTACCATAGGTTATGAGTTGCCATTAGGTTGCCTTGGTGGCATTTAGTATATCTTTGATAGACGTTGGTTTCTTGAGTCTTTCTAGATAGGTGAGGGTTGCGTTGTTGTACTCACTGGAGCAGTTTCGTGTAGGTTTTGTGGGTTAGTAGTCCTTGGACTAGTGTGTTGTTGGAGTAAGATATGACTGTGGTTGGTCAGGTGCAAGAGGCGAAGTGTAAGGGGTTGTTCCCCAATTGAGTATGTTGTTTGAGTTTGATAACTTGATGAAGGGATGTAGGTGGTGTCAGAATTTCTGGAACACGAAGAGTTAGGTTTGAACTTGTATGTGTTGGTAGTGGTAGGGTATGTTGGTAACCTAGAAACCCATGTTGTGGGGTGTGGTTGGTTGGGATGTAGTGTTGTGGTTTGACTTCCCTCAGCATTGGTGAAGTTAGTTGGGCCATTTAGGCCATGAATTGTTCATTGTAGATTATGTATGATTGGTTGGAATAAGAGTGGCTGTTTCCTATAGTTGGTTGAGGCAATTGGTTGAATGCCAGGTGGAGTATTCCTTTATTCTAGGTATAGAGAGACTTAGGATTACTCGGGTTTTGAGAATGGTGTATAGTTTCATTGGGTATAGACTTGTACCTTAATGGTAGGTAATGTTAGCGGATCTTGGTATTATCTGGTTGGTTGGTCCTTGTGAAGGGATGTTAGTCCTTTATCGTAGTATTGGTTGTTAGTGTTTGGTGGGTGGCACGTTCTGAATACTTGGTGTTATATTCCGAGTAGTGGTATAGCGGATGTTTTCTAAGGTCTAGGTTTCCTTTATTGTATTTGGGTGCGAAAGGTGTGTACCTCAATTCTGGTTAAGTTAAGAGATGTTTTCGGAAGGGTTTGTCGGGTATGTAACCCCTGGTTGTTGCGTGACCTATGTGTAGGGTCACAATGGTTTAATGCTTATTAGTCGAGGTTTGGAATGACAGTAAGGAGGTGATTATTTTCGGAGATGGGCCGTGTTTTGGCTTACGTAGCATTCTAAGTTGGTTGAGAGAGTAGTTGGGAATGTAGTGCTCTATGACTCGAGTGGAGGAGATCGAGAACTTTTTTTGTTCTTCTATGGAGTTAAGATGGCATGAATTTAAAAGCCTTGTAAGTGTCGTGTGTATATGTCAGGGTTTGGTTCAGTGTAATTGTTTAGTAAGTATCAATAGCTGGTAGATTGACTAGGAGACTTAGTATTTTGGTTATACTCATGTAATGAGTGACGAATAAAATGTAAATTAAAGAGTTGACCTTATTGGTCACTGAAGGATGGAAGCGTTATGTTTGGTTGTTGTTCAGTTTGGGTTATTACGTGGTAACGGTGGCGTTGTAGGCTTTTGCAAGTTGACTTGTTGCAAGAGAGTAAGTATGAGAATGTCGTTGTTGTGAGCCTGATCAAGGTTATGAGTACATTGGCAGAAAGAGGGATTCAGTGCGGAGATAACCCATTTGGGGTTTAGAGTAAGATGTTGTTCATTAAGTGATGAAGTTTTGTTAGGATGGTGTGTGATGGTATATGGCTTGTGTATTGTTGTTAGATAGTGTGTAGAAGGAGATCGGTCACAAAGCGGTCCCAGGAGGGTTCCTTGGCAAGGCAATAGTGTAGTTAATGATAGGATTGAGTAGTTTAATATTCGATAGTACTGGGTCACCTTGGTATGGGTGTTTGTTGTTTAGTTTGGATAGTGGAACTCCGAGTGAAGTTGTAAGATTGTGTGGAGTGATTGGTGCGCTCTGTCAAAGTTGTTTTGGCCTATTCGATCCTTGTGTGCGTAGTGTAAGGTACTGGTGTGTGCGTTGACATGAGAGGGTGTACTATGTTTAACTTGAGAAGTCTAATTTAGACTCAAATGTGAAGTGAAGGTGTGCATGCCACATAGGCATACGTGTAATAGGTGGATGGAGAATCAGAGTATCGTGGGTCAACTTTGAAAAATCCAGAGTGATTCAACGAGCATGAGAGGTTATGTAGGGAACTCCATTTTGGAGTTGGTGAGGTTGGGCAAGATGTTAGTGTTGATATTAAGTTAGGTGAAGCTAAGTGGTATGTTGATGTTTGAAGGTTGGTGCGGGAGAATAGTGTTAGATAGTTGATTGGTTAGTATTTGAGGTTGGTTGACATTTAGTCACCTCGGCAATAGGTTGGAATTGAGGATTGTCTAATTAAACGGTGTCTTGGTATGGCACATAAATCCCGTATAGATAGTTGGAAGGTTGTTTTGAGTTGTGGTAACCGGTCTGGGATTACGGTTGGAAGCTTTGGTCTTATAAGCGCTTTTGCACCACTATGTGATTAGTGGGTGTGAAATTTCTTCTCTTATGTTATTGCGTTGCTGGCATTTCAAAAATTTTTAGGGATTCTTATCATGGAAATTTTGTTTTGGTATTGTGGCATCGCTGTGAGAGTAATGGGTTTTATTGGGTGACTATGTTGTGATTTACCAGAGAAATGCTAATAAATGATTTTGAGGAAAACAAACCTCTCCTTTTTGGTATTGTGGCCTTGGGTACTTCTCTTGAACTAAAACGGTTTTGGGTTGAAACATAACGTTGGCGGTTTAACAGAAAGCTGAATCCAACAAATCAAAAACAAAATAAAAATGGTTTTATAAATAACATCTTTGGTTTTCGGAAAAACAGTTTGGAAATCTCTGAGTTTTGTTGTGGACAATTGAAAATGTATTTGAATTGTGACAATGTAGGTTTGAAAACCTTTTGGGTAAAAATAAAGCATTTTCTTTAACCTGAATGGAGTATCTTACATCTTGTGTTAAGAAGTCATATTCTGATCTAGCCTGAGGTGCTAGTTACATGTTGTATGTCTTTTTTTTGCAAGTACTTAGAATTGTTGGGCATTGATGTGCCATAACATTGTTGAGTAATCGTGTTTTATTTTTGTCTCAAGTTACGAGAGAGCTAACTGGGAGCTTTGTATGCGAGGAATTTTCTTTTCTTTGTGTCCAAGCGCTTGAGTACTCGGTGGTGATTTGGGTGTTGTGGGTGGTTCAAGTGTGGTTGACATCTTTCAGTTCGAGTGGTTGTTGTTGTGGTGGTTGTTGTTCTTGTCTCATAGACCACAGCGAGTTATGTGGATCAAAGAGGCAACTGTGAGTTATTCTTAGTATTTTCGGTGTTCTGGTGTCTTTGGGGCCCCGAGGTCTTGAACCGGGATCCGAGAATTTATCCCAAGTTTGGGTCCAGCTTTGAGTTGGTGGTTGTGCTTCCGGTTGTGATTGAGTTGCCTTGTTTCGACCTTATCTTCAATTTCGAGGATGAAATTCCTTAAACGAAGAGGTTATAGCGATTCTGGTTTACACCTAACCCATTGGATCCAGGTTTTATTCTCTTATATGGTTGTTCATATTTTGTTTCTTCTTATTCCTCCTTAAGTTTGGCTATTGGAGTGTCTTGGTAGCATTTGGAACAGGTTGGTAGCTTGTTTTTCAAAACCGTTGTTGCCTAAAATTTTGCCTCTTCGCTCGAGTGGAACTTCATGCGCTTGAGCGGTCTTTGTAAACTTCCAGTACTTTGCAGGTTTGTAGAGATACTGGGATTTGGCATTCTTCGCTCGAGTAGTCTTTCTTGCGCTCGAGCAGTGGTCTTCTGTCTTCAAAACTTCTGCGAGTTTGTATGCTACGCTCGAGCCGTCACACTTTTTGTGTCTGGACGCTCAAGCGACACTTCTTGTGCTCAAGCAATCTGCACATATATCAGATCGCAGAGTCACCTTTTTGAGTCACTTTTTAATTTTTCTTTCTATAAACATTCTAAAACCTAGACTTGGAGTGTCTCTCTCTAAAACTCACATTCTCTATACAAATACACCTAGATCCATCAATTTATTCACCATAGTCTCTTTGACAAAAAGGTAGAGCACATCGAGAGCTTTCTTTTGATTGAAGCAAAGTTGGTTCTCAGCGTCCTTGAGGTTTCTCCATTCTCTCTCTCTCTCTCTCTCTCTCTCTCTCTCTCTCTCTCTCTCTCTCTCTCTCGTCTCCCATTCGCTTCAAGAGGTAGGGTCTATTTCCTTAACTTGATGTGAGTTCGTTAGTGTATTTGTGGTATATTTTGATATATAGATCTTGTGGTACTTAGATTGGTTTTGGAGTATATTTGGTGGATTCAAGATTTGTCCAAATTAGGGGTTGTTAGTTATGGTTTGGCTATTAAAACTATTTTTGATATACAAACTTGCATATGATTTTCTAAAGGAGAAAAACCTTAATTTGTGAAAAAATCCTAGATGATGTTGATTTTGGGAATTTGATATGTTTTGGAAAATGGATTTGGTTGGAAAAGTATGATGAGGTTTTGGAAAACACCGAGTATTAAATACTCCTTTAGGAATATTCTAGAAAGGTGATTTTTGAAACTATTGGACTGTATATCTGTATTGTTATCCTTTAATTATTGGATTAAAGATAACTATTTTGGCTATCGGTGGATGATAGCATTGTCGTGTGTTAGAAATTATATGTGGATTAGGCAATTGAAATCATTCATATCATAGAGCAGATAATGGATTTTGGAAATTGAAACCATATGTTTTGGAAAGAGGTTTTGGAAATTCTCACATTATGTTTAGAACATTTGCATTATTTTGGAAAAACAATATTTTTGAGTTACATGTTTTGTACTATTAAAAAGGGTAAATAAAATGGTGAATCTAGGAAGTAAGTATTGTCTCGTTAAAATAAGTTGGTATGAGTGTCCATGGTAAAAGTCCTAAAAACCGCACATATACATGATTATTGATCCCGCGGATAAAATTTCCATGAAATGGCAATAGTAGTGCTTGTATAGCCTACGTTTACATGGGTGCCAGTTTACGCTTTCCCATAGACGAAATTTCCATGAAAGGTGTATTTATTTTGGAGATTTATCTATTTTATTTACTATTATGTTGGTTTTCGAGTAGGGCGTTTCGAAATGTTTTGAGCAATGTATTTACTTTTGTTCAGCGATGTAATCGCATTTGATTTAACAATCTTTTGCTGGTTGGTATTGAGATACCTGGATTGGCTTTTGAAAAATGAATTTTAAATCAAACAGATGATTTGAACTCGAAAATTATTTTGATTAAATATATGGTTTTGGTAGTTGCAAAGAAAGGATTGTGTTGAGAAATCAAATAGATTTGAAAATGCATTTACGCATATTGTATATATGTATTGCATCATGATCATTTATGATGGCAAAGCATGTTTAGTTTTTGAAATATTTTCTACTGGGCTTTATACTGACCCTACGTGGCTGAAATGTTTTCAAGGTGTATATATGTGGTTGTGGACTGTGATGTGAAGTTGTGTTCGGAACCGTGTAGGGTGGTTCTATTATTTGTAGGCCAAGGGCTACTTATGTTATTTATTGGTCGTGTGCCATTCTTGTCAGGGTTACACCCTTTGTACATGATGTAAGCCTTAGGGCGTTCAATTTAATTTATGACATCTGTATATGTTTTTAGTTACAAAACATCCATTTGACTTAAATGTTATATCTAGGAATGTATACAATCGGATAAACACATGTATTGTGTGACTACAATATATTCATTTGCATGAGAGTTGTTATCTATTGTTCATTGCTGTGTGGTTTATTTATGTGAGTTGGACCATATAAATTCGGGGCATGACAGATTACACTTCCTAAATTGATTATATAGTAAATTGATCAAATTGTAATCCAAAAGAAGCAGACTTCCTAATATATTGGGTTTCCTAACAGTTTGAGGACTTTAGAGACGAGAAAAAAAATATATTATGTAAGCGAGGAGAACAAGACCAAAAAAAAAAAAACCAAAAACCAAAAACAAAAAACAAAAAACAAAAAAACAAAAAAAAAGGATTATTATTGTTTCCCTTCATCTTATTTGGATAAATAGGAGGAGACAAAACTCCTATTTTGTTTCCTTAAACTATATTTTTATATAATTGTTTCATTTTGTAGTACCAAAATAACATTATATAGGTGTCACTTTTTTTGAAAAATGCTTGGTCTACTTAAATAGAGGGAGCCCAACTCCACTCGAATGACGTGGCTGGACGATTAGCTGGATGATCTTGTCAACCACCAATGTTAGCCTTATCAATTGGTGTGTCAACTGGTATCTGCCTAGATGGCTGACATCCTCTTGGATGATTAGCCAAATGATCTCCTAGATGACTTGCCAGACAACTGGCATGCACAAATTCGGGCAATTCGAGCGAGACCAAATTCGATAGATGTAACATTTTTTTAAGAAAAATCTTCTGTATATATAAAGAGTAATTGTAGTACTATAATAAAATAGTAATTAGTTTGGATTTTTGCTTTTTTATTTTTAATTTTATTTATGACAAAGCACAAGACTTAATATATTTTATATCCAACAATAACTCGTACAATAAATTATATTGAAGTACAAAATAGATCTCAAAAGGGATAAAGAGTTTCACGTAGGGAAGATACGAGTCTTTACATAAGAAGAAAAATAAATCTCCATGTAAGGAGGAGAAAATCTCCATGAAAAGAGCAAACCTTTACATAGAGAAATTTATTGCAAAAAAACAAAAAAAAACAAAAAACAAAAAACAAAAAACAAAACAAAACATTCACTTCCAAACAAACAATACCAATCACCTTCACGATCTATTCATCGTCACAACCGGTAGTTATGGCACCTTAATCCCTACCTCTACGTTACAAAATAAAGCATTATGGATCTGAATTAGTTGTTCAACATATAACAAGAAGTTTAATAATATCGGATCTTGGTCATGAATAAGATTTGAGTCTAAATCTGAAAGTTTCCTCGGTGGCAAGCCGATGATGGAGACAAGAAGAGTAGTAGTGGTTAGCATGGTGATAAAAGTTGCAACAGAAGAAACAAAGGGGAGAGAAAGGTTAAAAGCAACACCGTCTCCTCCCTAAACAGTAGAGAAAGAGAGAGCGATTAGGATTTCTTAGAGAGAGAGGGGGAATATTGTTTTTTCCTTTTCTAATCTCTCGACTTTTGAGATTCAAAATAAGGGTGGTAAGAGAAATGCATTTCTTTTCTTTTATTTTCAAATCACTCTATCCAAAATGGATTCTAAAATTATTTTTTCCAAACAGATTGGGTGCAAGTTTTTAGTGTTCTTACTTTTTTGTAATTTTGTGTCATGTTTTTGACTGAGATGTTAATCCCCCTCTAAACTTCTATTTTTATATTTGATTTTTTTGAAAATTTAATTTTAACATAGATTACTGTGGGAGCCGAATTTATGTAGCCCAATCTTATCAGGCCCAACTTGCGGATCGGCCCAGTGGGCCTCATCCATCGGACATATAAGGCTGAGTAATATCATCTAACAGAAGCCAAATACTCCATTACAAGTCGGCATCATGGCTGGATATCGATTCCTCATCATAATGTGCTAAGATCCAAATGAGGTGCGGAGTAGAGGAGAAAACCTAAGAAGGAAAGGCCTATAAAAGGAGGAGGAAGACCCAATGCTCAAGTATGTTCGAAAAACTAATCCTCATACTAGATAAAAGAGAAGACTAACTAGATTGTCAAAGTGCTAATTCCTGCACCCCCGACCTGAGTTGTTATTGTTTCAGATACCTACAGGAGGATTGTTCTGAGATCTGCTTAGATAAAGGAGTATTCCAAATCCATTACTCCACAATTGGCGCCATTTGTGGGAATACTCAAACTCGTCCATGAAAGACCTTACACAAGATCTTTCCCTCATAGGCGCTAATGATACACCAGGAACAATGCATGGGCCAGAAGACATGCCCGCGCGAAGAGCCCTGAACTTTGACTCGCTAACTCCCTTACCTTCGTCCTCAGTAGAGAATGCTATGCAAACCCTGATCAATAAAGCAAAACGAAACGAACAACGAATGGAAGATATGACAGTTGAAAATGAATGCCTACACCAGGAACTGTCCAAATCCCAGCATGCACCATGACATACAAGGGGTCGGTCACCAAAGAAAAAGGCAACTTAGTAACGCCACCCACAAAGGAACGAGGCTAGTAGTGATTCAGGGACGTCGAGAGAGGAACCTAGAAAGCGGATTCAACCAAATACCTTAGAGTCATCGGACGATAGCCCATAATAGTGGCACAAGCATAATAACCGGAGCAATGATTCCCACAAAAAGGATACTCATGACCTTTTTGTGCGATGCATTGCCAAGGCCACTTTGCCTAAAAAGTTCAAAGCTCCATCCTTTACATTATACAATGGTAAATCTGATCCTACTGATCATGTTCAACATTACAAGCAAGCTATGACACTACATGCAGACGACGAAGCACTTATGTGCAAAATATTCCCTAGTAGCTTGGGACCACTGGCCGTCAGATGGCATTACAAGCTTAAACCCGGATCGATCAAGAGTTTTTATCAACTCCAGAAATCCTTCAGGGCCAGTTTCATCACTAATGCAATGCAACCAAAGCAAGCAGATTCGCTTTGGGCAATGAAGATCAGACAAGGAGAAACCTTGTGCAAGTATTCAACTCGTTATTGGGAATGCTTCAACCTTGTGGACAATGATTGCAATGATGCTATGGCAGTTATGGCCTTCAAAATGGGACTGCACCCTGATAGCCCACTCCGAAGCTCATTAACTCGGAGACCTTCTAAAACGGTTTGGTCCCTGATAAAAAAAGTCGAGGAATATTGCAAAGTGGAAGATGATGCAATCAGGGTTAAAGTTAGCCTACAGGCTGAAGAAATGGCAGTGCCTGTCATGGCATAACCCTTGAACTCTACCCCACCGGAGAGAACTTCGCTAAGGAAAAGCCAGGATACAAGGAGCCGACCTAGAAGGGACAATCGTTGGGATTTGCGACGAAGTGAATAGTATTAGTTGGAAAGCAAGCATCCTAGATGGTTGGACAAACTGTACATAGAATTTAGCGAGCCGATAAGCAAAATTCTGAACAAGATTCAGCACTAGCCTTTTTTCAGATGGCAAAGTAAAATATTTGGGTTGCCCAACAAAAGGTGCAGAGATTAGAGATGCGAATATCATAAAGATCATGGACATACGACCGATAAATGTTACGCTCTTAAAGATCATCTGGAAAAGTTGGTCCTAGGAGGCAAATTAGCCGAGTACCTCCCAAAGATAGAGAAAGCACCAGGGGCGCTTGTCATGTGTCCCCGATTCGCCACCCGTTAGTGTGATCCATGTGATATACACCGCACCCCCATTTGACAGTATGCATTTGGTTCATGTACAATCTTCCAATTCTAACTTGTTGTGTGGCAAGGTGATCAAGCAACCTCTTATATCAAATGAAATCAATTTCCCATATGATGATCTTTAGAGAATCACCATGCCACATGATGACGCTCTCCTGATTGAGTTACGCATGAATAAGTTTACCGTCAAGGGTATCTTGATTGACCAAGGAAGTACGTCAGAGATCATGTATTACAAGGCATTTCTCAAACTCAGCTTCAACGATGCAGACCTACAATCAGCCGAGTACCCTCTCTTCGGCTTCAACTCTAATCCGGAATATTCCCTCGGCAAAATCGTGCTACCAGTGCGTGTGGGCACCAAAACATTGGATGTCAAGTTCTTGGTCGTTAAACTCCCTTCACCTTATAATTTAATCATGGGTTAAACTTGGCTTCATGTAATGCAAGCTGTGCTGAGCACCTACTACCAGATGCTCTGTTTCCCAACACAATACGGAATTGAGTAGGTCCACAATTTACAGCGATCTGCGAAGGAATGCTATCTATCGGCCCTGAGCAAAAAGCTCAAGGAAATAGAAGTGAATTCAATCGTAGCCTCGAACTAGAAGAGCCTAGAAGATGTCGGAAAAGTTCTGGCCAACAAAGTTATAGAGGATCTGCATCGGATACTGATTAATGAGGATCCGAATAAGTTTTTTCTACTCGGCACAAGTCTTAACGATGCCAAACAACAGGAGTTGTTATCATTCCTCCTCGGTTATATTGATGTTTTTTCTTGGACGCCCTATGGCATGTGTAGACACCCCATTTTTGACCGACCTTAAGACTCAGACGTCATCGATTGAGCGCTCGGTGATTGCGCATGTTTGTTTCGGAGTTTTCAACTAAGTGCCTTGCCTCCGGGCCTCTGAACTCTTTGTGTTTTGGCTTGGTTCATGGACCATGCCTTGTTGACCTTGCCTAGAGGGGAAGAGAGGTCTGTAGACCACTTTTCCCTCTTGTGGGCTAGTTTTCGATTTCCGGAGCCTTCGGCCGCGTGCCTTGTCTTGCTTCCATTTTGGTTTGGTTTTGAACCATGCCTTGTTGCCTTGGTCTAGAGGGACACAGAGGTCTTGGAGACCACTTTTCCCTCGTAGACCACTTTTGGTGCCCGTAGACTAGTTTTTGAGGCTTCCTGCTGCATGCCTCGACCCCCAGACTCCTGTCTTGCATCCTTTTTGGTTTATTTTTGGCACAAACCTTGTTTTCTTTGCTTGGAGGGTGGAATGAGGGTTGGAGACTAGTTTGTCTCCCTGAAAACCACTTTTCCTCCCTGCCAGCCAGTTTTCTTCCCTGTAGACCACTTTTGGTGGTCTACAAGTGGTTTGCAATTGGAAAAAGTGGTCTCTAGCCATGCCACTACCTTCCTCTCTCTGTGCAGACCACCTTTCCCCCCTTGCTGACCACTTTTTGTCCTGGCTGACCAGAAAAAGTAGCTGGCCGACCACTTCAATTGGTCAGTAGCTTTCCTGCATCTTTTTGAAGATATTTTGGTGCCAGCTGTGACAGCTGGTGAGCATAGAAACTATCCTCCATACACGTGTATGGAGGGATTGCATCTAGCTTCAAGCTTGTTCAACAAGCTTGAGGCTTGGTTTTCTATATAAGGGAGGCCCTCTCTCCCTTCTCTAGTTCAGAAAGTTGGCTGAGAAATATACATACATCTTTGTCTCTATATTTCTTCCTTGCTTTATATTTGTGCTTAAAAGTGCCTTTTCTTCACACTTTTGCACACAAACACATAGTGAAACACCACACTCTTGGAGATGAGGCACCTAGAAGCTGGTTTTGGTGTTTTTAGATTGATTTGAGCTCAGAAAAGTTGCTGGAGTTGCAGCTTTGAAGTTGTTCTACAAGGTGAAACACCACACTCTTGGAGCTGAGGCACCTAGAAGCTGGTTTTGGTGTTTTTGGATTGATTTGAACTCAGAAAAGCTGCTGAAGTTGCAGCTTTGAAGTTGTTCTACAAGGGTAAGTCTCTAACCCCTTTAAAGCTTTGTTTTGATTAAGCTTTTGGCCCCATTTGCATGATGTTTTAGGTCTAACTTTAAACTACAAAAAGCTCTGATTTTAAGTGTTTAAGATGTTGGTTTGAGACCTCTTTGGTGTTGGGGGTGGTCTACCCCCTTTTGTGCCTTGTTTGGCTTTGTTTAGTGCCATCACTTTAGACCGTTGTGATCACCTTTATTTGGCCTTTCTACCATTGAATTCTAGGGGAATTTCAGTGGTGGAAACTTGATTTTGAGGCCTCAAAATGGGAGGGGGTTGTCCCCCCTCTTCTTCTCTTGTTTACTTATGTTGATGGCCCATCAAAAGAGCATGTATTTCTCCTTCTTTTAAGCTTAGTTCAAGCACTTTTTTGTGACTTTTAGGACCTTCCATAACTCCGTTTTAGGCTGGTTTGGTCACCTCTTGCATGCTTTATACACTTGTAGTGTAAACTTGCACACTAGCCTAACATCCATCATGCTTTAGACCATCATTCTATTGTGATTTTGGCTCAACTCCAGGAAGATTTTACTCATGTTTTTCCATGATCTAGGTCTGATTTATGTTGTTTTGGTCATGCATGCCTTGCTTTGTATAGCCATAGTGCATTCTAGCTCACTAGTCTTGAGTTTTGAGTCCACTAGTATGCATTACTTGGGCTATTTGTATGATTTGGCATCATTTGATATGTGATTTCAGTACATGTAGTGTAGCTATACACTCACATCTTTCACTCTTTCAATGCTTTGGAGGGTTGGTGCTTTATGCTTTAAAAATGAGCCATTGTGTATGCCATCTTGCCTAGGCTTTTGGGCCACCATTTCAGTATGTATTTGATCCTATTTTTCCATGATACAACTCTATTTTTGGTTGTTTAGAGCATCCCTCATTTGCTTCTTACACTTGTAGTGTAAGTCCTCTTTGCTAGCCTTGCATGCCTAATGAGTGAACTTATTATTCTAGCACGTGTTGACTTGGTATTAGCCCATTTTTGGCGTTATTTTGACATGCTATAACTCTGATTTTTGTTGGCGAAGCCATCTCATGCTTGGTCTTGGTAGGTGTAGTGTAACCTTCCTCATTGGCCTTGTATACTCCATGCTTCATGCCCTTCATGCTAGCATGTTTTAGCTCTAGTCCTTACATGTTTTAGCATCATTTTGACATGCTCTAAGACTATTTTGGGTTGTCTTGACCATATGCTTCATGTATTGCATAGCTATAGTGCAAGTGCCTATGCTAGTTTCAAGCTTTGAGCCCTCTTGTATGCTATACTTGTTTTGTTTGAATGATTTGGCATCATTTCACACTTGATTTCAGACCCATTAGTGTTGTCACACTTCCATCTTTGTCACTCCTTGATCATGTTTGAGAGTTGTGCTCTTATGCCTAGTTGATGAGCCATCACATGAGTATGTGTTCTTGGCTCTTTTATGCTTGAGTTTTGGTGTGTTGGCCACTGTTTTGGGTATGATTGAGGCCTGTCCATATTCGGTTTAAGTCCATATAGCATGTTGTTGCATTGCATTGTGTTTGCATGCTCATGTTGCATTAGCATTGTTTGCATGCCATTAGCTTTGATAGGTTAATCATGTTACATTGCATTGTGTTTGGATAGGGTGTTAGTCCAAACACTAGAAACGAGGGACGTTTCATACTTGAAGTGATGAAACGTGCCTCATTTCTCGGTCGCTGACCCTCTTGATCATGCATGATAGAGGTTAAGGCACTTATGTGTTATGTGTGCATTCATTCACATTGATTCGTGCAATCTTGGCTTCTCGGCCGTCGTGCATTGCAATGCTCGGTTGGTGACCCGAGAGTCGAGAACCGCACTCCTTTGAGCTCATGAAATGATAGGGAGGGTGGTTGTGCACACATATCTTGCAAATACATTGTTGTGCCCCTTCTTGTTCTCTGTTGCAGCAAACTAGAAATGTGCAGAATTTTCTAGTCGGCAGACCAGTAAAAGTGGCTGGCCGACCACTTTTTCTGGTCTGCAGCAAAGGTAAGTGGTCGGCAGGTGGTTGGCAACACCAATAAGTGGTCGGCCATGCTCCTGGAGGTGCCCATGATGGAGTAGAAGCTATCTGGAGCTTTGTGCAGTGTTCTAAAATCAAATGCAAACAGAGGCAAGTTGGGGCATAGTGATGGATTTCCAAACGAAGTGACCGAGCATGCATGCACTTCTCGCCTCGAGGCTCCTTTTAACTGCTTTGCTTAGCTAGTTAGCTATTTGGTTCTGTACTTTAGTAGTTAATGCACTTAGCTATTCATTTGTGTTTGTAATTAGTTAATTTGTTAGTTAATTAGCTTTATCTTGTAATGGTTAGTTTAATTAGCTTAGATTAGCTAGTTAGCTTATTATTCGGACCCTCCGTCGAGAGGGCGAATTTTGTAATAAGTGTGCGTGTGTGTGATGCATGTCTTCCAATCCCATTTCTTTCTCCCTTTTACTTAACCGCTTTCGATGGTTAGTTTTAGGACATATTTCAATTAGCATACTTATGCTTCGCATGCGTGCATTCATTCATCTGTCTTGCATGCACCGGGCTCGGCATATCATACAAACTGCATTGTATTTCAATTCCAATTTGAATACATGTATCAATTGTTGCATTTCATATGCCATCTTAAGTAGCCGAGCCTATCTCATTGCATTTTTCATGTGTTGCATTAGGCATTGATAATATAGCAAAGATCATGCATTGATTACTAACTAGCTTTTGTTGTGGCTCGGAGTACTAGGTAAGCTTTTATGCTTTAGCATACTACATGAGATATGTATGTTGCCATGTTAGCATGCTTGCTATGAGGTTATTTGCTTAAGTGATGTAACTTCATGAATGCCTATGGATGAAGGTTGGATTGCTTGAATTGGAACAATTCATCAAAATACGAGTTTTAAGCCCACTTGAAGTGGCAAATCAACTTGTTTTCTGAGCCCACTTGAGTGGCAAATCTGCATCTTAGCCTACTTGCGAGTAGCAACTTCAAACCATTTTCAAACAAACAAACAAACATGAGATATTTTGTTCCAATTTGAGTGATTTAGTCTACACTTGTATGCTGTGCGCATCACATAGTAAGGTAGCTAAAAAACTGGAATAAGAACACATGTGTTTTCAAAAACAACATATCATGTTAGTAAAGGTCGATCATTTGATTGGGCAACTGGGGGTGCTCATTGCATGACCTTCCCCTCTCATACCCAAGTTCCCGAGCCGAGGCAACTTTGGTGATGATGGACACGTGGCCTTAGGCACGAGTCAGGGTTTCCTAAATTTCCCAAAACAAAATATTTAGGTGGCGACTCTGTAATCTGGCAAAGCAGTCCATGTTTGGCACTTCTTGATCAAAATCGATTTTTCCAAAACGATTTGCTGGATTTGGACTCTTTGGTGATCTATTAGTCTTACATTGCACTTTGTGAGATTAGATTTAGAACCGTGACAGGAGTCCGAACTGTAGTAGCTAGAACTACAATTCGCGCCCTTGCGCGTGGAGTGGTGTTTTGGGCGGTCTACAGTTTCTAGTGACTCTGCTGGGGATTTAGAGAACGTGATGCGAACTCATGATATGTTGTTTTGAGTACACTTATGTGATTCTTCGCATTGCATGTGCATTAGTGCGCCTAGGACACCGTGTTTGCCGTCTGCTATTCCTAAACGGTTTGCAGGAGGCTTGCTTGGAAAAGCGTGCCATAAGGCTGACTGGTTGCGGACTCTACCACGATGGGAACACAAACCTCAGTTGTTACCGAGGCACCCTTTTTGACCATTCGACCTAGTGCATATCGGAAGCCATAGTGACCATTCCAAGCTAGGACAGGTTGCTTACCCAAGTGTAGGCTGTTTGAAACCGTTGTGTGCATAGTGAAACCCTATCTCCTGACAAGATAGGACAGGGAAACCCTACCCCTCCATAGGGGTGTTTTGGCTCTCACTTGCTTGCTATGTGATTTTAGAGTGTGCCTCTACAGGAATGCATGTATCAGTTTGCAAGTCTGGGTATCAGGCTTGAGGGCATCAGTATTTTAGGGGAATCAGTTTTACCTGAAGATATTAGTTTACAGGCAGAATTTGGGGTAGAGTGCAGTCATTCAGCTATGCTCATATCTGTTCTAGTGAAACCAGGCTAAGATGCTGTCTGTTTTCTCTTTTGCAAGGTAGTCTTGGAATTGTAGCTTCAGAAGGCTACAATATTCCCCGGGTACATCGGACTTGTGTTGATAGACTTTGTCAGGTCAAAGATTCAGTTCAAGGGCAACCAGTGTTCCTTCACCGAGGCAAGGCAAAGAAAGGCCAGTCAGGGCTCACCGGTTCAACTGATCCGACAGTCACCAGTCACATCACCTTTGTTCAAACTCAGCAGATCGTGATGGCACAGGGTTCAGAAGAAGTTGTGGCTGTAATAGCAGCATTAAATCAGGGAACTGCCGTGTAGAATGAGACTAATGCTGAAATGTAATGCTCATCTGGGGCATTTGCCACACATCCGGTCTCGGGACCCCAACCGAACTTTGACTCACTTCCGCCAGCTGAAGATTTGCAAGGTCCGGATCCCCAAGAAGGGTTGGCTCGAACTCAAGTTCTCAGATCCCTGGTGCAGCCTAATGAGAGGCTTTATTTCTTTGATGCTAATGATCTCGATCCGACTGCGGTGAAAATTGCAAACCTTGAGAAGTAATTCAAAAAGGCATAGGGCCTTAACTCAATTCCCGACATTGAGGATGAGTACACCGAGTCTGCCGTACGGCTCCCAAACAGATTCAAAATGCCACATATTGACTGTTTCGACAGGTCTGGAGATCTTATGGTACATATCCGGCTTTTCTTGGATATCCTGAAGCTGATGGGTCTGACTAAGCCACATAAACTCTCTCTGTATGAAAGAACCCTGTCGGGTGTAGCAGCCGCTTGGTATGCCAAGTTGGAGAATACAGTGAAGCAGAACTGGGAAGACTTGGCTGAGGCCTTTGTCAATCAGTATTCTTAAAATACCCAAGTTGAAATGACCACTCAAGAGCTAGAAGCTACCCACCAGAATCCTACAGAGCCTTTTGTGGAATTTGTTGCGAGGTGGAGAGCAAAGGTAGCACAGATGACAGATCACCCTTCTGAGAGGGATCAAGTGCGAATGGTGGTGCGGAACCTTGAACATGATATGTTGCAAAAGTTGATAGTTGCTCCACTATCCACTTTCAAAAGTTTGCATGAACTGGGGGTTCAAATCGAGAATGCGTTCAATAGTGGGATCATTCCCAGAACAAGTGAGCCGATAAGGAGGGTTTTTGTAGGGAGTACCAATGCTGGTAGTGGCACTATTCCTAAACCCACTGAAATCAATACAGTCGCCATAGCCGACCATTTTGCCAAACCAAGCCTACAAACAGCCGGCCCAGCCCAAGCTCAGGGCAGAACTTTCACTCCCTTCTTTATGAGCCTAACTAGCGCACTAAAAGTCTTGATGGAAAGAGGGCATCTTAAACCCCTCGATCCTCAACCTCTGCCTGACCCACTCCCTGCCAGACATAACCCCTCAAAATACTGTGTGATCATCAACAGGGCGGTCATGGCACTGATCGTTGCTACCGCCTTCGTCATGAGGTCTAGAATCTGATCGACAACCGGACAATAGCTCCACCTCTAGACCCCAATGACCAAACATCTCTTGCCTACCTCAACCTCATCCATATATTGGCATCTGCCTACAACCCGAGCATATACATTACCCCAGACCATCTACCCAAGCCTAAGGTGTTTATCTCGGTCAGCATGGACTTATGCATGATGAATGCACTCGAACCGCAATCATCTCAAACCCGTGAACCCACTACTTCTGAACTGATGAGAATGATCGAAGATCTTCAGAGAATAGTGGAAGATCTAGTCTTTGGGATATTGGCTTCGTCATTGACCACATCACATGCCAGAAAAGGCTCTCCAGTCATGGGGCAAGTTGCATTTGAAATTGAAAATGGCCAACCTAAAGCCGTCCCAAGTCTGGGCGACGACATGTCAACAACAATTGGGCTTCGCTCTGATATAGCGACCCAATCCCTTGGCAAGGTGGAGGCAGGTGGTAAGAACAAGGTAGGGGCATGCATTGGTCCCCATGAACACCTTCAATGGGCTGTTAAGGCTTTGAAAGCCGAGGGACTGAACAAACAGCAAGTGCTTGCAGTGGTTGCAAAAACTGTGGATGATACTTTTTCCACTCAAGTTGGGGGCAGTCTGAATCAAGGGGCAAGCCGAGACAAGGGATATCATACCGAAAACACCCCTTTCAGCTCCAATCCTACACTTAAAAGAGATCATCAAAATTCAGCACCTGTCGACCCTTTCGCCGGTACATCCAACACAACCAGCTCACAACCTGCCAAATACCCACCTCGGGGCCAAAGGCTGTTCACCTTACTGTACATGTCTCTGTCAACGGCCCTAAGGGTCCTGATCAAAAAGGGGCATCTGAAGCCCCTGGAGCTGCGGCCATTATCGAATGAACTTCCTCTCTCCCATGATCAGGCCAAGTACTGTGCCTTTCATCAGCAAACTGGTCATGACACCGACATGTGTTTTCGTCTTGGCCACGAAATACAAGATCTGATTGACAATGAGGCAATTGTCGCACCAGGTCCTGCAAAGTCTATCAGTACTGGATCGATGAGCTTGGGAGATAATGTGATGTGATCGGGTGATGAACCACCTGCAGATGGCACCCAGTTTACTCCGGATGTGGCATATGGCATGCACTGTTTTGAGCATGTGCAAATGTTGTTTATTGTACTTTCTGACTTGGGTGTTGGGTTAGTCTTGTTGTGTTGCATTGAGTCAGTCTTTTTATACTAAGTCTGTCTTGTTGTATCGAGTCTGTCTTGTTGTGTTGGAGTCTGGAGATTTCGGGGGTGTTACCTCGGACATCACTTGCTTGTTTTGTGTTTGTCTTTTCGCTTTCCTTTGAGTCTGTTTCTGCCTCAGAGCCAGTTGGGCCTACAGTTTTGAATAAAACAGCAATGATTTTCACACTCTTGAGTTTGTTTCTGCCTTGAGCTAGTTGTGCCAGAAGATTTGAATGAAATGGAAGTGCTTTTCGCCTACTTTTCTGTGCCTTGAAATCATTGCATTGACCTAAGTTTTTCAAAACTTTTTGAACAATGTGTTAAAAACAAAGAGGAAGGAATTCCTTCGGGATTTACAAAAATTTGATCAATTGAGAGAAAGAGAGGCATGCGAAGCCCTTAATGAATGAAATCATGTTTGTTAATATGAGTACTGAGAAGGATCCTAGCTTGATCTAGATTGGTTCTACATTGTCTTCAGCACGAGCGACTAGTCCTTTTCTTAAAAGATTTCAAAAAATGTTTTGCGTGGTCTCGCGAAGACCTGTGTCGAATTGATTTTGAGATTGTATAGCTTAAGATTGCTCTCAGCCTCAAGACTCAGCCCCTTTTTCTTTCAAACCTTGAACTTGGATTCAGAATGTTCAATGGTCAATCACAATGTGAGGCCTGTATGGCCAGATTTGAAGCAACCCTTGAACTAGGGGCAAGAAGGTCAGACATGATCAAAAGAAAGCTTGCAAAGCTAGATAAGAAGCAGCCCTTGAACTAGGGGCAAAAAATGTCAGATGTGCTCGAAGAGTTAAAAATTGGGACATTTCTCAAGTTAATGAAGATCGGCAAGAATGCCAAATCCCAGAAGGGAGGAAAGAAGAAAGTATTGTTGAAGGACAATCGAGTTCCTATCCACAACACTGGGGGCAATTCAGACCCGGTTGGATGGACTCCAACATCATCAGCAAACAGCAGCCATTCCCTTGGATTTAGATGGATTTGAGATCCTATGACCATTCAACATGAACTTGTTACACTTTTTACCCTTGAGAGGCTCGCTGGGCCGAAAACCCGGAAGGGTGGCCCAAGCAAAAGTTAGGGGAAGAAAAAGAAGAAAAAAGAAAAAATGCAAAGATTGAAAAAAGAAAAGAACAAAAATGAAGAAAATGAAAAGAAAAGATGAGAAAGAAGAAAAGAATTGAAAAGAAAAGAAGAACATAGCTCACAAGGTTGAAAACTCGGAAGGGCAGCCTTGGCAAAAGTTAGAGCGCAAAATGAGAGGTTAATACCCGAGTGTACCTTAAACACCAGAACTACGTCAGGCTTGATTCCCATCTTTGGGATACGTAGGCAACTTCATTCTAAAGTCCAGTCGTAAAACACTTCAAATTCAACTGTCCTGTCTCTGAGATTGAACGGGTCATCTTTGTCTTCGCTGTATCTGAGTGTTCGGTGGTGATTGTCACTATGAGAACTACAGTTTGCTGCGGTGCTATTCAAACAAGGGAAACTTTCCGTTGCCATATAGTGTGCTGCGGTGCTATTCAAACAAGGGGCAACTTTCTGTTGCCGTGCAATGCCATTTAGACAAGGGGCAATTCCATTGTTTTGGATCTGAGGTTGTACGTCTCAAGAGTAAATTCCATGTTGGTCAAGTAGTGGCCATTTGCAAAAATAGTTTTTGAGGATTTTTAATGGAGTTGACTAATTCTCTCAAAAATTATTCCATTTTTCCAAAACTGGACCATTTCTTGGACCCAAAAAAGGAAAATTTTCAGTGCTCATAACCTAACTTGAATGATTTTAAATAAGAAAGTTGAACAAGTATGTTAATCTAACTCTCATATTGGTCATAATTGTTTTAGTAAGAAAGCCAAAACAAAAAATGGTCAAAATGATGAACTAGGGGCATAGTTGAGTCAGGCTTCCTGTCTTTTCCCCGTTGTCAATGCACTTTCCAGAAAGGGCACTCTACTTGCCAGAAAGGGCACTCTACCTGCTAGAAAAGGGCACAACTGAAGCTAACCGCAAAGGGCCGAAAGCTCTCTCATCCTCTGAGCAATGAAGTATCAAGTCAAGTATGAAGCACGAATTGGAAAGAGAGCAGGATATTCCACTCCATTATTCGAAAAGGTTTGGTCAAATCCGAATTGGCCAAAGGTGTCATCAACCAATGTCAGTTGCAGATTTACTATACACCCAGTTGTAGCGCAACCCCTCTGTGGGAAAGTTCACTGTTGTGAGCAGAAGAAGAAGAATCTAGCGGAATGCTAAGGGCAAGAGCCCGTAACTTCCTGTTTATCCGTCAACTACCCAGGGGAGGGATTAAAAAAAAAAAAAAAAGAGATTGAAGAATAGAGAGCTGTGCGCTGAGAGAAAAAGTGAGAAAAGGGCTTTTTCAAAAAACAAGAGATGGAGTGCCAGAGTGATGTGAGAATCACAAATAAGAAAGGGTGGGAAATAATACCCGGAGAAACAGGCTCGCTATGCACATTTGAGTCTTGCATTTTGTTGTCGATTCTTGTTTGAGTCGTTTTGAGTGTTAATAGATGTGTCTAGGTTGTTTTACATTCATTTTGTTTTTGTTGAGTTGTTTTGACTATGGTCGGTCGTAGACTCAATACCCGGTTCAGAACTTGTTTCTCAAACGCAATTTCAAAAAAATGAATCGTTTTGTGCTCAGAGTCCTATGCCATTCTCCACATTTGTACAAAACAAGATTCTTTCTTTCATAAACCACAGGGTTCAACCGAGGTCATGTGAGAACAGTAGAACAAGGACCTATCTAAAGCTACATAGGTTCCAGACTGCAAAGCAAAAGAAAAAAGGGAAACTTGAAGCATCTGAGTTTGTTTCAACTTCAGAAAATTTTGTGATTGTACTCCGGATGTACCTCTTCAGGCCTTGTCAAATGCTCCGAAGTATGAGTGTGCCTCTACCTCAAGCTCAAGATCAAGTCCGTTTCAAGCCAGAATGATGATCAGAAGTGCTCTATCTGAGTACCTTTCCTTGCTAGAGGCATCTTGGCTGTGTTTGCAATGAGTTCCTAGGAGACCAACTGCGACGGTGGAAACTAGAGTTCGAATGGCTGTTGCCTAGAACGCAAAGGTTCGGGATTTCCGAGACTAAAGTCTGGTTTAAATACCCAAGGGTGTATCCTCGGCTTGAAATCTGTATTGAAGCCCCATAGATTGAGATAGCATGTGTATGCGCCTCAATTCTGGATACTGAACCAACCTAGTCTATCACCCCGTTGGAGAATAGGGAAAGTTGTGAATCTGATCGAGAAGAAAAGCGGCATCCGTGGTTTTCACATGCAGATGTTATCTCTTGCCAATATAAACAGGGTGTACCCTTTTCGAGCTAAGTGTGTTGCAAAACCCTCCGAGAGATAAATCGGAGGCACCAGAGTACATGTTTGATGCCTCTCTATTGCATAGAATGTACACTTTCATATAGACTTTTGTTGCATGTGTGCCGCACATCGTTATGATTCATGTATAGAATATGCTTGCTTTCGTTTCTGCATAGAATATGCTTTCAATGTTGCATATAATATGCCAGTCTCTTGCATAGAATATGCTTGCTTTCAATATTGCATAGAATATGCTCTTGTTTCATACATAGAAAATGCTCCCATACTTGCATAGAGAATGCTCGTATCTTTTGCATAGAAAATGCACTCTTCCATACTTGCATAGAAAATGCATTTCATCGTACTTTTTTGTGCACCTTACTTGCATAGAAAATACATTTTATCGCACTTTTTGTGCATCTCACTCGCATTGTCTCGTGCACTTACTTTTTGTATCTCACTCGCGCTGTTTAGCGTATCGCACTGTTTTGTACACTTATCACTCGCCCTCTCTTGCGCATCGCACTGTTTTGTGCAGCTTATCACTTGCACTCTCTTGCGTATCGCATTGTTTTGTGCAGTTTATCACTCGCGCTGTTTAGTGCATCGCACTGTTTAGTGCATTTCAAATCATTCGCGCTGTTTAGCGTATCGCACTATGTAGTGCATTTCAAATCACTCGCGCTTTCTTGCGCATCGCACTTTCTTATTCACTCGCGCTTTCTTGCGCATCGAACTGTTTTGTGCAGTTTACACTCGCGCTTTCTTGCACATCGCACTATCCTGTTTTGTAGAGCCTACATTTACATGGGTGCCAGTTTACGGTTTCTTACGGATGAAATTTCTGTAAAAGGTTGGAACTGTTTTGAGATTTCTCAATGTGTGATTCACTGCCCTGTTTTCTATTGTAAAGGAAATGATTTCATAATTGTGATAACCCTGACATGGCATGGTTTTGGGAAAGTAATATAAAATGTTTTGGCACGGGTATTACATATGCATATCACCTTATATCTTTATTAAGATTCATATACTGTATTGGATTATTTCTACTGGACTTTGGCTCACCCTATGTGAGAAAATCATTTCAGGTGCTGATGGTATGCCTCCGCCAAGGCAATAGCTTGGGAAGACTTGGAAGCAAGAGCTTCATTGTGGTTGTTTTGTTGTATTTATTTTGTACAAGCCTACGGCTTTAACTGTATTGGATTTAAATCCATTTTGTTGTAACCAAGCATTGTCTTAAAAAGCTGTTAGCTTTTAGGGCATTCCTTATTTGTTTAACTTTCATTCTATTTCCTTATCATGTAACATATGCTATAGATTCAGGGTTAGACTTGTGAATGTATTCTTGCATATATTACCCTTTTGTACAAGTAATTGGGATTAATGGAAGATAATTATTTCATCATGTGTTGTTATTTTACTAACGTATTATATGGGTTATTGTCATTTATTTCGGGAAGTTACACCAATAAAATGGCTTTGGTAGTGTTTGTATAGCCTACTGGCAGACACGTACCTAGAGATTCCCAGTATTTTGAATCTGCTGCCTTGTTTTCTGATTTAAAAAGTATTGTTTTAAGAATTGATATGCTTATAACTGAGACATTGCATTGGTTTACAAGAGAAATCATAATGTTTGGAAAATGGCAATCATATGCATTCACCTTATGACTTTGAAAAGTTTCATACATTTTGTTCAAGTATCTTTACTGGGCTTGAGCTCACCTTATGTGGAAAACAAATTTCAGGTGCTGATGATATGCCTCCACCAATGACATAGCTTGTGTAATTATTTTGTACAAGGATTGGGCTTTCTACGTAGTTTAACTCACTTTTGTTGTACCTAAGCAAAGACTTGGAAAGATGTAGCCATTAGAGCATAAACTTATTTGCCCTTCCTTTTATTACCATTCATTTGCACATATCATATGCTATAAATTCAAGGTCTAGGATTTATGAATATATATATATATATATATGCATATGTCATCTTTTGTACATGGAAATAGAATCAATGAAAGGTTAGTATCATGCGAATTTCTGTTTTTCCTTTGAATATTAAGAGGTGGATTGTTATTGTTATGTAGGGGCATTACAAAAATATGAGACTTTTTCAACTTCATTCTCGGCAATTGTTGTCTAGAATTATATCTAGCTTGTACTTCTTCATATTGCTTATCTAGAACAATCTGGTTGAAGTGGGTAAAGACTTGAACAATGTTATGGTTAGCTTTCAAATACGTCATTAATGCTACATTCAACCTTTCACTAAGTTGGGTGCTTCGCATTTTTGCAGTGAACATTCCTGCGGTGAACAAATGCTTCATGTATATGTGCGCTCACTATTCTTTTTTTTTTTTTTTCCCAAGTCTTCTTCATCCACACATTCTCATGCAAGCTGTAATTATCAATCAAAGAATCCCAAGCTTCATTAACTCATGTTCATCCTCGTATCCAAAAAACACAAGCTTTGAAATTATTACCAAATTTTGAGCTACTTTTATACAAGTACCATAAATGCTTCAAAGCATTTTGCATTACGTGAAAAGTGTACAATCCAAGGAAAATTTTAGGCATGACTTTAAATATTACCTTAGCTATATGTGAAAAATCTACTAGGCTTTTTCCCCTACATTGCATGCAAGAAGGTTTTAAATAACCACTCAAACGAAACTATAGTTTCATCATATAATAATGAGATACCAAAAATCAATGTCTTTCTAAAATGGTTAAATCCAGTAAATAAAGCTAGTAACTAATACTTCTTGTTTGTTTGAAATATGGTGTTGAATGACACGGCATCATCAAAAAGTTCATAATCTGTAATCATCTTATGGCCAACCCAAAAAATATTAGTAATCCTCTCGTCCACATCTAATTGAATTGCATAGTAAAATATATGAATTTCAGCTGCCTGTTGCTAAAAATATGTTAACAAACTCCTAATTTTCCCATATTGTAAATTTCTTTGCCTTTTTCCACACAAGTAGCTTTTTTGGTCCTCTCTCGTGAATCCCAAATTTTCTTTTCCTCCTGGTAAGGTACTAATGAGATCATGTGATACTTTAAGTGAGATACCAGTGTCATTAGCTATTTCAACATTCAAAGCCTGAGCCTCACATAACTTTATTTGAAATGGTATCAAATGCGTACACTAACAAAAGATGCAAGAGATGGTTGTGATTATCATCTAACTTTTTCACTATCCATTTCAACAAGTCTCGATTTAAAGATACATATGAACATTGCACTTTGTTCTTGTCTCATGTTTAAGATAATTTACAATCATGTACCATTTACCTTTTTCTTTTTCTCTATCCTTACAACAAACAAACTTCATGTTAATCATAACACCATCTTTTATACTTTTGATGTGGTAATCTCTTCTAATGCCAAAGACCACAATCCTTCCATATTTATCATAGAATTGACATGTGGTTTCCTTTTAACGTAACTCTATGCCAAGACATGGTGTTTTATCTTTGGTTTTGCTACAACCCTCATGTACACTAATCTCCATTCCAATACCAACAAATCTAAAAAGTTGAGAACAAGTATAAGAGTAATGTGAGGTTTTTTGAGATTGTCATGACATAATATTTGTATGGTTGCTACTATAAAAAGATAACAAATTAAATTTGTAGGTTCATGTTAGTCTTAATGATGATTTTTATTATTTTTTATTCTACATATCTAATAAGATGCCCAAGTTCTACCATTAAAATTTCTAGAATCGTCTTCTCTAATTTTGAAGTAAAAATAACATATTCTCTAGGACAACCAAAATTTTTGGCCTATAGAAAGATAATATTTTTAGTGTATAAGTATTTAAATCATCTAATTTTTTATTATAATAATGATACAATGACTATTCATATCTAGTTATCAATATTGTATTGGAGATATACATTAATAGCTAGATCTATTACAATAATATTTTTTTGACAAATAAAATGATAAACATAATATGGTATAATAATATGATAAATGTAACATTATTATTCTTATTACTAAAAATATGAAGCAAGTAAAGAACAATAAAAAAAAATCTTAAATCTAGTTATTCATTAATTTTAAAATATCTTACATTAATTTATTTATATATTTTATTATTGACTTTGTTGATGTCAAAAAAATAACAAATAAAAGTAAGGCACAAAGGGCCAACAATAAAGCTGGACACATCTAGCATTTAGAATACAATCTTAATAATCAAAGGAACAGTTCTAAGAACTAATATATATATATATACTAACTCGTAACATTTTGCAGGGAGAAAATATCAATCAACCACGATCACAAAAGTAAAGAAAATTATATATTTTTTCTTGAGGCTTGCCAACATCCAAAGAGAAAATATGTTGTATTCGTACAAACCTAGATAGTATGGTGAAGGTGGCAGAGAGTCTCCAACAAAGTTAATGAAAAGTTTCCTGCAAAGGTAAATAAATGGTTGGCCAATGGGAACAACATTTTTAAGGCTTTTGAGACACCAATAGTTGAGTTTGTTTGAGACTGTAAAAAGAAATCATAGTAAAATAAATTACAAGATCTTAAATGGTGTAGTTTTGATTTTTAGGATTTCTTTTTTAAGAATTACCAAAAACGACAGAATTTTTTGCTGTTACGCCATAGTTTTTACACAATTTGATACTAATATATTATTATATTGATTGTTTGCATAAAAATCAATTATACTTGTTTTAAAGATATTTTAAATAAGGTAATAAATAATATATATACCTAATGTTAACCTAAAGACTTGGTGGTGTTGTGGTTTACTCTTCTTATTCCCTTCAAGAGGTACGTGCACTACAAGAAAAAAGGGTTTTTACGACGCGCAATGCATGCCGTAAAAACCCTTTTACGACGTGCAATGACACGTCATATTATGACCAGTCATGGAAAGTTGTTCACTTTCAATGACATGCTTTGCACGCCATTAAAAACTATTTAACGACAGATTTTGTGCGTCGTTGATATCTTTTTTACAACATGCTGTAGTACGCCGTTAAAAACTATTTAACTGCAGATTTTGTGCGTCGTTGATACTTTTTCTACGACATGCTCTGAGATCGTTAAAAACCATTTAACGGCAAATTTTGTGTGTCGTTGTTACTTTTTCTACGACCACTTTTGCATGCCGTTATTTGGTGGGACAAATAACGACACTGATTGTGCGCCGTAAAATATATAATACAACAACTTGCTCAGCCTGCCGTAGATAAGTAAAACATACCACAACATACATGAAACGCTATGGAATATTTCATATAATGACCTAATTTGCTTGCTGTATAAACAAGCTTCACAAAATATTAATCAACCACGACAATATTATTTCAACCATCAAAAATAAACTATATATATATTATAAACATTCAAAAATTATCAATATATTCATTCCAAACATCCAAAACCTGACTGCAAGTTCAAAAACATCCAAAAGGACTATCCTTAAGTTCTAAATTATCCAAAAAGTTATAAACCATCCAAAACTATACATATATAATCCTTAAGTTCTAAATTATCCAAAAAGTTATAAACCATCCAAAACTATACATATATAAGTTTGTAAATATTACCCAAAACTATTCAAAAATTATAGAAATCTATTCATCAAAGTCCTCAAAAACTATCCATAGATGTTAGTTCTACTCAAAATCAAAGCTAATGAAATGGGTTGGTCAAGCAACAGTGCTTCCAATAACATCTTCAAGCACAAACATCTCACGATTAGGGCGAAACAATGGCGCATTGACTATGACATGGTTAACCCATACTTTCCAACACCCAAGACCGAGAGGCACGTGATGTACCAATGCTTTAGAATCTGTTGATGCAATTGTGCCTTCCGCAACCACCACCTTTGTTCCATCCCAATTCAACAATTTGCATTTGGCATTGTCCAAGGATCCACCATTTCCAGTTTCATTTGCGTCATGCAACTACCATAAAAGCAATACATAAGATAAGCTAATGAATTAAAGATAAAATTAAAGTTATTATTAATGTCATATAAAATTTACCCAAATATCTTCATCGTCTTCATTGTTTTCATCACCCTAAAAAAATGTAATACAATATCAAGTTATATTTGTTTTTCCAAATTTTGTAGACGATGTGGGATGTATATGAAAGTTTGATAAAAGCTCTTGAGTAGAAAAACAAACAAGCAAACAAAAGTAGAAGCACGAGAAAAATGAAAATGAGTAAATTAATAATGCCATACAAAATTTACCCAAATATTTTGTTGTGAGTGCATCCTACATTCACCACCTCCATGCACCCTATGTTCACCTCTACCATTTTCCTCATCCTAAAAATATCATAATACAATGGCAAAAAGCATTTGTTTACTTAAATTTAGAATCTTTAATGTAATCCATATGCAAAATGACAAGCTTGAGTAGAAAAGCAAGCAAGCAAAAGCACAAGCATATCAAATGTGCAAGTTTACCTGAGTTTCTTCATGTGAGTGTCCATTTGCCCCTTTGCTTGGCTCCTGCAAGTATTAATCAATTTTTTATTTTTACAAACTTTGTGAAATATCCTTATATCTAAGATGGGAAGTACTAAAGTTAAAAAACAATTAAATTTTATAGGAAGATAAATTTAACCTCATATTGTGACATTGTTCTTTTTTTTTTTTTTTTTACCTCATTTTGCCTTTTTCCTTTTAACATTTCAGCTTTCATCTCCCGAAGTTCTTGTTCTAATAGCAGCAATTTTTCATTTAGTTGTCTCATATTTTGATTCTGGTATGCTTGTGCATCAACTTTCGATGGCAATGCTCCAAATCCAAGCCCTCTTACACTACCACGCCGTTCTGGACCAAACGCTTGAACAATTGCATCATCTTTGATAGACATTGACCCTTCTTCTGTAGAAGGCTTGTGAAGCTCTTGAACCTTATTCTGCAATATATAACATTTATGATAAGGAACCCAAGTCTGCTAACTACAAAAACAAGTGCAAAACTCACCTATGAGGGTTTCCTTAAAAATTAAGCACATGAAGCCTCTAAAATTGATTAATACTTGCAAGTGCAAAAACTACATTTACATGAGCCAAATATTCTATTGGTCGTAAAGCCTGTGCGATAGAGCACCATCATTCAAACCATAACACACAAGATAACCAATCAAAGTTTTTTACCAAGTTAAGATCTGTTGCCAAAGAAATTCAACTGTTAAACCTTGACTAGCATGACAATCTGCAATTTTCCTAAGATGGTATTTTAGAGTTTCAAATAATCTAGAATCTAGAATTGTAATCAAATACCATTAAATTCTGGAAATATCAAGTACATAACAAACAATTGAATATCAATTTTGGTGTTTGATAGGCAACTTAGTAACATACTAGATGACAACTAGATAATTATTCTATGAAAAAGTTTAACAAACTTTAAGCAAATAAAAAATAAAAGTATACCTTGTAAACTCGAAATTGCTTGATTCCTTCCTTCTCCTATATTGAAATAATTATTTTAGCTCTTTCACAAGAAGGCTTTGTGACTAGTCGTGACACTTTGAAAAAAGCGCTACAGGGCGAGCAAATTATTCCCAGCACAACATCCATATAACAATTACTACAACAAGATGGTACACAAAGCAAAGTAGTGTAGCAGTTTAGAAGATGAAATTTCCCATTTTCATTAAGTAAAAACCAATTGAAAAGTAAAAGTGGATAAATTTAATCAATGTAAGGAATTCAACCTTTTTCGTTTAATAGCCAACCCTAAAATTCAACTAGAACAATAATACCCAAAATAATCATTAGACAATCTAATTTCTATTTCTTAATAAAAAATAAAAAAAAATAAGTTACCTGATCCTATGAACATTTGCATAAAAAACAATATGGGCAACAAAATTCCTATAAAATTATGAAAAAAATAAAATTAGGATGGTGTTGGACATTGTTAGTTGTGTATATATAGATGTTTACCTCAATAAAGTTGAGGAAATGTCCAAATAGCAGCAGGATGGGCTTTTGTTTGCAGGCTGATTTAATCATTTGAATTGCTCTCCAATCTCATGATGTTGTATTCAATTGCAAAAATAGTGATTAAAAAAATGATTTATTGGATAGGCTAAATTGGGACGTTACCGTTTAGTTTTATTGGATAGGCTAAATTATCTATTGGGCTTAACTTTAGAATTCATAGACTAGTTAGTGGGCTTAGTACATTTGTATAGTATGTGTTTATTTCTATGATGATGTTCACATTCGAAAACACTTCAATCAGTTTGAATAAAAATGATTTGTGTTTTTGTAATAGCTCTTCAAGTACTCATCATTTGAACACAGTGTGCTTAGTTTAAATATGAACTCTTTTGTTTGGACAAACAGAACACTTATTACATACTAAATTACTAATGTATGTAATGTTCAAATATTATGGGGTATCAACAGCGCTACCCATTCGATTGCTCATTGGCAATTGTTCATTGGCTATTGAAATATTTAATTGCTATTATGACATTAAGAGCTCCAAATTTACCACATTGGTATTATGTTCCTTTATTTAGTTGGCAACGAAGCAAAACAATAACAGATATATTAAAGGAAGAAGATTAAAAAAGAGCTTTTTGTTTGCTTACACTATAAACAATTGCAACAAGTCTAGCATCCCAACCTAGTTTCCATTTAGAAAGATCTCTTCAAAGAACAATGGCAACAACGCTGTCTGAATTACCTTGAAAAGGCAATCGGAGGTTTGTAAAGATGAGCACTTGAAGGGTAGTCTTTCAAGATCGAGCCTGCTTTTGTTCAAAGAATCAATTAGTCTATTCTCTTAAAAATAATAATTCAGCTTCCAATGGAACAAAAATTGCTCAACATCATTTTCCAATGAACTCTGAGTTTGGATTTTGAATTACCCTTATCAGAAATTTTCTATTAATAGAATTAACAAAAAGTAATTACCATTTATTACCAAAATAAAATTACTTTACTACCTTTGCCTTATTCCAATATTATTGACACTCCTCTATCATCGACCAACACTTCATTCCTCCACCCTTCCTAACCATTATTAACTGCCACTCAACTCTACGCCACCCATCCCTAAAACACCCTACCCCCCTGCCACTCTAATTCACTAGCCCTTTCCTCCACACAACCTTACAATTACAAAGTAGCCACATAAAAAATAAATAAGAGAGAAAGATGTTGTACTGGGTTACCATGGCCTTCGCCACTTTGAGAATAGGAATACCAATAAAAATTAGAGATAAAAGATGTAAGTTGAGAAATAAATTAATGAATGAAAATAAATGTTAATTGTAATATTTTTCTACTTTACTCTTATTATATTGAAAAAAAATTATACATATTATATACATATAAATAATAATAAATATGATTGGGCTCGATCAGGAGTAGGGTATAGGGGGAGCAAAACCAGTCCTCCATCAACACCTTGGCCCTCCCCTACCACCCCAACCTCAATTAACCCATCTGTTAGTGCATTGTTAGCTAACCTAACAACTTGTGCATGATTCAACAATATAATTTTGTAAAATAATCTTTTATTTATACACCCAAACCGATCAAACCTCTAGACAACCCCTACTCACTCCCTTTCTCTATACTTCATCAAACAATACCACCATAACTTCTCAAAATACATTATGAGCCATTCATGAAGTAGGACCTTGACTTTCTCAAAGTTAGTGCATTCCTATGGGATATCATTTCTGATCATATCTAAAGACCTAGAAGTTGCAAATGCTTTTGATATACCGCCTTTCAGTTTCAGTGCAATACAATTACATATAAATCACAAGGAAACTTTTATAGCTTCTAAAACACCTCAAGTAGACACATAAAATCAAACAACGGAAGAACATAGAAAATGTCAGCTCAAATTTGAAGAATTAAACTTCTAAACCAGAGTACGAGGCAAACCTCGTAAGTTTTCCCAGCAGGTATGGTTAATTCTTTATAGTCGTCATTTTTCCTGTAGAGAACAAGCAATTGGAATTTAAATTAATGCTACATGCTACTCCAAAACCTTGTAGATGTGAGAAGAAAAAATGACCAGCGGCAGTACATCAAAACTCATATTTACCTTCCTTCCAACGCACCAGAAACCTCTGCTGTAATAAAGAAAGAGGAGTTTGTGAAGACCTCACTGCAACAGAAGACCAGCTAATCAACACATGAAAAGTGAAAATGTATCGAAGTCTTGTGGTCCCACAAGGCTTTGTAGAGTTTTTTTTTTTTTTTTTTTTTTTTTTTTTTTTTTTTTTTTTTTTTTTTTTTAACATTTCTGCATAAGTTAAACACCTCTTAGACTTGCAAACATCAGTCTGTATACACTAGATATGAACAAACAAACTATCATGATAATGAGGCTTCTTGTGAATCTTCTTGAAGGGGGGTGAAAACATACTTGACTTTGTAGTTATGCGATATGGACATTGCAAAATAAGCAACTACTCATGTTGAACATAATTTGAGCCTCCAAACTTTCTTTTGTTTTGTTCTTTTTTTTTTTCCCCATATTTCTTAGGTCTGCCTCTAGTTAAACCCCTCCCAACGCCCTTGACTAACTGGGACCAACACTATGTAATGTCCTCTCGTCCTTTTTTTGTTCAGAGAAAGGCATCTGCATCTTCAGTTGAATCCATCTAAGTGGCAACTTAAGAACCTTGTAAAAAACCCGTACTTTTTTTAACAGTCTAAATTTAACTATAAATGCTATCTAAAGTTTAAAGCATCAAGGCATCAACTGACATGTCCCATAAATGACAGAGAAGCCTTTCAAATGGAACTTCATGCACAACCAGAAAACTTCAGTTAGTTTTGCCAATTTGATAGACAAAGAATCCAAGATAAAGAAGAGTTAGATACAACCAACGTATAAGCACCACCAACCCAAGATGGCTAATTGTGGGCCAAACGCCTCACTGAAATGATATTGTCACCAAACCAGGAGTATCAACTTTTGCATAAAATTTGACCCACTTTATTTTGTACTGGCAATGACCCAGAAAGCCAAAAAAAAAAAAATGACAGAAATCTTGATAGACCTCAAAGAATCTTCACCAAAAAGTCAATCAATAAGATTATAGTGAGTACACAAATATGATAGATAGGCTAATTAATCAACTACAAAGCAAAATAGGAAAGAATCATGAGTATACAATTAGGTACCAATACCTTCATCACCACACACACACACACACAAAAGAAGAAGAAGAAGAAGAAGAAGAAGAAGAAAATAAAAGAAATAACAACTTATGGGAGTAGGAATCAGAAAGAATACCCATTACTAAAACTAGAGTAAAGACAAATTTAGTTGGTTAAACAGCAGATGCATTAATCAAAGCTCTTACAACATTAATCTAGTTCTTACAACTCAAACCCCCAATATAAAAACAAACAGCAGATGCATTTCATCCATCCATCAGTTCAAGCACAGAAAGGGACAGATTCCACAGTGCATAAAAACAAACAGAAAAACAGAGAAGAGAAGAGAGGAGGGGAATACAAATATATATATATACCGAGAGAGAGAAAGAGAGAGAGAGAGAGAGAGAGAGAGAGAGAGAGAGAGCGAAACAAGGGTTTCAGAAGAAGAGAGAGAGAGTGCCTTACGATCGAAGTTGAAGCGATCAAGTCGGCAAAGCGATCCAAGTAGTAGTCAAGCAGATTACAAATTGAAGCCAAATCCAAGTTGAAGCAGTCGAAGCAGACTGCGTCAATGGATCTCTACCGATTCAATTAATTGAAGCAGTATTTGAAGAAAACTTTCCCCTTCACCTAGGTCTCCCTTCACCTAGGTCTCCCTCTCTTCTTAGAAACTCTGTGTTTTTTTTGTTTTTTTTTTTCTTTTTTCTTGAATTGTATCAGTCTGTTTGATAATAGAAAAATAAATTAAATTTTTTTTTTTTTTTATAAGTGGCGCCAAAAAAATTGGGTTTTGGCGCCTTTTTATTTTGGGATATCATTCATGATCTACATAGTAAGTCATAAAAAGTGACACACCATTCACGACCTACATAGTAAGTCATAAAAAGTGATTTATTTTTAATGACTGGCAGATGCGTGTCGTATATAACTGATGTATTAACGGCATGCTATATGTATGTCGTAGAAAGTTTTATTAATTACGGCACGCAATGCAAGCCGTAAAAAAATTATCATTTTTACCATTTACGGCCTGCATAATAGACACGTCGTGGTTAGTTTATTATTTACGACATACAAAAAAAGCAAGTCCTAAAACTGAGAAATTACGGCTTGCATTCATTGTATGTCGTGGATGTGGTGTCGTGAAAAGTCAATTTTATTGTAGTGGTGGTTCAAAATGTCCTAGCCAAAAAGCTTTTTAATACTGGGCTACTATGTGACTTTGGAGCAATGACATCAAAACAGACAAGGAAAATCATCACTTTTTTCAAATTGGGAAACTCTTTTTAATATTAGGCTACTATATGACTTTGCAGCAATGACATCAAAATGGACAAGGAAAATGATCACTTCTTTTCAATTTGGGAAACTCTAAATGTGTACTATATTACTTAATTATAATGATCTCTAGTGGCTGTTATAATGGACCTCACCTTCTGTGCATTAGTACTAAATGATATGTAAATGTCAAATAAAGTTTATGCCCAATAATCACATAATAAAGGCAAAATAAGGGAACTAAACTCATCTCTATATGATTTGAACTCATAACCTTGTACTGTAAAGCATACTACACAATCATCAAACCAAAAGTCTTGATTTTGGTGATATTAAGTCTAAGATGAAAAATCAATTGTATTTATTTATGTACTATTGTGAAGATATTAGTTGGTTGCAATTAAATCTATGAAATTATGTAAAAATTCTCATTATATAAAACGTGGTTTGCTTATTTTGTAAAGTGGGGACAAAATAGTTTGGGTAAATTATGCCGATAGTCCCTATACTTTTCCCTCTATATCATTTTGGTCCATATACTTTTAAATGGTTTGAGTTTGATCCTAAATTTTTGATTTTGTTTCATTTCAATTCAATTAATAACGTCAGTTTGTTTCACAGAAATAGCGTACATGCATAACAAGTGCCATGTTTGAAAGATTAAAATTGTAAATTCACCTACAACTTCAATTGAGTGAGTGTGTTAACTCATTAATTTTTCCATTTTTGATAATTAAGTGAGTTGACTCACTCAAATAATAACCATATATATAGATTGTACATTTAGAGAGAGAGAGAGAGAGAGTGAGAGTGAGAGAGAGAGAGAGAGGATGGGGGAAATGAGAAAGCAAGTTGTAAAGGAGCATTGTGGTGGAGAAGAGAGCCATGAAAGATGTAAGAGAAATGAAAGATACGATGGAGGGAGAAAGAGGGTTTTGAAGGGTTGCAATGGAGGGAAAGGAACGGAGAGCAGGTGTAATAGTTGAATTTGGCGGACTGCTCGAGCAATCATTTGGTTGCTCGAGTGAAGATTCATAGCTCTAATGAGTTTTCCATTTTGCAGGCAAGACCGCTCGAGCGGTGAAGTGGTCTATGACGCCCTGAAAGGTCGTTCCAAACAATTGCACTTCCAAGCATTATTAACGTACAAGATCCAGGAAAATAAAATAATATAGCCATTTACTCATGGCTTTCTTTCCTTTTGAACTATTCCCAAAATGAAATTTACATAATTGTTCCATTACATTCCTCAAAACGATAAAACAGTTCAAAAGAAAAGAGATAAGTAGCCAACAATTTAATCCACAAGGGCATCTTCCTTATCACAACATTCTTCCCAAAACTAGGACACAAAAATCAGTTCCAAAAATTTCAAAAATACAATTATCATCACCACGCCCCCAAGAAATCTTCAACAAAACATGCTAGCTCTATTAGCATCATCACTTGAGAGGTATCTTGTTCTCAATTCTTGAAAATTTGTTAGTTTTTGGGGTGAGCATAAGCTCAGTAGGTGATGCATTTAACAATATATATAATCATTTGAAAAACTTATGCTCATGCAATGCCATTCATGGGAATGTATAAAAAGAATATAAAACAATGTCAGAGTATGTTTTTGATAAGATGCAATGCATTAAACATATCTTATCTTTCCCACATTCTCAACAGGGGGTAACTCAGCCATGACATCCACAGGTGAGAGACTAAATCAAAACATACATAGATAACTATAGTCATATAGAAAATAATCCCACATTTGCCGACTCCAAAAACGGCGAGGCGATGGGCACCCAAGACATCATAACCTTCCACATTTGCCGGCTCCAGAAACGGCGGGCTTGTGGACACCCCAAAACCTTTTCCCACATTCATCCGGTGATATGCGCAAACTGGGCAATTGGGCACCTTGACTCCCCACGCGGGTACCAATTACAATACGCACTCAAATCCAACACGACTCATTATCCAAACTCATAGGCTAATTACCACCATTTCTAACTTTCCACCGTTGGCACCAAAGTAATACCAAATGGAATGGACAATGCATATGATGCATAAATTTGTAAATAATGTATAATTTTCCTAAGGTGATATCAATCCACAGTAGTGCAACTCTTCTCGTTTCATAAATCTGGGCATTTCCATCATCATTCATCATCTCATCTCAAGTTCAACATAAAAAGGGAATCTCCAAACTTGCATTTCAAACCCAAAACCAAGTAATTACACTCAAATTCACATTTTAGAAATTATTTGAGTAAAACCCCTTTTTAGAAATTAAGTTTAGAAATTAGGATTTTTGAGAAAAGTAAGGAAAATTTGGGGTTTTCCTCTCCTTTATGAAATTGAGGCAATCATCAATCATAAACACTGATATTCCATCATAATAAGTGTAACTCCTACAACAATCACAAATTTTCACTCTCATTGTTCTCAATCTTAGTCAACAAGCACGAATCAATACATACATTTATACATACATACACACAAGTCTAGCTAATGAAATTACCACATAAGCTACTCAAATTGAAGATATAAAGAGTTAAAAACACCTTTACCTCGAAATTGGTATGCTAGAGTTGCAATATACATTTGTACTTCGATAATCTAGCGAAACAATTAGTGAAAGTGACGATCTAGCTCTTCTTTGAACTAATCTTGGGGAATCTTAGGTGGATTTTGAGGCAAGATTGGAGAAATCTAAGGTTTTGTGTAGGGTTTTGAGAAAAAAGAGAGTTAGAGAGAGAGAGAGGGGGAGAGAGAGAGAGAGAGAGAGAGAGAGAGAGAGGGGATGAAAAAGTGTAAGGAAAGTGACTTGGAATCACTTTTTAAAATCTGCTGTCCCTAACAGGTCACTTGAGCGCAAGTTCTGTCGCTCGAGCGTAAGACAAGACTAAGTGATCTCGCTCCAACGTAGCTTCCTTCGCTCGAGCGGAAAAGAACATGTCCTAGAAGTTTTGCAGAGTTACAGTGAAACTACTGGGAGCATGGAATCTACGCATGCAATCTACTGGGAGCTAAAGATCTACGCTCGAGCGAGAAAAGCTTCGCTCGAGCGGAGCGAAAAACTTAGGTGTCACATGGTCACTCAAGTGCAGATTTCATGCTCCTAATACTTTCACTGTAGCTCTACAAAACTTTTGGAACCTCTTATTTTTCGCTCGAGTGGTAGAAGGTCGCTCTAGTGATCCCTTCGAAATTGTGCTTTTTGCTCGAGCAATGGAACGTTCACTCGAGTGGTCTGTTCGGGACAACTTACTTAAAAAGTCGACCGAACTCATTTTCTCATCACTTTTTCCACTCACTCTCTCTCTCTCTTAAACAACCATTCCGAACACTAACTCCCAAAACCCTTGATTTCTCAACATTTTTACCATAGATCCACCTAAATTCCTTTAAGAAAATTAAAGAGCAAGTCAAGCTTTGGATTTTCACCGATTGTTTTGCAATTTTGTTGAAGTTTCACTTGGATTCTCATCTCTAGCTTATATTCTTGAGGTAGGGGTGCCTCTAACTTGTTATATCTTTGAATTGAAAATCATATGTGGTAATTTCATTAGATAACCATCTTATGTATATGTGTGTGTGTGTGTATGTGTAGAAGCTATGTTGAGTTAATGAATGAATTTGACTTAAGTGAGTAACATTTCTTGGTTTTGAAAGGATTTGTGTTATTATTGATGATTTTTGTTGTTTGTGATGAACATTTGTTTCGATTTCATGAAAGGGACGAAAATCCGTAAATTTTATATAAAACCCTAATTTTTGAAATTGTTTATAAAAATGGGTTTTCTTTAATTGATTTGAAGAACATGAAATTGAAAGTATTTCCTTAACTTTGAGGTTGAAATGTAAGATTTAAAACTGTTCTCTATATACAGCTTGAGTTGTTGATGTTTGTTAAATGAGTAATCCTTTACTATTGAAGTGTGAAATAGTGAGTTGTTGCTAACTGGAATCATTTTAGCAGAAATTGAGAATTTGCACATTCATAGATAATATGCATTACTAAGAAATGGTGCGAATAGTGAAAAGTGGGAAGGGGGTAAATAGTCTATGAGTTCAGGGAGTGAGTTGGGTTGGCTTTACGTTTTGTATTGTAATTGATATCCGTACGGAGAGTTAAGGTGCCTAATTGCCCTGTTTGTGTATATCGTTGAACGAATATGGGAAAATATTTTTGGGTGTCCACGTCTCCATCATTGTCGTTTTTGAAGTCGGCAAATGTGGAACTATTTTCAGTATACAAAATCTATATCTATGTACGTATTTTGAATTGCGACTCTTACTTGGAAAGTCATAGTATATTTACCGCCCATGAAAAATCTGGAAATGCTTATTGAATCTTAACTTTGCCCATTTCATACTCATGCATAAATGTACCTATACACTTATATATAATAAAATTACCAAATGTTTGCATTGCATGATCATGTATTTTTCAATTGATGTTATAACCTATTAAATGCATTACCTATTGAGCTTTTGCTCACCCCAAACTAACCAAATTTTAGGAAATGAAGACGAAGCCCTGCCTAAGTGATTGTTTTGAGAAGAAGAAAACTTTTGGGATGTGAAAGCTTTTATTTGAAATCATATTATGTGTATGCTTAAGGCAATTTTGGTGACTACATGTTGATTTGTATTTTGGTGTAACAAAGGACAAATTTTGAGGGAAAGTTCAGTTATAACTAATTTTGTTGAATCATTCCTTACTTCTTGAACTACTTTATTTTATTTATGAATGTAATGAGACAATGTTGTAAAGCTTGGAAATAGTTCAAAAGGGAAGGAATGTTGTTAAGGTTATTTCATTACTATTTGTCTCGTTCTCGTTGTTGATCGTCTATTGGGAATGCCCTTATGAATGGAATCAGGGAGGTTCATTGCCAGGGCATTACAGTAGGGGTGTGTGTACGATGTAGATAGGGGGAGATCGAAGGGAAGGTTGTGACCGTTGGTAGAGAAAGAGAAGTATAGCGGCTCGGGTTAAAAGTCGACCATTTCGTATCCTTTGGACTGGGATTCGGTAATCATGATTGTTGTTTATACTCCTTGTTGTCTTGTTGTAGTGTGGGATTAGCTGTTTGGAGTTGTCAGTTGTGTTTTGAATAGGTTGGGAGTTAATTTTTTTCAAAAGAGTTTAACACATGTTTCTCTTTAGGTTTGCTTGAGCAATCTTTACCTCACTCAAGCAGTCTTTGGTTCCTTCTAGTATTTGTATTTGCAATCTGGAAGGGAGATGCTCTTTACTCCAGCCATGGGTTGGTCGCTCGAGTAGTATTCTATGTCTGGCGCTTGAGCGGTCTTTTAGAGGTATGAACTATTGAGAAGGGGTCATTATGCACTTAAGCCTTGAGTTGGTCGCTTGAGCGATGTTTTGGTTGTTCGAGCAATCTGTACGTATATCAATATGAAAAAAGATCTTTTTTTGTCACTTTTTGATCTATCTCTCTCTAAAAGTTAACCAAATTTCTTCACTCTCTCTTTGTAGTTCTTGTCTAAACACCTCCATACACTCAAATTCGTTAGTCTCGTCACCATAGTACTTTGGAGAAAAGTGTAGAGCTCGTAGAGATGAACATTTTAATTGGAAAGGTTTTCATTTTTGGCTTCGTCAAGAGTTGTGACTTGTTCTTCTCTCGCTCTACTCTTGAGGTAGGGATTTTTTCAACCTCTTTGTATGATTCTTAACCTCATTTTGTGTTCCTTGAAAAGTGTAGTGATTTGAGAGTATTGGGTTTGATTTAGGGTTTGGTTTTGGGAATGTAAAAAAGGGGTTTTTAAATAGGTTCATGGGAAATGATGTGAAAATTAGTATGCTGTTAAGTTGTGTTGAAATATTGAAATTTTTTCTTTAAATGTGTTTTTGAAAGTAATAGATGTTTTATTGGAAATCATTGGTTTTGACTTAAGAATAAAGGGATAGATGTTGAGTTTTTGACAAAATAAAATGAATGTATCTGTTGATGATATAAGTGGAATTGGATATGTATTATCACTCCTATATTGAAATTATAAAATTATGATTTGTTGTTGGAGATTTATCTAGAGATATCTGTTTTGGGTTATCGGTGCATGATAGCTTTAATTGTTATAGAAACTGTATGAGAATTAGGTTAATTGAGACCAACTATTCTTACATTTTGCATTGAACATTATTTCATATTTCTACATTGAAAAAGTATTGTTTTGAGAAAAATGTGTGAATACCTTGGTAAATGAAACACCCTAGATATAATTCACATTGTACAATTAAAAGAACATACTCATGCATCCAAACAACACAATTCCATTCAAATGTTTCTCTTTCTCATTGAACTATAAATTCACTTTACAAAAATTTCAAGATACAGATCTTAGTTCAATAAGTTAGAGAAAAGTACTAAACAATTACATTGTGCTCCTTCATACAAAAATACAAAACTCAAAATGAAATTAAGTAATGAGTTCCTTGTTACATTACACTTTCAAGATCACAAAAATTTAGATTTTTAAAAGATATAGTCGTTTTCTTCTTTTTCATTGGTGAGTTTGGGGCTCTTCATGTTTTGAAATGTTAGTAAATAGGAATGAGCAATTGCCTAGTAGAGAATAACTTTAACCAAGTATATCAATTTTTGATTTAAAATATGCATGATCTCTATCAATGCCCATGAATTTACATTAGTTTAAAAAGTTTATAACATAACACACAATTCAACATTCAATCTCCACATTTTTCTGTCCTCACATGAATGGCAAGTGGACACCTCAAACCTTCCACTTTCGCCGTCCTCACATGAATCGGCTAGCAGACACCTCATAATATCCCCACATTCATCGCCCTCATGTGAACTGGACAAGTGGGCACCTCAAACACATTTCCACATTCGTTGTCCTCACACGAACTAGACAAATGGGCACCTCAAACACATTCCAAAACATTAACATCTTAAGCACAACACAAGAAATTATAAGGACCCTCCAATGTTCCTTATCAATTATCTATTAAGTCAAAATCATGAACCATCCTTAGGGTTACACTTTTACAAATTTTGGGGCTTCTCCCTTAAAGCATTAATTTCTGTTAATTCATGTATATTTACTCACTATTCCATAATTGATTACCCAACCCATCATCAATTTCACATAAAACACATCATCAACATAAAAACGCATATATATATACACATCATCCATCTCAATAGCCATATACACCTTAAGATCCACACACATTTAAACCAAAGTATAAATACACAAGGGTAAAGATATTCTTACCTCAAGGGTTGCATGATGAGAGATGAAGATCCACATGATGAACTTCCAAACTAATACGATCTAATCGGTTCAAAACATAGCTCTTGAAGAAGGTAACAACTTTAATGAAGGCCCAAAGATTGATTCTTGCTATTACTAGATGAAATCCAAGGTTTACAAGCTAGGGTTTTGGAAAGAGGGCTATTAGAGAGAGAAGGAGTGTATAGGGAATGAGTTAGAAAAGTGTTTGGATCAACTTATAACTCTGTTGCCCCTAATAGACCACTTGAGCAAACTTTCCATTGCTCAAGTGAAGGGCCAAAATAAAAAGTGATCGTTCAAGCGAACTTTCCACTGCTCGAGCGATAAATGCATGGTCTCAGAAGTTTTACAGAGCTACAGTGAAAATACTAGGAGAGCTATCTTTCCTTTGCTTGAGCAGTCTCATCTACAAACCTGCGAGATATTGGGACATACAAATCTATGCTTGAGAGACCAAATGACCGTTCGAGCGGTCAACCAAAATCAGTTGTTATAGTGAATTTGGTTAAGGGGTGTGGGTGTGGTGTTATCTACGTTGCCCTATATAGCGCTTCTAGTTTATACTCGACCCATTAGATGTTTGGATTAGGGTTTCATTGTCTTATATAGTTGTTCGTGTCTTGTTTCCCTTTATTTCACCTTGAGTTTGGCTCTTGGGATGTGTTGGTTGTGTTTGGAATAGGTTAGTAGCATGTCTTTCAAATTGTTGTTGCCTAGATTTTGGCTTCTTCGCTCGAGCGTCAATTGACGCTCGAGCAGTAATTGTAAACTCTCAGTATTTTGCAAATCTACAGAGATACTGAGAGTTAGCATTCTTCACTCGAGCAACACTTCTTGTACTTAAGCGATGTTGGCTCGATCGACCCTTCTTGAGCTCGAGCAGTAGTCTTTTGTCTGTAAAACTTCTAGGAGTTGATATTCTTTACTTAAGCATAGCTTCTTGTGCTCGAGTGTTACAACTTGTTGAGCGACACTTTTTGCGCTTGAGCGATCTGTGCGTAAATCAGTTTGTAAGAAGCCACTTTTGAATCATTTTTTCATCTCTCTCTCTCTCTCTCCCTAAACATTCTAAAAAACCTAGATCTACACCTCCTCTCTCTCTCTCTCTAACTCTACTTCTCTATACAAATACATCTAGATTCACCGACTTTCTCACCCGTGGCCCTTTGTTAAAAAGGTAGAGCACGCCGTGGGCTTCCTTTTGATCCGAACAAAGTTGGGTTTCAGTGTTTTTGAAGTATCTCCATTCTTTATCTCTCGTCTTCTAAGCTTGAGGTAGGGATTCTTCGCACTCTTTTTATGATTTTTAACTTAGGTATTTGTTATTCCCAAAACAATATTGTGATTTGGGAATTTTTGTACAAATCTAAGGTTTTGGGTTAAAAATGAAAATAAGGGTTTTCTAATGAATTCTTGAAAATGGTTTGTGGGCCTTGAAATGAGGTTGAGTTGTGATAAAATGGTTAGTTTTGAAACATGGATTCGATTTTGAAAAAAGCTGGGATTTTTCCCTAAATATATATATATATATATAATGTTGATTTTGTATAAATAATGGAATTGATGTTGGAAATGTGAAGTTCGATTGATATTGATGAGGATGGTGGAGTTAGATATTTATTGTCACTCACATCTTGAGATTTGAAAAGTTTATCTTTATTGAAAATCGTTTATCTGTTTAGAAATATTAGTTTGGGGCTATTGGTAGAGGATAGTTATGATTGTTGTAGAAATTACATGAGAATTAGGAGAATTAAAACTATTATCTCATCTATTTGCATCGATCATTATTTCATATTTATACATTGGAAATTTTATTATTTTGAGAAAATTATTGAATCTGAGAAGTATGTGTTGTCTCATTGAACCAACTTGGCTTGAGTGTCTATGGTGTGAAAGTCCTAAAAACTGCACGTATACATGGGTGCCGACCCTGCGGACGAAATTTCCGTGAAATGGCAATAGTAATGCTTATAGAGCCTACGTTTACATGGGTGCCGGTTTACGATTTCCCTAGAATGAAATTTCCGTGAAAGGTTGAAATGGTTTTGAGATTCCCAAAGTGTGGTTCAGTGCCATGTTTTCTACTATAAAGGAAGTGATTTATGAATTTTGATATTAAGTTGGCATTACATGGTTTTGGAAACACATATATAATGTTTTGGCACAAGCATTGCATATACATTTCACCCTTATATCTTTGTTAAGATTCATCTATTGTGTTAGATTATTTATACTGGGCTTTGGCTAACCCTATGTGGGAAAACCATCTTTAGGTGTTGATGATATGCCTCCGCTAAGGCAATAGCTTGGGAGGACTTGGAAGCTAGAGCTTCATTTTTGTTTATTTTGTTGTATTTGTTTTGTACAAGCCTAGGTCTTTAACTGTGTTGGATTTAAATCCATTTTGTTGTAACCAAGCATTGTCTTGGAAAGCTGTAAGCCTTTAGAGTATTTCTTATTTGTTCAACTCTTATTTTATTTCTCTATTATGTAACTTATGCTATAGATTTAGGGTAAGGCTTGTAAATGTGTACCTGCATATATTACTCTTTTGTACAATCATTGGAAAGAATGAGATATATATATATATATTTTTTTTTGGTGAATAAGAAATAAATAAAACAGAAGAATTTACACGAATACAAGGGGCATACCCCAGGCCCTAACAACTAAATACAAAAGGGGCCAAAGGCCACTAGGCCAAAACCGAAAAGAAAACACCAAAACAAACAAACAACTAACAAAATAGCCAAGCATCAATGACAAATATGTTCAAGAGCCATGTTCGAATAGGATAAGGATCTTGCACAAGCATCAAGAGATAATTACTTATGCATATATTGTTATTTAATGAATATGGTGGATGGTTTATTGTCTTTTTTTTTTGGGGGCATTACAATTTGGTATCAGAGCATACCGGGTTTGAATTTTTGGGTACGTAGGAAGTGATTTTTACCACAATGGGTTTATCTCGCTTGATAGAGATATTTGTGTGTATGGTATGCTATGTGATAACATACTTATGTGATTGTATGGGTATGGGATTTAGTTTCTAAGATATTGATTGGGTCTACGAGTTTCTAGAACTCTTGTTAGAAGAGCACCTCATCACTGCTATTTCTAATTGGAACTCTGGCAATGTCGTGGGACAATCATTATCTAGGAAGGAAATTCATATGTGTTTATGTGACTACATGGTTATGTGGAGTGAACTACTATTGTCCATTGCCTTAGGATAAGAATGAGTTAACTTCGGCACATTTGTAAATGTGCTAATCTCTTGCATTACCTTTATTATGATGTTAGGACGTGGACGTGTGATAGTAGGCGTGGCCAGCCTAGACGGCAGGAGGTGCGGATACCGGATGAAATTTTGGCGTAGGAAAAAGGGGTTGGTCAGGCCAATATGGCCGAACCGATTGGTCAACAGGCCATCGGCGCTTTGGCCCGTGAAATGATCGAAGCTTTGTAGGAATCCATGGACATTCTCAGGGCTGAGAATCAAGTCTAGGTCCATATTGCTGAAGTAGGTCCGTCATTCTTGAAGAGTGTGTTCTTCCGATCTAATCTAAATGAGTTTTTGGGGGATCCTAAAGAGCCTTTGAAAGCAGATGAATAGTTTAAGCAAATGGTGAAGAGATTCGAGACAGTGAGGATGATGGGTTGAGAGTGACCTTGGCATCCTTTCAGCTAAAGGGAAATGCAGGTCGATAGTGGAAGTTTGCGTGAGGACGCCGTCGGAGTGACTTAGGAGGCTTTTATCAATGCCTTCTAGGACAAGCTTTTATCTCCCACTATAAGGGACAAGTTGAGGGAGCAGTTCCTGAAGCTCAAACAACGTAGCATGCTGGTTGTAGAGTTTGAAGCTACCTTCACTAGTTTGTCGAGGTTTGCACTCGAGCTTGTGGCGATAGAGAAACGCCATTGCTTAGAGTTTGAGAAGAAGTTGAGGATCATACTCCTTTCCAAGGTAGCCGCATCCATGATTAGAGATTACATTCGTCTTGTGGAGGCAGTGACTCACTTAGAGACAGTGATTCAGACAGAGGATGAGAGGATGAGAGGCTCTAAGCAAAGGAGTCAGGAGGTATAAGGGGAGCATCGGGACAATAAGAGGCAAAAGGGTTCCAACCCACAGTAGTCCCAAGAAGCACAGTCAAGATCCACCTTTCCTGTACTGAGTTCGGGTTCTTGGAGAGGTAATTAGGGAGGTTTCACTTGTTTTAAGTGTGGCCAGTTGGGTCACAAGTCTCCAGCTTGCCCGCAAAGAGGATAATGGCAATAGTCTGCACTGTCTTCAGCTCACCCTCAGAGCCAGAGTCAAGAGAGAGGGCAACCATGTACCTGTTTTCAGTATAGGCAATCAGGGCATATGAAGAGGTTTTGCCCTCAATTGGGTGGCATGCCTGGTGCATCTAGTTTGAGATAAACACAGAGTCATTAACCTACCCCATCAGTACAGACCTCGATGGCCAATCAAGGAGCCTTTTCGGCTCAGTCAGTGTATCAGACTTATGCTCCAAGGGGTGAGCAAGTGGAGCAGAGACCTATGAAGCGTATGTATACTGTTACTGCGCTAGACTTAGTGCCAATGCCTTCAGTTGTGAGAGATACTTTCTTAGTATGCAATTTTATTACTAATGTGTTGATTGATATGGGTGCATCTTATTCTTTTATTTTGTTTGCATTTGCATCGGCATTGGGGTTAGAAGTGGCTCAGTTAGTATCTCCACTGAGAGTAGAATCACTAGTTGGTGGTGAGGTTGTGTTGGACTAGAGGTGTCGGGGTTGTGAGATAGATTGGTTGTCATCTTATCGAGCTGTTATAGACTGCTACCGTTAGAGGGTTACTATATGTACCACGAGCGGTGACTGTTTCATTTCTTGAGGGATCGAGTTGATAGAGCTTTATTACCAGTGTGTGACCCACGTGATCGGGGTGAACTTAGTCTCCTTCTTGCTACATTCTTGGGTGTTGAGAGTGATGTGGTCTGAGTTGAGTTACCGAGGGTAGTTTATGAATACCCAGATGTCTTTCCCGAGGATCTCACTAGTTTACCACCTCATCGTGCAATTGAGTTCTCTATTGATCTAGTGTCTAGCACGACACCGATTTCTATGAGATCGTATAGATTTGCAGCCGCCGAGTTGAGTGAGTTAAAGATTTAACTCTAAGAATTATTAGATAAGGGTTTTATCTACCCTAGTACATCGCCTTGGGGAGCACCAACTCTCTTTGCCAAGAAGAAGGATGGCACATTGCGACTTTGTATTGACTACCGAAAGTTGAACCAAGTAATTGTTAAGAACAAGTACCCAATGCCTTGTATAGATGATCTGTTTGACCAATTGAAGGGGTCTTGTTGCTTTTCTAAAATAGACCTGAGATCGGCTTATCACCAATTGAGAGTGAAGGAGAAGGATATGCGGAAGATGGTTTTCCGTACGCAGTTCGGCCATTTCAAGTTCCTAGTGATGCCTTTTAGGTTAACTAATGCATTGGGCATGTTTATGGACTTGATGAACCAAATCTTTCATGAGTTCCTAGACTATTTTCTGGTCGTCTTTGTTGATGATATCTTGATTTACTCACCCTCTGAGGAGGAGCACGACGAACACTTGTGAGTTGTGCTTGAGTTCCTTAGAGTCCACAAACTAGATGCTTAGTTCGGGAAGTGTGAATTCTGGTTAAAAGAAGTTAAGTTCCTAGGCCAAGTGGTATCAGGGGAAGGACTGACTGTAGTCTCTTCTAAGATAGAAGCAGTGCAAGATTAGAAAAAACCTAAGAACACCTTTCATAGTTTTTTGGGATTAGCTAGGTATTATCATCGGTTTGTGAAAGATTTCTATAAGTTAGCCTCACATTTGACTGGACTGACAAGGAAGGGAATCAAATTTATGTGGAGTGAGACTTATGAGAAGTCATTTCAAGAGCTTAAGGTTAGGCTTACCACTGCTCCTGTGTTGATTATTCTGGAGAGGAATTTGGGCTATTCTATGTATTGTGACGTGTCACGGGAAGGTTTGGGTTGTGTCTTGATGCAAGAGGAGAAGGTAGTAGCTTATGGCTCACATCAGTTGAAAATACACGAGGGAAACTATCCTACTCATGATTTAGAGCTAGCAGCGGTAATCTTTGCCTTGAAGATTTGGAGGCATTACTTGTATGGTGAGAGGTTTGAGGTCTTTTCTAGTCATAAGAGTTTGAAGTATTTGTTTTCACAAAAAGATTTAAATTTGAGGTAAAGAAGATAGATGGAGTTCATGGAGGACTATGATTTTGAGTTGCACTGTCATTCAAGGAAGGCCAATGTAGTGGTCGATCCCTTGAGTAGAAAGACCATTAGCAGTGCAATGTGTATTGCCATCCGAGAATGTAAGATGTTTGGTGCTATTGGTGAGATTTACTTGCATCTTGGCGAGTCCGTTGAGTCGGCTACCTTGTTTACTATAGTTGCACAACCTACACTTGTGAGCTGAGTTATAGAAGCACAGAGGGGTGATCTTGAGGTAGAAACCCTCAAGGAGCAAATCTCTAGTAGGAAGGTAGAGAAGGGCTTGAACGTATATTCTGATTCGAGTGTTAGCACCTTGACCATAATTTCGTGTCGGAGTCTTGTCAAAAGGAGATATTCCAAGAGTTTCACCATTCGCGCCTTGCGGTACACCCGAGAGGTGCAAAAATGTACCACGACCTTACTCGCTAGTTTTGGAAGAAGGGGATGAAGAAGGATGTAGCTGTGTTTGTGTCAAGGTGTTATACTTATCAACAAGTGAAGACCGAGCATCAGAGGCCAACGGGTTTGTTGCAACCCTTGTCTATAGCTGAGTTGAAGTGGGAGCATGTCACGATGGATTTTGTTGTGGGTTTTTCGAGGACTCAACAGGGTAATGCTACCATTTGGGTGATAGTTGATCGGTTAACTAAGTCGGTGCACTTTGTACCTATGCGCACGAGTGATTCAGTAGATTTTCTTGCCGACCTTTATGTTAGGGACATTGTTCAATTACATGGGGTCCCTGAGGCTATTGTTTTGGATACAGATCTGTGTTTCACGACTCAGTTGTGGTAGAGCCTATAGAATGCCATGGGCACTAGATTAACTTTTAGTATGGCCTATCATCCTCAGATTGACGGGCAGTCAGAGCGTACCATTCAAATCCTAGAGGATATGCTTTGAGGTTGTGTTCTTGACTTTAAGGGGTCGTAGGAGAGGCACTTGGCCTTAGTGGAGTTTGCCTATAACAATAGCTTCCAGTCGAGTATTGGTATGGCACCGTTTGAGCCTTGTACGGCCGACCGTGTAGATCTCCTATGTGTTGAGCCAAGGTAGGTAGTGCACCTATGATCAGTCCAGAGTTAGTTTGAAAAACGATGAAGAAAGTTGCACTTATCTGTAAGAGGTTGGTTACGGCTCAGAGTCGTCAGGAGAGCTATGCCAACCGCAAAAGGAGATAGTTATCCTTTAAGGTGAGAAATCACGCCTTCTAGAAGATATCACCTAGACGGGGTTTGATGAGGTTTGGGAAGAGTGAGAAGTTGTCTCCTAGATTTATTGGACCTTTTGAGATCCTAAAACAGATTGGGGAGGTAGCTTATCGTTTGGCCTTGCCGCCACAGCTTTCTATGGTTCATGACGTATTTCATATATGTATGCTCGGGAAGTATGAGCTGGATCCATCACATGTGTTGGATTGGACGGAGTTAGGGGTAAACGAGAATGCCACGAATGAGGAGAGATCAGTTAGAGTTTTAGATACTCGAGACCAATTCTTGCGAGGAAATATAATTCCTTTGGTAAAAGTGTTATGACAACACCACGGGGTTGAGGTGGCCACATAGGAGTGTGAGGCAGAAGTTCGTGAGAAGTATCCAGACCTATTTGTTGATGTTTGAATATGTATAGAGAACCTTGTTATGTTAATGTAATATAAACATTGTATATGTTTTGGAAATGTGAATTATATATTCAGTATCGAAAACTCGTTTATCATGTTGATAAGAGTGGATGATCGGTGGATTTGTCATAGTGATGAATTTGAATTACTATCATTATGGTAATTGGTTTAAACTTGGTTTTAATGTTTGGTTTAAAATTTCAGGGACGAAACTCCTTAAGGAAGGGAGGTTATAGTGATTCTGGTTTAGACCCGACCTATTAGATGTTTGGATTAGGGTTTCATTATCTTATATAGTTGTTCATATCTTGTTTTCCCTTATTTCTCATTGAGTTTGGCTATTGGGATGTGTTGGTTGCGTTTGAAATAGTTTAGTAACTTATCTCTCAAATTGTTATTGCCCATATTTTGATTTTTTTGCTCGAGCGTCACTTTTTGCACCCAAGCAGTAGTTGTAAACTCTTAGTACTTTTGTAGAGATACTAGGAGTTGGCATTCTTCACTCAGGCGACACTTATTGCACTCGAGCAGTGTTGGCTCGAGCGGCCCTCCTTGAGCTCGAGCGGTAGTCTTCTATCTGCAAAATGTCTGGGAGTTGATATTCTTCGCTCGAGCGGAGCTTTTTGCACTCGAGTGATATAACTTGTTATGTCTGGTTGCTTAAGCGACACTTCTTGCGCTCGAGTGATCTGTGCGTATATCAGTTCGTAAGAAGCCACTTTTTCATCTCTCTCTCTCTCTCTCTCTAAACATTCTAAAAACCCTAGGTCTGCACCATCTCTCTCTCTAAAACTCTAATTCTCTTTACAAATACAACTAGATCTGTTAAGTTCCTCACCTGTGTCCCATTTGTTAAAAAGTTAGAGCATACCGTGGGTTTTCTTTTGATCCGAACAAAGTTGGGTTTCAGCATTTTTGAAGTATCTCCATTCTATTTCTCGTCTTCTATGCTTAAGGTAGGAATTCTTCACACTCTTTTTATGATTTTTAACTTAGGTATTTGTTATTCCCAAAACAATATTTTGATATGGGGATTTCAGGACAAATCTAGGGTTTTGGGTTAAAAATGAAAAAAGGGGTTTCAAATGAATTCTTGAAAATGGTTATAAGCTTTGAAATGAGGTTGAGTTGTGATAAAATGGATGGTTTTGAAACTTGGATTCGATTTTGGAAGAAACTGGGGTTTTGCCCTAAATATATATATATATATATAATGTTGATTTTGTATAAATAATGGAATTGATATTAGAAATGTGAAGTTGGATTGATATTGAGGAGGATGGTGGAGTTGGATATGTATTATCACTCACATCTTGAGATTTGAAAAGTTTATCTTTATTGGGAATCGTTTATCTGTTTAGAAATATCTATTTGGGGCTATTAGTGGAGAATAGGTATTGTGGGAGCCGAATAAATAGAGGAACGAAATCTGGTATACCCGAGGAGCCGGTGACTGAACGGCTCCATTCTGCTCAACTAGGACGCCGAATACGTTCATAGGGCCGAATAGACTTGAGAAGGCATATGAGGACACACGAAAGAATAATAAATAAAAAGTAGACTCTGGCCCCGAGGTCCAGAGAATGGATATAAATACAAGAGCTTCAGATTTGTAAAGGTACGTAAGAATCACTTCTAAAAACTTAGTAAACAAGCTTTCTTGAGGAGAGGAACTGACTTGTCCGTCGGAGTGCTAATTCCGGCACCCCCGACCGGAGTATTTGTATCTTTCGTGACTAGCCGAGGATCATTGGCGTCTTCGTGATCGAGGAGTATTTCCAATCCACTTCCCCACAATTGGCGCCGTCGTGGGAATACTCAAATATATCCATGAAAGACGTGATCAAGATCCTCCGATAGCCACCGAGATCGCATGAAGAGCGACCTCACTCCCAAATACGCCGGAAAGGAAACCGTCACGCAAAGACCGCCTCGAACTCTAGCCCACCAACGACTTCAACGACGGAGACGATGCAGGCGACCATAGAACAAGCCAGACAGACCAAACAGAGTTTGGACAACATCATCGGCGAACGAACGCCGCCCGCGATCGGCCTTAGAAAAAGCAAAGTCCAAACGGCGGGGCTCAAGGTTCTGGCGATTCCCACGGCAGTCCTCAACGACCTCGAGGCCAATAAAGATAATGCCGACGTCGCCACGCCTTAACCGATTCCCTTGAGGAGGTGACAGAGACGACATCGCCTAAGAGGCGTCCGCTTGACACCGTGCATATGATATACTGACTCGATAGCCCGATCGACATGCAATCCAATCACTTCAAGCCCCCAGATCACCACACCAACAAAGCGACCGAGAAGCGCCAAGCATCACCTTCGACGACTCTGATTTGAGCGGCGTAACACTCCCTCATGTAGATCCTTTGGTTGTTGCGCTACGCGTAAACAGGTTCACCGTTGAACGCGTCCTTATTGACCAGGGAAGCACTTCAGAGGTTATGTACTATAAAACCTTCATCAAACTCGGGTTCAACGATTCGGATCTGACTCCAGCTCCTTATCCACTATTCGGCTTCAACGCCAACCCAGAGTACCCTTTGGGAAAGATCAGTCTACCCGTTCAAGCTGGCTCCAGAACGGTGGACGTGGAATTCTTGGTCGTCAGGCTACCGTCGCTGTACAATCTCATCATGGGGCGATCATTGTTGCATACCCTGCAGGCCGTCCCAATCACCTACCACCAGCTGCTACGTTTCCCAACGAAACACGGCGTTGAGCAGATCCGTGGCTCTCAACAGTCAGCGCAGGCATGTTACCTTCTCGCCGCCAAGACGCCGAAGGAACTGCAAGTAAACTCCATTGAAGTGCCCAGTTGAGAGATCCTAGATGACGTCGGGCGTCAACCAAATGAAAAGGCCACGGAAGATTTAGATCGGGTTGACATTGATGGAAGCCCGAAAAAGTTTTTTATGATCGGCGCCTCTCTGAGCCAGGTCGACAGACAGCAGCTGATCACTTTCTTACTCGGCAACCTCGACGTCTTTGCGTGGACTCCATACGAGATGCCGGGAGTAGACTCGTCAGTCTCACAGCACCACCTCAATGTCGACCCCCGGTGCAAGTCGATCATTCAGAAAGGTCGGCGATCCTCCGCAGAACACACCGCCGCCGTTGTCGAAGAAGTTGACAAATTGCTTGACGCCGGGGCAATTCGAGAAGTCACCTACCCCACATGGCTCTCCAACACAGTGCTGGTGAAAAAGAAGAATGGAACTTGGCGAGTGTGCGTCGATTTCACGGATCTGAACAAAGCTTGCCCCAAAGACTGCTTCCCCTTACCTAGAATTGACCAACTCGTTGATGCGACGGCATGCCACCGGCGCATGAGTTTCCTCGATGCCTACCGAGGCTACCATCAGATCGCCATGAATCCAGATGATCAGGACAAAACTGCATTCCTCACTCCAGGAGGAACCTACTGCTACAGGGTTATGCCTTTCGGATTGAAGAATGCAGAGGCAACTTACCAAAGACTGGTCACCACGATGTTCAAAGGACAGCTCGGACATACTATGGAAGTATACATCGATGACATGGTGGTCAAATCCAAAGAAGAACAAAACCATATAGCCGATCTGGAAAAGACATTCAACACCCTACGCAAATACAGAATGAAGCTAAACGCTTCCAAATGCGCCTTTGGGATCGGCTCCGGCAAATTCCTGGGTTATATCACAACCACCGAGAATCGGCCAACCCGAGGCAAGTCACAAGAATTTTGGAACTAAGTTCCCCGCTCGATGAAAGAAGTCCAAAAGTTGATGGGAATGGTGCGCACTCAACAGTTCATCACCGATCTCTGGATCGCCGCAGACAATTCTTTCAGACACTACGTCGAGCGAGCTTTTGAATGGTCCGAATGCGGCGATCTTTTAATCTGCTCAAGACCTACCTCCGGACAGTACCTCTTCTAACAACACCCGCCACCGGTGACCCCCTCATTCTATATCTGGCAGTCTCCGACAGGGCCGTCAGCGTCGTATTATTAAAAGATGAGGAAGGGCATCAACAGCCAGTGTATTATGTGAGCAAGGTAATGGTGGACGCCGAAACACGCTACCTACCACTGGAAAAACTCGTCCTAGCCTTGGTCATGGCAGCAAGAAAACTGATGCATTACTTCCAAGGACACAGCATTAGGGTGCTAACAAACTATCCCCTTCAATCTGTACTACGGAATGCAGAAGCATCAGGGCGTGTTTCGAAGTGGGCTCTCAAACTCGGCCAATATGACATTCAGTTTTTACCCAAAACTGCAATCAAGGGGCAGGTGCTTGCCGACTTTGTTGCCGAATTCACAGGAGGGCTTACCGACCTCAAGCCTGATGACGTCCAGCCAAAGGCCGCAGTTCGGTCAAAGCCAGATTGGAGAATTTATGTTGGGGACATTTGGCAGTTATACTGTGATGGATCGTCTAACCAACAGGGCAGCGGCGCCGGTGTCGTAATTATGTCTCGAACGGCGCGATAATTGAAGCGGTTCAAGCTCGGCCGAAGCATCAAATAACGGCCGAATATGAAGCCCTTTAGCGGATGCGGAATGCACACCTTTCGGTCTTGGCGGTTGTTGGTGTTTTGTGACTCAAAATTGGTAATCAACCAGGTGAAGAAGTCTGGCGGCGAGACAGCGTATGGCGGCCTATATGAAAACGGCTAACTCCTTGCTGACGAAATTCGACCATCATGAACTAAACCAAATAACACGCGATCAAAATACACACGCGGATGCCCTGGCTTGCTTAGCCTCCGCCATCAACTCCGAGCTCAAGCGTACCATCGAAGTAGGTTTCGTCCCGGAACCAAGTATCGGCCCTTCGGAGTAAACCCACATCAACATTATAGAATCCGCTCCAAGTTGGAAGGACCCCATTGCTGCATTCCTTTCTTCTGAGCAACTCCCAGAAGACAAAAAAGAAGCACACAAGCTACGAAACAAGGCCCTGTGGTACTACTTAGATCCACAAGGAGGGCTTTACAAAAAGTCCCTCTCTGGTCCATACTTGGAATGCATGCACCCGGACAGAGTGGAGGAGCTGCTCACTGAGATACACGAGGGCAGCTGTGGTGCCCATTCGGGGGGACGCTCACTGGCCCATCGGGCGATAACACAGGGATATTATTGGCCGACGATGAGAGCCGACGCACAAAATTATGTCAAGAAATGCGAACAATGCCAAAAGTTCTCCCCACTAACCCATCAGCCGGCAGAAGCTTTGAATTCTATCACAAGCCCCTGGCCGTTTGCTCAGTGGGGACTTGATATCGTAGGACCATTGCCGAGGGCCCTAGGGAACAAGCCATTTCTAATCGTAGCAACAGATTACTTCACAAAGTGGGTCGAAGCGGAGGCTCTAACCCATATACAAGATTCCGACATTAAGCGCTTTGTGTGGAGGAACATCATTACGCGATTTGGCATCCCAAAAGCATTGATCTCAGATAATGGTACTCAGTTCGATTGTGGCGTATACCGAGAATTGTGCAGCAAGTATGGTATTGAGCCTTACTTCTCTACGCCTGCCTACCCCCAAAGTAACAGTCAAGCGGAAGCTTCAAACAAATCCATCTTGGACGGCATCAAAAAGAGGCTGGAAAGTGCCAAAGGCAGATGGGTTGAAGAGTTGCCGAGTGTACTGTGGGCCCATCGTACAACGCCAAGACGATCTCTAGAGAAACGCCGTTTGCCTTATGCTTCGGAACCCAGGCAATCTTACCCCCAGAGATCGGCTTACCAACTCTGAGATCGCAAGCCTTTGACACAGGCCGAAATGACATGATGCTCGCCCTGGACTTGGTTCTGATTGAAGAACGAAGAGACCGCGCCTTAGCATCCATGGCACATTATCAACAGCAGCTCGCTAAGTCATACAATTGGCGAGTTCAGTTGCACCGCTACAATCCAGGAGAATTGGTCCTAAAGAAGGTATTACCAGCCGACCGAAGGCCGGCCGATGGAAAGCTTGGTCCGAATCGACGGCCTATCGAGATAGATTCCGTTGCACAAGAGGGCATATCGGCTCTCGGACATGTCAGGAAGAAGCCTGCCATGGCCGTGGAATTCAACACATCTACGTAAATTTTATCAATGACCCGACCTGTGGGCTTGATACATGTACACACGTCGTTGTAATACAAGGTTTTGTGTTTTTACATGTTTGAGCTCAACACCTTAGGGCCGAATAAGTCTCCGGATTCGGAGCGCCCTTCGTGGATGTCACGATTGGCCATAACAAGTCTCCGGATTCGGAGCCCCCTTTTGTGCATGACACCTCAGGGCCGAATAAGTCTCCGGATTCGGAGCGCACTTCGTCGATGTCATGATTGGCCAAAACAAGTCTCCGGATTCGGAGCCCCTTTTGGTGCATGACACCTTAGGGCCGAATAAGTCTCTGGATTCGGAGCGCCCTTCGTGGATGTCACGATTGGCCATAACAAGTCTCCGGATTCGAAGCCCCCTTTGGTGCATGACACCTCAGGGCCGAATAAGTCTCCGGATTCGGAGCGCCCTTCGTGGATGTCACGATTGGCCATAACAAGTCTCCGGATTCGGAGCCCCCTTTGGTGCATGACACCTCAGGGCCGAATAAGTCTCCGGATTCGGAGCGCCCTTCGTGGATGTCACGATTGGCCATAACAAGTCTCCGGATTCGGAGCCCCCTTTGGTGCATGACACCTCAGGGCCAAATAAGTCTCCGGATTCGGAGTGCCCTTCATGGATGTCACGATTGGCCAAAACAAGTCTCCGGATTCGAAGCCCCCTTTGGTGCATGACATCTTAGGGCCGAATAAGTCTCCGGATTCAAAGCGCCCTTCGTGGATGTCACGATTGGCCAAAACAAGTCTCCAGATTCGGAGCCCCCTTTGGTGCATGACACCTCAGGGCCGAATAAGTCTCCGAATTCGGAGCGCCCTTCATGGATGTCACGATTAGCCAAAACAAGTCACCGGATTCGGAACGCCCTTTGGGGCATGACGCCTTAGGGTCGAATAAGTCTCCAGATTCGGAGCCCCCTTTGGGGCATGACACCTTAGAGCCGAATGAGTCTCCGGATTCGGAGCGCCCTTCGTGGATGTCACGATTGGTCGAAACAAGTCTCCGGATACGGAGCCCCTTAGGTGCATGACGCCTTAGGGCCCACTAATGTATTTCTGAACGTTTATGCCATGCCGTGCAAAATATTCTAATCAAAATCTAAATATTCCAATAAAATGAATCGACGCGTTTGAACTAGAAATATTTTACAATCAAAATATTTTACGATCAAAGATGGACATTGAAAATGAAAGCCTATTTATTCATAGTAAAGTCTATTGTTGCATTACTCTTGTTAATCGGCCTCCTCTTCGGAATAGGGAAGGCAATGTCGGTAATATAGGGGTGAAGCCGAATCTATGCATAGGGACCCAAGAACCTCCGCGGTTTGAAGAGCCTTAATTCAGCCGTGCTTAAAACCGCGATGCGAAAATCGACAAACTTCCTCAGCAAGGTCTGTCTTGGTTTCATCAACCCCGGCCTTGAAACCTTCAAAGATGCCTCGGCCACCCACGAGTGTAAACCATTCGACTCTTCACGCTCGCGCCCTAGCCAAGGCAAGGGCAGATTTATTAGTCTAAGTGGCCGCCTTTTCAAAGATGCCTCGGCCAGCCCACGTGTGAACCATTCGGCTTGTCACACTCGAGCCCTGGCCAAGGCAAGGGCAGATTTATTAATCTAATCGGCCGAGTGTAAACCATTCGGCTCTTCACGCTCGCGCCCTGGCCAAGGCAAGGGCAGATTTATTAATCTAAGCGGCCGCCTTTTCAAAGATGCCTCGGCCAGCCCACGAGTATGAACCATTCGGCTTTTAACGCTCGCGCCCTGGCTAAGGCAAGGACAGATTATATTTCTATTAAGAAATATCACCATAAAATTAAATATCACCATAAAATTACGGAAACATCAGCACATTGAGCAGAATTCATAACATTTTTTAACTACAAAAAAGTATCGACGTTATCTGATAAACAAATACAAAATAACAAAAACAAACGGAAAAAGTACTTGAAATCATAACAATTGTGTATCGTAAAGATCAACCCTCGGAATCAGTCTCCAACGGATCGATGTCCACTTGCTCATACGGTATTGGCATATTCAGCGAAACTCCAGCTGCAGCAAGGGCCTTGTGCCAACCATGTTTGAAGCCCTGATTCTCAAACGGGAGACCTGGTCCACATACTCGGCGAGTCCAGCCTCTTTCCTGACTTCGAAAACTTTTGAATCGGCAATCACCTTCGCCGCCTTCATTTCAGCCAACTCAACCTCCAGGCTGGTAACTGCCTTTTGGGACAAGCCAAGTGCAGCTTCCATATCGTCGGCATTCTTCTCGGCCTCCTCTCTCAACTTACCTGCATCACGAGCTTTCTCTACCGCGGCCTCTGCCCGAGAAGCCTCCTGGTTCGCTCTTAAAAATTCGTCCTCGGCCCTTTTCCTCTGGCCCTCAACTTGCTTTCGTAAACGACTAATCTGCTTGACGGCGTCGAGATGGTGACGGCCTACATCGGCTATCCTACCAACGGCCTGCAAAAGCAAAATTCAAAAAATGTAACGCGAACAATGTTTGGATGAAGTGAAGGAAAAATCAGAGTACGCACCAAAAAGGCTGACTGCGCAGCTAACATTGTCGCATTCAAATCTGGTTCCAACTGGAAAGCCACCATATCAGACGGAAACGACAAAGACGTTGCCACGCCGAACGCGACCTCCGGGTCTTTAAGCGCCGAGGCGTCCGAAGGAACCGGCATGTTTCCTACCATCGGTCGAATCACAAAGGGCACAACTTCACTTGATCCCTCCATTCGAGGTCATTTGCCACCGTGATCTTCTAAACCGACCTCACGATCCCTAGCGCGTTTCTCCGCCTTTCCCTTAACATCTTGAACGGCTTCCCCAACCAACGCGGATTCGGCATTCTTATTTGTCGCCGCCTCGTCAACAATTCCCAAGGATCTCGATTCGGTAACTGGGAGGGAATGTTGAGATTCACTGGTGGGCGGTTCATCGAAGGCTCCTCTCCGCTTTGCTTGCTAACCTCTCTGCATTCACCTTCTTAACAAGTTTTGTCAGGCTTAACCCAGCCATGTTAGTGGAGCCCGAGATGGGAAGACTGTCTGTACGTTGAGGAACGTCGTCAACAGAAAGGTTCCCCCGCCCCGAAGTAGAGGGAGGATCGGAAGAATCCAATACCTCCTCAGATTCGGCCTCGGACTGATCCGATTCGGCAGTATCGTATACTTCAGTACTCTCCGAAGCGGACCCTTGAAAACCTACCTGTCTCAAGTTTTTGAAGTCGGATAAAATACGAGCGACGAGAAAATCTTCCCCCTTCGGAATCGGTATGTTCTCCGCTGCCGAAAAGGTTATATATGTAGGCTCGTAGCAAAAGCAAAGCGTGAGCCGCTCTTCCTCGCTATGAAGATCGCGACGGCGAAATAACTTAGAGCAATCCTAATGTCCGAAGAAAGGCGTCGTCAATTGAAGCTTGGACTTTTTCAAATCGTTCCTGCACAAGACAAGCCGTAAGACTCAAGAAAAGCAGGTATGGCAAATATGAACACACAATACGAGCAAGAGGGCATTCGCGACTGGTTCGCCCTCGTCTAGGAATAGGATCGACACGATCCTCCCTTCGCCGAACTCCCGATTCCGCGGACAACGACCATGACATCATCAACTCGTTTCCTAGAGGAAAGCATAGTGATCAACGATGATCTGTATCCTTAGCTCGAGGAAATGCGCCCTCTTGACGAGAGGACTTGGCCAAAGCATAACGAAGGCTTAATGGGAATGCCAAGATTAATTCCAAGGCAACGGTTCAGCGCTACGACCCCCATTATAATTCTAAAGAAATTCACATTGGGTTGGGAAGGGATCAAATCCCAATGGCGAAGAACAACCCTCAGAAATGGATGAAGGGGAAAGCAGACTCCACCCTCTGCGATTGACAAAAGGGGAAAGACAATCGTGGTTTCGTCCTCCCTCTCCATGTCAAGAGTGCCGTCTGCCACAAACGACAAGTGGACATCGTCAGGAATAGAGAAATGGCGTCTAAAGCCAGCAATTCGATCTGACGAAATGAGGTCTTTCAAATGTTTCGCCATAACCTACTGACTATAAGAACATGTGGCGGAATAAACAAACTGGGAAAAGCTTCAGAGCAGGGGAGAGGAAAACTTACAAAAATGAAGAGAGCATCACAGATGAAAGACTTGCAAGAACGATTCGAAGAGTAACCCAGCAACCAGCATCACAGAACACGAATTCGAAAGGACATCAGATTTCAAATCATAATAAATAGGCGTGCACGAAGGGGGGGAAGTTGAGACGACGATTAAAGAGTGGAATAATTAAATGTCAGCGTGATAAGTCTAACCCCCAAACTTCGGTTCAGAGTATTTGAAAAAAACCAAGCATTTCACCCAACTCTATCATGTAACGCAGCAGGGGGCAATTGTGGGAGCCGAATAAATAGAGGAACGAAATCTGGTATACCCGAGGAGCCGATGACTGAACGGCTCCATTCTACTCGACTAGGACGCCGAATACGTTCATAGGGCCGAATAGACTTGAGAAGGCATATGAGGACACACGAAAGAATAATAAATAAAAAGTAGACTCTGTCCCCGAGGTCCAGAGAATGGATATAAATACAAGAGCTTCAGATTTGTAAAGGTACGTAAGAATCACTTCTAAAAACTTAGTAAACAAGCTTTCTTGAGGAGAGGAACTGACTTGTCCGTCGGAGTGCTAATTCCGGCACCCCCGACCGAAGTATTTGTATCTTTTCAGGTGACTAGCTGAGGATCATTGGCGTCTTTCAGGATCTGAGGAGTATTTCCAATCCACATCCCCACAGGTATGATTGTTGTAGAAGTTGCATGAGAATGAGGAGAATTAAAACTATTGTCTTATCTATTTGCATCGACCATTATTTCATATTTATACACTATAAATGTTTATCATTTTGAGAAAATTGGTGAATCTAAAAAGTATGTGTTATCTCGTTGAACTAAGTTAGCCTGAGTGTCTATGGTGAAAGTCCTAAAAAATGCGCGTATACATGGTTATCGATCCCGTGGACGAAATTTTCATGAAATAGCAATAATAGTGCTTGTAGAGCCTACATTTACATGGGTGCCGGTTTACGGTTTCCCGCGGACGAAATTTCTGTGAAAGGTTGAAATGGTTTTGAGATTCCCAAAGTGTGATTCACTGCCCTGTTTTCTATTGTAAAGAAACTGATTTATGAATTTTGATCTTACGCTGGCATTACATGGTTTTGGAAAAAGATATATAATTGCATATGCATTTCACCTTTATATATTTGTTAAGATTCATATATTGTGTTGGATTATTTCTACTGGGTTTTGGCTCACCCTATGTGGGAAAATCATTTTCAGGTACTGATGATATGCCTCTGCCAAGACAATAGCTTGGGAGGACTTGGAAGCAAGAGCTTCATTTTTGTTTATTTTGTTGAAATTGTCTTGTACAAGTCTAGGGTTTTAACTGTGTTAGATTTAAATCCATTTTGTTGTAACCAAGCACTGTCTTAGAAAATTGTAAACCTTTAGGACATTTCTTATTTGTTCAACTCGTATTCTATTTCTCTATTATGTAACATATGCTATAGATTCAGGGTGAGGCTTGTAAATGTATACCAGCATATGCTACTCTTTTGTACAATCATTGGAATTAATGGGAGATACTTACTTATGCATGTATTGTTATTTAATGAATATGGTAGATGGTTTATTGTCTTTTATTTTCGGGGCATTACGACCTGTGTGTCATTGGTGAAAGTCTAGAAACCCTCATGGTTAGGTGCCGATCCTTCAAGTTAGTATTGGTAAAATGGCTTTGGTAGTGCTTGTATAGGCTACTGGCATATACGTATCTAGAAATTCCCAGTGGTGCGTATCTACTGCCCTATTTTCTGATTTTAAAAGTATTGTTTTACGAATTGATTTATAATCATGGCATGACATTGTTTTGAAAGAGAGTGTAATGTTTTAGTAAATGGCATGCATATGCATTCACTGTATGACTTTGTTAAGCATCATACAGCGTGTTCAAATATTCTCTATTGGGCTTTAACTCATCCTTTGTGGAAACCAAGTTTTATGTATTGATGCTATGCTTCTGCCAAGGACTTAGCTTGTGAGGATCATAGAGCTAAAGGCTCGTTTTGTTTTTTTTTCATTTTTGTTATAAACATCTTTTGTACAAGCCTCGACTTTTTACTTGTTTTGGACTTGACCCACTTTGTTGTAATCAAGTATCGTCTTGGAAATATGTAGCTATTAGGGCATAAACTTATTTGTATTTTCTTTTGTTTCAAGTTATTCATATATGTTATTTGCTATAGATTTAGGATTTAAAATTTATGAATATATACATGCATATGACGTCTTTTGCACTATTAAAGAGAATTAATGAAAGGTTAATATTGTGTAAGTTTTTGCTTTTTCATTGTAAGCCATGTGATGGTTAGTTGTTATGATTTTGGGGCGTTACAAGAAGAATGGATGAATGTGACATAGAGGAAGAGACAGAGGGAAGGGTTCAATGAATCTGCAATTGATTATAATAGGTTATTGCAATCAACAACTATAAGCCCCTCTGCAAATCTGGCTTAGGTATTGATCTTGATTGTTGGAATTGATTGATATCTTGGAAAAAACAAATTAGGTGATGTTTCATGGGGTGGTGGTTTCGATAAAGGTGGGTTTGTGACTGATTTGTAATTGTGAATTTTTACTGAAAGAGGAAAGGGAAATAGATAGATGGAATGGAGGAGTTCATCATGAAATGGCTAGCTGGTAGTGGTTGGTTGATATGAATGGAGATGGTGATATACGTTTGTCGGTTGATTTAGTTAGTTATAAAATTTGTTATAGATTGTTGGCACACTTACCGATCAATCTTATTAATTAGATTAATTTATTTATAGGTCTTAATTATAAATTTATCACTATAAAAATAAGAAACTGATAAATTTATCAATATAAATTTATTCATAAAAACAAATAGACTGATAAGTTTATCAAATAAGACTTAATGGGTAATAAGTTTTAAAAGTAGGACTTATTGATAATTTTTCCTAGATTGTTAGCTACAGAATAGAGGAAAATGAGGGTGTAGAAGAGCTATAAAGGAGGTTAGGAACCATTTTTTTTTTTTTTTTGCTTTGAATAATAATAATAATAATAATAGACAGATTCCTTTGTACTCTGTGTTTCTATTGCTTCCATTCCTTTAATTCTAATTTGTCTTGTTTTCTCTCTAGTCTTATCAACTCTAGTTTGTATGCAATGTTTTAACAATGATTTTGAATTTTGATTGGTGAGTTTTAAAATTGGATTTGATTTTTTTTTTTTTTTGGTTCAGTTTTGATATTGAAATAAATTTAATTTTTGTAGGAGAATTCTGATTGTGATTGTGATTGTGATTGTGATTTTGTTTTTGTTTTTGTTTTTGATTATGATGGTTGTGGTTGTATTTTTTGGTGATGGTAGGTGATAGAGGGTGTTTGGAGTCGTGTGAGTAGGTGGTGGAGTATGTGACGGAGGGTGGTTGTTTGATGCAGAGGAGGGTGTTTTGTTGCAGAGAGGAAATGGGAAAGAGATGAGACAGGAGAATGGGTGTGAAATGTCTATTTTAATCTTTGGGAAATGGTCATATGCCATCTAATGTATTTTTCCTTTAATAACTTTAATAGATGTTATCTACTGGACTGAAATGAAATAAATTTAGAATTTAACGTCAAAATCAAGCAATTTGACAGTATAAGGATCAAAATGACACAGAGAGCAAAGTATAGGGACTAATGACAAAATTTACTTAAATAGTTGTTCTTACCTCAAATTATGTAGAATTTGATTAGCAATCCTACCCCATGAAAATTGCTAATTCCAACATATAGCATAATTCATAGTCTCACAGGACTCTTAATACCATGCCATTTTTGCCAATGAAACATGATTTATGTAGAGCCATCGAATTGCTAATCTAATTTATTACCTATAGAAAGGGGTATTCAAAAAATTAGTTGAACTGATAAACTGATCAAATCAGATCAAAACGATCGATTTCGTTCCATTCTGGTTTCAAAAATGCTTTCTAAGGCTTTTGTTATGGTGTTGAACCGAACCAACTAAAACTTGATATAATTGTTTATTATTTTAAATATTTTTGAATGTGAAATTACTAATTTAATTGTTGTTAGTTTTGTTTACTATAATAAAATATATATCATTTTTCTTGTTATATAAAATGCTTAGAAATATAAAACTGAATCAAACTGAACCAGTTTTTAAGATTGAATTCTAATTCAATTACATAACTTTAATGATTCAATTATGATTTCAATTTTTCTAGAACTGTAATAACTTCGAATCCTCATTTACTTTAAAATTGGAGCGATAAAATCCATCAACACTCCTTCCTTACCTCTAGAGTTAAACAAATATATAGGTCTAATAAACTAAAAGACAACAAACATAATTTAATACAAAGAGGGGACTTAAACCCAGAATCTTAAAGCCTGGAAACATTGATGGCTAGCTATGAATAGTTGGGCCGCACACTTAAAACCATGCCAAAAACCTAGGCTGGCCTTGGATCAAAATTTATTACACTGTATAAGTTGGTTAGGAAAACATGACAGCAAACCCAGCCCAAAAAACTAATAACAGCAATAAAAAAAATTTAATGGCAAACACAATCCACCAAACTCAAACTAAAAATAGAACGATGTTTGTAACCTTCCTCTTTTTTAATTTTTTATTTTGGCGATTCCTTCGTTGCTACATTTTTTTGGATCTATTTTTTTTGGGGAAATTACTTTACAATGAAATACAAAAAAATTATATATATACATAAATTTGGAGGGGTGCAAATCTCAAGTTTTCACTTGTATCCCATCACAAAATAACTTACACCCACCACACCCCCCCTCCCCCCCAAATGTTTTAGTAATTTTTTTTTTCCTTGTCACACTAACAAGTAATTCCCCCATTTTTTTTTTATTCATCACCATGTTAGCTACAACAACTCCTCGCATTTCTATCATTGGCTTGCCACTAAGAAAATTTTCAGATCTAGTCTCAGATTCGACTCATGATCGACACAACTATCGGTTGTGAGGACGAACAAATCATAAAGATATTTGATGGTGATTGTTTTTTGTTATTTTTTATGATACAATAATACCTCACCATATAAAAATTGAATAAAGCTTCGGACCCCAGGGGGGGTGCTGGGGTCGGCTGTGATTGGCCCAAAAGAATTGTTTTTTTTTTTTTTTCAATTAATGAGAGGCTGACACATCACTGAGGGTGCCACTGGGGTTCGGAAGCATTGTTGATAAAAATTTATTCCTTTCACGTATTAGAAGTTTATTTGTTTTCCTATATAAAGACTTTCTTTACACCTTTTAAGATCCATCTTATAATTCGATACGTTTTATTAAACGATGTATTCTCAGTTGTCGAAGTATCGAGTTTTATTATTAAAAAAATAAAAATAAAATGAATAATAAATAATAAAGGGTTAATTACACTAATAGTCCCTATAGTTTGGGACTTGTGTTACTTTGGTCCCTGAGTTTTCAATTGTGACACATTTGACCCTGAATTTTGAATCTTGTTTCAAATAAAGACAATTGAAAATATTATTAGATTTTTTAAGGGTAAAATGGTCAATTTGATAAAATATAAACTAATTTGATAAAAATAAATGTCAAAAAAATATTTTTAATTTTTTTAAAATTATTTTTATCCACCAATGATAAAATTACGTAAAATTAATAAAAATTACATAATTAATTTTTTTAAATTAATTTTATATGATCATCGTCCAAACACATAATAAAAATTAATTTGGTAAAAAAAAAAAATAAATGTCTAAAAGATTTATCAATTTTACATAATTTTATTTTTAGTAGGTAGAAATAATTTTTAAAAATTCAAAAATATTTGTGTGACATTTATTTTTGTCAAATTAGTTTATATTTTATCAAATTGACAATTTTATCCTTGAAAAATCTAATTATATATTCAATTGTTCTTATTTGGAACAAGATTCAAAATTTATGGTCAAATGTGTTACAATTAAAAAGTTAGGGACCAAAGTGACACAAGCCTCAAACTATAGGGACTATTTGTGTAATTTGCCCAATAATAAATAAATTCCATTCACTATGATTTGTTCCAGAAAATTGAGTCATTTTTCAGAAAATCGAGGTTTTTGTTTCCCGTATTCTTTTTTTTTTTTTAGTGAATTTGTTTAATACTTTACGCAATTTATTTTTTATTTTTTAGATATACCTACTCTCAGTGGCGGAGCCAAAAAATTAATTTAGAGGGGGCACTTACTAATTATAATAATTTTTACAAAAATATTTCACGTAAATTTTTTACAATTGATTTCAAGAAACATCAAGAAAAAAAAATATTATTTGTAACTAGTGTATCATGGACAATACAAAAAAAAAAAATATGCATATAAGCTTTAAAATAAATTATATAATGATAAATTATTTTTTGATACAAAATTTGATTAAAAATTCAATATAATGGTAATATCACATCATCACTGGTATGTAACATCACCCACTAATGATAAATAAACGCATAAATAGTGAACCTCACATGTCAAATATAACTAACAATCTAATAAATTTCATATCTTTATAGTGAGATTACTTATACTTGCATATCACTAATAATAATATCGTCGTTACATTCAAAAATTTTCATAGCTAATATGGTTTATTTATAATAATCTATTCATTTTCAATCAAAACAACCATTATTGTTTTCATAATTTTTAAAATGTCATTGACATTTCACTCTAATAATATTTTTGTAATTTTTTATTTAATTTTTTTTTATGTTTACAAAAAAAAAAAATCCCAAAATCCAAGGGGGGCAAGTGACCCCATGGTCACATGCTCCCTCCGCCCCTGCCTACTCTAAATACACTTAAAAGTATAATTTTTGTTTAAAAAGAAAACTATAAAAAATTCTCTAAATATAAAAAATATAAAAATATATGAAAATTTAATACATTTTTATAATTTGTTGTATTCAATGAAGTTTTTAAAAAATTTTGTACAAATTTTTTACTTTTTAAGTATATTAAGATGTGAATCTAAAAATTATAAAAAAAAAAATATATTTTAAAAATTATTAAAAATATAAAAATATGAATTAAAAATTTTTAAAAGTTATTTTTTAAAACTCGAAATTAAACAAGGTGATTGATATGTTTTTATATTTTTTTTCCATTGATACCGCATAAAATGATTGTCTCTCCTGTATGATTGATACCGTTTCAATAAGCCACCTGACTCTCACAAGACTGCTGACGTCTCCGTATGAGCCCAATATGTTAACCATTTTGTAGTTAATAAGATAGATGTCAAAATATGTCTCTATTTTTTTATTTATTTTATCTAATCTGCTTTAATTTTAATCTAATTTTTATTAAGCGGCTCGAGTGATAAATGTAAATTTGAATTTTTTTTTTGTTCAAAGGTGCATGCTTCAAATATTATAAGGTCATGCAAAATAATCAAAATACCTATTTGATCTTTATCTGTACAAATTGGAGAGAGAGTAAAAAAGCAGTAAGACCTATTGAAGATATTAAAAAAGTACAGAAAGTAAAGACACTGAGTGAGTGAGAGATAGAGATAGAGATAGAGAGAGAAGCAACAATGGCGTTCTCACTGTCAGTGCTAAGCTCTAGCAAACCTTAAACCCCGAGGCGGCGAGTGTTCTGAACCTCTTGATCGCCGAAATGGGTCACCAGAACAACAGCCAAACAATGCCACTGCACGTCACAGTGACGCTTCTAGCCTTGCCGTCTGGGTTCCTCTGCCAAGCTCTGCTTCAGCGTTCCTTTCGAACGCCTTTCCACGAAGAAGGAATTCATCGGAAGAGAGGTAGTTCGGGACAATGATAACGAAGAGTTTGGTGGATTGAGTGCTAGGGCTCGTGAGAGAGGTGGCGGAGGAAATGGATTGGCTGCGGAAGAGGTGGACTATGCCATTGAGTTCGGTTATGAAAAGGTGGTTGCTAGGGTATGGGCCGTGTGTGGCGGAGTTGCTAGTGATGGTAGTGGTGGTGGCGGTGGAGAAGGGGCGGCGCGTGTCGATGGAGTTGACTTGCAGGATGAACATATATATATATTTTGAAGATTGGTGAATGTGTTGTTGATCTGTTGGGCTTTCAGAAAGGATATATTAGCAGTTGGAGAAGCAACCAACATTTTTTGTTTCAGCAATGTTAGGTATCATAAAAAACTTTTCATGAAAATAATCATGAAAGTTTTGTGACTTTTGAATTACACTTAGAATAAAGCACCACACACTAATCAAGGTAATCCAAAGATCATAAATCTTTCATGATCATTTTTATGAAAAAAATTTCATGATCTCTAACTTTTCTCTTTTTGTTTAAGAAAGTTGAAGACTTTGAAGTTTTTCAAGAATGAAGTTAATATGACTCAGATCTCGAGCGGTCATGGAAAAAATCAAGCGTTTGAGTTCTCTTTCTCTTACTCTCTATGGTTTCATCTCTCTCTTCCTTTCTTTCTGCAACAAATGAACAATTAGGGCTTGATTCGAGATTTATTTTTTTTGTTGTTTTTATCTGGATTATTATTTTTTCTTTCTTGTTGTCGTTGAGATTGCAAATGAATAGATAAAAAAAGAAAAGAAAAGAAGAAGTTATGATCTTGGAGAGAGAAAGAGAGTGAGAAAGATTTGAACAAATAAAAAATAATAATTTTGATTGCTTGGAGAGAGAAATAGAGTGAGAAATATTTGATGAATTTGAATTACTATCATTATGGTAATTGGTTTAAACTTGGTTTTAATGTTTGGTTTAAAATTTCAGGGACGAAACTCTTTAAGCGGGGGAGGTTATAGCGATTCTGGTTTAGACCCGACCTATTAGATGTTTGGATAAGGGTTTCATTATCTTATATAGTTGTTCATGTCTTGTTTTCCCTTGTTTCTCATTGAGTTTGGCTATTGGGATGTGTTGGTTACGTTTGAAACAGTTTAGTAGCTTATCTTTCAAATTGTTATTGCCCAGATTTTGGTTTTTTCACTCGAGCGTCACTTTTTGCACCCAAGCGGTAGTTGTAAACTCTTAGTACTTTTGCAGAGATACTGGGAGTTGGCATTCTTCACTCAAGCGACACTTATTACACTCAAGCAGTGTTGGCTCGAGCGGTAGTCTTCTATCTGCAAAACTTTTGGAAGTTGATATTCTTCGCTCGAGCGGAGTTCTTGCACTCGAGTGATATAACTTGTTATGTCTAGTAGCTTAAGTGACACTTTTTGTGCTCAAGTCATCTGTGCGTATATCAGTTCGTAAGAAGCCACTTTTTCATCTCTTTCTCTCTCTAAACATTCTAAAAACCCTAGGTCTGCACCATCTCTCTCTCTAAAACTCTACTTCTCTTTACAAATACAACTACATTTGCCAAGTTCCTCACCCGTGTCCAATTTGTTAAAAAGTTAGAGCATACCATGGGTTTCTTTTTGATCCGAACAAAGTTGGGTTTCGACATTTTTGAAGTATCTCCATTTTCTTTCTCATCTTCTAAGCTTAAGGTAGGGATTCTTCGCACTCTTTTTATGATTTTTCACTTAGGTATTTGTTATTCCCAAAACAATATTTTGATGTGGGGATTTTGGGACAAATCTAGGGTTTTTGGTTAAAAATGAAAAGAGGGGTTTCAAATGAATTCTTGAAAATGGTTATAAGCTTTGAAATGAGGTTGAGTTATGATAAAATGGATGGTTTTGAAACTTGGATTTGATTTTGGAAGAAACTAGGGTTTTGCCCTAAATATATATATATATATAATGTTGATTTTGTATAAATAATGGAATTGATATTGGAAATGTGAAGTTGGATTGATATTGAGGAGGATGGTGAAGTTGGATATGTATTATCACTCACATCTTGAGTTTGAAAAGTTTATCTTTATTGAGAATCGTTTATCTGTTTAGAAATATCTATTTGGGGCTATCGGTGAAGAATAGCTATGATTGTTGTAAAAATTGCATGAGAATGAGGAGAATTAAAACTATTGTCTTATCTATTTGCATCGCCCATTATTTCATATTTATACACTATAAATGTTTATCGTTTTGAGAAAATGGGTGAATCTAAAAAGTATGTGTTATCTTGTTGAACTAAGTTAGCCTGAGTGTCTCTGGTGAAAGTCCTAAAAAATGTGCGTATATATGGTTACCGATCCCGCAAACGAAATTTCTGTGACATGGCAATAGTAGTGCTTGTAGAGCCTACATTTACATGGGTGCCGGTTTACGGTTTCCCGCGGACAAAATTTCTGTGAAAGGTTGAAATGGTTTTGAGATTCCCAAAGTGTGATTCACTGCCCTATTTTTTATTGCAAAGAAATTGATTTATGAATTTTGATCTTACACTGGCATTACATGGTCTTGGAAAAAGATATATAATTGCATATGCATTTCATCTTTATATCTTTGTTAAGGTTCATGTATTATGTTAGATTATTTCTACTGGGCTTTAGCTCACCCTATGTGGGAAAATCATTTTCAGTTACTGATGATATACCTCCGCCAAGACAATAGCTTAGAAGGACTTGGAAGCAAGAGCTTCATTTTTGTTTATTTTGTTAAAATTGTTTTGTACAAGTCTAGGGCTTTAACTGTGTTGGATTTAAATCCATTTTGTTGTAACCAAGCACTGTCTTGGAAAATTATAAACCTTTAGGGCATTTCTTATTTGTTCAACTCTTATTCTATTTCTCTATTATGTAACATATGCTATAGATTCAGGATAAGGCTTATAAATGTATACCTGCATATGCTACTCTTTTGTACAATCATTGGAATTAATGGGAGATACTTACTTATGCATGTATTGTTATTTAATGAATATGGTAGATGGTTTATTGTCTTTTATTTTCGGGACATTATGGCTTGTGTGTCATTGGTGAAAGTTTAGAAACCCTCGTGGTTAGGTGTCGATCCTTCAAGTTAGTATTGGTAAAATGGCTTTGGTAGTGCTTGTATAGGCTACTGGCATATACGTATCTAGAAATTCCCAGTGTTGTGTATCGACTGCCTTGTTTTCTGATTTTAAAAGTATTGTTTTACGAATTGATTTATAATCACGGCATGACATTGTTTTGAAAGAGAAAGTGTAATGTTTTAGTAAATGGCATACATATGCATTCACCGTATGACTTTGTTAAGCATCATACAGCGTGTTCAAATATTCTCTATTGGGCTTTAACTCATCCTATGTGGAAACCAAGTTTTATGTATTGATGCTATGTTTCTGCCAATGACTTAGTTTGTGAGGATCGTAGAGCTAAAGGCTCGTTTTGTTTTTTTCATTTTTGTTATAAAGATCTTTTGTACAAGCCTCGACTTTTTACTTGTTTTGGACTTGACCCACTTTGTTGTAATCAAGTATCGTCTTGGAAATATGTAGCTATTAGGGCATAAACTTATTTGTATTTTCTTTTGTTTCAAGTTATTCATATATGTTATATGCTACAGATTCAGGATTTAAGATTTATGAATGTATACATGCATATGATGTCTTTTGCACTATTAAAGAGAATCAATGAAAGGTTAATATTTTGTAAGTTTTTGTTTTTTCATTGTAAGCCATGTGGTGGTTAGTTGTTATGATTTTGGGGCGTTACAAGAAGAATGGATTAATGTGACATCGAGGAAGAGACAGAGGGAAGGGTTCAATGAATCTGCAATTGACTATAATAGGTTATTGTAATCAACAACTATAAGCCCCTCTGCAAATCTGGCTCAGGTATTGATCTTGATTGTTGGAATTGATTGGTATCTTGGAAAAAACAAATTAGGTGATGTTTCATGGGGTGGTGGTTTCAATAAAGGTGGGTTTGTGACTGATTTTTAATTGTGAATTTTACTAAAAGAGGAAAGGAAAATAGATAGATGGAATGGAGGAGTTCATCATGAAATGGTTAGCTGGTAGTAGTTGGTTGATATGAATGGAAATGGTGATATACGTTTGTCGATTGATTTAGTTAGTTATAAAATTTGTTATAGATTGTTGGCACACTTACCGATCAATCTTATTAATTAGATTTAGTTATCTATAGGTCTTAATTATAAATTTATCACTATAAAAGTAAGAGATTGATAAATTTATTCATAAAAACAAATAGACTGATAAGTTTATCAAATAAGACTTAATGGGTAATAAGTCTCAAAAGTAGGACTTATTGGTAATTTTTCCTAGATTGTTAGTTACAGAATAGAGGGAAATGAAGGTGTAGAAGAGCTATAAAGGAGGTTAGGAACCATTTTTTTTTCTTTGAATAATAATAATAATAATAGACAGATTCCTTTGTACTCTGTGTTTCTATTGCTTCCACTCCTTTAATTCTAATTGGGTCCAGCTTGTCTCAAGTTGAGATCAAGATCAAGACTAGACCCGTCTAGTTCGGCCCATGAGGCCTATTTTTTGGGCTTGTTTTGATAATCCGAACCGTTTAATATGTAGAACTCATCGAGTACTATATGTTGATAAAAAATCACGTTGGTCGGATATCAATAGCTATGTGATCAAATTAGTTTTGTATAAAAAAAAAATGGACGGTGAAAAAATTAACGATCGATAAAAAACTGTTTTGTTCCCATAGCTATCGATATCCGATCAAAGTGATTTTTTACAGGAATATAGTACTCGATGAGTTCTACACATTGAACGGTTCGGATTATCAAAACGGGACCCATGGTGGGCCCCCACGGGCCCAACAGCACGGTCCAGTCTGATCTTGGACTGGACCAAAGCCACTACCATTCTAATTTGTCTTGTTTTCTCCCTAGTCTTATCAACTCTAGTTTGTATGCAATGTTTTAACAATGATTTTGAATTTTGATTGGTGAGTTTTAAAATTGGATTTGATTTTTTTTTTTTTTTGGTTCAGTTTTGATATTGAAATAAATTTAATTTTTGTTGGAGAATTCCCATTGTGATTTGGTTTTGTTTTTGTTTTTGATTATGATGGTTGTGGTTGTTTTTTTTGGTGATGGTAGGTGATAGAGGGGTGTTTGGAGTGGTGTGAGGAGGTGGTGGAGTATGTGATGGAGGGTGGTTGTTTGATGCAGAGGAGGGTGTTTTGTTTCAGAGAGGAAATGGGAAAGAGATGAGACAGGAGAATGGGTGTGAAATGTCTATTTTAATCTTTGGGAAATGGTCATATGCCATCTAATGTATTTTTCCTTTAATAACTTTAATAGATGTTATCCACTGGACTGAAATGAAATAAATTTAGAATTTAACGTCAAAATCAAGCAATTTGACAGTATAAGGATCAAAATGACACAGAGAGCAAAGTATAGGGACTAATGACAAAATTTACTTAAATAGTTGTTCTTACCTCAAATTATGTAGAATTTGATTAGCAATCCTACCCCATGAAAATTGCTAATTCCAACATATAGCATAATTCATAGTCTCACAGGACTCTTAATACCATGCCATTTTTGCCAATGAAACATGATTTATGTAGAGCCATCGAATTACTAATCTAATTTATTACCTATAGAAAGGGGTATTCAAAAAATTAGTTGAACTGATAAACTGATCAAATCAGATCAAAACTATCGATTTCGTTCCATTCTGGTTTCAAAAATGCTTTCTAAGGCTTTTGTTATGGTGTTGAACCGAACCAACTAAAACTTGATATAATTGTTTATTATTTTAAATATTTTTGAATGTAAAATTACTAATTTAATTGTTGTTAGTTTTGTTTACTATAATAAAATATATATCATTTTTCTTGTTATATAAAATGTTTAGAAATATAAAACTGAATCAAACTGAACCAGTTTTTAAGATTGAATTCTAGTTCAATTACATAACTTTAATGATTCAACTATGATTTCAATTTTTCTAGAACTGTAATAACTTAGAATCCTCATTTACTTTAAAATTGGAGCGATAAAATCCATCAACACTCCTTCCTTACCTCTAGAGTTAAACAAATATATAGGTCTAATAAACTAAAAGACAACAAACATAATTTAATACAAAGAGGGGACTTAAACCCAGAATCTTAAAGCCTGGAAACATTGATGGCTAGCTATGAATAGTTGGGCCGCACACTTAAAACCATGCCAAAAACCTAGGCTGGCCTTGGATCAAAATTTATTACACTGTATAAGTTGGTTAGGAAAACATGACAGCAAACCCAGCCCAAAAAACTAATAACAGCAATAAAAAAAATTTAATGGCAAACACAATCCACCAAACTCAAACTAAAAATAGAACGATGTTTGTACCCTTCCTCTTTTTTAATTTTTTATTTTGGCGATTCCTTCGTTGCTACATTTTTCTGGATCTGTTTTTTTTGGGGAAATTACTTTACAATGAAATACAAAAAAATTATATATACATAAATTTGGAGGGGTGCAAATCTCAAGTTTTCACTTGTATCCCATCACAAAATAACTTCCACCCCCCTCCCCCCCCCCCCCCCCCCCCCCCCAATGTTTTAGTAAGTAATTCCCCCATTTTTTTTTTATTCATCACCATGTTAGCTGAAAAATCTAGAAACCTCCTAGATGTTGATTTGTGATTATATATCAATTTTAAGCAGAATATAACAATCCTAATCAAACAATCAAGACAAAGAGACACAACGATTTTTTACATGAAAAAACCACAATTGGACATCTCCAACTATGATCAAAAAACCACGGACAACTGCCACAAGACAATCCACTAAGAATAATTAAAGGAATTACACAGGTATACTCTCAATTATCTAGCGAATCCACAACGCCTAATTGAACCAACCTCTATGTGCCTCTTCCAACCCCATCTTTACCACAGAATTGTCTTTCTGATGAGCCACTCCGGATTCTACCAAAGCTTCAGGCTCGAATTCTTCAGAATCCACAACTGAAGAACAATTCTCTCTTTTGTGTATAACAAACAAACCTTTGATGTACTCTCTTTAAACCATGAGTTGAATACTCAATAAAAACATCAAAGAAAACTTAACAAAATATCTCCAGATATAACCCTTAAGAACCAAAAAGAAGATCTGGAGAGATTCAATGAATGAATCAATGAATAGCCTAGACTTGAGAGAAACCCAACTATTTATAGAAAACCAAAACAATCCTAGTTGGGAAAGAAAACCAACTTCTAGTAGCAAACCAACTTCTTGCAGAACTCCAAAGTAATCATGTTTTTGAAGGAAACAACTTCTTAAAGAACTCTTGTTACAACCTTGGTTTTGATCCATGGAATTTGACAACAAAAAATCCTAACAATCTCCCCCTTTGTCAAATCCTGGATAAAACCAATCTAAAACAAATTTCCTAACAAAATCTCTCAAGCAGCACCACCAACTATGAACCAACTCTCAAATCCATGCTATTGAACAATTATCCTGAAATAAAATAACCACACACAAGCCAACCAAAATATGTGAAACTGGATTAAATAACAAAATATAAATCAATCCATAAACAAAATACTAACAATCCAACTGTACCAAAGAAGGATATAAGCAAAAGTAAAACCACTGTACCATCAACCAAACTACTGTACCATCAATATACATCAAACACTGGTAATGATGAAACCAACTCCCCCTCATTAAAAACAACCACAAACACTAAAAACAGTGAACAAATAATATGGTGGAGCAGACAAGGAATTTCATATTAGTACCTTAATACACACAAGACTATTCAAGAAGCACAATTACTTGAAAACACAATGTGTATAGTCTCTAGAAAATTCCTCAAAAAAAAAAAGTGATGCATTATGTGAAAAGCATAGATCCCATGATAAAAAGTGTGTGTGTGACTCTTGGAGTTCGACAAACACTAAATTCAAATCCTAGTAGTGATATGAAAGCTGAACCTCCGACAAGAGAATCTCAGCACAACTGAGGAAAGTCAAACCACTAGGAATCAAGGGGTATTTGGTGAGTAAAGGCGGAGGCTCCCCCTCAATCAATGAATCCTTTATTTTTTCTTTTATTTTTTCACATCTTTTTCTTTTTTTTTTTTTTTTGCACATTTTTTTTCTTTCTTTCTTTTGCACATTCATTGGCGGCTGACACGCTCAAGAGTATGGAAACCGAACCAGAGAAGCGTGGATATAATAAGGATGGCCTGGTTGGTGACTCTGAGGTAGCATTTTCCTCATGCCTGGACTACAAAGAATAGAGGGGAAAGCCATGGAGATGCAAAAAGATGGAAGGTGGTTAAGAGACTCAACATCACCCATGATATGCTAGTATAGGTCAATTCCTCTAGAAAAGCAAAAGATACAATGTTAGAAGTCCATAAAAAATAATCACTAAGGCGGAAGACCCCCATATTTGCCAATCCAAGAGTATGTACAGAATGAGACATACTAATCAAAAAACACACACTCCAAAATGAATAATGACCACAGAAAGCACACATATATTAACATGTAATGGTTATTCTCATCAATTCCAATATGCACCAAATACATCTCACAAATTTCAAGCTTGCAAAACCATACTAAGAAAATCTTTTTGGATTTTTGTTTTTTATTTTTAAAACAAAGCAAGATAAAAAAACGAACATGCACACAAATCAAACAAGATCTCGTTCTAAAAGAATTTTTTTTTTTAAAAATAGAACGACCCGCTCTGATAACAATTGAAAAATCTAGAAACCTCCTAAATGTTGATTTGTGATTATGTATCAATTTTAAGCAGAATATAACAATCCCAATCAAACAATCAAGACAAAGAGACACAACGATTTTTTACGTAGAAAAATCACAATTGGACACCTCCAACTGTGATCAAAAAATCACGGGCAACTGCCACAAGACAATTCACTAAGAAGAATTAAATGAATTACACAGGTATACTCTCAATTATCTAGCGAATCCACAACGCCTAATTGAACCAACCTCTATGTGCCTCTTCCAACCCCATCTTCACTACGGAATTGTCTTTCTGATGAGCCACTCCGGATTCCACCAAAGTTTCAGGCTCGAATTCTTCAGAATCCACAACTGAAGAACAATTCTCTCTTTTGTGTATAACAAACAAACCTTTGATGTACTCTCTTTAAACCATGAGTTGAATACTCAATAAAAACATCAAAGAAAACTTAACAAAATATCTCCAGATATAACCCTTAAGAACCAAAAAGAAGATCTTGAGAGATTCAATGAATGAATCAATGAATAGCCTAGACTTGAGAGAAACCCAACTATTTATAGAAAACCAAAACAATCCTAGTTGGGAAAGAAAACCAACTTCTAGTAGAAAATCAACTTCTTGCAGAACTCCAAAGTAATCATGTTTTTGAAGGAAACCAACTTCTTAAAGAACTCTTGTTACAACCTTGGTTTTGATCTATGGAATTTGACAACAAAAGGTCCTAACATTAGCTACAACAACTCCTTGCATTTCTATCATTGGCTTGCCACTAAGAAAATTTTCAGATCTAGTCTCAGGTTCGACTCATGATCGACACAACTATCGGTTGTGAGGACGAGCAAATCATAAAGATATTTGATAGTGATTGTTTTTGTTATTTTTTATGATACAATAATACCTCACCATATAAAAATTGAATAAAGCTTCGGACCCCCAGTGGGGGTGCTGGGGGTCGTCTGTGATTAGCCCAAAAGAAATTTATTTATTTATTTATTTTTTTTTTTTTTTTTTTTTTCAGCCAATAAGAAGTTGATACATCACTGAGGGTGCCACTGAGGTTCGGAAGCATTGTTGCTAAAAATTTATTCCTTTCACGTATTAGAAGTTTATTTGTTTTCCTATATAAAGACTTTCTTTACACCTTTTAAGATCCATCTTATAATTCAATACGTTTTATTAAACGATGTATTCTCGGTTGTCGCAGTATCGAGTTTTATTATTAAAAAAATAAAAATAAAATGAATAATAAATAATAAATAAATTCCGTTCACTGTGATTTGTTCCAGAAAATTGAGTCATTTTTCAGAAAATCGAGGTTTTGTTTTCCGTATTCTTTTTTTTTTTTTTTAGTGAATTTGTTTAATATTTTACACAAATTTTTTTTTTTTTTTTTAGATATACCTACCCTCAGTGGCGGAGCCAAAAAATTAATTTAGAGGGGACACTTACTAATTATAATAATTTTTACAAAAATATTTCACGTAAATTTTTTACAATTGATTTCAAGAAACATTAAGAAAAAAAAATATTATTTGTAACTAATGTATCATGGACAATACAAAAAAAAATATGCATATAAGCCTTAAAATAAATTATATAATGATAAATTATTTTTTGATACAAAATTTGATTAAAAATTCAATATAATGGTAATATTACATCGTCACTGGTATGTAACATCACCCATTAATGGTAAATAAACGCATAAATAGTGAACCTCACATGTCAAATGTAACTAACAATCTAATAAATTTCATATCTTTATAGTGAGATTACTTATACTTGCATATCACTAATAATGATATCGTCGTTACATTAAAAAAATTTCATAACTAATATGGTTTATTTATAATAGTCTATTCATTTTCAATCAAAACAACCATTATTGTTTTCATAATTTTTAAAATGTCATTGACATTTCACTCTAATAATATTTTTGTAGTTATTTATTTAATTTTTTTTATGTTTACAAAAAAAAAAAAAAAAAAGAAATTTCCCAAAATCCAAGGGGGGCATGTGACCCCCTGGTCACATGCTCCCTCCGCCCCTGCCTACTCTAAATACACTTAAAAGTATAATTTTTGTTTAAAAAGAAAACTATAAAAAATTCGCTAAATACAAAAAATATAAAAATATATGAAAATTCAATACATTTTTATATTTTGTTGTATTCAATGAAGTTTTTAAAAAATTTTGTACAAATTTTTTACTTTTTAAGTATATTAAGATGTGAATCTAAAAATTATAAAAAAAAAAAATATTTTAAAAATTATTAAAAATATAAAAATATGAATTAAAATTTTTTAAAAGTTATTTTTTAAAACTCAAAATTAAACAAGGTGATTGATATGTTTTTATATTTTTTTTCCATTGATACCGAATAAAATGATTGTCTCTCCTGTATGATTGATACCGTTTCAATAAGCCACCTGTCTCTCACAAGACTGCTGACGTCTCCGTATGAGCCCAATATGTTAACCATTTTGTAGTTAATAAGATAGATGTCAAAATATGTCTCTATTTTTTTATTTATTTTATCTAATCTGCTTTAAACTGACAGTTTAATCTAATTTTTATTAAGCGGCTCGAGTGATAAATGTAAATTTGAAATTTTTTTTTTTTTGTTCAAAGGTGCATGCTTCAAATATTATAAGGTCATGCAAAATAATCAAAATACCTATTTGATCTTTATCTGTACAAATTGGAGAGAGAGTAAAAAAGCAGTAAGACCTATTGAAGATATTAAAAAAGTACAGAAAGTAAAGACACTGAGTGAGTGAGAGATAGACATAGAGATAGAGATAGAGAGAGAAGCAACAATGGCGTTTTCACTGTCAGTGCTGAGCTCTAGCAAACCTTAAACCCCGAGGCGGCGAGTGTTCTGAACCTCTTGATCGCCGAAGCGGGTCACCAGAACAACAGCCAAACAATGCCACTGCACGTCACAGTGACGCTTCTAGCCTTGCCATCTGGGTTCCTCTGCCAAGCTCTGCTTCAGTGTTCCTTTCGAACGCCTTCCCACGAAGAGGAGGAATTCATCGGGAGAGAGGTAGTTCGGGACAATGATAACGAAGAGTTTGGTGGATTGAGTGCTAGGGCTCGTGAGAGAGGTGGTGGAGGAAATGGATTGGCTGCGGAAGAGGTGGACTATGCCATTGAGTTCGGTTATGAAGAGGTGGTTGCTAGGGTATGGGCCGTGTGTGGCGGAGTTGCTAGCGATGGTAGTGGTGGTGGCGGTGGAGAAGGGGCGGCCCGTGTCGGTGGAGTTGACTTGCAGGATGAACATATATATATATTTTGAAGATTGGTGAATGTGTTGTTGATCTGTTGGGCTTTCAGAAAGGATATATTAGCAGTTGGAGAAGCAACCAACATTTTTGGTTTCAGCAATGTTAGGTATCATGAAAAACTTTTCATAAAAATAATCATGAAAACTTTGTGACCTTTGGATTACACTTAGAATAAAGCACCACACACTAATCAAGGTAATCTAAAAATCATAAATCTTTTATGATCATTTTTATAAAAAAAATTTCATGATCCCTAGTTTTTCTCTTTTTGTTTAAGAAAGTTGAAGACTTTGAAGTTTTTCAAGAATGAAGTTAATATGACTCAGATCTCAAGCGTTCATGGAAAAAATCAAGCATTTGAGTTCTCTTTCTCTTATTCTCTATGGTTTCATCTCTCTCTTCCTTTCTTTCTGCAACAAATGAACAATTAGGGCTTGATTCGAGATTTATTTTTTTTGTTGTTTTTATCTGGATTATTATTTTTTCTTTCTTGTTGTCGTTGAGATTGCAAATGAATAGATAAAAAAAGAAAAGAAAAGAAGAAGTTATGATTGCTTAGAGAGAGAAAGAGAGTGAGAAAGATTTGAACAGATAAAAAAAACAATTTTGATTGCTTGGAGAGAGAAATAGGTGAGAAATATTTGAACAGATAGTGGTTTTGTGTAGAGAGAGAGAGTGTGTGTATGTGTGTGTTGGGTTTTGAATAGATAGATTTTCAACAGATAAATTCTTTTAACAACTAATTTCAATTGATAGATTTTTTTTTTTTTTTAAATAGAAGGAAGTTAATTTTAATAGGTAGATAGATTTTTGAAGAGAGAATTTCAACAGATAGATCTTTTGGAATAGATAATTTAACAGATAGATTTTTTTGAACAATTTGAATAGATAGGTTGAAAAAAAATTCAATATAAAAGGATAAAACTAGAAAGAAAATGTCCTTCTAAACAACAAAAGGTACTTCTCATCACAATATTTCACGCATCGTGTCCTTCTCACCAAAAAACAATTATCTAGTAAATTTCATGCCTTAAGCAATTTTTAGATTGGATTTATCAGTACTTTTGTCCTTTTATTAATTTCAATTTTGATTATGATTTGGAAAATGGTTAAACTGTTATTAAATCGGTTTGGCTTTTTATTCTAAAGTTTTGGTTACGGTTACAGATCTTAATTGAATCGTGATATGTTTGTTTATATTATTTTTATATCTAAAAATAATAATATAAAAATTACTATAGTAAGAATTGAGCACTAGCCTTAATTATAAAATAGAAAAATTCTAACTAACTTAACTAAATTAATTAAGATAAATTATACTTTATTCCCTTTATGTTTGGTCACTTTTTCACTTTAACTCTTAAAGTTTGTCCCCCCCCCCCCCCACTTTGACTTTTTATATTTTGAGTTTTTCTCCACTTTATTCCTAAAATTAACTTTTATTTGAAATTAGATAGAAAATGTCACAATAATTGTCACATAATGTAATAATATATTATTATATTAGAGTTAAAGTTTATATTAGAGGTTTGCATTATACATAATAAAATATTTTTATGTCACATGACTCTCAATGTGTCATTTTTTATTTAATTTTGAATAGAAATTAACTTTAGAAGTAAAATGAAAAAAATTTAAAACATGTAGCGACAAAGTAAGAAAAAACAAACTTTAAAAGTGAAAGTGAAAAAATAATTAAACATAAAAAGGATAAAATGTAATTGATCCATTTAGTTATTATTAATTTATTATTGATCATATTTATTATGTACAATTTCTAGAATCTTGGAGTCAAATCGAACCATCTGATTTCTATAATTCTAATTCAATTACATAAATTTAATAATTTAGTTAAAATTTTAATTTTTTTAAAATAATAAAAACTGATTCAATTCCTAAGACCATCTCCAACGGTTCACCAAACCTGACATCAAATTTGAAATTTTGTGAAAAAGTTACTATTTGGAGCTCAACAGTTTCACCAAATCGGTATCAAATCGAGAATTCACCAAACATTTCACCAAAGTGAGAACACGCCCAGATTTCAACAAATTATTGTTTGTTACCGTTGGGGGAGAGGAACCGGTTGACCAGCCGGTTGCCCGGCCGGTTGACCAACCGGTCGATCACTAAACAGTTCAAATAATTCAAATTTATAAGTTCAAACAATTCAAAAAAAAAATAAAAAAATTTTGTCTTACCGGTCGACCAGTAAAGGGTTCAAACAATTCAAATATATATATATATATATATATTTTGCCCTTACCGATCAACCAGCCGGTTGTCCCGGTACAGATTTGATGAAAGTTTACCGTTGGAGTCAGTGATATCAAATTAAAAAAATCGTCCTATTTTTCTTCAAATTTGATGAAAAAGAAATTCACCGTTAGAAATGCTCTAATTTACTTTACTCCGATCTGTTATCAATACTGCAAACTTTTGCCAAAAGGTAGCTTTTCTCTAAAGAGATCCATGGGACCAAGGTGAAGCACCGACACACAAAAGCAAAACAAAAGAAAAGAAAGATAACAAGCCATGCATTTAAAACTTTAAATAAAAATAGACCACCAATCTTTCATCCCTAATAAGAGCCCCACTTAGATGGCATTTGACAATCATCTACTTCATCTTCTTATTCACCAAACAATTTTATTTATCTTTCCATTTACTTTTAGTTTCATAAATTACGAAGTCACCCTAAAACTTTAGTATAATTTTATAATTTAAACTCTTAAGTTTAGTATAATTTTGAAAATTCCTAATTTTCACTTGTAAGGTATTATGAAACGCTCAATATTGGTATCAGCACATAGAAATCAAATCTAGAAAAAAATTTAAATGGAAATTCAATATTTAATGTTAGATATAATAGATTAAAAAAAACTTCTACATCTTGATCACGAAAAATAGTAAAACTGAAACCATCTGACTATTAAATAGTCTAATGGATTTAAGTAAAGAAATTTTAAATATTTGGAGAAATCAAAATATCATGATTACTGAAATATTTAAAAAGTTAAGAGAAATAAAACAAATTTCCCTTAAAAATCAAAAATTTTATTAAAAGACTTGGAACCTTTTTTTATAGTTATTGAACAAACTACAAAAGATAAAAAAACATTAGGATGGTAGTAGTACATCCACACCAAAAAATCATAAATAAAGAATATCCTTAGAAGATCTTCAAAAATATTTGAATCTATATATGAATAATTATGAAAGAGAAAAAGTGCTTAAAAAATCAATAAGCGATTCTATTAATCCATCAGAGTTAAAAGAACAACGCTATCAATCAAAAAGAAAAAATTGAAATATCCGAAATAAATAAAATATTTGGAAATTTTGATTTCTGGGGAAATTCCGTGTAACACCCCGAAATGAATACAATAAACCACTCACAATATTAATAAATAACGACAATGGATATACATGATTCTTCAAAGAAAAATATCTTTTCATTTTATATGGTTCCATTTTACAAGAGGTAGCACATGCAGTTATACGTTCACAAGTCCTAACCTTGAACCTATAGCATGTGATACAAATGAAAAATATAAAATAAAAGTTAAAGCAAATAAGAAATGTCCTAAAGATTACAATTTTCCATGACTACGCTTGGTTATAACAAAAGTGATTCTAAGCTCATACAAATATAGCCTTAGGCTTGTACAAAACAAATATAACAAATAAGCAAAAGAAGCTCTCGCTTCAAGTCCTCCCAAGCTACTCTCTTGGCGGAGGCATATTATCAGCACCTAAAAAATGATTTTCCTATATAGGGTGAGCCAAAGTCTAATAGAAATAATCCAACGCAATATATGAATCTTAACAAAACTATAAGGTAAATGCATATTCAATGCACGTGCCGAGAACGTTTTATATCTCTTTCAAAACCATGCAATGTCAGGTTACAGCATACCTTGTAAATCATTTCCTTTATAATAGAAAATAGGGTAGTGAATCACACTCTGGGGGTTTAAAAACAAATATAACCTTTCACGGAAATTTCGTCTATAGGAAACCGTAGACCGGCACTCATGTAAACATAGGCTATATAAGCACTATTATTGCCATTTCACGAAAACTTTGTTCGCAGGATCGGCACCCACGTATATATGGTGGTTTTTGGACTTTCACCATGGGCACTCAGGCTAACTTATTTCAACGAGACAACCCTTACTTCCCAAATTCACCAATTTTTCTCAAAATAATAAACATTTCCAATGTAGAAGCGTGGGATAATGCTTAATGCAAATGAATGGGAAAAAAATAGTTTAAATTCTCCTAATTCTCATGCAATTTTTACAACAATCATAGCTATCCTCCACCGATAGCCTAAACCATATATTTCTAAACAGATAAACAATTATCAATAAAGGTAAACTTTCCAAATTTCACGATGTGAGTGATAATACATATCTCACTCCACCACTCTCATCAATATCAATCCAATTTTACAATTTCAATATCGATTCCATTATTTATACAAAATCAACATTTGAGGCATTTAGGGCAAAACTCCTTTTCTCTTTATGAATCAATCCCAAGGACAAAAACACACTATTTTATCACCACTCATCCTTATTTACAATTCCAAAACCATTTCCAATAATCCATTTAAAAACCCCTCTTTTGATTTTTACTCAAAACCCTAGATTTGTTCCAAAACTTTCCAAATCACAATATTGTTTAGAAATGGCAAATAACTAAGTTAAAACTTATAGAAAGTGCGAAAAATCCCTACCTCAAGCTTAGAAGACGAGGGACAGAGTGTAGAAAATTTCAACAACGCCCAAACCCAACTTTGTTCGAATCAAAAGGAAGCCCTCGATGTGTTCTATCTTTAATTCAAAGGGAGTAGGGTGGAGAAATAGATGGATCTAGGTGTATTTGAGTGAAATAGATGAGTTTTAGAGAGTGTGAGAGAAAATAGAGTTTTGAAATGTTTAGAGAGAGAGAGAGAGAGAGAGATGAAAAGTGACCCAAAAGTGACTTTTTACAAATTGATATACGCGCAGCTCGCTCGAGCACAAGAAGTGTTGCTCGAGCATCCAGACACAAAAGATATGACCACTCGAGTGAAGACGTTTGTGGCTTGAGCGAAGAAAACAAACTCCCAGAAGTTTTGCAGACAGAAGACTCAAGCTCTAGCACAAGAAGCATTGCTCGAGCGAGCATCGCTTAAGTGCAATAAGGGCCGCTCGAGCAAAGAATACCAACTTCTACTATCTTTGCAGGCCTGCAAAAGTACTGGAAATTCACAAAGACCGCTCGAGCATAGGAAGTGTCACTCGAGCAAAGAAGCCAAAATCTGGACAACTACCATTTGAAAAACTAACTCCCGACTTGTTCCAAACACAACCAAAACACAACGATAACCAAACTTAATGAAGTGTAAGATGAAATAGGACGTGAACAATCATATACAACAATAAAACCTGGATCCAAAACATCAAATGGGTTGGATCTAAACCAAAATCGCTATAACCTCCCCCTCTTAAGGAATTTCGTCCCCGAAATTTTAAATCAACAACAAAATCAAGTTTAAACCAATTGCTATAATTATAACAAGTCAACCCACCACCATGACCCATCCATCGGTCATTCATTCTAATTATAATGAGAAATAAGTTCCCAATACTAAATATACAATTCATATTTCGAAAACATATACAATGTTTATGTTACATTAGCATAACAAAGTTTTTAATACATGTTCAAATATTAACAAATAGGTCTGGATACTTCTCACGGACTTCCAACTCACATTCCCAAGTGGCCTCCTCATCCCCATGGTGTCACCACAACACTTTTAGCAAAGGAATCGTCTTGCCTAGCAAGACTTGTTCTCGAGTATCTAAAACTCTAACCGATCTCTTCTAATACGAGGCATCCTTATCTACCTCTAACTCGGTCTAATCCAACACATGTGATGGATCTGACTCGTACTTCCGAAGCATACAGATATGAAACACGTTATGAATCCCGAAAAGCTGTGGCGATAAGGCCAAGCGATAAGCTACCTCTCAAATTCGCTCTAGGTTCTCAAAAGGCCCAATAAATCCAAGAGACAACTTCTCATTCTTCCCAAATCTCATCAAACCCTATCTAGGTGATATCTTCAAGAAGACGTGATCTCTCACCTTAAAGGATAACAGTCTCCTCCTATGGTCAGCATAGCTCTTCTAACAACTCTGCGCCATAACCAACCTCTTACGGATAAGTGCAACTTTCTCTGTTGTTTCCCGGATTCACTCTGGACCTATCATAGGTGCATCACCCACCTTAGCCCAACACAGGGGAGATCTACATGGTCGGCCATACACGGCCTCAAACGGTGCCATACTAATATTTGACTAAAAACTGTTGTTATAGGAGAACTCCACTAAAACACAAGTGTCTCTCCCACGACCCCTTAAAGTTAAGAACACAACTCTGAAGCATATCCTCTAGAATCTGAATAGTATGCTCTAACTGCCCATCAGTCTGAAGATAATAGGCAGTACTAAAAGTCAACCTAGTGCCCAAGGTATTCTGCAAGGTCTGCCACAACCGAGCTATAAAATGTGGATTTTCATCCAAGACAATAGTCATAAGGACCCCATGAAGTCGAACTATGTCCCTAATAGAGAGGTTAGCTAAGTAATTTATTGAGTGATTCATGCACATATGTATAAATTACGCGGACTTGGTCAGTCGGTCAACTATCACCCAAATGACATCATTACCCCCATTGAGTCCTCGAAAGACCCACAACAAAGGCCATTGTGACATGCTCCCACTTCCACTCATTTATAGGCAAGGGTTACAACAAACTCGCTGGCCTTTGATGCTCGACCTTCACTTGCTGACATGTAAGGCACCTCAATACAAACACAGCTTCATCTTTCTTCATCTTTTTCCACCAAAATTGGTGACTAAGGTCGTAATACATCTTTGTGTCTCTCGGATGTACCTAAAGGCGTAAATGGTGAAACTCTTAAAGTACCTCATCTCGATAAAACTCTAGCATAAAAAGACGGTCAAGGTATCTAACACTCGAGTGAGAATACATGTTCAAGCCCTTCTCTACCTTTGCACTAGAGATCTTCTCCTAGAGGGTTTCTACCATAAGGTCACCCCTCTGTGCTTCTATAACTCGGTTCACAAGTGTAGGTTGTATAACTACAGTAAACAAAGCTGTCGAATCAACGGACTTGCCAAGATGCAGGTCGAACTCACCAATAGCACCCAACATCTCTCATTTCCAGATGGCAATACTTGCTACATTGCTAAAGGATTTCCTACTCAAGTCATTGGCCACTACGTTGTCCTTTCCTGGATGATAGTGCAACTCGAAATCATAGTCCTCTATAAACTCCATCCATCTCTTTTGCCTCAAATTCAGATCCTTTTGTGAAAATAGATACTTCAAACTCTTGTGATTAGAAAGCACTTTAAATTTCTTACCATACAAGTAATGTCTCCAAATCTTCAAGGCAAAGATCACCGCCGCTAGCTCTAGATCATGAGTAGGATATTTTCTCTCGTGAGTTTTTAACAGACATGAGTCATAAGCTACTACCTTCCCTTCTTGCATCAAGACACAACCCAAACCTTCCGTGATGCATCACAATACACAGAATAGCCCAAACCACCCTCTAGAATAATTAACACTCGAGTAATGGTAAGTCTAACCTTAAGCTCTTGAAATGACTTCGCACAAGTCTCACTTCACTCAAATTTGATTCCCTTCCTCGTCAGTTTAGCCAAGGCGAGGCTAAGCTAGAGAAATCTTTCACAAACCGGCAGTAGTACCCGGCTAATCCCAAAAAACTACGAATCTTAAAGGCATTCTTGGGTTGCTCCTAATCTTGCACCGCTTCTATCTTAGAAGAGTCTAGAGTCACTCCTTCCCTGGATACAACATAGCCTAGGAACTTAACTTCTTTCAACCAAAATTCACACTTCTTGAACTTAGCATACATTTTGTGGGCTCTAGGCAATTCAAGCACAATTCGCAAGTGTTCCTCATGCTCCTCCTTAGAGGGTCAGTAAATTAACATATTAACGACAAATACAACCACAAAATGGTATAAGAACTCATGAAAGATTCGATTCATCAAGTCCATGAACAAGGCAGGTGCATTGGTTAACCCAAAAAGCATAACTAGGAACTCATAATGGCCATACTGTGTATGGAATTCTGTTTTCTAGATGTCCTCCTCCCTTACCCTCAACTGGTGATAATACGATCTCAAATCCATCTTTGAGAAACAACAAGACCCCTTTAACTGGTCAAATAGATCATCTATACGAGGTAACAGGTACTTGTTCTTAACGATTACCCGATTTAACTTTCGGAAATCAATACAAAGTCGTAACGCCCCATCCTTCTTCTTAGCGAAAAGAGCCGGTGCTCCTCAAGGTGAAGTACTAGGATGGATAAAACCCTTATCTAACAATTCCTGGAGTTGAATCTTCAACTCACTCAATTCGGCGGGTGCAAATCTATACAGTGTCATAGAAATCAATGTCGTGCCAGGCACTAAATCAATAGAGAACTCAATCTCACAGTTCGGTGGTAAACTAGTGAGATCCTTGGAAAAGACATTCGGGTATTCACAAACTACCCTTGATAACTCAACTAGGACCACATCACTTTAAACACCCAAGAATGTAGCAAGAAGGAGACTAAGTTCACCATGACTATGCAGATCACGCACAAGCAATAAAGTTCTACCGACTCTGTCCTCCATAAAATAAAAACAACCACCACTCAAGGAACATACAGTAACCTTCTGACAGTAACAATCTATGATAGCCCAATACGATGGCAACCAGTCCATACCTAATATAACATCAAAACTCAACATGTCAATCAATACAAATACAAAAAGAAGTTGGTGGCCGGCAACTTCTATCTCACAATCCCGTCGCCCCTGTTCCAATACAATCTCACCATCAAGAGGTGACTCTACACTGAGTGAAGATTCTAACCAAGCCAATTCTAATCCCAACACAAATGAAGACGAGATGAATGAATGGGATGCACCTGGATCAATTAAGACATCGGCAATAGAATTACACAACAAGTAGTTACCTCGCACTATCGAAGGCGTTGGCACTAAGTCTAGTGTGGTAACAACATACACAAGCCCTGTAGGTCTCTGCTCTACCTGCTTACCCCTTGGAGCATAAGTCTGATGCATGCATTGAGCTGAAGAGGCCCCTTAATTGGCCCTCGAGGCCTGAACTAAGTAGGTAGGCTAATGGCTCTGTGTCTATCTCAAACAAGACACACCAGGTGTGCCACCCAATTGAGGGCAAAACCTCATTAGAGGCTTTGACTGCCCACGCTGATAACAGGTAGGCGGCTGCCCTCTTCCTTGACTCTGGCTAGGAGAACGAGCCAAAAACGGTGTAGACTATTGCCCTCCTCCTCTCTGTGGGCAAGCTAGAGATTTGTGATCCAACTAACCACATTTAAAACAGGTGAAACCTCCCTAATTACCTTTTTCGAAGCCCGAACTCGGTACAAGAAAGGTGGATCTAGATTGTGCTGCCTGGGACTACTGTGGAGTAGAACCCCTTCGCCTTTTACTATCTCGAGTCTTACTCTAAACGTCTTGGCTCCTCCTGGCGCCCCTCATCTACTCCTCTTCCATCTAAACCACGGTCTCAAGATGAGTTGCCGCCTCTACAAGGTGTTTGTAGTCCCTAATCATAAACCCAACTACTTTGAAGAGAATCTCGGCCCTCAATCTCTTCTCAAACTCAATACAACGGCGTTCTTCCGTCCCCACAAGTTCTAGTGCAAACCTAGAGAGGCTAGTGAAAACTGTTTCAAACTCAGCTACTGCAGTGCTCAATTGATTAAGCTTCAAAAACTGCTCCCTCAACTTCTCCTTAGCAGTGAGAGGTAAGAACTTGTCTTGGAAGGTGTTGACAAAAGCCTCCCAAGTCACCACAATGCACTCATGCGTATACTTCCACCATTGACCCACATCTTGGTTCAGCTGGAAGGATGGTAAGGTCACTCTAAAAACATCGTCTTCGATGCCAAGCATCTCAAACATCTTCACTCTCTATTCTAGCCATGCATCCACTTTTAGAGGCTTTTTAGGATCCCCCCAAAGCTTCTCTGGATTAGACCTGAAGAACAACCTCTTAAAAAATGACGGCTATGTCTCAGCAACATAGGCTTGGACTTGATTCTCAGCTCTGAGAATGTCCATGAATTCCCACAAGGCTCTGGCTATTTCTTGAGCCAAAGCGCCCATGGCCTGACGATCTACTGGTTTGGCCACATTAGCCTGACCAACCTCTTCCTCCTGCATCGAAATTTCATCCGGTAATGGCATTTCTTACCGTCTAGGTCTACCACGCCTATTACCACCACGTCCACATCTTGACATCCTAATAAAGGTAACAAAAGAGATTAGCACATTCATAATATGCCGAAGCTAACTCACTCACATCCTAATGCGATGGACAATAGATAATTTACTCCATATAAGCACATAGTCACATAAACACATACGAATTTCCTTCCTAGATAATGATCGTCCCGCAACATTTCCAAAATTCACTCCACCATCCTCGTCAATATCTATCCAATTTCACAATTTCAATATCGATTCCATATTTATACAAAATCAACATTTGAGGCAATTAGGGCAAAACCCCTTTTCTCTTTATGAATCCATCCCAAGGAAAAAAACACACTATTTTATCACCACTCATCCTGATTTACAATTCCAAAGCCATTTCCAATAATCCATTTGAAAACCCCTCATTTGATTTTTACCCAAAACCCTAAATGTGTTCCAAAATTTTTTAAATCATAATATTGTATAGAAATAGCAAATAACTAAGTTAAAACTCATAGAGAGGGCAAAGAATCCCTACCTCAAGCTTAGAAGACAAGAGAGAGAGGGAGAGAGAGAGAGAGAGAGAGAGTAGGAAATTTCAACAACACCCAAATACAACTTTGTTCGAATCAAAAGGAAGCCCCCGACATGTTCTATCTTTTATTCAAATGGACTAGGGTGGAGAAATAGATGGATCAAGGTGTATTTGAGTGAAATAAATGAGTTTTAAAGAGAAAGTGAGAGAAAATAGGGTTTTGAAATGAGAGAGAGAGAGAGATGAAAAAGTGACTCAAAAGTGACTTTTTACGAACTGATATACGTACAAGTTGCTCGAGCGCACGAGTGTCGCTCAAGCGTCCAGACACAAAAGATGTGACCACACAAATGAAGAAGTTTGACACTCGAGCAAAGAATGTAAACTCCGAGAAGTTTTGCAGACAAAAGACCTACGCTCGAGCATAAAAAGCATCACTCGAGCGAGCATCGCTCAAGCGCAAGAAGGACCGCTCGAGCGAACAATACCAACTCCCAGTATCTCTGCAGGCCTGCAAAAGTACTGGAAGTTTACAAAGACCACTCGAGCATAGGAAGTGTCACTCGAGTGAAGAAACCAAACTTTGGGCAACAACCATTTGAAAAACTAACTCTGGCCTGTTCCAAACGCCAATGAAACACAGCGATAACCGAACTCAATGAAGTGTAAGATGAAATAGGACATGAACAATCATATACAACAATAAAACCTGGATTCAAAACATCAAATGGGTCGGGTCTAAACCAAAATCGCTATATTTCGATATTATGACTATCTTTGGAGATAATGAAGAAAAATCTTTTAAGAATGAAACAAAGTTAAAGCGAACCATTAAAAACTCATAAAATATGACTTTATTCCTAAATCTGCAAAAAAAAAAAAAAAATGAGCATGTTACTAAATATGGAATATATCTTGATCTCGACTGTGTAACTAACATAGAAAATGTTATAGATAATTGGGCTCAAGCAATAAGAATTGTAGTAGCAAGACAAGCTATAGACGTAAGAGGTTTAAATGTTTTTGTAAAAGCTACTCTAAGAGGTCAAGCTGCAAAATCTTGGGATAATCTATCAGTAATGATAACATAAGAGCTCAGTGGTTTGCTTTAATTATTGCTGAAGAGATTATCATGTTTACGGTAGATAGCCTTAAATGAGAATTTTGTGCAACGACCCTTAACCAATTGGGAATTCAAGAAAAAAAAAATAGCATTTACAAATCTAACTAAGATATGAATATGTGATATATGCTATTTTGAAAATTATGCTTGTGAATACAAAAAATGGTTATATAAACTAGACTTAAAAGATACTATTCATTGGCAAAAACAATTTATAGCCAAACTTCCTAAACAATGGGATGAATTTTCTCGAATAGACTTTGAAACTCTATTAGAAAAGATCATATCTATGATTCATTAGGTGGGAGAATAGCTTCTATGTGAGAAGTTACAAAGAAATATTGTGCAGAATGACAAGCTATAAAAGATATGGAAAAAGGCATATATGGATTATAACTGCTGCTAAAAAATAGAAGATACGGTAGGAAGCTATGGTTGTGATAAGAAATCCAAACCATTAGTTAAAAAGAACAAATTTGTGAAAAAATAGGGAAAAAAAAGTTTAGAAAAGAAAATTTAATCTTTATAAAGAAAAATCAAAACCTTGGGGTAGATATATTAGAAAGAAATCCAATAAATTCCTAAATAATAAAATACCTCCATATCCAAAAGGAAAATCTCTTGAAGAATACAAATGTTGACTTTGTGGAGAAGAAGGACATTTCATAAATAAATGGCCTAACTAACAAATAAAACATGTTAAATAAATATTATTTTTTGAATAAAAATATGAACTAGTATAGGGATACGAAATAAAACTTGATGATAAAGTAGAAGTACTCATGCCAAAATATGACTCAGAATTTGAATATAGTTTTGATGAAAATGATGAACAAAGTTTTAAATAAGCTTTAACTGGAACTATTTTTATGATGAAAATATATTCAAATGACGAGAATGAAATGACACTTCCTAAGAAAGAAGAAAGTGAATCATTTGAAATTGAAGAACTAGAATTTTTCGTAAACGATTAAAAAATTCCAAAAAATTTCCAATTAAGGAAATTTATAAAAACTCAATCTTAACTCAATCTTCAAACCTCGAAGTAAACTAAATATAGAAATCTTTGAAGGAAGAACTTCAGTTGGTAGTACAAAAGAAACATCTGTACATATACCATTGTTTGATATGAATATGATCAAACAATATCATAATAAAAAATATAATTGCATTCATCTATGACTTATACAAGTTAGTACACGTCCTTTATTTTCAGGCCGAAAAAGACATTCATGTGTTACCATGTGTCATGAATAATAGATGGCATAGCTTTGAAAATTCCTTAATCGAAGAAATACAAAGTAATTTGTATAATGGACCAATCGTACACTATCAAAACCAAATTATTTCCTGATATTGGAAGATCTTAATCTTAATCGATCATTAGGATTGAAAATGAAAACTCAAGGTATGCAGGTCCTTGATGCAAGAAGCAAAATCATTACTATTAATTATCGGCTTATGTATAGAGTGGTTAATACAGTTAATCCTCTTAGTAAACCTGTACCTAAAGTAAAGCCATTCGAAAAAAAGAGTGCTCACACTCGAAAATTTCAATCCAAAAAGGTTAATGTAAAACAATTATCATGGCCTAAGAAATGGGTTCTTGGAGAAACTCCAGATTGAAAAATCTCAAAAATTTAACAATTCAAGATAACAGAGGTGTTGTTTATCTAGATAACCTAGATGAAAATCAATTCTTTTTACTATATCTACTTCTACAAGTAGCCTAGAAAGAACAAAAAACAAAGATAAGGCTATCATTGAAGAATTTAGTGTACAAGAAAGTTCAGATGAAGAAATAATAGAATATAAAATAATAGTATCCCTATTACAAATAAATCTTCATTAAAGATATCGATCGAAGAACACCAAAACCTAAAAATGGTTTCTCTCAATAATCTCTCCATCAATTTAAATGCGAAATTAAAGGAACAAAGATTATTCGAAGAGGAACTCCAAAAAGTAGTAAAAGAAATAATCCAAAAAATAAATCAATATATTAGTAAAAAATCTCATGAAATTTTTGGAAAAATTATTGAAGTTAGCTCTACAAATTTATATGCTGAATTATTGATAACTTTCCGGGCTATCATTCTTACACTATTGATGCATTAGTTGATGCTGGTGTTTCATATAGTTTGGCAAAACTTGGAGTATTACCTCTAGACAAATGGGTTTTAGCTGAAAATCCAAATGTATTAAAATTGGCAAACGATCAATCGATAACTATGGAATATAAAAGTTTCATGTTATTCTTAATAAAAAAAAATTTATAATGGATAGAATAATTCAAATCTATTTTTAGATGGAGATTTTTTAGTTGGCAATACATTTTTAAAACAAGACAAAAATAGACTTTTTCTTCAAGGTCAATCATATATTGCTTTTAAAATGCATGAAATCCTATTGCTAAAATATGTATCTCAAAATGTAAATTTTGTTTTAACCCTGTTAAAATTACATAATTAAATTTATTAACACAAATTGAATCTCTCTACACTGCCCAACGTGGTGAGCTTAAAACAATTGGCGACAATCAAGAAAAAACTTGGCAACAACTATTTGAAGATGAAATTAGCAATGAAAATAACACTATAACTGATAGTGAATATGAAAGTGATAGTGAAGAAGAAGAGGAACAATGGATCACTGATATTATAAATCACTATTAAGGCAAACAAGGAAAAGAAGGAAAAGATATTTCAAGTTTAGATAATATTAAGAAAATGTTAAAAAATAATTTTAGTGACAACCCATTAAAATTATGGAAAAAAGACAAGCCTTAGGCAAAAATAGTGCGTAAGGATCCAAACTATATAGTCAATGTAAAATCCATTAGACATAGTCTTAAAATGATTAAGGAATTCGAAAAACAAATTTCATGACTTATTAAAACAAGGGTTAACACGACCAAGTAAAAGTCCTCATTCTAGTCTTGCATTTGTGGTAATGAATCATGTAGAAAAATTAAGAGGAAAAGCTCGTATGGTAATAGATTATAGAGATTTAAACAAAAAGGTCATAAAAGGTGGTTATAAATTGCCTAATAAGGTCATTTTAATTAACAAAATTCAATTAGCCAATTTCTCTTCTAAATTTGATTTAAAAAGTTGTTATTAGCAAATTCGAATGGAAGAAAATTTTATTCTTGTAACTACTTTTACCACTCCGCGAAGACATTATGAGTGGTTAGTTTTACCATTTGGCTTAAAACAAGCTCCACCACCATTCCCAAGAGGAATAGATAATTTTTTTCAAAAACATGGAGAATATTGTATGGTATATATCAATAATATTTTAGTTTTCTCTAAAACTAGAGAGGAACATTGAAATTATCTCAAAATAATACTTCAAGAATTCATAGATCATGGATTAGTGCTATTTGAAAATAAAATTGAATGGGAAAATAATTTCATAAAATTTTTGGGATTAGTAATTGATGACAACAAAAAAATTGTACTTCAAGATCGTATCTCTTAAAAAGTCATAGAGTTTCATGAAGAGATGACAGATATCAAATAACTTCAATGATTTTTGGGGGATAATTAACTACACCAGAAAGTTTATTCCTTACTTATCTGGACTAGTAAACCCATTAAGAAAAAACCTTAGAAAAGGAAATTGGAGTTGGAATCCAGAAGATACTAAAAATGTATCTAATGTCAAGAAGATAATAAAAAATCTTCTTAAGTTAAGTTTACATAATCAATGAGATAAAATAAATTTAGAAGCAGATATAGCGATTTTGGTTTAGACCAAATCCATTTGATATTTTGGATTCGGGTTTCATTGTCTTATATAGTTGTTCATGTCTTGTTTCCCCTTATTTCTTCTTGAGTTGGCTATTAGGATGTGTTGATTGAGTTTGGAATAGGTTGGTAACTTGTTTTTCAAACTGTTGTTGCCCAGAAATTTGTCTCTGAGCGACACTTCTTGTGCTCGAACGGTCCTTGTGTATTCTCAGTATTTTTGCAAGTCTGCAAAACTACTAGAAGTTGACATTCTTCGCTCCAGCGAAGCTTCTTGCATTCGAGTGGTGTAACTTATTATGTCTAGTTGCTCGAGCGACACATCTTGCGCTGGAGCGAGTTGTGCGTATATCAGTTCGTAAAGTCACTTTTTTGAGTCACTTATTCATATATCTCTCTAAACATTTAAAAACCCTATCTTCTCTCACTCTGTCTCTAAAAGTCATCTATTTCACTCAAACCCACCTAGATTTATTGATCTTTTCACCCATGTCCCTTTGTTGAAAAGATAGAGCTCGACAAGGGCTTCATTCTAATTGGAGCATAGTTGATTTTTGGCGTCTTTGTCTCTTTCTCTCCCTCCCTCCCTCCCTATCTCCTTCTCATCTTCTAAACTTGAGGTAGGGATTCTTTACACTTTCTATGAGTTTTAACTTAGTTATTTGTGTATTTCTAAATAACAAGGTGATTTTGGGGATTTTTAAAACAAACCTAGGGTTTTGGATTAAAGATTAAAAGAGGGGTTTTCAAATGGATTTTTGGAAATAATTATGGTGTAGAAAATAAAGTTGAGTTGTGATAAAATGGCTACTTTTGATTCTTGGGATTGATTTTGGAAAAAAAAAAAAGGTTTTGCCCTAGATGCTTCAAATGTTGATTTTTATATATATAATGAAATCGGTGTTGGAAAAGTGGAATTGGGTTGATATTGATGAGGATGGTGGAGTTGGATATGTATTATCACTCACATCTTGAAAATTTTGAAAGTTTATCTTTATTGAGAATTATGTATCTGTTTAGAAATATCTGTTTTGGGCTATCGGTGGAGGATAGCTATGATTGTTGTAGAAATTGCATGAGAATTAGGAAAATTGAAACTATTTTGTCATTGATTTGCATTGAGCATTATCTCACACTTATACATTGGAAATATTTATCGTTTTAAGAAAAATGGATGAATCTGGGAAACATGTATTTTTTCATTGAAATAAGTTGGCCTGAGTGCCCATGGTAAAAGTCCTAAAAACTGCGAGTATACATGGGTGTTGATCTTGCGGACAAAATATCTGTAAAATGGCAATTGTAGTGCTTGTATACCCTACGTTTACATGGATGACGGTTTACGGTTTCTCGCAGATGAAATTTCTATGAAAAGTTGTACTGGTTTTGTGATTCCCAGAATGTAATTTATTGTCCTATTTTTCTATTGTAAAGGAAATGGGTTATGAACCACGATATTAATATGGCATTGCATGGTTTTTGGAAAAAGATATAAAATGTTTTGACACGAGCATTGCATATGCATTCACCTTATATCTTTGTTAAGATTCATATACTATGTTAAATTATTTATACTGGGCTTTGGCTTACCCTATGTGGGAAAAACATTTTCAAATGCTGATGACATACCTCTGCCAAGTCAATAACTTGGGAGGATTAGTAGCAAGAGCTTCATTTTTGTTAATTGTTGTGTATGTTTTGTACGGGCTAAGGGCTTTTAATTGTATTAGATTTAAATTCACTTTTGTTGTAACCAAGCACTGTCTTGGAAAGTTGTGAGCTTTTAGGGCATTTATTATCTGTTTTACTTTCATATCTTACCTCTTGTTGTAACATATGCTATACATTTAGGGTTAGATTTGTGAATTTGTATCTGCATATGTCACCCTTTTGTACAAGTAATTGGGATAAATGAAAGATAATTATTTCATCATGTATTGTTATGTAATTAATATTGTGGATGGTTTCTAGAAATTATTTCGGGGCACTACAACTTAGTATTAGAGCGTATTGAGTTCGAATACTTTGGTTACGTGAGAAATGGTTCTTACCACAATGGGTTTATCTCGTTTGATAGAGATGTTCATATGTTTGGTATACTATATGATAACATGTATATGTGATTATATGGGTATGAGATTTAATTTCTACGATATTGATTGGGTTTACGAGTTTTTGAAAGTCCTGCTAGAAGAGCATTTGACCACTGCTATTTCTAATTGGAACTCTGGCAATGCCGCGGGACAATCATTATCTGGAAAGGAAATTCGTATGTGTTTATGTGGAGTGAATTACTGTTGTCCATCGTATTATGACGCGAGTGAGTTAGCTTTGGCACATTTGTAAATGTGTTAATCTTCAGTGTTACCTTTATTAGGATGTTAGCACATGGATGTGATGGCAATAGGCGTGGTAGAACTAGATGGTAGGAGGTGTCGTTACCGAATGAAATTACGGCGCAAGAAGGAGTTGGTCAAGCCAATGTGGCCAAATCAATGGATCAGTAGGCCATGGGTGCGTTGGCCTGTGAAATGGCCAGAGCTTTGCAAGAATCCATGGACATTCCTGAGAGTCAAGTCCAGGCCCAAGTTGCTGAAATGGGGCCATCATTCTCGAAGAGGGAGTTCTTCCAGTCTAATCCAGATGAGTTTTTAGGTGATTCGAAGGAGCCACTAAAAGTGGATGAGTGGTTAGAGAAGACGGTGAAGACATTTGAGATGCTTGGCATTAAAGATGATGGGTTAAAGGTGACATTGGCATCCTTCCAGTTAAAGGGAGATACGGGGTCAATGGTGGAAGTATGTACGTGGGCGCATTGAAATGACTTGGGGGGCCTTTATCAATGCCTTCCGTGACAAGTTCTTGTCTCCCACTGTTAGGGAGTAGTTGAAAGACCAATTCTTGAGACTCAAGTAGCTTAGTTTTGAGGCAACTTTCACAAGCCTCTCTAGATTTGCACCGGAACTCGTGACGACAGAGGAACGCTGTTATATTGAGTTCGAGAAGAGGTTGAGGACTGACCTTCTTTTCAAAGTAGTTGGGTCAATGATTATGGACTACAGATGCCTTATAGAGGCGGTGGCTCACCTTGAGACCATGGTTCAGGCAGAGGAGGAGTGGATGAGGGATTCCAGGAGAAGTCAGGAGGTTTAAGGGGAGAACCAGGATAGTAAAAGGCAGAGAAGTTCAACCCCACAGTAGTCCTAAGCTACATAATCTAGATCCACCTTCCTTGTGCTGAGTTCGGATTCATGGAGAGGTAATTAGAGAGGCTTCTCTTGTTTTAAGTGTGGCTAATTAGGTCACAAGTCTCTAGCTTGCCCGCAGAGAGGAAGAGGGCAACAGTCTGCACCGTTTGTGGCTCGCTCTCAAAGCCAAAGTTAAGGGAGAGGGCAGTCGCTTACCTATTATCAGTGTGGGTAGTAAGGCCATGTGAGGAGGTTTTGCCCTTAGTCAGGTGGCACACTTGGTGCGTCTGGTTCAAGGTAGATACAAAGCCACCAACCTGCTCAGTCAGCACAGCCCTCGAGGGCCATTTGAGGAGCCTTTTCGGCCTAGTCAGTGCATTAGACTTATGCTCTGAGGGGTGAGTAGGTGGAACAGTGTCCTGCGAAGCATGTGTATGCTATTACCATGCTAGATTTAGTGCCAGTACCTTCAGTTGTGAGAGGTATTTTCTTATTATCCAATTCTATGGCCAATGTGTTTATCGATACGGGTGTATCCCATTCTTTTATCTCGCCTGCATTTGCATCGACTTTAGGGGTTAGAAGTGGCTTGGTTAGCATCTCCACTCAAGGTAGAGTCACCTATTGGGGGTAAAGTTGTTTTGGACCAGGGTGTCGGGGTTGTGATATAGAAGTTGTTGGTCGCTGACTTCCTTTTTCATTTGCATTGATTGATATGTCGAGTTTTGATGTTATACTAGGTATGGATTGGTTGTCATTCTATCGAGCTATTATAAAGTGCTACCGTTAGAGGGTTACTGTATGTACCTCGGGTGGTGATTGTTTTTATTTCATAGCAGACCAAGTTGATAAAGCCTTGTTGCCAATGTGTGATCCACGTGGTCAGGGCGAGCTTAGTCTCCTTTTTGCTACATTTTTGGATGTTGAGAGTGATATGGTTCAAGTTGAGTTGCCAAGGGTAGTTGGTGAATACCCGGATGTTTTTTTGTAGGATCTCACTAGTTTACTACATCACCATGAGATTGAGTTCTCTATTGATTTAGTGCCTAGCACGACACCGATTTCTATGGCACCGTACAGATTTGCACTCGCTGAGTTGAGTGAGTTGAAAATTCAACTCCAATAATTATTAGATAGGGGTTTTATCTGTCCTAGTACTTCGTTTTGGAGAACACCGACTCTCTTTGCCAAGAAGAAGGATGGCACATTCTGACTTTATACAGATTATCGGAAATTGAATTGGGTTACTGTTAAGAACAAATACCGAATGCCTCATCTAGATGATTTATTTGATTAGTTGAAGGGTTCTTGTTGCTTTTCTAAGATAGATATGAGATCGAGTTATCACCAATTGAGGGTGAAAGAGGAGGACATCCAGAACAAGGCATTCCGTATGCGGTATGGCCATTACAAGTTCCTAGTAATACCTTTTGGGTTAACCAACGCACCGGCCATGTTTGTAGATTTGATGAATCGAATCTTGCGTGAATTCTTAGACCGCTTTGTAGTCATCTTTGTTGATGACATCTTGATTTATTCACCCTTTGAGGAGGAGCACGAGGAACACATGCAAGTTGTACTTGAGTTGCTTAGAGCCTACAAACTATATGCTAAGTTCAGGAAGTGTTAGTTTTGGCTGAATGGGGTAAAGTTCTTAGGCCATGTGGTATCTGGGGAATGAGTGACTGTAGATTCATCTAAAATAGAAGCAGTACAAAATTGGGAAAAACCTAAGAACGCCATTGAGATTCGTAGTTTCTTGGGGTTAGCCGGGTATTGCTGTCTTTTCGTGAAGGATTTCTCTAAGTTAGCCTCACTATTGACTTGACTGGCAAGGAAAGGAATGAAGTTTGTGTGGAAGAAGAATTGTGAGAAGTCGTTTCAAGAACTTAAGGTTAGGCTTACCACTGCTCCAGTGTTGATTATTCAGAATAGGGGTTTAGGCTATTCTTTGTATTGTGATATTTCACATGAAGGTTTGGATTGTGCCTTGATGCAAGAAGGGAAGGTAGTAGTTTATGGTTCACGTCAATTGAAAACACACGAGAGAAATTATCCTACTTATGACTTAGAACTAGTAGCTATAATCTTTGCTTCGAAAATTTGGAGGCATTACCTTTATGGTGAGAAGTTTGAGGTGTTTTCTGATCATAAGAGTTTGAAGTATCTATTTTCACGGAAAGATCTGAACTTGAGGCAGATGAGGTGGATGGACTTTATGGAGGATTACGACTCTAAGTTACACTATCATCTAGGGAAGGCAAATGCTATGGCCGATGCCCTGAGTAGAAAGACCATTAGCAGTGTAGTGTGTATTGCCATCCGGGAATGGGAGAGATTTGGTGCTATTGGTGAGTTTGACTTGTATCTGGGCGAGTCCATTGAGTTAACAATTCTTTTTTCAGTAGTTGCACAAGCTACATTTGTGAGCCGAGTTATAGAAGCATAGAAAGGTGATCTCGAGGTAGAAAGCCTCCGGGAGAAGATCTCTAGTGGAAAGGTCGAGAAGGGCCTGAACATATATTCTGACTTGAGTGTTAGATACATCTAGCGCCATTTTGTGCCAAAGTCTTGTTGAGAGCGGATACTCTAAGAATTTCACCATTCACACCTTTCAGTGCATTCGGGAGGCACAAAGATGTATCACGACCTTAGTCGCCAATTTTGATGGAAGAGATAAAGAAGGATATAGCCGTGTTTGGGTCAAGTTGCGTTGCTTGTCAACAAGTGAAGGCCGAGCATCAGAGGCCAACGAGTTTACTGCAACCGTTGTTCATATCCGAATGGAAGTGGGAGCATATCACGATGGACTTTTTTGTGGGTCTTCCGAGGACTCAACGGGGTAATGATGCCATTTGGGTGGTGGCTGACCGATTAACAAAGTCAACACACTTTGTACCTATGCACACGAGTGACTCAGTAGATTATCTAACCAACCTTTACAGTAGGGACATAGTTCGACTTCATGGGGTTCTTGTGACTATTGTTTTGAATAGAGATTCACGTTTTTCACTCGGTTGTGGCAGAGCCTGCAGAATGCCTTGGGTACTAGGTTAACTTTTACTACCGCCTATCATCCTCACACGGGCAGGCATTCACAGCGTACTATTCAGCTCCTTAAGGATATGCTTTGAGGTTGTGTTATTAACTTTAACGGGTCATGGGAGAGACACTTGCCTTTAGTGGAGTTTGCCTACAACAATAGTTTCCAGTCGAGTATTGGCATGACACCGTTTGAGGCCTTGTACAGTTGACCGTGTAGATCTCCTGTGTGTTGGGCCGAGGTGGGTGATGCATCTATCATAGGTCTAAAGTTAGTTCGAGAAACAATGGAGAACATTGCACTTATCCGTAAGAGGTTGGTTACGGCTTAGAGTCGTTGGAAGAGCTATGCCAACCGTAGGAGGAGATTGTTATCCTTTGGGGTGGGAGATAATGTCTTCTTGAAGATATCACCTAGACGGGGTTTGATGAGATTTGGCAAGAGTGAGAAGTTGTCTCCTAGGTTTATTGGGCCTTTTGAAATCCTAAAGCGGATTGGGGAGGTAGCTTATCGTTTGGTAATGCCACCACAACTTTCTGGGGTTCATGACGCATTTCATATTTGTATGCTTCGGAAGTATGAGCTAGATCCATCACATGTATTGGATTGGATGGAGGTAGAGGTAGACGAGGATGCCTCTGTAGCTCGACTTTTTCGCGCCCCCTTTCAGGAGACGAATAAGCCCTACAGTATCAGACTCCCGTGGTTTTGAATCTGATCTTACAAGTGCAATGTGAAATAGATAAACACCAAAGAGTCCCAATTCGGCAAATCTTTTGGAAAATCGATTTGGAATCAAATTGCCAAAAATGGACTACTTTGCCAGATACAGAGTTGCCACCTAAATATTTTATTTTTGGGAAATTAAGGAAACCCATGACTCGTGCCAAAGGCCATGTGTCCGTTATCACCAAGATTGTCTCAACTCGAGAACTTAGGTACGAGAGGGGAATGTCATGAATTGAGCACCCCCCTCGCCCGATCAAAGATCAGCCTCTACTAATCATGATGTGAATCTTATTGACATTAGATGCTCTTGTTCCGATTATTAGGCTAGTATTACTATGTGATATGCACACACAAAAGTATAGACTAACTTTGCAAGAATTGGAACACTTGATTCATGTTTGTTTGCAAAATTGTTTTGAATATGTACCATTTGAAAAAGTGATCGCATCTAAAATTCCTCAAATTATTCCACTTCAAGCAACTAGCCTTCATCCACAGGCATTCAAATAGTTTATCATTTAAGCAATTAGCCTCATGGCAAGCATGCTAAACATGGAAACATCAACATTCAATGCAATATGCTAAAGTGAGTAAAGGCTTACCTATTACTCCAAGCCAAAAGAGAAATGAGTTAGAAAAATGCATGATTCCTAACTATGCAATATGACTAATGCAACGTATGCCATATGCAACTATAGGCTCGGCTACTAATATGGCATATGAATCAATTTGATAACATACGGTCTAAGCACGTATTCAAAGAAGTATTTTAAACTAACAATGCAAGTTAGAATGATGAACCGAGCCTCGGTGCATGCAAGACTAGTGGATGCAAACATGAAGTATGCTAAACAAAAAACTGATGTCCCTAAACTAACCATCATAAACTAGTAAATAAAAGGGAGAAAGACGTGGGGTTGGAAGACATACACATTATTACAACATTGCACTCTTACAAAGGAGAGTCTGAATGAACTAACTAGCTAACTAAGCTAAAGCTAAGCTAGTTAATTAACTATTACAAATCCAAACGAATAAATTAGCTAACTACTAAACTAATTATTACAACAAATGAATTAACTAACTAACTATTCTAGCTAATCAAATTACAACACTTTACCAAATTCAACTAGCTACAACTAATTAATTACAACAAATATTTAAGCTAAATATTTAAACTAAACAAGCTCGATATGCGAGAAATACTCATGCACATGCTCAGTTTCCACCCGAAAAGGCCACTGTTTTGCTTCCAGAAGGTCTCTGTTGCACAATAGAACACTTACACTTTTGTCCACCTCCAGAAAAGCTCTACTCTGCTTAACAAACAAGCTGTTGGATTTTGCATTAGTGGTCGGCCGGCCGGGAGTGAGGGCCTGCCACCAAGCGATAGCCATCAAGGTATCAGCTGCCGGCCACTACTGCAGGGTTCATCTTGCTGCAATAGAGAACAAACAAAGCATACACAGGGTATTCTCAAGGGTTTATTTGCACAATTCACCCCTTCTCATCATGAACAAATCAAAGGAGTGACAAAACTTAGTTCACAAACTATTAACTCAAGCAATTTCATTGCATGATGGCTTATGAACCAAAGTGTAGAAGTTCGATAAATGCAACAAAACAAGACACAAACCTCTTCCCTTTCATGAATAGATCAAGGGAAGTGGTGACCTTGGAAACTTGAATCATTTCATCACTAATGAGTATGAAATGCCTCAAACTTCCATGTGTTCAATTAACGTTCGATTGAACACAAAAACCAATTATTATTTTGCACCATTTTAGTCCTATTTTAATTACCAACCATCCTTTAATTCATTGATTCCAAAGGTGAGTTTAAGTCTTCTAATGGAAAGAAGGCTCAAATCAAGTGTTGTCTTGGGCATGAAAGAGACATCATACCATTGGTAATGAACCCCCTTAAGGGATTAAACCATTAAGCATGACATCTCAATCTCATGCTTAAACACACAAGTAATTTGAACCGCTTTCAAAGAAAAACAAAAGTCAGGAAAGGAGGGAGGTTGCAGAGGTGATTAAGAGTGATCACAAGTATGGAAAGCCATAAATAAATGCAATCAACTCAAATAAGATGGTGTCTAAGGCCTAGAACACCAAACCCATGTGGACAATTACACTACAAGCATGCAAAACAAAGCTCAAATGCAACTATCAACCAAAAAAAGTGCTAAAAAAAAAAAATCTAAAAACAGCCCTAAAACATGCTAGAATGAAGACAAAAAAAGCTAGATTAATAAGCTAAAACATAGCATAAGCTAGGCTAGTAAGCAAGACACAAGAAGGGGAGGATAACCCCTCCAAATTTGGACTTCAAAACATGATTTTGGCCACTAAAATAACTTTGAAAACAGTACTAAAAAGCTCAGAAAGAGTTGACGACAAAGTGGGAAACACAAGGGCAAAGGCCTTAGAAGCAAGGTGTAAAGAAAAGCTATCAACCCTTTCACCTTTAATGGCCTTAAACCACAAGTTTCAGCCCAAAAATACAAGTTTTAAAGAGCCTAAAAATAGCAAGAAAAGATGGAAAACAAGTGGTGTAAAGATGGTACAAAAGCAAGAGAAAGTACACCTCTTGAAGAGAAATGAACCCTTAAGTCATATACCAACAATTTCATATTCTCAAGCGCTTCAGGAGCTCAAATTCAAGCTCAAATCACCTCAGCAAGAAGCTCTCTAGGTTTGGTTTAAAGTGTTTAGGCAAAGGCTATGCAAGTAGAAAGGGAGAGAGAGAGAATTGTAGAGAGAGAGGAATTTTTCAAAATTATTTCCTCACTCCTAAATGTTTATAACCTTAAAACCAAGAGAGAAAGTCCTCTATATATAGAAATATATGAGCTTTAGTCGAAAATATCAAAAAAGGGACAGTTGGAGCTTTATGGAAATAGCTGGCAACATATTTGGGTTTTACACTAGTGGCCGGCAGGCCAGAAGTGGTGGCCGGCAGACTAGAAATGGTGGCCTGCCATCCACAAATGGTGGCTGCCGGCCACAAAAAAAATCTGCTTCCAAGCTTGATTTCAAATGGGCATATCTCTCTCATCCAGACTCAGTTTTAGGTCATTCTTGAGTCTAAATTGAAGCCCCAGAAGCCTACTTTCCAATGGTGGAAGCCTCACATCTAAATTATAAGTGTGCAAGGAGATATACCTATTTTAGTGAAAATTGCTCATTTTTATCTTAACCGGATGGATACCTAACTTCAAACGACCATATCTCTCTCATCCGGACTCGACTTTAGGAGATTCTTGCATCTAAAATGAAGCCCCAGAAGTCCACTTTCCAATGGTGGAAGCCTCACAACTAAATTATAAGTATACAAGGAGATAGGCATGATTTAGTGAAGGCTACTCAATTCTCTCTTAACGGTTTGATGCTCAACCACTTCTCCAACTAGTTTTCTTCCATCGCCTCCTATTTCCTTCAAATCCAAACCTCTAAATAAGATGTTTTAAAATATTTTTCAAAGATTTCACCTCTCTTCCATTTATTTCCACTTTGTCCTTGCTCGGTTTACCGAAAAGTGTAACTTTTAAACAAAATACGAGCCTCGGATCATCGTAGAAACTTCTAGGAAAAATATTTTGAAAAAGAGGGTTTTGAGGTCTAAAATAATTTTGGTCAAAATAGTTTTGGTCAAAAATTGGGTGTAAGGTTGAGATTTAGAAGCTCTTCTTGCTGAAGAAATTGAGCAATTGAACAGCGTAACTTTTCATCATCGAGTGATCAATCAGTGGTGCCCAAGTCTTAAGGGCAGTAAAAAATGGAGTGTCTACAGCCTCGTATAAGGAGAGACCCGCTAGAGTTTTAGACACTAGAGATCAAGTCTTGTAAGGCAAGACGATTTCTTTAGTAAAGGTGTTGTGGCGACACCACGGGGTTGAGGAGGCCATTTGGGAGCGTAAGGCTGAAGTCCATGAGAAGTGTCTAGACCTATTTGTTGATGTTTAAACATGTATTGAAAGCTTTGTTGTGCTAATGTAATATAAACATTATATATGTTTTGGGAATGTGAATTGTATATTCAGTATTAAAAACTCGTTTATCATGTTGATGAGAAACGATGACAGGTGGATGGGTCATGGTGATGAATTTAAATTACTATCATTGTTGTAATTGGTTTAAACATGGTTTTAATGTTTGCTTTAAAAATAAAAATAAAAAATCGGGGACAAAATTCCTTAAGGGGGGTATAACAATTCTGGTTTAGACCCGACCTATTTTTGGATCCGAGTTTCACTATCTTATATAGTTGTTCATGTTTTGTTTCCCCTTATTTCTCTTATAGTGGCGTTTGGAATAGGTTGGTAACTTGTTTTTCAAACTGTTGTTGCCCAAAATTTTGCCTCTTCGCTTGAGCGACACTTCTTGTACTCGAACAGTCCTTATGTATTCTCAGTATTTTTATAGGTCTGCAAAATTACTGGAAGTTGGCATTCTTCTCTCCAGCAAAGCTTCTTGCGCTCGAGCAGTGGTCTTTTGTCTGTAAAACTTTTGGGAGTTTGTATTCTTCGCTCGAGCGGAGCTTCTTGCGCTCGAGCGATGCAACTTATTATGTCTGGTTGCTCGAGTGACACATCTTGCGCTCGAGTGAGCTGTGCTTATATCAGTTCGTAAAGTCACTTTTGTAAGTCACTTTTTTTTTATCTCTTTCTCTAAATATTTGAAAACCTTGTTTTCTCTGACCCTCTCTCTCTAAAACTCATCTATTTCACTAAAATCCACCTAGATTCGTCAATCTTTTCACCCGTGTCCCTTTGTTAAAAAGATAGAGCTCGATGAGGACTTCATTCTAATATGAGCAAAGTTAGTTTTCAACGTCTTTGAGTGTTTCTCTCTTTCTCTTTGTCTTGATAAACTTGAGGTAGGGATTCTTCACACTTTGTATGAGTTTTAACTTAGTTATTTGGTTATTTCTAAATAACATGGTGATTTAGGGGATTTTTGAAACAAACCTAGGTTTTCGGATTAAAGATTAAACTAGGGGTTTTCAAATGGATTCTTCGAAATAATTGTGGTGTAGAAAATAAAGTTAAGTTGTGATGAAATGGTTACTTTTGATACTTGGGATTGATTTTGGAAGAAAAAGGGGTTTTGCCCTAAATGCTTCAAATGTTGATTTATATATATAATGAAATTGATGTTGGAAAAGTGGAATTGGGTTGATATTGATGAGGATGGTGGAGTTGGATATGTATTATCACTCACATTTTGAAAATTTGGAAAGTTTATCTTTAATGAGAATTATGTATTTGTTTTGAAATATCTGTTTTGGGCCATTGGTGGAGGACATCTATGATTGTTGTGAAAATTGCATGAGAATTGGGAGAATTGAAACTATTTCTCATTCCTTTGCATTGAGCATTATCTCACACTTATACATTAGAAATGTTTATCGTTTTGAGAAAAATTGGTGAATTTGGGAAACATTTATTGTCTCGTTGAAATAAGTTAGCCTGAGGCCCATAGTGAAAGTCCTAAAAGCTGCGTGTATACATGGCTGCCGATCTCGCAGACGAAATATCTGTAAAATGGCAATTGTAGTGCTTGTATAGCCTACGTTTACATGGGTGCCGGTTTATGGTTTCCCACGGACAAAATTTCTGTGAAAAGTTGTATTGGTTTTGACATTCCCAGTGTGTGATTCAATGCCCTATTTTTTTATTGTAAAGGAAATGGGTTATGAACCATGATATTAATATGGCATTGCATGATTTTTGGAAAAAAGATATAAAATGTTTTGATATGAGCATTGCATATGGATTCACCTTATATTTTTGTTAAGATTCATCTACTGTGTTTAATTGTTTTTATAAGCTTTAGCTCACTCTATGCGGAAAAAATATTTTCAGGTGCTAAGGACATGCCTTCGCCAAGGCAATAGCTTGGGAGGACTTTGAGCAAGAGCTTCATTTTTGTTGATTGTTATATATGTTTTGTACAGGCTAAGGGACTTTAATTGTGTTGGATTTAAATCCACTTTTGTTGTAACCAAGCACTGTCTTGGAAAGTTGTGAGCCTTTAGGGCATTTATTATCTGTTTTACTTTCATATCTTACCTCTTGTTGTAACATGTGCTATAGATTCAAGGTTAGACTTATGAATTTATATCTGTATATGTCACCTTTTTGTACAAGTAATTGGGATAAATGAAAGATAATTATTTCATCATGTATTGTTATGTAATTAATATTGTGGATGGTTTATAGCAATTATTTCAGGACGTTACAATAGAGGCCTCTGAAAATAATTGGAGACCAATATTTAAAAAATGCTTTAGCTAAATACGCTATTACAATTATGGAAGCAAGCCCAATACTAATTACAGCACACATCGCGTCTAGCTGAAAGAACTGAAAATTAGTTTTATCAACCATATTAGATCTGGTACCTGTATCTAGTAACTAGTCAAAATCCTGTCTACCATGGTAAAAAAGAAAGATCATGGAAGGAATATGATCTTACCATCGACAAAATTGACAGGCCCATGTTTTTTCATAATACAGTGGAAACTCTTCTCCAACATTTAGAACCAGCAATCTTTTGTGATGGAAAGGGAGTTGTGGTGGTAAGAAACAAAAGAGTTTTCATGGAACCATTTAAACTAGGAGAAGACAAAGAAAAGGAAATACTCAAAATGCTCCAAGAAGAGACAATTAAAGCACCAGACATCTTTGTAGCTATTTAGGAACTCTACAAAATCTTAAGGATAGTCCAAATTCACTATGAATCAATGCAAGACATGGACCTCTACATTTCTGAAAAATAGGCAGAAGTTCACATGATAAATCAAGCCAAAAAAGACAAGAATCCTTTAGACAAGCCACATGGAAGACAAAACCAAGCAAGGCTTACATGACAGAAGAAGCCAAAACAAAAGAAGCCAAAAAGAAAGCACACATGACAAATACATCCAAGGAGACACAACAAAGTAGATCACATGGTGAATGAAAACAAGTAAGTCACATGTTGAATAAAACCAAAGTGGTGGAAATACCACTACTAAGTTATTAGTTTCAATAAATCAAAATGTAAAAGGTTTCTTGTCTTCTTACAAGAACCTTATCTTTTAATTTTATGCATTTCAATTCTGAAGTTGAAGTCCACTCTTTGCCTATAAAAGGGTGTGGCTGCGTCTTCTAGAAGTAGTGTAAAAAAACATGGTCTTATAAGTGAGCAAGAGTGTTCTCTCTATCTTTCTTGTAATCTCTATAGTTTTTTAAGTATTCAACAAAAGTTTTCCATTTCCATATACACTTTGTCTATTGTCTTTTAATTTTCTAGAGGCTTGAGAGTAGTGATACAAGTAGAAGTAATATTCAGCTACAGTGAGAAATTACGCTTTCTATTCATTGAAGGCTTGAAAAGTATTCGCAATAGACGAAGCAAGGTGGGCGTAGAAAAGGAAAATCTTAAGGTAATTTTCTAAATAATTAGTATTTTCTTTTTTAATAGAAAATATTATTGTTGTGATTATTATTTAAAAAAAATCTACATCATATATAAAAAAATATTATTTTATTCCATGCCATCGCCACATTATCGTGCTAGTCATTAGTGCACAATTAGGGATGGTAAAAATGATGGGATGTAGCATCACCCTAAAACTTTAAACAATTTACTTTGACAAACATCATATCAAAGGCTCATTACAACTTTCTTTAATTCTATTCCCAAAAAAAGTAAGATAAAAAGTAAGATAATATGTGTCTCAACCATGCTCAAATGAGACATGGCCATGGTATAAAGTTGTGTCAATTTAGTTTTAAATTTTGTATTGGATATACATATATATATATATATGAGTGGTGTGACTCATTACACTAATATTGCGTTGATAAGTAAGTTAATAAACATAATATGGTATAAAAATAAGACAAGAACAACATTATTGATTTCAAAATTCTTGTACCTTTTTTTTTTTCTATTTTTTTTTTTGGTTCGACAAAAGAAACTTTATTGACGAAAATCAATTGTACAGAATATAGAGATAAACATCAATAAAGGGAGGCGAGTGCATAAGCATCATAACAAACTAGACGATTCCAACTAGGCCGAGATTGGAAAGCAAGCCAATCATCTAGTAACACTACACCATGGCTGGAGAGAAACCAACTTAAAACAAAGGAAAATAAAACCACCCCAACACTCAAAACACCTATTATAACAGTCCATCTACACCTCGTACCAAACAATCCCCCTTTCAAATTCGGACCCTCATATCAAACAATTACCTCAAACCAATACCCCACCTCTTGAATTTGGAAATACCATTGATACTTTCAATACCTTCTTTTTCCTTTCTTTATTCCTTTGACTAGCATTTTTGGGGTTTGAGACCTTATGAACACCTCCACCCTTATGCCTCCTATATGATTTCTTTTTCTTGACTGAATTGCCACTCTCTATCGGAATAAAAGACTTATCAACAACGTCAACCCCCTTCCATTACTCCTTTAGGCTCAAGAGATATAAGTGAACTTGGCCCATGGGATACCAGCACAATCTTATTTTTGTCAACAAGAACTCCTTGATCTGCAGCAGTGCATTTGGGCCTCCAAAATAATAAATGAACACACCTGTATTTTAGTTGTGGGCCAAGCACACTCCTTAATTTGATTTATTTGAGTTTGAAGAAAGCACCTTTTTTTTGTCTCCAAACTCATGTTTCAGCATTATGTATACTATTCTTACCTAATCTAGGCCCCCTTGCATTGATTCCCCCTTTGATAGAGATTTGATCTTCCTCTACACTAGAATTGAGTGCTACATCTTCTTGAAAATCAAAGAATTCACATATCCTAACATGGTATGTGTTTACTTTGTACTCCAAACTTATTATCGTATTTATAGGCTTCATGCTATTTGTTATCAATCTGCCCTTGTCGTATTCAAGAGAATATGTATTGATAACTTTGTCAAACTAGATTACCTGACCCCATAAGCTACCAATGCTTTTGAATGTGTTACCATTCAAACTGGATTACCTCAAAATTCTTGTACCTTGTATTAATGTATTTTCAACCATATGATATATTAGAAATTTTAAAATATAAGAATCTTGAGGTGAATAAATGCTTAAACACAAAGTTTAAAGTGTATCAATGCAAACATCTTTTGGATATGAAAAATTTAGGGAAACCTAAATGCCCTAAAAATTGAATCAAAGAAATTTTTAGGAAAATATACTGCACATGGAAAAAAATTTCAATTCACACAAAATTAAAAGAGGGCAAAGTCACCAAACAAAATCAAATAAAACCCATTTTAGTTCACACAAAATCAAATGAAAACCCATTTCAGTAGTTGATATCTAAACAAACAAAATGGTATGAAAGAACAAAAGAGGTGGTGCACAAATAGAAGCTCATATCCCAAAATTTTACTCAGAAAAATCAATGTGGTTCAATTTCATTTTAGGTGTAGTGCATACAATACAAGAGTTGATTCTAAACCACACAAATTTTTTGGGTATAATTTCTGGGCCACTACTTTACGAGATGTAACGCCCCACTTTTTATTTACTTGGTTAACATTACCAAATCATTATTATAAACAATTTCAAAGATGGCAGACCGAAGTTCCAATATCTTAGTAAAGATAAGTAAATGAAGATTATATCATTTGTATATAGGATGAATGAAACATGTGAGATAATTATAATAAATTGCTTGCAGGCTTACATCATTACATGAAAGAGAAGGGTTTAACCCTTTTCACAATAATGGCATTCAACCAACAGATAATGAAGATCCTCGATCTTGAAACACTTCACGATGTTCACCTGAAAAAGGATTTGCGACGTGGGATGAATATAAAGTCCAGTAGGGATCCTAACATGATCCTAAACAATAACAACATACATATAGCTATGATCATGAATGCTTTAAGTCATACCATATACATAAGTGCCAGTTTATACATGAAGATATACTTACATAGGTACTTTTCTCAAAATCATTCAATTATCCAACAACCAAAACCATTCACTTTTCCTTCTTCTTGATATTCTTTTTTATTTTAAACTGCCAGACAATAACAAGTATTTGAAAACAAACCCACGAAATCCAATTACATTCCCCCCCAATTACCGAATTTACACCCAATTCCAAATTATGATTTCCAAATAGAAACATCCCAAATGAACATGATAATGATACATATAAAATGCTCCTTATCTAACCATATAATACAATTGACATCCTCCACGAAATGATCATTATTATGCATGAAACATATAAATAGACCGAGATGATAACGAGAAACCCAACAACGCTCTACCAGCCTCAAGCACAGTAAGCCAAGGATATACCTTTCCAATACTCATGTCAATTTACCAGTCACAAGCTGGAAGGTAATGGTACCTCTGCCAAGTTCTTTAGACACTAGCTGGAAGGTATTGGTACCCCACATTCTCAGTGCAGCCAATTCTCCAGGTGCTAGATGGAAGGTAAAGGTACCTCTTATTCTCAGGGCATGCAGATTTCCAAGCATCACATAATTCAACAAACATAAATAACCCGATGTGTGCTACACACACAAAATCTATTCAACATCACAATGTCATCCTCCACCGATGACCAAAGACAAAATATTTAAGTATAAATATTTAAACACACGTGATATGATAATAAGATGCTCACTCGACCTTAAGTCCAACAACAATGATAATCACAACAATTTTCATCGGTTTCAAAATCCAACCTCAAGTTTAAATTATAAATTTACAATACATCATGGATTCTTTCTCTTTTCAAAATCAACTCTTTTATTTTCCAAGTTAACTTGCCCAAATCATTTTCTTTTAAAAAGACCAATTTTCATATTTTCGATAAAACCACAACCATGGATTCCAAGCCATAACCCAACTCAACTTAACATGATTATCCAATTAAAATTCCAATACTAAAATTCATTCTTCCTTTATGCTAACAACACAATAACACAACTCAAATTATCAAAATACAAACATTAATCAACTTTACCCCTTTTTAATTCATTAGGTCAAATCATTAAATTAGGACTTTCCCTTCCTCACAACATAAACACGTTGGGCTACTCCCCAATTAACCCAAACAACCATCAATTTTACAATTTCAACCCCAAACATTCAAACCCTAGATCCCCTTTACATGCTTTTCAAAAACTCCTAATAAACATGATTTTTATGCAATAAAATCTTCCACATGTCTATCTATATACGAGGTATTGAAGAGGAATAAGGAAATCCCTACATCTTGAAGCGAAGCGAAGACAACCCAAAAATTACCGGCGATGAAACAACGATCCGCTCAGATTAAATGAAAGCCCTCACTGAGCTCTTCATTTTAGTATAAGGAACTAGAGGTGAAAGATGGGTATAAATAGATGAAATTCAGGGATAAAGAGCTTGGAGGCTCAAAAATGGTGGAAGAAGAGGGAAAGAAGAGAGAAAAATGATCTAGATGTGACCAAAAGTGACTTTTATAGATGTTGAATTGAGATATACTGCTCGAGTAAACAAAACACTACTTGAGTGAATAAAGTACTGTTCGAGAGCACAATGACATACTCTTAGCAGTTTTGCAAACAAAGGCTAACCGCTTGAGTGCAAGCAAGACCGCTCGAGCGAGAAAAACACCTTTCTAGCACTTTTATAGGCCTACTAAAGTACTAAGAGTTCTCAAAGACAACTCGACTAGCACTACTCAAGCAAACTTGACCAAAACCTGGGCAAAGACCCCTTTGAAGAAAAAAAAATGAACTCCCAACTCATTTCAAATGCAACCATAATACCCAAACAACCCAATTTAACAAGAAATAAGATGAACAAGGATATAAACAACCTGATAAGACAAGGAGTTCGGATCGAAAATAATAAATGGGTCGGGTCTAAACCAAAATCATTATCTGGGAGCCTTTAAAGTAATCATCTTCCATTAGTTTTAAATTAAGTTTACAAAAGAGTAACATATGCAGGTATACATTCACAAGCTTATACCTGAATCCATAGCATATGTTACATAATAGAATGAACATCAAGCGAATAAGAAATGCCCTAAAGGCCTATAGTTTTCCAAAACAGTACTTGGTTACAACAAAATGGATTTTAAATCCCATACAGTTAAAGCCCAAGGCTTATACAAATAATTACAACAAAATAAACAAAATGAAGCCCTTGCTTCCAAGTCATCTCAAGCTATTGCGTTGGCAAAGGTATATCATCAACACTTGAAAATGATTTTTCCTCATAGGGTAAGCCAAAACCCAGTAGAAATAATCTAACACAGTATATAAATCTTAACAGAGTTATAAGGTGAATGCGTATGCTCGTACCAAAACATTTTACATCTCTTTCAAAGCATGCAATGCCAGGTTTATAACGCAATTCATAAAACATTTCTTTCATAATAGAAAATAGAACTGTGAATACAACTCTGTGAATCTCTAGGTACATGTCTGCAAGTAAACTTTACAATTGCTACCAAGTTGTCATTTTTATCGGTATTAAGTAGAACACTGGGCACCTATCTACACAGGTTTCTGGTCTTTCACTAAGGACACACAGGCCAGCTTAACATTGTAACCACACCCCCTACCCAAATTCACCAAGTATTCTTCATTTTTCTCAAAATAATATACATTTTAATGTAATAATATGTAACAATGCCCAATGCAAATGGATGAGAAGATAGTTTTATTTCACTTAGTTCTCATGCAATTTCTACAACAATCATAGCTATCCTCCACTGATAGCTCAAAACAAATATCTCTAGACAAATAAATAAATCTCATAAAGATAAACTTCCTAAATTTCAAGATGTTAGTGGTAATACATACTCAATTCCGCCATCCTTATCAGCATCAACCCACATTTACAATTTCAACATCAACTCTATTTTTCAAAACAAATCAACATTTGAGATTTATAGGGTAAAAACCCTCTTTGATTTATAAACCATTTTTCAAGATAAAAACCCATCATTTCATAATATCTCATTATACACATCTATCCACTACTACTCCCAATAATCCATTTGAAAATCCCTCTTTTTGATTTCAAACCAAGCCTAAGATTGTTCAAAAATCCATTTCTTTCATAATGTGGTTTTATAAATAAAAAAAAAATAACGAAGCTAAAACACATAAGGAAGTGCGGAGAATCCATACCTCAAACTTAGAAGGTGGAAGAGAAGAACTTAGAAAAACTCAACGTCAATGAAACCATAAGCCACTCAGATAAAAAGGAAGCCCTTGAGACGGTCTACAATCTATTTCAAAGGATTAAGATAAGAAGGTACCTCTAAGTGAGCAGATCTAAAGATCTAAGTAAGAAAAGTAAGTTTTGAGAGAAAGAGAGAGAGAGAGAGAGAGCCATGGGTAAGAGGGGAAAAAAAGAAACAACTAATAAGAGAGAAGTGTCTTTGGGTCTATTTATAGTGGCTAGATATTAATAGAATAATAGCTCCAAGGTCAAATGAGAAGAACAAGTCAAAAATTCCTACGAAGTAGGGCCCAAGCCGAGCAAAATCTGGAACAAAACTCACAAGGGTCTACCATCGAGACAGTGGTATCAACCCTTAACAAGAAACGTTGAGGCACTAATGTTGTGCAGCAGACGAGGGTTAAGACCCTAGGAGACAATGGTATCGACCCTATTTTCCAGAATGCAACCTAGAACAAAATAGCCAGGAGAGGGTCAACCATAAGAACCTATGGTGTCGACCCTATATTTTAGTAGCAATTACTAGAATCGAGTAACAAGACAAGGTTGACACCTCCTGACTGGTGTCAACCCTAGAGGCCAACAATAGGATGAGTGTCAACACCACCAAGACTGTTGTCGACAAAGCATTGCAACAAGGTGGTGTCGACATGGTGTTGACCCCAGAAGTAGAGCAAAACAAAGAAAAAAAAGAAGGTAGTGTCGACACCACCAAGGATAGTGTTGACCCTCTAACCAAAATCCAACAAGAGAAGAGGGAAGGACAATCGCTACAGATATGGTTTCTCGAATTCAAGAGCAATAAATGAGTCGAGTCTAAGCCCAGATCGCTATAACCTCCCCCCATTAAGGAATTTTGTCCCTAAAATTTTAAATCAACAACAAAATCGAAATTAAACCAATTACAACAATGATAGCAATTCAATTTCATCACCATGACGCATCCACCGGTCATTCATTTTCATCACCATGATAAACACATTTCCATCACTGAATATACAATTCATATTTCCAATATGTTACATTAACATGACAAGATTTTCAATATGAGTTTAAACATCGACAAATAGGTCTGGATACTTCTCGCGAACTTCCACCTCACGTTCCCAAGTTGTTTCCTCAACCCCTTGATGTTTCCACAACACTTTTACCAAAAGAATTATCTTGTCACGCAAGACTTGGTCTTGAGTGTCTAAAACTCTAACTGGTTTCTCCTCATATGAGACATCCTCATCTACCTCTAGCTCGGTTCAATCTAACACGTGTGATGGATTTGGCTCATACTTCCAGAGCATACAGATATGAAACACGTCATGAACCCTAGAAAGTTATGGTGGCGAGGCCAAATGATAAGCTACCTATCCAATCCACTCTAGGATCTCAAAAGGTCCAATAAGCCTAGGGGACAACTTCTCATTCTTCCCAAACCTCATCTAGGTGATATCTTCAAGAAGACGTGATCTCCTACCTTAAAGGATAACGGTCTCTTCCTATGGTCGGCATAGCTCTTCTGATGGCTGTAAGCCATGATTAACCTCTTACAAATAAGCGCAACCTTCTCTGTCGTTTCTCGTACTAACTCAGGACCTAACATATGTGCATCACCCACCTCAGCCCAACACACAGGAGATCTACAAGGTCGACCATATAGGGCCTGAAAATGTGCCATGCTGATACTCAATTGGAAGCTATTGTCAAACTCTACTAAAGACAAGTGCCTCTCTCACAACCCCTTAAAGTCAAGAACACAACCCCAAAGCATATCCTCATGGATCTGAATGGTATGTTCTGATTGCCTGTCAGTCTGAGGATGATTACCGGTGCTAAAAGTCATGCCACAATCGAGCCGTGAAATATGGATCTCTATCCAAAATAATAGTCACAAGGACCCCGTGAAGTCGGACAATGTTCCTAATATAAAGGTCGGCAAGGTAATCTACCAAGTCACTCGTGCTCATAGGTACAAAGTGCGCTAACTTAGTCAACCGATCAACTATCACCCAAATGGCATCATTACCCTGTTGAGTCCTCAGAAGACCCACAACAAAATCCATCGTAACATGCTCCTACATCAACTCGGCTATAGGCAAGGGTTGTAACAAACCTGCCGGTCTTTGATATTCGGTCTTCACTTATTGAGAAGTGAGGGATTTCGATACAAACACGGCCACGCCCTTCTTCATTTCCCTCCACAAAAATTGCCAGCCAAGATCGCGATACATCTTTATGCCTTTCAAATGTACTGCAAGGCGTGAATGGTGAAACTCTCATAGTACCTCCTCTTGACAAGACTTTGTCACAAAAAGACAGTCAAGGTATCTAACACTCAAGTCAGAATACACGTTCAAGCCTTTCTCGACCTTTCCACTAGATATCTTCTCTTGGAGGGTTTCTACCTCATGATCACCCAGTTGTGCTTCTATAACTCAGCTCATAAGTGTAGGTTGTGAAACTACCGAAAACAATGCTGCCGACTCAATGGATTCGCCAAGATGCAAGTCAAACTCGCCAATGGCACCTAACATCTCCTATTCCTAAATGGCAATGGTAGCTATATTGCTAAAAGATTTTCTACTCATGGCATTGGCCACTACATTGCCTTTTCTCAGATGATAGTGCAACTTAAAGTTATAATCCTCCATAAACTCCACTCACTTTCTTTGCCTCAGATTCAGATCTTTTTGTGAAAACAGATACTTCAAACTCTCGTGATTAGAAAATACCTCAAACTTCTCATCATACAAGTAATGTCTCCAAATCTTCAAGTCAAATATCACTGTTACTAGCTCTAGGCCATGTGCAGGATAGTTTTTCTCGTGTATTTTCAATTAACATGAGCCATAAGCTACTACATTTCCCTCTTGTATCAAGACACAACCCAAACCCTCCCAAGACGGATCACAATACACCGAATAACCTAAACCCCTTTCCGAGATAATCAACACTGGAGCTGTGGTAGGTCTGACCTTAAGCTCTTGGAACAACTTCACACAAGTCTCATTGCACACATATTTGATTCCTTTCCTCGTAAACCTTGTCAATGGTGAGGCTAATTTTGAGAAATCCTTCACAAATCAACAGTAATACCAGGCTAACCCCAAGAAACTACGAATCTCAAAAGCATTCTTATGTTGTTTCCAATCTTGTACTGTTTCTATTTTGGAAGAATCTACTGTCACTCCTTCCCTAGATACCACATGGCCTAAGAACTTCACTTCTTTCAACCAAAACTCACATTTCCCTGAACTTTGTATACAACTTGTAGGCTCTAAGCAACTCAAGTGCAACTCGCAAGTGTTCTTCGTGCTCCTCCTCAGAGGGTGAGTAAATCAAAATGTCGTCAACAAAGACAACAGCAAAATGATCTAGAAACTCATGGAAGATCCGATTCATCAAATCTATAAACAAGGCTGTTGTATTGGTTAACCCAAAAGGCATCACTAGGAACTTGTAATGGCCATACTGCGTACGAAATACCGTTTTCTGAATATCCCCATCCTTCACTCACAATTGGTGATAACTCGATCTCAGGTCTATCTTAGAGAAGCAACAAGACCCTTTCAATAGGCCAAACAAACCATCTATACGAAGCATTGGGTATTTGTTCTTAAGAGTTACTCGGTTCAATTTTTGATAGTCAATACAAAGTCGTAATGTGCCATCCTTATCCTTGGCAAAGAGAGTTGGTCCTCCCCAAAGCGATGTACTAGGGTGGATAAATCCCTTGTCTAACAAATCCTGGAGTTGAATCTTTAACTCACTCAACTTGGCGGGTGCAAATCTATATGGTGCCATAGAAATCGGTGTTGTGCCAAGCACTAAGCCAATAGAGAACTCAATCTCACGATACGGTGGCAAACTAGTGAGATCATCAGGGAAAACGTCTGGGTATTCACAAACTACCCTTGGCAACTCAACTAGAACCGCATCACTCTTGATATCCAAAAATGCAACTAGTAGGAGACTAAGCTCGCCCCGACCACGCGGATCATACACTAGCTATAAGACTCTATCGACTCTGTTCCCCAAGAAATAAAAACAATCAGCACTCGAGGTACATACAGTAACCCTCTAACAGTAACAGTCTATAACAGCCCAAAAAGATGACAGCCAATCCATACCCAATTTAATATCAAAGGTCAACATATCAATCAATACAAATGTAAAAGAAAGTCGGCGACTAGCAACCGCTATCTCACAACCTCGACGCCCTTGGTCTAACACAACCTACCATCAACTGGTGACTCTATCCAGAGTGGAGATGCTAACCGAGCCACTTTTAACTCCAATGCTGATGCAAATGTAGACGAGATAAAAGAATGAGATGCACATGTATCAATCAACACACTGGCAATAGAATTACACAATAAGAAGTTACCTCTCACTACTGAAGGTACTGACACTAAATTTGGTTTGGTAACAACATACATACACCTTGTTTGTCTCTATTCTACTTGCTCAACCCTTGAAGCATAAGTTTGATGCATAGACTAAGCCAAAGAGGCTCCCTGATTGGCTCTTGAGGCCTGAGCTGACTCGATAGGCTGATGGCTCTATGTCTGTCTCTGACTAGACGCACTAGATGTGCCACCTGACTAAGGACAAAACCTCATCTCATTCTCCGACTGCCCACACTGATAATAGATAGACGGCTACCCTCTCCCCTAACTCTAGCTCTAAGAACGAGCCACTGATGGTGCAAACTACTGCCTTCTTTCCTTCTTTGGGCAAACTATAGACTTGTGACCCGCTAGCCACACTTGAAACAGGTAATCCCTCTTTGACCACCTATCCCTGACTCGGAACCCAGTACAGGAAAAGTGGACCTAGACTGTGCTACTTGGGATTATTATGGGTTATAACCCCTCTTCCTCTTACTGTCCCGAGTTTCTCCCTAAACCTCCTGACTCCTCTGCCTAGAGCCCCTCATCCTCTCCTTGTCAGTCTGTGTCACGGTCACTAAGTGAGCTGCTGCCTCCACAAGACGATTGTAATCCTAATCATGGACACGGCCACCTTGAAAAGGAGTCCAATCCTCAGCCACTTCTCAAACTCCAAGCAACGGCGTTCCTCCGTCACTACCAAGTCTGATGCAAATCTCGACAAACTAGTAAAAGTAGCCTCAAACTCGGCCACCTATGTATTCAGCTATTTGAGCTTCAAGAAATGCTCCCTCAACTTCTCCCTAACAGCGGGAGGTAAAAACTTGTCCTAGAAGGCGTTGACAAAAGCCTCCCACGTCCCTCTAATTCGTCCCCGCACAAACTTCCGCCACTGACGCGTATCCCTCTTCAGCTAGAAGGATGCCAAGGTCACTCACAACCCATCGTCCTTGATGCCAAGCATCTCGAACGTCTTCACCATCTGCTTGAGCCATTCATTCACTTTCAAGGGCTTCTTCGGATCTCCTATAAACTCGTCCATATTAGACCAAAAGAACTCACTCTTTAAGAAGGACAGCCCTATCTCAGCAATAATGGCCTAGACTTGATTCTCAACCCTATGAATATATATGGATTCCCACAAAGCTCTGTCCATTTTATGGGCCAAAGCTTCCATGGCCTGCTGGTCAACTAGTTCAGCCACGTTGGCCTGACCAACCCCTTTCTCCTGTACTGAAATTTCATCCAGTAACGGCACTTCCTGCCGTCCAGGCCTACCATGCCTACTGTTACCATGTCCACGTCCTGACATCTAAATAAAGGTAATACAAGAGATTAGTACATTTACAAATATACCGAAGCTAATTCACTCGTGTCCTAATTTGATAGACAACAATTAATTCACTCAACATAAGCACATAATCACATAAACACATACGAATTTTCTTTCTAGATAATGATTGTACCACAACACTGCCAGAGTTCCAATTAGGAACAGCAGTGATCAAGTGCTCTTCTAACAGTACTTCTAGACACTCATAGACCCAATTAATATCTTAGAAATTAAATCACATACCCATATAATCATATAAGCATGTTATCACATAAGCATACCATACATATAACTATCTCTATTAAACAAGATAAGCCATTGTGATAAAAATCACTTCCCACGTACCCAAAGTATTCAAACTTAGTACGCTCTAATACCAAGTTGTAACACCTCGAAATAAGTATAATAACCCATCTACGACATTTATAAATAAAAATAATATTAATGTAATAATCTTTCATTAGTTTCCAATTAAGTTTACAAAAGAGTAATATGTTACATAATAGAATGAACATCAAGCGAATAAGAAATGCCCTAAGGGCTTATAGCTTTCTAAGACAATACATGGTTACAACAAAATGGATTTTAAATCTCATAAAATTAAAGCCCTAGACTTGCACAAATAATTACTAAAAAATAAACAAAATGAAGCCCTTGCTTCCAAGTCCTCCCAAGCTATTGCCTCGGCAAAGGCATATCATCAACACCTGAAAATGGTTTTACCATATAGGATGAGCCAAAACCTAGTAAAAATAATCCAACGCAGTATATCAATCTTAACAGAGTTATAAGGTGAATGCATATGCAATGCTCGTGCCAAAATATTTTACATCCCTTTCAAAGCATGCAATGCCAAGTTTATAACGCAATTCATACATCGAAAACATGACTGTGAATACAACTCTGTGAATCTCTAGGTATGTGTCTGTAAGTAAACTATATAAGTGCTACCAAATTGTCATTTTTATCGGTATTAACCAGAAGGCTCGACACTTATATGCGCAGGTTTCTAGTCTTGCGCCAAGGACCCACAGGCCAACTTAACATGATAACTACACCCCCTATCCAAATTCACCAAGTATTCTTCATTTTTCTCAAAATAATATACATTTTTAATATAATAATATGCAACAATGCCCAATGCAAATGCATTAGAAGATAGTTTTATTTCACTTAGTTCTTATGTAATTTCTACAACAATCATAGTTATCCTCCTCCAATAGCACAAAATAGATATCTCTAAACAAATAAATAAATCTCATAAAGATAAATTTCCCAAATTTCAAGATGTAAGTGGTAATACATACTCAATTCCATCATCCTTATCAACATCAACCCACATTTACAATTTCAACATCAACTCCATTTATCAAAACAAATCAACCTTTGAGATTCCTAGGGTAAAAACCCTCTTCCCTTTATACGCCATTTTTCAAGATAAAAAACCATTATTTCGTCATATCTTGTTATACACATCTATCCACTACCATTCCCAATAAACCATTTGAAAATCCCTCCTTTTGATTTCAAACCAAAGCCTAAGATTGTTCAAAAATCCATTTCTTTCATAATGTTGTTTTATAAAAAAAAAAAAAAGAGAAGTAAATAACTAAGTTAAAACCCATAAGGAAATGTGGAGAATCCCTACCTCAAGCTTAGAAGATGGAAGAGAAGAACTCAGAAAAACTCAATGTCAACGAAACCACGAGCCACTCGAATCCAAAGGAAGCCCTTAAGATGATCTACAATCTATTTCAAAAGACCAAGATGAGAAGGTACCTCTAAGCGAGTAGATCTAAAGATCTAAGTGAGAAAAGTGAGTTTTGAGAGAAAGAGAGAAAGAGTCGCGGGTGAGAGGGAAAAAAAAGAAACTAATAAGAGAGAAGTGTCTTGGGGTCTATTTATAGTGACTAGGTATTAATAAAATAATAGGTCCAAGTTAAAAATTTCCAAAAAGTAGGACCCAAGCCGAACAAAATCTAGAAAAAGACTCATAGGGGTCGACTCTCGAGACAATGGTGTCGACCCTTAAAAAAAAAAAATTGAGGCACTAATGTTTTGCAGTAGACGAGGGTCGATTCTAGAAGATAGTGGTGTCAACCCTATTTTTCAGAATGCAACCTAGAACAAGACAGCCAGGAGAGGATCAACCCTAAGAACCCGTGGTGTCGACCTGTATTTCAGTAACAATTACCAAGATTGAGCAGCAAGACACAGTCGACACCTCTTGACTGGTGTCGACCCCAAAGGCCAACAACAGGACGAGTGTCGGCCTTACCAAGACTGGTGTCGACCCCATATTTCAGTAACTACACAAAAAGCACTGCAACAAGGTGGTATCGACACCACCAAGGCTGGTGTTGACCTTAGGAGTAGAACAAAACATAGTCGAGTCTAAGCCCGGATCGTTGTATTCTTCTTCTTCTTCTCCCTCCCTCTCTCTCTCTCTCTCTCTCTCTCTCTATCCCTCTTCCCCTCATGACTCTCTTTTTCTCTCTACTACAATTGTTGGTGGGTGTGGGGTTGGAGTAAGGGTTAGGGGATTAGATTTTGAGAGGGAAGAAGGAGAAGAAGGTAGTGGTTGTCAAGAGGGAAATCATCAGGGAGAGAAGATGAGGGACGACAGACAAAAAGGAAAGTATTATGCGAGTGGGCAAGGGTGGGAAAGGATTGTGCACAGGTGGCAGAGGTGGGTGGGGTAGGGTTAGTGTTAATTGAGATGTTCCAAAAATAGAAGAAATTTAAAATTTATGAAGTGGTGGCTTAAAAAATGGATGATTTTTTATTGGCAAAAAAGGATGTTCCATGGAGACATAACAACATCTGCAGGCCCTAGCCCCGAGGTAACTAATTGACGACCAGATTTAACCCAACTCAAAAGAAGGGACCCACCACTGAAACACCCAATGGAGCTCAACCACATGTCATAGAAGAGGCCAAGTATCGATCGGAGTACAATGTGAAATCTTTAAATAGAGTAGACTGGATAAAGTCAACATTTTGCGCCCCCAAGAGTTGAACCTGATTTACCCTTGTGAAAAAGACTGCTTTCTCCATGAGGCCACCACGTCGGTGGTGGCTTAAAAAATGGATTTTCCAACTAAATTTGCGAGATACATTTATCTTTATTGATGCACCAAAATAATTGGTGCCAATAATTCCCGTATTTGGATGAGGCTGGAACTGATTAACATAAAGCAGAGGCCAAATTCCAACAACAATAATAATAGAGAAGAGAAAAGAGACAGCTCACTACTTTGGTCCCCAAATTTGACTTTTAAAAAAGATGAAAACAACAAAAACACCAAATTTTATTTTTAAAAAAAGATGAAAACAACAAAAACAGTATAAAAGAATATACAAGAGCTGTCTCTTTTATTTATATATAGCTTTGAGGTCTGCATATGGAGAGAGAGAGAGAGAGAGAGCTCAGATGTTACAGTCGCCATCGGACTGTAGCATGACATGTTTGTGACCACATTAGGGACCCCATGGCATGTTTGTCTCTCTCTCTTTTACGTGGCCATAAAGTGCTATGGATAATATTCTCAGCAATGTTAGGTATTATAAAAAAAAATTTCATGAAAATATTTATGAAAGTTTTTTAATCTTTGGATTATACTTAGAATAAAACATTCCACACTAATCAAGATAATTCAAAGATCATAAATTTTTCATGATCATTTTCATAATTTTTTTTTCATAATTCCTAACTTTTTCCTAATATTCTCTCACACACACAGTGTGGTCCTTGTTTTGATTTCATTTTCATAAATTCATATACAACAATTATACTACATGTTACTACTTACTCTTGTACTGTTTCTGTTTCCATTGATGGAAACATATCATCTCTTCCACATTTATTGTCCTTTGTCATCTCTCTCTGCCCACCATCCTCTCCTCTGGTACTACTATCTACTATCTACTACTACTACCATTCATTATTAATTCATTTAGCGGAACTTGGTGTTCTCTTGTCTCGCCATTTCCTGTTGTGTGTGTGTTGAGTGTTGACCTCTCTGTTAATAGAATCAATAGTCTCGAGCACCACATGAATAGAGCAATATTACATCTAATTAAAATTTTATTAATAATCTTACTAAAAATATACATGTCTAAATATTATTGGATGTTTAAATGGCTTTGTTTTTTTTTTGACAACTAATCACATTTGATCTCTTGTATTTTTAGTAAGATTGTTAACATGTGTAATTATTCTTCTAATTAATGAAATCTCGTAAAAAGAGATGAATAAAATGAAATTAATTAAAAGTTGGGAAAGTTGATGCAAATGAGTTACGAATCATCATATTAGTTAAGCCGGAAGACTTAAGCTAACATGTGGCATGATCATGCTACTTCTCACATACCAATATTCCAAAAACAGATATATACATTATATGTTTCTGTAAGTAGTTTATATTAGTCAGAAATCATGTGGTAAATACACATGGTATGACCTCGTGGTACACATAGCATGACATAATTTTGAAGGCCACACGGTACACATAATCCATCCACACATGGCCTAACCATAAGAGACATATGGTCTTGGAAACCATGAGGGACACATGGTCTTGAACATGTGGTACACATAGTGTGGCCTAATCACATGGTACACATGATTTGTCATTTATGCCTATATAAGGGTTCATGCTCAACATTGTGTAAACACACCAAAAATAATAAGTTCTCTCTCTATTCATCTATCTTGAGGCTACCATCTTGAAAGCCTAGGAATTTGAAGTGTGGATAATAATTGAGAAACTCTAGTAGCTTCTCAATTGATAGGGAGTTTTCTAGACGAAGCTCGTAATTCAGTTATCCGATCCAAACCATTTCCATATCAAGTAATATGATTACCCGTATATTTTTCCTTCAATATTCCTTTGTGATCCATAAAGCAAGAGTAATGTTATAACTAATGTTATACAAGTAAATAAATAAATAAAATTACAAATTTAGTCTAAAAGTGATATGTTAGTTAAGTTCAGTCTATCATTTATTTGTAGTCGATTTATTTCAAAATATCAATATTTTGTTACTACACATCACATTGATATACTCTTTCCGTCTTATTTTGATAGTTCCTTTTGAAAATTCTACCTTTTTTAAGAGACATGTAAATATTGTATTTGAATTCAAATTTTAAAGCACTTATTATAATAATGCCCTTCTCTTTTCAATTTTTAATATATTTCTAATCATTTAAAACGGATAGTTTTAACATTTTGAAACATCCTAAAATTTCAACCAAAAAAAAAAAAAAAAAAAAGGACTAACAAATTGGGACAGTGGGAGTAACATTTTCCAACAAATAAAACTTATAGTGTAATTATAAGCATGATGTGGGCACTAAGAAAACACCGTGATTTCTCAAGGTTAAGTTTGGATATAGACACTAAATATTAATTTAGTGGATGAAGTACTCTCTTATCAATTTTGATGTTAGCATTTGATTTTCACTACTGCGTGATGCAAGTTCTAATTTCCTTATTTTTTTCTCATTCTAATTATATATATATATATATTTATATTCTCTTTTGAACCACTAGCCTAATTAAAGGCAGCATCAATGATGGCTAGCAAGATATTTGTGGCTACCAAGATCTGTTTTTTGTTTCTGTTTCTTTGTTTTAGGATTGGTTTCTCGCCAATTTGTGGGTTTAGTGCTAGCAAATGATTGTACTTCCTCTTCGGTGCCAACCTAGTTGGGATTGTGAAGTGTTAGCCATGATATTTTTTGCACTTTCCTCCTTTGTTGATGTATTTTGTTACATGTTTTTGCTCATTTCATTAATAAAGTTTCCTTTTCTTTGTTGATTCAAACCAAAAAAAATCTTTGTGGTACCTTGGGAATATAGTGTCTTCTCCCTCTTTTATTATCACCACACTTTTTCTCACTTTCTATCCATTATCCACTCATGTATATATGGAGGATATGAATTAACAGAAAGCAACACTGGATATTCTAAATCTCCATACTTGTTTGGTTAGGCTATGTTTGAATTAAAAATTTACATAGGATTCTGGAGAGAAAGGAAAAGATAAAATTTGAGAAAAAAAAATTAATTTGTATTTCATTCATATTTCATTAACCTTTTATTTTCTCTCCACATATCCCTATCTAAATTTTAAATCCAAACACAACTTTAAATTCGATGCAAATATATTAATTCTAGGAAGATCAATGAGACTTTGTTTTGTTTACCATTGTATATGGGCAACATCTCAAGCTAGAGAATATCATTCAAGCTCATTGTGAAAATCTTCTTCATCTTTTTATCTATCTCAATTGAACTGTAGTTACATATACTTTTCTTTATAATTATGGCTGTACTTGATTGACATAGAAAAGACTAAGAAAAAACAAAAATGGAACTACTTTCACTCACTTCTTCAGCTTTTTACACATAATAGTGGACCTTACTTATATCTGTTTTCTTTTTTCTTCTTCTTTCTTTTTATGCAAGAAAGCACATCACTCAAATTTGCTTTCCACATTGTTAATTTATTGAACAAGGCTATAGTTGGACAACTTTTTCTTTTTCTTTTCACCTTTCACTTCATTCACATGTTAAAGAAAAAATAAATAAATAAAATTTTACTTCAGGATAATTAGGGATAGATTCTGTTCGCGTTTTCATCCATCAAAAAGTTCCTCGTTAGTTAAAGTTCTTTCAGGTTTTAAAAGCAAAAGAATTTTTTTTGACTTAAATGGTGAAAAATAACTTTAGAATCTTAAAAACTCCAGATATTGTAACACCACCTGGGGTACCCACGCGCGTTAACAGTTCGAACTCTTGATTTCTTCGATCTAATCTCATGAGTCCAATGTGAGATATAAATAAGAGTTCAGATTTGGAAACTTTAATAGAAAATCCATCTTATTACAAATTCTTTTGCTAGAAATACACTGCGTCATTAGATCTCAAAGTCGCTATATAATGTTTTGAAAAAATTAGAAAACTCATGACTCATGTCAAGGCCACTGTTCGTCGTAACTAAGGATGCTTGGTTTGGAACCTTAGGTTTGAAGGGGAAAGGTAATTAATTGAGTACCCCTACTTACCTGATCAAAAGATCAGCTTCCACTAAGCCATGATATGAATTTTATTTACTTTATATGTCCATATTCTAATTATTTAATAAATCTTAAAATTTATTATGTAAAGCAAACAACAAATATAGAATGTATCGTTCATTTTGGAACAATTTGATTTCATTATTTCGAAATGGTTTTGAATAGTGCAATCATGAAAATCAATTTTATTGCAAATTAAATAACAACCTTCACCCACCGACATGCATAGAGTTATATCAAATAAGCAACTAGCCACATGGTAGGATGCTAAACATAGTAGAAAAACACACACAAGTGGGATGCTAAAATACAAAAACTTACATATTTACTGACTTCTCGCAAATTGGCACAAAAACAAAATTAGTAAACATGCACGATCATATATATAAATCTAATGGAATTCACTCATAAAATTCAAATAAAGATCCGGCTTCTATTATATGACATATGAATCATCTCAAGACATGATGTAGTGCACAAAATCACATAATAATCAATTAAACCCACAAATGTAAATTTAGCAGGATCTTAAGACATGAAACATCGATGCAAAGTATGGATATGATAACCAGACAATATAAGATGCATATGCACAAATATGGAAAGCAAATAAAAGAACATGACAGAAAGAAGCGGGAGTGAGGAATTATTACATCACTTTGAATATTACAAATTTCAATAAGGGAGGAGATGAATAAAAATATTATAACAAAATTTAAGTCCTCACAAATTTGCTCTAACTAAAATAAAAAACAATAAAAACAGCAGCTTCAGGGGGGCCTTGGAGACCATCAAAGACTGTTCTGTTTGACACCAGGAGGTTGCAAGATTCTTTCCAAGAAAAAGTGGGTGGGTGGCCAAAAGATGAGATGGTCGGCCAGCCAAAAAAATTGGCCGACCAACCAATCAAGCTAGGCCAAAACTCTATTTTGTTTTAAACACTAGAAAACAAATGAAAAATATGCAAGTGGCTCAACTAACTACTTCCAGTTAGCCTGCAACATGCTTATAACATGAAATTGAAGTAGAAAAACAATATAAGAAAGAAAATGCAAAAAATACAAAGTGTGCTAAATTCTCCTTCCAAGGAAAAGATTTGATTTCTAAACTTCATTTTGATCATCCTTAATTTTAGGAAGTGCGTTCTTTATTCTTAGTTTGAATATTCAAAATTCTTGCTAGAATGATGCTTTTGGGTGGTTTAACAGTGTATGTGTTGGGAGGGGGATTGGGGGGGGGGGAGTTATACAACTCTGTATTTTCTTTTTGTTTTTGATAACACTCACTCTCTTTTCAATCAAAGCTCTTGAATTTGGCTATAATAGGATTTATGGGATAGATTTGATATATGAAAACTTGGTCTGTTAGTGTATGGAAAATGGAAGTGTTTTGGCTCAAAACTTAAGACAACTCTCTTTCTCTCTCTATATCTCTTCTCTCAATTGATTCCTCTCTTTCTAACAATCTGATCACCTTAATATAGGCAATGCAAAAGTGCTTAGTGGAAAAGATGGTGGGAGACAAGGTTGAAAACAAGGGCCACAAGATGACAAAGGCCAAGGACTTTGTTGAAGAGGCTAGCTCCCATGACAATGAAAGATGAGTAGATACACACTCTGTAAGGCTCAAAGGAGCAGGTCGGGGGAGACAACAAGGTAGAAGGCATGGACGATGGGGTGACAACGATGATTGCATTGGATGCTCCTTCTGAGGTAAGAGACAAATGCTCTTTTGACAATGGAGGCCAAAGAAAGATAATAGAGGGTGAGCAGGTGTATATCTCATACATTAACATATCAAGAAAGATCTGGAATAGCATGCTCCACACACTTCTAGTAAGAATTCTGCCGAAACTACCATGTTTCTGGAAATATTAGCCAGCCGACCAATTTCTTGGCTGGCCAGCCAAAATCTTGGTTGGCAGGCCAATTAATTTGGCTGGCTAGTCAATTTAATTGCCTGGCAAGCCAAAAAGTTGGCTGGCCAGCCAATTGATTGGCCGATGGACCAAAAAGTTGATTGTAGCCTGACTAGTTTGCACGAAATAGGATTTTCGACGAAATTATCATCCTTTCCTCCTATTTCAACATTGTTCTTTGCTTAATTTCCTGAGAAAATGTTTCATTTTGAAGTTTAAAAGTGATCCTCAGAACATTGTGAAAATATTTGGAATGAAGCATAGAAAGAAAGTTTCGAAAGAGAGTTCTGAATGAGACTTAAGCACTTGGCCAAAATAGGCTTAAGGTAGGAACTAAATTGCAAATTCCATATTTCTTACTGAGGCTATTATGAAAAACACATTCTTATTTTCATCATCGAGTAATCAAAAGAAAGCACCCAAATCTTAGGAATAGACAAAATGAGGTGATACAGTTGCCCTTCTTTGACAGAACTTGAAGTCATCTCTTGACATGAGTGAATGTCAAAACCCAAAGACGATCCTTTTAACAAGGTTGTAACACTTGGGCAAACAACAAAATGCGAATACAATTGGTTGAACCCAAAGGCTACCTACGTATCCCTTTGTAAGGAATCAAACCAGCGTAGTTCAGGGGTAAGATACAAATAATATGCTTGAAATATAAATGAAAATTGGACTTACACGCTTCACGAAGCTAGGGTTTTTTTCCCTTGAAAATTCATGATGTACAATGTAACATAACAAGGGATACAATCCAAACACACTCACATAAGATAAGGAAATGTAACCAATGAATAGTTTGAACCTACAACCCAAAACATGGGAAGTATTAACCGAAGATGGTTTGAACTGACAACCAATAAAGGGATAGTATTGTCATCCCAAAAAGTGGCTATCATTAACCGATGAAAAAGGTTGTAATCAAATATTGATGTGAATAGATTGTAGTCAAGTGATGCAACAATGGTAGTTGTAACCATGCAAATAATATGCTAATGCAATTGAAAGTTGAATTCTTTTTCTTTTCTTTTTAACGCGCATGATTTCTGCAATGCAAGATGTAATATATAGTGAGGTAAGCCTCATGCAAATCAAGCAAACAAAGGGATACAATCCAAATACACTAACATGAGAGGAGAAAAGAAGGTTTTAATCAAACAACGAGGCCTAGACCGTACCTCAATACGAAATAAGGGATTGATTTCAACCAAACAAAAGAGAAATCGGTCTTAACCAATATACAATGCCTAGATCGTACCTCAATACAAAATAGGGCGATGGTTTTCAACTGAATGAAAGAGAAGGGATCTTAACCAATATACAAAACCTAGACTGTACCTCAATACGAAATAGGGCGATAGTCTCAACTGGGCAATGGATGAAATGAATCTTAACCAACAAGCGAGACCTAGACCGTACCTCAATTCAAAATAGGGGATGGTTTTCAACCAGGTAAAGGAGAAAAGTTGTAATTAAAAAGTTTGAAGTGATGTAAATGGATTATAACCATGCTTGATGGATGTAATAAATAGTGTAAGTGTGATGACAAATGCAAAAACATAAAAGGGCATTGTGAGACATATGATATGCAATGTGATGAATGCATAACAAAAAGATAATGGATGCATAACAGATGAATATACCCAAAAAAAAATAATAAATAAATAAATAAAATAAAAATTTGTTGTTTTCAAAAAAATTTCTTTTTTTTTTCTTTTCTTCTTCTTTTTCTTTTTTTTTTTTTTTTTGAAGGGGGTAGTTTTTTGAAAATTTACACACACACACACACACACACACACATATATATATATATATATATGTGGATACAAATAATATACAAAATACGTACTACATACATACACATAGAAAAAGTATGTACATACAAACTATATACATATATGGATACATACATATACATATATACAAACACATACGGATATACAGATACATATACATACAAACACATATACATATACAAATACATATACGGTATACATATATACAGATTATATATATTATATACATGTCTCTCTTTCTCTCTCTCTCTCTCTCTCTCTCTCTCTCTCTCTCTTTCTATCGTTTTCGTTTTCGTCAAGTGCCATGTTTGGCATGCGATTTCAACAATCGCGGCGTGCCTAACCAACAACATTTGGACCGGCCTGGTTTGTCCAAGATTGCCTCAACAATCCCTCTTCTCTTGGCCTCTTTTTCTTCTCCATTCTCTTCTTAAATTGAGGCCTGCGAGAGAACATAGTAGAACCAATTCTCTCTTTAGTGGCATTACTCTATTCTGATATGGCCTCTTCTCGCCGTTCTCTCACTCTCTTCCCTGACCTTAACGATTCCCTAATCGAGATTACCAGCTGCTCTGTTCTCAGCTTTCATGCGTTGTCAATCGAGCAACTGATGGCAATGTAGTCTGATATCGATGTCAACCACTACACATTAAAGTCTTGTGTGAAGACTATGACCGCAGTCTCCAATTTGTCCCACCGGCTGCAAGGTAGAACGAGTGAAGTACATCAATTAAACGCCCAAATCTCCTTGCTCCAACGTATGTACAAGGATGCTCGAGAAGAGATTAGCAATTTTAAGAAACAAAACAAAGAGCTGAAACAATAGGCAACTTTTCTGACCCGATTCGAAGGTGCTTCATATTCCTCATTTGATAGTCGGCGGAGAGTAATTTCTTTCAGAAGCTTTGCCAATGCCGAGGCAAAGTCCTCAGGGGCTTCCCAAGAGCGAAGATGTGGTGAGGCAGCTGATGGTAGAGTCAAGTAATGAAGTTGTCTACGAATGAAGTCAGTTTGTAATCTTCGTCGTCGGGCTGCTACCAAAATTCGAGAAAAAGTCCCTTTATTTGTTTTTTATATTTTCAATTTTTCTTTTGGTTTTTTTTTCTTTTTCCATTCTTTTGTTTTTATTTTTATTTTGTTTTGTTTTGTTTTGTTTTGTTTTTGCTTTGCCTAAGAAGGAGCACCATTGCTTCAAGTTTCTCTTGTTTTTGAAATTTTTTTTCTTTTTTTATAATGCTGATCGGGGCTTTATCCTGAAGTTTAATAAAATGACTTCTGTTTTTTTACACATCATGGCGTGAATGGCACAACACTTAAGCATCAAAACATTTTTCTTTTGAATTTGAATCTAAGAATGGTTTACTCTTAATGAATCCTGAATTGGATATTGAGCCTTCAACTGACCAGAAATCATAGTACAATTCAATGAAAGAAAAACAAAGAAAAAGTAATCCAAACACACCTATTCATACTTGCCAGAATAAAAGACACTCAAAACAAAACTCTAAAAAGACAAACCATTGAGACTACACAAATTATGCAGTTTTCCATTCTAGAATGATATCAAAAGTGGCCGATCGGCTAATTGATTGACTGGCTGGCTGATTCATTATCCAACCAGCTGAAAAATTGACGGGCCGACTAATTCATTAATTACCCAGCTAAACGAACTAATGAACTGGCTGAAAAATTGGCCAGTTGTCTAAACAAGTGGTTGGCCAGCTAAAAAAATCAAGAAGCACAACTGGAGTCAACTAAAAGCTTGGACAACTGACTGAATTGTTAGCCAGCCAGCTGAAACATGCAAGAGACTCTAGAGCGCAGGAAGAAGACAGAATTCCTAACTCGACTATAGCCCTAGTTCATTGTTTTGACTTTTTTTCTCTTTTGTTTTCTAAAAAACTTTTGATCAACATGAGAGTTAGATTAGCATGTTTGTGCCACTCTCTGATTTGAAATCATGTAAGTCAAGTTGTGAGAACTGAAAATTTTCCTTTTTGGGTCCAAGAAATGGTCTAGGTTTTGCAAAAATGAAATAGTTTTTAAGAAAATCAGTCAACTTCATTAAAAATCATCAAAACCTATTTTCGCAAATAGTCACTACCAGACTAACAAGAAATCAACCCTTGAGATGTACAACCTCAATATCAGATAACCCGAGCATGATACATTACATTGCCACTTAATCTACCTTGCAACTGAACCTTCCATAAAGAAGAGATAGGACAATCGAACTGAATGCAGATAACCAAATTGAACATGGATAGGATAACCGAGTTGAATGCCAATCAAACATGAACGGGACAAGCAAATTGAAAATGGTTGGGGGCCGAACTTCAAGATGAAGCTACATACGTATCCCAAAGATAGGAATCAGGCCTTACATAGTTCCCGGATGAATGCTTGCTTGGGTATTTTCACTCTTCTTTTGCGCTCTAACTTTTGCCAAAGCCACCCTTCTGGGTTTTTGACCTTATGAGCTTTCTTTTATTCATTCATTTTTCTTTTCCTATTTTTTTCAGTTTTCATTTTTGTCATTTTTTTTTTCATTTTTTTCATTTTTTTGCTCTAATTTTTGCCTGGGTCGCCCTTTTAGGTTTTCGGCCTAACAATCCTCTAAAGGATAGTACTTTTTCTAGTTTGTCAATGTTAATTGGTTGTGAGAATTCTAAGCCATCTAAATCGATGAGAACGACTGCTACTCTTGACCAAATAAATTTGATGATATAGGGACTCTGAACTTGTCCCTAGGGTCGTGGATAGGAGTTCAATTTTCCTTCAACACTAAATCTTCTTCTCTCAGATTCCAAGATTTGGCAATCTTGCGTTGATACCTTATCCTTAGCATTTGCCCCTGGTGGGTGTAGGTCAATTTCCAAAATGTCGTGATACCAAGGATTTTCATCTTTAGCTTCTTCTATTACGGCTATCATCTGCTCTGTGAGAATCAAACACATCATGACCCCGATCGGTATATCCACCATTGAAGCTAGGGTTGCTAAAGAGTCGACAAACTAGTTGTTCATTCTGACTAGGTGGGTGACTAAGCTTGAATCCCTGATCGCATCCAACCTTTTTTGCCCCTAGTTCTAGGGTTACTTTCAATCTGACTATGCAAACCTCATACTCTGGTTGATTATTGAACATACTCTGGTTGATTATGCAAACCTCATACTCTGGTTGCTAGGGAGGCTGAGTCCCAAGGTTAAGAGAGATCCTATGTTGTACAATCTTAGGATCAATTCCAGGCATGTCTTCGTAAGACCAAGCAAAAGCAATTTTTTTTTTTTTTTTGAAATCTTTTAATGAAGCGACTAGTTACTTGTGCTCCTCTGAAGATAATGTAAAACTAATCTGGACTGAGCCCAAATCCTTCTCAATACCCATATTAACAAAAATGATCTCATCCATGAAGGGCTTAACACACCTCTCTTCCTCTCAGTTGATCAAAATTTTCAAATCCCAATGAATTCCTTCCTCTTCATTTTTATCAAAGTTTTTGAAAAAGTTTTGAAATTTGTTTTAGTCAATGCAATGATTTACAGGCATAGAGAAGAAAATTACTGCATTTTCATTCAAAACTTCTAACATGACCCATACAGAAACAGACCCATACAGAAACAGACACTTAACCTGATATACATATCATATGGGGCCTGAACGGAAGCATTTAATATAATAAAATAACACAGAAAAGCATCCATTGAGCTAAACCTAACATGCCAGGATCACATTCATGAGAGTCATTTATTTTTAGACATACCCATACACATACATGACCGCATAAACAAACATTGGTATAGAAGGGGTCATATACATACATTTTAACCTTAGGTAAATAATTAAAGTGCAAGCCAAAATCTTAACAAAACTTGACATAAATGCATAGACTTGGTTTGGGAGCCTGGGCATACTGAGGTTGACAACTGAAGGGTGAGCTTCAAGGGTTAAGACGGACTCCCAAAGTGATTACCTACAGAACATACATAATATAAAATGAGCGAAGCTCAGTGAATAATAGTACATAAACGATTCAATGCTCAACTTGAATTATAATACATATCCATGAATACATAAATAATGAGGCATAAGGTTAATTGATTCTGTATTAATTCTTGAATGGCCTAAGGCCAGTCTTGAAACATATTGACTTGAAACATAATATCTTGGAACATAATGGCTTTAAGCCCTTGAGCAAAGTGGCGATAGCCCTTGAACATATTAGCATTAAACTTTTAAACATGTTGGCATATAGCCCTTGTACATATGGCATGAAGCCCTTGAACATATGGCATAAAGCCCTTGAACATATGTGTATGAATTCAAGAGGTGTCTCACACGGACTCTAGAGGTGACTCACATCGTAGCACTTAGTTCCGTGTATCACTTTGTTTCATATTATAATAACTTATCCGGAATGGCCATAGGCCTCATAACTTGCACATATGTATGGACTCAAGAGGTGGCTCGTACGGATTCTAGAGGTGACTCGCATTGCAGCACTTAGTTCCGTACAACACTTTGTTCCATACCGAAAATACAGAATGGCCATAGGCCCAGATTGGCTATAAGCCTCATTCATATATGTATGGACTCTAGAGGTGGCTCACAATGTAGCACTTAGTTCCAAGTAGCACTTTGTTCCATACCAGTAATTAACAGGTTTTACAGACCAACCATACATATCATGTCATATCATAAACGGTAACAAATTCATATATATGCATTATGCTTAATTCATAAACAAAAATCAGAATTCAAACTTAATTATACCTGGCAATTCAATGGTGCTAACAAGTCAATATAAAGCATTCTTGTTCCTCGGTACTAAGAACTTGTAATATCCTTGAACTTATAACATACGTGAACTTGTAACAGACTTAAACTTATAACATACGTAAACTTGTAACAGATGTAAACTTATAACATACGTAAACTTGTATATACTTGAACTTGTAACATGCGTATACTTGTAACATACTCGAACTTGTAACATACTTGAAAACACAGTATTATTACCCCCCGGGTAAGGGTCGTGTCCTACGGATGTCATGAATACTTTACATATATGGCCAACTGTTCTTTACTTCAAAACATAGCATATTAGAACATAGAACATTTCTTGTTATATCATGTCATTACAGTATACTTGGCAAAGATAGAACAGGTTACATCATAATGTAGGTTACATGACAAGGTCGTCGATATTTAATTATGTCTTTGGGTTGAGCCATCCATAAGTCAATCCATTGTTTATCATAATACTTAGCAGGTATTAACGTATAAAACAATCCATGGTCTTAGCTAATTATTCGTTAAGAAATAGCGTAGTTCACTTGATCTATTAATAGCTTATAGAAGCATACACCTTTGTTTGCTCGTTCATATATGTTACCATATTTGACTTGTACTTAGCAGAGTACTACTGGTAGCCGTCACATCATTCACATGAGTTAACTTAAGTTTAACAGGATGTTCCTGATAATTACTAATAAAAGATAAGCACATTTACAAATTGAATGATTTCAGAGATACGTGAATACCATGATTCCATAGTGCTTATACGTTCCCTTGGTTCGTCATGAATCACTATAGATATCTTACACATAATGTTAGTATTCTTTGTCAACAATAATAAAATGTATTGCGCAATAATGCCTTTAGATTTTCCAATCAACATACTTGCAAGAAATAGAATGTTACCAATAAGAATCATTAACGATCATTGAATGTACGACTACCATACTACTACTCACAGTGCTACAACGGAGTGTTTGTCCCTCCTGAAGTGTGCCCTATACACATATATAACTTAGTCATTAGTTCTTTTTTCTTTCCTTTATTATTCTTCACAAGCCCACCATTAAGCATCCATTTATATCACAATTTCCTCCATCTCAATATATATATATAAATAGAAGATTACCATTCTTGCAAACACAGTATGGAATTTATAATCAATCACTTCGATTTCAAGATAGAAAGTAATTGTATGGACATCTTCCACATTTTTCCAAAAATCCCTGAATGTCTAGGGTTTTCACCAAAAACCAAACATTTCCTATCTCCATAAAGAAACTTCATTAAATCATTTTCTTGATTTTAATAACTAAGCAAGCCCACAAGTATTTAACAAAATAATTTGGGATTAAACCCATTTCGGAACACTCCACATTTCAACATAAACAACATGATTCAACTCAACAACATTAAATATAATTCAACATAATTCAAGAGAAATTCTTAAATCCCATTTCCACACTCCATAACCGAGTTTATGTCATCCATATCCTTAATAAATTATTTCCCCAATTTTTCCTTTACATTAAAGCATGAATTACAACGTTCATAACAAAGTTCATTCGCAAATTTTAAACATAATTTTCAAACATTTCCAAATTCCAATTAAACTTGTACATATCTAATTCAATATCTCAATTTCATTATTCTACTTTCAATTTGGACCAAATCATTGATTATCATTATTAATCAACCTAGGGTTTCAAGAAACTATTCAAATTTCAAGACAAATTCAAACTTATTAACCCATTACTTTTTTATTCCAATTCTCCTATTGATTAAACATCTAGGATTCATAATTCACCGTTTAAACCCATCAATTTAACTCCCAAGATTCCATACCTCAAGAATCAAGCAAGCTTGATGAGATTCCTCCAAAATTTCGAAATCCAATCGGTAGAAAATGTTGATCTTCTCTTGTTCTCCATCCTTGATGCAAGAACCATGGTTGATTGTTGATAAAAGTGGAGGAAATCAAGGTTTTGGGGGCTAGGGTTTCGGACATGGAGGAGGAGAGAAGAAGAGAGGAAAAGAAAATGTAAAAAATGGTCCAAAAATCACGTTTTTGAGCTGCTGTCCCGCACAGTCCCGCACGTGCGCCGCTATCGCCGCACGTGCGGACCTGCTTCCAGCACAGATGTGAAAACTTCAAACGGGTATAACTCTCTCATCCGGACTCCGTTTTAGGTCATTCTTGTGTTCAAATTGAAGCCCCGGAGATAAGCTTTCCAATGGTTCTAACCTCACATCCAAATTCAAAGTTTGGAAAAAGAAAAAGGCAAAAGAGTGCCAGCTGATCGTAGACGAATTATTCGAATTAAAGTTTTTGGTCCAATCTTACTTTACCATCATATTACCACCTCAAGCAACACCCCAAAATAAAATGAGGAGGTTCCAAACATACCAATAAAAATGTCAAAAACGAACCCACGTGTCTCCTTATTCAACAGATATGAATCCATAGTCATAAGGTTCACTTACTTAAACTTAATTCCACGTGACATTTCATAATAAGCATATAAATACGCATAATGAGGGACTGAAAATATATCGGGAACACATACAAGGGTTGGGTTATTACATGCATGCCCGTGAGACTATTTGCCATAATGCCTAATTCTGGCTCCAAATCATCTGCCATCATGGGGTGTTAGGGTTTTGGCTAGAATTGAGGTGCATATATGATGAATAAACTAACGCTCTCTAGAATAATCACCTCAGGCTTGGGTGAATGGGAAGGTGTGATGTACATACTGGGGTTGAAGGTGGATAGTAGTGTATGGATTAGGCTGAGGTTGGGAAATGGTGGTATTCTATCATGAGATGGCAATGGGTTTGTCGTGACATTGGGCTTTTGAGGTGGTGTTATTGTTTTGTTGTCAATGAGATCTTGAATCTCATAACGAAGGTGATAGCAACGATCGGTGTCATATCCGAGTTGCCAATGGAAGCCATAGTGCTTGGTAGGGTCATGTCTGCCTAAGAGTGGATCGGGATGTGGTCGAGGGTCAAGAGGTTTGAGATACCCTCTTTCTATCAAGATCCTCATGTCTTTGGAAAGGGACATATAGAGAAGGGTAAATGCTCTGGTTGAGGTTCGTGCTGGGTTGGTGGAGAGAGCAGTTGTTTTGGCAGTGGTGATTATGTTGATTTATGAAGGTATGGCACTGGCAGCTGTGCTACTACTAAGAGTAGCGTTGAAACTGTGAGTGAATATCTTTCTCACGAGCTCATTTCCTTTCATATTGACCCCTTGTTTGATAGCATCCTCAATTTGAATCCCAATCTCATGGAGGTCCTTGAAGTTGAAGAGGAGGAAGAACTAACATCTTTTGTAGTAATCTTCTACGTAGATTTTTTTTACCACTATACAAGCTTGATCTTTTTCCAAAGGTCGGCCTGTCATCATGGATGCTTTTTTCTTCTACGTGGTGATGAATGCCATGAAGCTCTCATTAGGCTATTATCGGGTCGCCTCTAGTTCCTGAGCCGTTACTTCGATCTGAATATTATAGGAGTACTAGGTGACAAATGCCTTAGCTAATTCTTCCTAACTCTATTTTCTTGGGTCCTCCATCTTGGCATTTCACATGGCAGCCACTCCTGACATGATTTCTTCTGAACAATGAGAGCTTTTGAGCCCGAGATAGGCTCATGGGCTTCAGTATGTCTGAGAAAAGGCGGATATGAACCATAGGATCACCAGCCCCATCAAATCTATTTATGTGTAGCATTTTGAACCACTCAGGCAACCTCACAGTTATGTCTGTAAACCATCCTCGATGTCTGAAACAGAGTTGATCCCTTCTGATTTGTCAAACATTTTATCTAATTTGGATATTTCTAGTATAGCCGTGTCAATTTTACCAATATCCGTGGAGAATTGTCCTCATATTGGTTGTGTAGGAAACCTAAGATCTTCTTGTAGATTAGGTTCATACAATTCTTCAATTGGCGGAGGTGGGTCCAAAACTGGATGATCCACTGGAGGTGGATCAGATGTGGATGCCCTAGATGGGTGTTGTAATTCGGCAAGAGCCTCATGATTGGCAACAACCTTGTTGGTAATAACATTCATGCTTCGTTGAAAGGATAATAACATGTTTGCTATATCTGTCAGAGGTTGGTCAATTACTGTTAGAGGTTGGTCCGTCACTACTGGAGGTTGGTCCATCACCATTGAAAGTGGGTCTATCACCACTGAAGGTTGGTCCATCACCACTGAAGGTGGATCCATCACAAATCCTAGAAATTTCAGCTTGTGCTCCCACCGTATTAGCGCCTATGCCCATCTATCCACCTGAAGCTGAATAGCCATCTAAGATAGTAAGTGACGAGCACGGGACTTAAGCGCACCAATGCATGCAATGTAATGAACATATAATTGAAAATAAAACTCATATCAAAGAGTTTGAGTCAAGGTTTCTTAATATCCCTAGCAGAGTTGCCAAAAACTATAACACTGCTAGGAGGGTACCCACGCGCGTTAACAATTTAGATCCTTGATTTTATCGATCTAGTCTCACAAGTGCAATGTGAAACATAGATAAGAGTCCAGATTTGGAAACTTTTATAGAAAATCTATTTTATTACAAATTCTTTTGCCAGAAATGGACAACATCATTAGATCTTAGAGTCGCCACCTAATGTTTTAGGAAAATTAGGAAACAAGTGACTCATGTTAAGGCCACTATTCATCGTAACTAAGGATGATTAGCTCAGAACTTTAGGTATGAAGGGGAAAGGTCATCAATTGAGCACCCCCGCTCACCCAATCCAAAGATCAGCTCCCACTAAGCCATAATATGAATTTTATTTACTTTATAAGTTCATATTCCGATTATTTAATAAATCCTAAAATTTACTATCTGAAACAAACAACAAATATAGACTACGTCGTTCATTTTGAAACAATTTGATTTCATTATTTCAAAAATGTTTTAAATAGTGCAAACATGAAAATCAATTTTTATTCCAAATTAAATAACACAACCTTCACCCATCGGCATGCATAAAGTTATATCAAATAAGCAACTAGCCACATGGTAGGATGCTAAACATAATAGAAAAAACACACAAGTTGGATGCTAAAACACAAGAAACTTACATATTTACTAACATCCCACAAATAGGCACAAAAACAAAATTAGTAAACGTGTATGATCCTATATATAAGATCCTAATGCAATTCACTCATGCAATGAAACTAAAGATTCGGCTTCGATTATATGACCTGTGAATCATCTCAAGACATGAGGTAGTGTACAAAATCATAGAATAATCAATTAAACCCACAAACATAAATTTAGCCGGATGTTAAGGCATGAAACATCAATGCAAAGCGTGGATATGATGGCAAGACAATATAACATGCATATGTACACATATGGAAAGCAAATAAATGTACGGGATAGATAGAAGTGGGAGTGGGGAATTATTACATCACTTTGAATATTACAAATCTGAATAAGGGAGGATAGGAATAAAAATATTACAACAAAAGTAAATCCTCACAAACTCTCTTTAACTAAAATAAAAAAACAATAAAAATAGCAACTTCAGAGGGGCTTCATAGACCATCGGAGACTGTTTTGTTCAACGCCGGGAGGCTGCTGGGTTTTGTCCAAGAGAAAATGGCTGGCCGGCCTAAAAGTTTGTTGGCCAGCAAAAAAATTGGCCAGTTGGCCAATTAGGCTAGGCCAAAACTCTGTTTTGCTTGAAACACCAAAAAAATAAACAGAAAATACGCAAGTGGCTTAACTAACCACTTCCAGTTAGTTTACAACATGTTTATAACATTAAGAAATATAAGAAAGAAAATGCAAGATATACAAGAAAATGAAACGTGTGTATAGTCACGCCATTTTCACCGGCCCTAAGACTTGGGCGCTTTCTTTTGATTACCCGATGATGAAATTCAAAATGTGTTTTTTTACAGAATCCTTAGTAGGAGAGATTGAATTTGAGCTTTCTTCACAATTTAAAGCCTATTTTGGTCAAGTATTTAAGCCTCATTGGGCACCAAGAGCGAAGTTGGACCAAACAAGACCGAAGACGACCTAAGCTAGAAAAATTGGGCTTTTTCTCCTCTGTCCGGTCGTCCGGTCAATCGATCGCCCAGAGGCAAATTGGCCCAGTTTTTTGTGTTGGTTCGGGTGGGCACTTTCCAAACCCATTTCTTGACCCATTCATGCATTGAATACATGTATACTCATCCTCCATTGCCTAGTACTTGATCCATTGAAGCTGATGCTCCACTTTGTCTTCCATTAGCTTCATTAGTGCTCCATTTGCTCCATTATCTTCCCTAATGCTTCATTAATCTTCCACTTTGCCTTCCACCATTTCTCCACTTACATGGCATATATAAATACATCAAATTGTTGAGAGAAGAAGGAGGATAGAGTGAAGAAAGAAGGTTAGAGATAGAGGAAAAGAGAGTTCAAGCTTTGAATTCAAGAGTTACCCAAAATTGAGTTGTGATCTTCTATTTCTCAAGCTATACAATATATCTCATCTTCTATTACAAAAAGTCATCCAAGTCATGTTATTGTAGTCAAATTCTAGACCTTTGATCAAAGAGAGAGTAGTCCTTGTGAAGTTCCAAGTAATCATTTCCTACACTTGTCTAGAGCTACCTTTGAAGCTCAATTCCAACCTCTTGAATTGAGGATTAAGAACACAATTCACAACCTTAAGGGTGATCAAGTGGAGGTTTGGAAATCAAGAAGTTCAATTTTTCTTTCGTATGTGATTTTTCAATTCCTTCATTTTCTTGCACGTTGTATCTTATATTTGTTTTTCTTGTTTTAGTTTCATTTGTTGTAATCTTGCACTTTCTATCTTATATTTGTTTTTCTTTTTTTAGTTTCATATTAGTTTTGTTGTAATCTTGCACTTTCTATTTTGTATTCATTTTTCTTATTTTATTTTATTTTTTTGTAATCTAACCGGGAGTGGTTAGTTGAGCCACATACATATTCTTTATTTATTCTTTTCTCGGTGTTGCATCAAGACAGGTTTTGCTAGTCCTAGTTGGCTGGCTGGCTATCTTTTTTCAGATGGAATGACGTAGTCTTCCAACGTTTGAGCATAACAAGTTCCTATGATCTTCAAGGTGCATAAAGCTTCTATTTTGTTTTTATTTTAGTGTGTTGTGAGATTTTTATTTTGTTGCAATATTTTCCACCTCATTCTCTCATTCGGTTTGTAATTATTTATTCAAAGTGTTGTAATAATTCCCCGCCCCGCTTCTTTCTATCCTGTTCTTTACTTGCTTTCCTTATTTGTACATAAGCATCATATTTTGTTTTTAATCCTATCTATGCTTTGCATCCATGTTTCATACAACTTGATTCGGCTAAGTTTGTATTTGTGGATTTAATCAATTTTTATGTGATTATGTGTGGTACCTCATGTTTTTGAGATGATTCACATGTCTTCTATTAGAAGCCAAATCTTTAGTTGCATCTCATGAGTGAATTGCATTAGGATTTTGTATATAAGATCATGCATATTTTGCTAACTTTGTTTCGTAGCTGTTCGCAGGACATCAGTAAATATATAAGTTTTTATGCTTTAGCATCCCGCTTGTGTGTATTTTTCTTACTATGTTTCGTATTCTACCATGAGACTGTTTGTTCACTTGATATAACTCTATGAATGCTAGTGGATGGAGGTTGTGTCACTTAATTTGGAATGATGTTGATTTTCATGCTTGTAAACTCAATTTCTTTGAGTTTAACATCTTCAAAACACATGAATCAAATTGTTCCAAAATGAATGACATAGTCTATACTTGTTTGTTTCACATAGTAATTTTTAGGATTTATTAACTAATCGGAACGTGAATATATAAAATTAATAAAACTCATATCATGGTTTAGTAGAGGCTAATTTTTTATTTGTTGAGCGGGGGTGCTTAATTAATGACCTTCCCCTCTCATACCAAAGGTTCTGAGCCAAGCATGCTTGGTTACGACAAACAGTGGCCTTGGCATGAGTCACAAGTTTCCTAACTTTTCCCAAATATTAGGTGGCAACTCTGAGATCTAGTTATGTAGTCCATTTCTAGCAACGGTTTTATAATCAAACGAATTTTCTATAAAATTTGTCAAATCTAAACTGTCGTCTATGTTTCATATTGCACTCATAAGACTAGATCGAAGAAATCAAGAGTCTAAACTGTTTAACGCAAAGTTTTTGGAGACTCTGCTTAGGACTTTATGAAACCTTGACTCGAACTCCATGATATAACTTTTATTTTCAATCATATATTCATTACATTACATGCATTGGTGCATTTAAAGCCCCTGTGTTGCCCAGATATTGATGGGCGCACAGGCAAACTTTCTATGACACTATACCTATCTCTACGTTACTTTTGAGTCGTTTTGTTATAACCTTTTGAGATCTGTCAAAAAGGTAGCTCTGCTATCTATGGTTCTCAAATTTCGAAGAGAGGCTATATTGACTCTTTCGACTTCCTGGGATCTTTATTGGTCATGACCCAAAGGACTCTTTGGTAACATCACCTTGATTTCAAACCCTAGTGTAGAGCCAACCTTGTATATATAGTGAGCTATAGTACCTTCCCAAATTAGGCAAGATGATCTCCCATTTCTAGGATGTATGAAGCCACTTGTTTGAATCGTGAAGCCCTAGATCATTTCAAAGCTAAGACAGAGTAACCCTAGCCCTTATTGGGGTGTTTGTTCTCTTTCCTACTATGTGTTATGTGCAATGTATGAGATCTATACAGGGCTTCTCAGATTCAGTCATTCAAGCATTTTAGTTTGTCAGATTGAGTTCAAGTTTTTAGTATGATTTAGTAGCAATGATTGAGTCAGCATTGTAGCTTGATTTTTCGTGCCCCTTTCGAATACGACTAACCCTACAGTTCGGACTTCCGTAGTTCTGAATCTGATTCCACAAGTGTAATGTGAAATAGATAAACACAAATGAGTCCAAATCTGACAATTCTTTCGAAAAATCGATTTTGAGTCAAAAATGCCAAAATTGGACTACTTTACTAGATACGGAGTCGCCACCTAAATATTTTTTAGGAAATCTAGAAAACCCGTGACTCGTGCCAAAGGCCACATGTTCGTCATCACCAAGATTGTCCCAATATGGGAACTTAGGTATGAGAGGGGAAGATCATGAATTGAGCACCCACTCGCCCAATCAAAGATCGGCCTCTACTGATCATGATATGATTCTTATTTACATTATATGCTCTTGATCCGGTTATTAGGCTAACGTTACTATGTGATGCACACAAGTATAGATTAATTTTCAAAAATTGGAACACTTTGGTTTCATATTTTGTTTTGAAAATTGTTTCGAATATGTACCACTTGAAAAAATGATCTCATATGTACTTCGATCAAACTATTCTAGTTTAAGCAATTAGCCTCCATCAACAGGCATTCAAACAATTTATCACTTAAACACTTAGCCTCATGGTAATCATGCTTGACATGGCAACAATCACACATATGCAATATGCTAAAGCGATAAAATCCTCACCTAGTACTTCGAGGCAAGGCAAAACAAGCAAAATAATTAGAAAGCATGCATGCCCCTAATTAATTCAATATGACTAAGGCAACACATGCAAGATACAATTAATAGGCTCGGCTACTAATATAACATGTGAATCAATTTGATAGCATGCGTTTAAACATGTATTCAACGAAGTAATAAACAACAACGCTTTTTAGAATGATGAACCAAGTCTCAATTCATGCAAGACAAATGGATGCAAACATGGGAAATGCTAAAAGAAACATGATGTTCCAAACTACCCATCATAAGCGGATAAATAAAAGGGAGAAAGACGTGGGGTTGGAAGAAATACACATTATTACATCTCTTGCCCTCATGCAGGAGGGTCCGAATAACAACAGATTTAACTAACCTTTTTAGCTAATTAAATAATTACAACACAACGTTAAATCAACTAGCTATTCTAACTAATTAATACAAATTAACTATTTAAACGAACCAATTAGGTAAGTAATTAATTACAAGTTGTACAACATACTACTATGAACAAATGTAATGAGTCCCGAGGAGCAAGGAAATGGCTTATGCATGCATATGAATTTCTCCCCTGAGAATGCCTCTGCGCTGTTTTTACACCTCAACCTCTGCTTTACTCTATGAAGAAAGTAGTACTGCCTTGTGGACAAAAGTGGCCGGCAAACCAAAAATGGTGGCTGGCCTCCCACTAATAGTTTCCTGCCACCCAGAAATAGTGGGCTGTCGGCCACTAATGTTGGGTTTCTCCTACTACAATAGAAAACAAATAAAGCACAAACAGAGCATTCTCAGGGGATGTCTGTCCACCATGCCTCTCCTTATCATTAGACAACTCAAATGAGGGGCAAGCTCAATTCGCAAGCCATCAATCGGTGAAATTTCATTGCATGATGACTTATGAACCAAGGGATACAGTTTCAATAAATGCATAATGAAATACTCGCAAACCTCCTCTCTATCATGATTTGATCAAGGGAAGCGGTTGACATCGACTCTTGAACCATTTTCATCACTAACAAGTATGAAATGACTCAAGACTCAATGGGTTCAATTAATGTCCGATTGAACCCCAAACCATTTTATTATCTTGTTCCATTTTAGTCCAAGTTTAACACCTTTTTTAATTACCTTTTCATTCATTAGTCATTTTAGTCCAAAATGAGCATTAAGTCCACTAAATGAGGGAAGTGTCAAACAAAGGGTTGTTTTGGGCATGAGAGATATGTCATACTGTTAGTAATGAACCTCCGAAGAGATTAAACCATTAAGTACAACAATCTCTTTCACAAGCTTAAACAAACAATTGGTTTGAAATAACTCATAAAGAATGTAAAAAGCCAAGAAATGAGGGAGATTGCAGAAATGATTAGAGGTGAACATAAGTATGAAAAGCACAAAATAAATGCTATCAACTCAAATAGGTTGGTATCTAATGCCTAAAACACCAAACCTATGATGACTATTACCCTACAAGCATGCTATAGAAAGCACAAATGAAACTAACACATAAAAATAGTTCTATATTAGCTCAAAATGGTGCTGTAATTAAAGCAAAAACAACTAGAAGAGTAAGCTAAAATAATGAGGAATTTAAGCTACTAAACAAGCCAAGGGAGGGAGTGGCTAACCCATCCATTTTTTGGACCTCAAAACATGATTTTTAGACTCTGAAAAAAATTTGAAATTACTGGTAAAAATTTGAAAAGAAGTTGATGAAGAAATAGGAAACACAAGGGCAAAAGCTTAAGAGACAAGGTTCAAAGAATGGTGATTAACCCCTCCACTTTTGGTAGCTTTAAACCATAACTTTTAGCCCATAAAAATAGTGTAAAAACAACCCAAAAATAGTAAGAAAAGATAGGAAAGAAGTAGTGTAGAGATGCCCAAAATTATACTTCTTGAAGAAAGGTAACTCTTTTATTAACAAACCCACAAGTTCTCACTCTCAAGGGAAGAAATTTGGACTCAATAATCTCAACAAGGAGAGATCTAATATTGGTTTAGGAAGTGTTTGGGCAAGGTTTGTGTGTTGCAATATAGAGATAGCAAGAGAATTTCAAGTTTTGAGGCTTTTGGAATTTTTTTGAACCTAAAATCAATAGGGTTGGCCTTGTATTTATAGAAAAATAGCCTCTCAAGTCGGAAATATCTATATAGGAATAGCTGGAGCTTGTGGGGGATAGCTGGCAACAAATATCTGCGTTTTACACAAGTGGGCGGCCGACCACAAAAACTTGCTTCCAGGCCCAAATTCAAACAGGCATATCTTCTTTATTCACACTCGGTTTTAGATGATTCTCGAGTCTAAATTAAAGCCCCAAAAATCTAGTTTCCAATGGTGGTAACCTCACATCTAACTTATAAGCGTGCAAAGAGATATGCCTATTTGAGTGAAGCCTGCTCATTTCGTTCCTAACAGATTGATGCCCAACTTCCAATGGCGATATCTCTCTCATCCGGACTTGGTTTTAGGAGATGCTTGTCTAAATTGAAGCCCCAAAAGTCCACTTTCCAATGGTGGTAACCTCACAACTAAAGTCTAACTGTACGAAGAGATAAGCCTAATTTAGTGATGGCTGCTTAGTTCTCTCTTAACGGTTTCATGTTCAACCATTTCCCCAACTAGTTTTCTTCCATCTCCTCCTATTTTCTTCAACTCCAAACCTATAAATAAGATATTTTAAAGATTTTTCAAAGAGTTCACCTCCCTTTCATTTATTTCCACTTTGTCCTTACTCGGTTTATCGAAAAGTGCAATATTTTAAATGAAATGCGAGTCTCGAAATATCATAGAAGCATTTAGAAAATATTTTGAAAAAAAAGGGTTTTAAGGTCTAAAATAGTTTTGGTCCAAAAATGGAGTGTAAGGTTGGGATTTAAAAGCTCTTATTTCTGAAGAAATTGAACGTTTGTACAGCGTAACTTTTCATCATCGAGTGATCAACATGAGGCACCCAAGTCTTATAGGCGATCAAAAATGGAGTCTCTACAGGCATGTTGCTGAAATTTGATTGGCGGTTCCATTTTATTTTTGCAAGGTAGTTAGGTACTATAGCTTTAGAACAGTCAAATATCCCCCAAGTTCTGTGGACTCACATTGGTACACTCTATAACACTACAGATTTGGTTCAAGGACAACCAGTGTTAGTTACTTTGCCACCAATTACACAAATAAGAAAAGAAAAAGCCTCATCAACTGTTTAGAGTAACCCGTCTTCACCAACTAGATCATCCTCAATCACTTCATTAGCATCAATGATGGCTTAGGTTCCAAAAAATATAGTGGACATGTTGTTGACCCTTCAATGAAGGTTGGATGTTATGGCCAATATAGTGGCCACCCATGGTGATGCTCTTGCCAAATTGAGACTTCCATCTAGCGTATCAGCTACTTTGTAGACACCCCATTTTTGCCGGCCCGTACGACTTGGACGTCATTGCATGCACACCTGATGATTAGTATATATGCTCGACAAGTGCTCAAAGTCCTCAGTGGAATACCACAGCTTTGAGCCTTTCAAACTCCATACCATTGTTGCCTCATTCTTGGACCAAGCCTTGGTCCTTCAAGCCTGTAGCTCCTGGTGGCTTGTTGGCCACCTTTTTGGGCTGCCGACCATCACTTTTTGGATGTCGGCCACTGATGTGGCTTGTCGGCCACCAGTGATGGCCGGCCGGCTACCAGTTTCTTTGGCAGATATTTTGTGACAACTATGCCAACTGTTTGCACAGATGCATACATCAGCACCCACGTGTAGGGCTAGATTTCCTTCAGGAGAATTCATGTTTTCTATATATAGCAAACCTCTCTCTCTCTCTCTTGTTTTACGGTTAGAAAATTTTGAGATCAAAATTTTTCCTTTCTCTCTACAATTCTCTCTCTCTCTCTAGCCAATTCCTACACTTTTGCCTACAAATCCTTAACCTTTTCCTATACACCCTTAACCAAATCTTTTCATCTTTGAGCTAAGATACTTTTGAGCTTGGTTTGAGCTCTAGAAAGGTGTGTTGTCCGGGTTTTGTTGCTTGAATTGCTTCTTCTCTTCAACAGGTATAAGACTTTACCTGTTTGCTTGCTTTCTCTACTATTATTCATGTTGTTTTCTAACTGTTTTTGGGCTGAAGCTTGGGTTTTAAGGCCATTAAAGGTTGAGAGGTTATCCACCCTTATTTGTACCTTGTTTTGGAGGACTTTGCCCTTGTGTTTCCCACCGTTTTACTATATTTTTTTGAGATTTTAAATACTGATTTTTAGAGTTATTTCAGTGGCCAAAATCATGTTTTGAAATCCAAATTTGGAGGGGTCAACCTCCCCTGCTTGTGTCGTGCTTACTTACCTAGTTAGTGCCATGTTTTAGCATGTTAATCTAGCTATTTTTAGCTCAATTCTAGCATGTTTTAGGACTGCATTAGACCTATTTTAGCACTATTTTGGGCTATTGGTTACATTTGAGCTTTGTTTTGCATGCTTGTAGTGTTATAGTCCTCATGAGTTTGGTGTTCTAGGCCTTAGACATCATCTTATTTGAGTTGATAGCATTTATTTATGCTTTCCTCACTCATTTTCAGTACTAATAGTCTCTGCAACCACCCTCCTTTCTTGGCTTTTGTTTTGCTTTGAGAGTTGTTTCAAGCCTTTTGTTCTTTGAAGCATGAGATTGAGGTTGTCATGCTTAATGGTTTAATCCCTTAGAGGGTTCATTACCAACAGTATGATGTCTCTTTCATGCCTAAAATAACTTTTGGTTTGAGCCCTCTCTCCATTAGAGGACTTTAACTCACCTTTTGGACTCAATTGATTAAAGAATGGTTGGTAATTTAAAATTGAGTAAAATTGAGGCTAAAAATGGTGAAAGATAATAATTTGGTTGTGTTCAATCGGACGTTAATTGAACACATGGAAGCTTGAACCATTTCATGCTCATTAGTGACGAAATGATTCAAGGTTCCAAGGCCATTCCTTCCCTTCATCTTTCATGATAGGGAGGTGGTTTTGAGAGTTTCATTTTATTGCATTTATTGAACTTGCACCCTTGGGTTCACAAGCCATCATGCAATGAAATTGCTTGAGTTGATAGTTTTTGGCTTATGTTCACTACTCCTTTGAGTTGCTCGTGAAAAGGAGGGGTGAGTCATGCAAACAAACCAGTTAAAATACCATGTGCATGCTCTATTTGTCCTTTGCTGCAGCAAGGTGAACTGGGCAACAGTGGCTGGCAGGCTACTTTCCATGGCTGGCAGGCCACCTTTGATGGCCAGCCCACCACCAATGCAAAATTCAATAGTGTGTTTTTCAGGCAAGACAGAGTTATTTTGAAAGTGGGCAACAGTGTTAGTGTTCTATTGTGCAACAGGGGCTCTCTGGAAGCCAAATAGTGGCTTTTCGGGTGGAAATCAGGCATGTGCATGAGCATTCCTCGCGTGCCGAGCATGTTTTAAGTTTAAATTGTTGTAATTAATCAGTTGTAGCTAGTTAATTTTGTAAAGTGTTGTAAGTAATTAGTTAGTCAATTAGTTATTCAATAATTAGTTAATTAACTAGAATAGTTAGTTGATTCATTTGTTCTAATAATTAGTTAAGTAGTTTAGTTAATTTCATTTGTTTTGTAATAATTACCTTAGCTTAGCTAATTAGCTAGTTAGTTCATTCGGACTCTCCTTCATGATAGCGCAATGAAATAATGTGTATCTTTTTCAACCCCACGTCTTTCTTCCTTTTATTTACTAGCTTATGATGATTAGTTTAGGGACTTCATGTTTTGTTTAGCATTACTCATGCTTGCATCCATTTGTATTGCATGCACCAAGACTCTGTTCATTATTCTAACTACATTGTTATTGCTTATACATTCTTTGAATACGTGCTTAGACCGCATGTAATTTAATTGATTCATATGCCATACCAGTAACCGAGCCTACTAGTTCCATATTGCATGTGTTGCATTAGTCGTGTTGCATATTTAGGAATCATGCATTTTTCTAACTCATTTCTCTTTTTGCTTAGAGTACCAGGTAAGCTTTCATTTACTTTAGCATATTGCATGTGTATGATTGTTTCCATGCTTATCATGCTTGCCATGTGGCTAAGTGTTTAAGTGATAAACTGATTGAATGCCTGTGGTTGAAGGCTTGTTGCTTGAATTGGAACAATTTGAGCAATGTTAATATGCTATCACTTTTTCAAGTGGTACGTATTTCATTTCGAAACGTTTTTCAAAACAAACATGAATCCAAATGTTCCAATTCTTGCAAATTAGTCTATACTTGTGTGTAGGCACATCAAATAGTAAATGCTCACCCAATAAAATAGAACAAGAACATATAATGTTAATAAGATTCATATCATGATTAGTAGAGGCCTATCTTTGATCAGGTGAGCGGAGGTGCTCAATTCATGACGTTCCCCTCTCATATCTAAGTTCCCGAGCTGAGACAATCTTGGTGATGACAGACACGTGGCCTTTGGCATGAGTCATGGGTTTCCTAAATTTTTCAAAAAAATATTTAGGTGGTGACTCTGTATCTGCCAAAGTAGTCTAATTTTGGCATTTTTGATTCAAAATCAATTTTCCAAAAGATTTTTCGGACTTAGACTCTTTGGTGTTTATGAATTTCACATTGCACTTGTGAGATTATATTCAAAACCGTGGGAATCTAAACTATAGGGCTTATTTTGACTTGCTAAAAGAGGACGTGAAAAAGTCGAGCTACAGTTTCTGGCAACTCTGCTGAGAAAATTAGAAAACTTGACTCAAACTTCTTGATGTGAAATTTTATCTACACTTATATGTTTCTTTGCATTACATTTGCATTGGTGCGTTTAAGTCACTATGTTTTCCATTTACTATTCCTTAACAGTTTGCCGAAGGCTTGCCCAAAAGCTTGCCAAAAGGCTGACTGGTTGCGGGCTCTACTACGATGGGAACACAACCCTTGGATCTGGACTACCACTATATCGTTTGATCCTCCTTTCACTTCTCAGTGTTAGGTATGAGAGGTATATTAGGTAGTCTTGCTGAGGTATCCTTTTTGACCATTCGGCCTAGCTACATATAATAAAACTATAGTGATTGTTCCAACTTAGGACATGATGCTCACTCATATGCAGGATTGCGTGAAAATGCTTGACTGAAGTGGTGAAATCCTAGATCATGTCAAAGCTAGGATAGGGTAACCCTACCCCCTCATAGAGGTGTTTTGGCTCTCTTTACCTGGCATGTGCTTTGCAGTGAAACTGTACTGGGGTGCTTCATATCAATAGTATAGTTGATATCAGTTTGTGGGACTGAATTCAGTATGGAGTACATTCATTCAGTAGTGATCATATCCGTTCTATTGAAATCAAGATGAGGTGTCGTCTGTTTTCTCTTTCGCAAGGTAGTCTTGAAACCATAGTTTCAGAAGGCTCTGATATCCCCCAGGTATTCTGGACTCATGTTGATAGACTTTGTCAAGTCGGAGATTTAGTTCAAGGGCAACCAGTGTTTCCTTTGCCGGTGGCAAGGCAAAGAAGGGCCAGACAGTGCTCACCGGTCTCACTGTTCCAACATTTACTAGCTTGATCACCTCTGTTCAAAGCACGACCATCTACCCATATCATGGCTTAGCCTCTTACAAATCTAGAGGATTTACTGGTCCGTCTTTAGCAATCAATAGATTTACTGCAGCAAGATATGATTAAGCAAGCTGAGATATTGTAAAAAATGATATTCAACTTTAAGGACCTCCAGAAAATTGGGGTTCAAATCAATGAGGCCATCAGACAAGGGCTCATTGTGGAAGGTAATGAGCTTATGAGGAGGAATGTTGTTCGTAATTCCAATGGTAGCACAGTTGTGAAATGCTCAGAAGTAAACACTGTCGCCACTCCCATCAATAACCAAAACCCAACCACTTCAACTCGGCCCCAAGCCCGAAATTTCCAGCCTCTTTACATGAATCTCTCTCAAGCTTTGAAAACGTTGCTAGGAAAAGGGTAACTAGAGCTCCTAGAACCCCGACCCCTCCCAAATCCCCTTCCACCAAGACATGACCCCGCTAAAAACTGTACCTATCATCAACAGCACGGTCATGATACAAACTGCTACATTTGCCTCCATCATAAGATTCAGGATCTTATTGACGAAGAGATCATAGCTCCACTATAAGGACCTTAGGCTAACACTAACCCATTACCTCCACATCTCAATCTAATCCATACACTGCCTTCCACCTAGAACCCCAACATGTATATCATCCTAGCCCATTTACCCAAGCCTGAGGTGTTCATTCCAGAAAGCACGGACTTGTGTATGATGGATGCACTTGAACCCCAATCATCTCAAACCCATGAACCCACTACTTCTTAGCTGATAAGCATGATTAAAGACTTACAGAGAATTATGGCAAATTTAGCCTTTGGAATTTTGGCTCCATCATCGACCACATCACAGGCCAAAAATTTCACGCCAAAAGGATCATTAATCTTGGGGCGAGCTGTAATTGAAAAGGGATAACCTAAAGCTATCTCAAGTCTAAGTGGTGGCATGTCAATAACAACTGGGCCTTACCTCGATGTAGCGACCCAATCCCTTGGCAAAGTAGAGGCAAGTGGCAAGAACAATGCGGGGGCAAGTATCGATCCTGATGTACATCTCCGGTGGGCCATAGAGGCTTTCATGGTCGACAGGTTAAACAAACAACAAGTGCTTACAGTTGTTGCAAAAACCGTGGATGACATTTTTGTCACTCAAGTTGGGAGCATTTCAAATCTAAGGATAAACCATGAAAAGGGCTGCTATACCAAAAACACCCCTTTCAGCTCCAATCCTACACCCATAAGAGGCCATCAAACCTAGTCAACACCTGCCAACCCCTCTATCAATCCTGGTAGGACTGGAAACTGTACTTTCAATCCTTCTACATGACCTTGTTCAAAGCTCTCCAAATCCTCATAGGACAAGACCATCTAAAACCCCTTGACCCTCAACCTCTCCCTGATCCCCTTCTATCCAAGTATAAAGTTGCCAAGTGCTATGCCTTCCATCAACAAACAGGTCATGATATTGATAGTTGTTTTCGTCTTCGCCATGAAATACAAGATCTGATTAACAATGAGGTCATCGCCGCACCAGGTCCTACAAAGTCTATCAGCACTAGATCAATGAACTGGGGGGGGATAATTTGACTATGTGATCGGGGAGGAACCACCTATTGATTGCGCTCATTTTACTCCATATATGGCAGATGGCACGCATTGTTTTGAGCAATTTACAAATGTTGTTTATTTTACTTTCAGCCTTGGGTACTGAGTCAAACTTTTTGTATTGAGTCAATCTTGTTGTATTAAGTCAGTCTTACTGTGTCGAAGGTTGGGGATTTCGGGCGTGTTAACTCAGGCATCACTTTCTTGTTTTGTGTTTGTCTTTTATACTCTTTTTTTTTTTTTGTGTCTGTTTCTACCATTGACTCAGTTGCGCCAGAAGATCTGAATGAAACGACAGTTATTTTCACCTACTTCACTGTGCCTTTAAATCATTACATTGACCAAAGTTTTTTTTAAAAAAAAAAAAAAAGCTTTTCTAACATTGTGGTGAAAACAAAGAGGAAGAAATTCCTCGGGATTTGCAAAAATTTGATCAATTGAGAGAAAGAGAGGCATGCTAAGTCCTTAATGAATGAGATCATGTTTGTTAATGTGAGTACTAAGAAGGGTCCTGGCTTGATCCAGATTAGTTCTACATTGTCTTCAGAATAGCACGAGCGACTAGTCGCCTTATTAAAAGATTTCAAAAAATATTTTGCGTGGTCCTACGAAGACATGCCTGGAATTAATCTTGAGATTGTACAGCATGGGATCACTCTCGGCCTCGAGACTCAACCCTTTTGCTTTCAAACTTTGATTCAGAATGTTCAACGATCAACGAAAATATAAGGCTTACATGGTCGGATTGGAAGCAACCCGTGAACTATAGGCAAGAAGGTCATATGTGATCGAAGAAAGCTTGCAAAGCTAAAAGAGAAGCATCCCTTGAACTAGGGGCAAGAAGGTCATATGTGATCGAAGGAAGCTTGCAAAGCTGGAAAAGAAGCAGTCCTTAAACTAGGGGCAAAAAAGGTTAGATGTGCTCGAAAGATTCAAAATTGGGTCATCTCACAAACCAATGAAGACAGGCAAGAAAACCAAATTCCAGAATCTGAAAGAAGCAAATTTCTGCTGAAGGACAATCGAGTTCCTATGCACAACACTAGGGGCAAATTCGACCCCAATTGGATGGGCCCTTATATCATCAAGACTATTTAGTCAGCAACATAAGCCATTCTCATGGATTTAGATGGGTTAGAGATCCTACGACCAATCAACATGGACAAGTTAAACTTTTCTATCCTTGAGAGGCTTGCTAGACCGAAAACCCAAAAGGGCAACCCAAGCAAAAGTTAGAGCAAGAAAAAAAAAGAAGAAGAAAAAGAAACAAGAAAAAAAATGAATGAAAAAAAAAAGAAGAAAGAGAAAAGAAAAATAGAGCTCGCAAGGTTGAAAACCTGAAAGGACGACCTTGGCAAAAGTTAGAGCGCAAAAGAAGAGTGTTAATACTTGAGTGCACCTTAACCCCAGAACTACGTATGGCCTAATTCCCATCTTTGGAATGCGTAGACAACTTCATCTTGAAGTTCGGCCCCAACCATTTTCTACTTACTTGTCTTATCCATGTTGATTGGCTTATCCTTGTTTAACTCAACTATCCTATCCATATCCAATTGGCACATCTTCGTTCAGATTCGATTGTCCTATTCCGTTAGAAGATTCAACTGCAAGACAAATCAGGTTCAGATCTGAGGTTGTGCACCTTAATAGTTAATTTCTCGGTGGTCAGGTAGTGGCCATTTGCAAAAACAGTTTTGAGGATTTTTAATGAAGCTGACTAATTTTCTCAAACATTATTCTATTTTTCCAAAATTGAACCATTTCTTGGATCCAAAAAGGAAAATTTTTAGTGCTCATAACCTGACTTACATGATCTCAAAGCAGAAAGTCAAACAAGCATGTTAATCTAACTCTCATGTTGGTCAAAATTGTTTTAGTAGAAAGCTAAAAACATAAAAAAAAAATGGTCAAAATAATGAACTAGGGGCACAGTTGAGTCAGGTTTTCTGTCTTTTCCCCATTATCAACGTACTCACCAGAAAGGGCACGACTGAAGTTAGCTGCAAGGGCCGAAAGCTCTCTTATCCTCCAAGCAACGAGGTATCAAGCCAAGTGCGAAGCATGAACTAAAATGGAGTTGGATATTCGACCCCCTCATCTAGACGGGTTTGATCACACCCAAATTGGCGTCTAACTTAGAATGGGGACATAGAAAACGCAATGTGTGAGACCAATCAATTGTATACCTAGCTAGTGGGATTTGCTGTAACTCATCTCGGTCAAGTTAAGCCAAGGGCATCATCAACCAATGTCAGTTACAGATCTGATGTACATCTAGTCGCACCATAACCCCTCTGCAGGAAAGCTCACTAGTTATGAGCGAAAAAAGAAGAATCTAGCAGAATACCAGGGGCAAGAGCCCACAACTTCCTGCTTATCCTTCAACCACCTAGGGAAGGGATAAAAAAATAAAAGAGATTAAAGAATAGAGAGATGTGCACTGAGAGAAAAAGTGAGGAAATGGCTTGTTAGAGAAATAGAGATTCAGTGCTTATAGCGACCCCGGTCTTTTCCCATTTGATTATTGTATCCGAACTTAGGTTCCGTAGATTCTGTCATTGTATAATTGTTATTGTCATCCTTTATTTTCTCTTTTGGAGTTGTAGGATGTGTTGGGCAGGTTTGTTTCAGGTTGGTTGGGTTCGGAAACCAAGTGTTGCTGTCCAGTTTTTGGGTTGGTCGCTCGAGCGAGGACTTAGTCGCTCGAGCGAAGGTTGTATTTTGTGTCTGGTGGCTCGAGCCAGCTTTTCTTCGCTCGAGCGAGTGATTGCGTCTAGTATAGACCTGAGAGCAGTGTTTCTTCGCTCGAGCGAGCGAGGTGTATGTTTTCGAGTCCTTCGCTCGAGCGAGCAATTTGTCGCTCGAGCGTGCTTCTGGATTTCAGACCTGAAGCATCGAGTTTTTGGCTCGAGCGAGGATTTCTTGTGTCTGGTCGCTCGAGCGACCATGTCTTTGCTCGAGCGAGACTGTCAGATTTAAATAGGCAGCAGCGGGTTTTAAATTACTTTTTCACACTCTTTTGATTCCAAAACCCTAGGTCCGTCTTCTCTCTCCCTCTACACACCTTCTCCCTTAGGTTTGATCTACTTAGAGTGCGTTTCTATCCTAGATCCTTTATTAAAAAGATAGTGTGGGTCGAGGGCTTCTGTTTAATCTGAACAATCTTGGATTTGGAGCACTTTGGATTTTGGGTCATCATCTCTGTCTTCTCTATTCGGGTTATTTTCTTCGAGGTACGGATTTCCTACTCCATATTATAGGCTTTGTTCTAAGTTTTGGTATTTTGATATGTTGGGGTTATTTGGTAATTTTGGGGAAAACCCTAAATGTTTTAATAAATTAATCTAGATAGTTAATTTAAAGAAAATTGGGGAATTTAATTGAATTCATGGAATTGGGCAATTATAAGTCTAAATGGTGTAGTTGAATAATTTAATCACTCGCCTACTGAATCATTGAGATTATAATTGTTGATATGTTTATTTCTTGTTTAGAAATAACTGTTTTGGGCTATCGGTGGAGGATAGTCGTGATTGTTGCAGACATTGCATGTGGATTAGGGAAAACTGAAACTAATCAATTTGGTTAAGTCATTAATTTTGACTATTGAATTAATACAGAAAATACGTGTATTGATTGAGCATTGCATATGCATATTGTTTGGAAGGAGATAGGGGATGTACTCCACGGTTTAGGGGAAGATAGGGGATGGACCTCTAAACCAGGTTTTTGTTTGGGAGGAGATAGGGGATGGACTCCATTAGCATCAATATTATGTGTGCTTATTGATTTATAGAAGTGTTTCTATATGTTGTTGATACAGCACTAAAATGTGTATCAAATGAGAAGTATGAAGTGTTTTGATATGTGCCTTAGTCTCATTTGTTTTGTTGATATTGGAAGTAATGTTAATGTGATGTGTAGTTCACTGTTATAATTTGGCCAGGTTCTGAGCCATATTGATAAAAATGAAAAGTTGAATAAATAATGGAAAGTAAAAACTGATATTTGAGTTAACCATCTATTGAATGCTATTGCTTTATTCAATGCTTATATTTGGTTTAGTATATTTCTACTGGGCTGTGGCTCACCCTATACGGGAACATCATTTTCAGGTTCAGGTGACGTGCTACCTCCAAGGAATTAGCTTGGAAGGATTTAGAGTTGAAGACTTATTTAGATTAGTTGTTATTTGCTTTATTCGTTATTACATGTAAGGACTCAAGCCAAAGGCTTAACTTGTAAATGAGTTAGTACTCATATTTTTGTGTCCAAGTATTGGCTTAGAAAGATGTAAGCCTGTAGGGCATTTACTTTCTTTATTACATGTAATGTCTTTTAATAAGTTTACTCTGATGAATGGAATAATACTCTTTGTTTTCTTATAATGACGCATGGTAATATTATATATTATGGGTTTAATTTTGAGGGCGTGACAACTTGGTATCAGAGCGTACCGGGTTCGAATACTTTGGGTACGTGGGAAGTGATTAGTATCACAATGGGTTCGTCTCGTTTGACAGAGACTTAGATGTACTGTTATATGCTTATATGATAACATGTTTATGTGACTATATGGGTGTGGAATGTAGTTTCTAGGATATTGATTGGACCCTTGAGTTTCTGAAAGTCTTGTTGGAAAGGCACTTGATCAATGTTGTTTCCAACCGGAACTTTAGTGACGCCTCGGGACTGTCATTATCTAGGAATGAAATTCGTAGGTGCTTAGGTGATTATGTGCTTACGTGGAATGATTTATTGTTGTCCAATACATTAGGACGCGAATGTTATAGTTTTGGCACATTATTTAGAGTGCTAAGTTTTTGTTACCTTTATTAGGATGTCAGGACAAGGACGAGGACGTGGTAGGCGTGGTAGGCAGGTGGCGAAGTGCCTATCTGGGAGGAGGTTTCGGCGATCTGAGAGAGTTGGCCAGGCCAATGTGGCCAAGCCAGTAGGCCAGCAGGCTATGGGCGCTTTGGCCCGAGAGATAGCAGGGGCATTCAGGGAGTCAGTAGGCATTCTCAGAGCTGAGAATCAGGCTCATGTTCATGTTGCAGATACAGGTCCTTCTTTTCTGAAGAGGGAGTTCTTCCGGTCCAACCCAGACGAATTTTTAGGTGATCCTAAAGAGCCGCTTAAGGCAAATGAATGGCTCGAACAGACAACGAAGACGTTTGAGATGCTTGGCATCGAAGACGGGGCACTGAAGGTGACTTTGGCATCCTTTCGGCCGGGGATCGGTCGGTGGTGGAAGTTCACTAAGGGTATAGGAGGGACTTGGGAGGCTTCGTAGATGCTTTCCAGAGAAGTTCTGTCTTGGATTAAAGAGAGGTTAAGGGAAGCGGTTTGCGGCTTAGCGAACAGTTCTTCAGTGGCCGAGTTTGAGGCCTCGTTTACTAGCTTGTCCAGGTTTGCACCTGAGTTGGTGGCGTCTGAGGAACGCCGTTGTATTGAGTTCGAGAAGAAGTTGAGGCGCGACCTCAAGTTGAGAATTGTAGGGACTATGATTCGAGATTTTGGGCGTCTGGTTGATGCTGCAACTCATAATGAGATTATGATGCAGGAAGAGGAGGAAGGGCAGAAAGGCTCCAAGAGGAGTCAGGATGGTCAGAGTGATGGTAGGAGACAGAAGGGTTTTAACCCTCAGCAGTCTCAGGGTAGCTTTTCTAGATCGACTTTTCCTGTGCCGAGTGCTAGTTACGAAAAGCGACCAAGGGACATTACTGCTTCAAGTGTGGTTAGGTGGGCCACAAGTCTCCAGCTGCCCAGAAGGAGGAGGACAGAGGGCGTCATCTTGGCTCGATCTCGAGCGAGTCGGTAGAGGCCGCTCTCGTGTTATCGATGTGGTCACCAGGCACATGAAGAGGTATTGCCGCGCTTGAGTGGCACATCTGGTGCATCTGGTTTGAGGCGGACTTAGAGTCGGCCAACGGCTCAATCCGTTCGAGCCTCGAGGGCCAATCGAGGGCCTCATCGTCCCGATCCGTCAGCAATCTTATGCTCCTAGGGGTGAGCGAGTTGATCGAGAGGTCTGCAGGCGTGTATGCTGTTACCACGCAAGATCTTGTGCCGGCTCCATCAGTTGTGAGAGGTACCTTCTTGTTTTGCAACTCGGTTGCTAGTGTTTTGATTGATACGGGTGCATCTCATTCCTTTGTGTCTGTTGCATTTGCATCTGTTTTGGAGTTGGAGTTAACACAGTTAGCCTCTCCTATTTGTGTAGTGTCAGCCCTTGGGGGTGAATTGATCTTGAAACAAGGTGTTAGGGGTTGTGATATAGAGGTCGCCGATCATAGGCTTCTGTTTCCTTTTGTAGTTATGCCCATGAAGGGCTTTGATGTTATTTTGGGTATGGACTAGTTATCGTCATACCGGGCAGTTATTGATTGCTACCGCCAGAGGGTCACTTGTTGTACCGTGAGCGGGGAGTGTTTCCATTTCTTGGGGGACCGAGTTGGTAGTGTTTTGCCACCAGGGTATGATCTGCGAGGGCGGAGTGAGCTTAGTGGTCTACTTGCTAGCTTTGAGAGTGGTGAGTGTGATGAGACCCAGATTGTGTTGCCAAGAGTGGTTTGTGAGTACTCGGACGTCTTTCCCGAGGACCTTGTTGGTTTGCCACCTCACAGAAAGATTGAGTTCTCTATTGACTTAGTGCCCGGCACGGCGCCGATTTCTATGGCACCTTACCGTTTTGCCCCAGCCGAGTTGGTTGAGTTGAAGATCCAACTCCAGGAGTTGCTAGTTAAGGGCTATATACGTCCTAGTGTTTTGCCGTGGGGAGCACCGGCCCTCTTTGCTAAGAAGAAAGGTGGTGCTTTGAGACTGTGTATCGATTACCAAAAATTGAATCGGGCTACGGTTAAGAATAAGTACCCTATGCCTCGTATAGACAATCTGTTCGATCAGTTGAAGGGTTCCCGTTGTTTCTCTAAGATAGACTTGAGATCGGGCTATCATCAGTTGAGAGTTAGAGAGGAGGATATTCCGAAGATAGCATTCCGTACGCGGTATGGCCACTATGAGTTTCTGGTGATGCCATTTGGGCTCACCAATGCACCTGCAGTCTTTATGGACTTGATGAACCGAATATTCTAAGAATTCTTGGACCGCTTTGTAGTAGTCTTTGTAGACGATATCCTTATTTATTCACCTTCAGAGGAGGAGCACGAGGAGCACTTGAGAGTGGTGCTTGAGTTATTTAGAGCCCATAAGCTTTATGCTAAGTTTGGGAAATGTGAGTTCTGGTTAGAAGAGGTGAAGTTCTTAGGCCATGTGGTTTCCAGGGAAGGGGTGTCTGTTGATACATCCAAGATAGAGGCAGTGCAAGATTGGGCACAGCCTAAGAGTGTGTTTGAGATCCACAGTTTTCTGGGATTAGCTGGGTACTATCGACGGTTTGTGAAGGATTTCTCCAAATTAGCTTCACCGTTGACTAGATTGACTCGGAAAGGAGTCAAATTCGTATGGAGTGAGACTTGTGAAAAGTCGTTTCAGGAGTTGAAAATTAGATTGACCACCGCTCCAGTCTTGATTATTCCAGAGAGAGGGTTGGGTTATGCTGTTTATTGTGATGCTTCACGAGAAGGTTTGGGTTGTGTGTTGATGCAAGAGGGGAAAGTGGTAGCCTATGGCTCACGTCAGTTGAAAATACACAAAAAGAATTACCCTACCCATGACCTAGAGTTAGCAGCTGTGATTTTTGCCTTAAAGATTTGGAGGCATTACCTTTATGGTGAGAGATTCGAGGTATTCTCAGATCATAAGAGTCTGAAATATCTATTTACACAGAAAGACTTGAACTTGAGGCAGAGGAGGTGGATGGAGTTCATTGAGGATTATGATTTCGAATTGCATTATCATCCAGGGAAGGCCAATGTGGTGGCCGATTCCCTTAGCAGAAAATCTGTTGGTGACGTAGCTAGTATAGCCATCCGGGAATGGGAGATGTTGGGTGCACTTGGGGAGTTTGATTTGCTTCTGGGCGAATCTGTTGAGGCTGGGGCCTTGTTCTCTGTTGTTGCGCAGCCTACACTTGTGACTCGAGTGTTAGAGGCACAGAAAGGTTACCTTGAGGTGGAATCTCTTCGAGAGAAGATCTCCAATGGGAAGGTTGAGAAGGGTTTGACGGTGTATCCCGACCTGAGTGTGAGATACTGAGACCGTCTGTTTGTGCCGGAGTCTTGCCGAGATGAGGTACTCCGAGAGTTTCATCATTCACGCCTTGCGGTGCATTCGGGAGGCACTAAGATGTATCGGGATTTGGGTCGCCATTTTTGGTGGCGGGGTATGAAGAAGGATGTGGCAACTTTCGTATCCAAGTGCCTTACTTGTCAGCAAGTGAAGGCCGAGCATCAGAGGCCAGTGGGTTTGTTGCAACCCTTGCCTATTGCCGAGTGGAAGTGGGAGCATGTCACTATGGACTTCGTTGTAGGTCTTCCGAGGACTCAGCGAGGTAGTGATGCTATTTGGGTGGTTGTAGACCGGTTAACTAAGTCGGCGTACTTCATTCCTATGCGTGTGAGAGATTCGGTAGATCATCTTGCCGACTTGTATATTCGGGACATAGTGAGGCTGCACGGAGTTCCAGTGACGATCGTCTCAGATAGAGATCCTCGTTTTACTGCTAGGTTGTGGCAGAGTTTGCAAAGTGCCTTGGGCACTAAGTTGACCTTTAGCACGGCTTATCATCCTCAGACCGACGGGCAGTCCGAGCGTACTATTCAGATCCTTGAGGATATGCTTCGGGGTTGTGTTCTAGACTTTAGTGGGTCGTGGGAGAAGCACTTGCCATTGGTGGAGTTTGCCTACAACAACAGTTTCCAATCTAGTATCGGTATGGCACCGTTTGAGGCCTTGTATGGCCGACCGTGTAGGTCTCCAGTTTGTTGGACCGAGGTGGGTGATGCACCTCTGTTGGGTCCGGAGTTGGTGAGGGAAACGACGGAGAAAGTTGAGCTTATCCGTAGAGACTTATTCTGACCGAGTCGTCAGAAATCTTATGCCGACCGTAGGAGGAGACCTTTGGTGTTTGAGGTGGGTGATCATGTCTTTCTAAAGATATCACCTAGACGGGGATTGATGAGGTTTGGGAAGAGCGGGAAGTTGTCCCCTCGGTTCATTGGTCCTTTTGAGATCCTTGAGAGGATTGGCGAGGCTGCATATCGTTTAGCTTTGCCACCACAGTTATCCGGAGTACATGACGTGTTTCATGTGAGTATGCTTCGGAAGTATGAACCAGATCCATCACATGTGTTGGATTGGACCGACTTAGAGGTTGACGAAGATGTCTCGTATGAGGAGAGACCAGTTCGGGTTTTGGATAGGCGGGATCAAGTTTTGCGAGGCAAGACCATCCCTTTGGTAAAGGTTTTGTGGAAATATCACGGAGTGGAAGAGGCCACTTGGGAGCGTGAGTTGGAAGTCCACGAAAAATATCCGGACTTGTTTGCTGATGTGTAATCATGTATTGAAATTTGGTAATTTTAATGAACTTTAAGAACATTATATATATGTCTTAAGTTGGAAAACATTGAGAATGTTTTGGTTTAATGGAAGAATTTTGAAACTTGCCTGATAATGGGAGTTATTGGAACATTGCATATGTTAAATTTATTGTAGAATTGGAGTGATATCATGAAATTGAATATGATATGAAAATGTGAATCATGTATTTGAAAACTGTTGAACTTGAAAGGAAATTGCATATTGATAATGCAGGCGGATATCTATACATATATTGTGAGATGCCTCTTGATAAGAGATGAAATGACCGGTATTGGGTCAAGTTATTTATTATTATATTGTCATATTGTTGGAATGTGAGAAAAACATGTTTTCAAAAAACTTATGCTTAATTTCGGGGATGAAATTCTTTAAGGGGAGGAGGTTATAGCAACCCCGGTCTTTTCCCATTTGATTATTGTATCCGGACTTAGGTTCCGTAGATTCTGTCATTGTATAATTGTTATTGTCATCCTTTATTTTCTCTTTTGGAGTTGTAGGATGTGTTGGGCAGGTTTGTTTCAGGTTGGTTGGGTTCGGAAACCAAGTGTTGCTGTCCAGTTTTTGGGTTGGTCGCCGGCGAGACTTGGTCGCCGAGCGGCGTTGTATTTGTGTCGGTGGCTCGAGCGGCTTTTCTTCGCTTCGGCGGCGATTGCGTCTAGTATAGACACGAGCGATGTTTCTTCGCCGGCGAGCGAGGTGTATGTTTTCGAGTCCTTCGCTCGAGCGAACATTCTGTCGCTCAAGCGTGCTTCTGGATTTCAGACCTGAAGCATCGAGTTTTTGGCTCGAGCGAGCTTTTCTTCGCTCGAGCGAGGATTTCTTGTGTCTGGTTGCTCGAGCGACCATGTCTTCGCTCGAGCGAGACTGTCAGATTTAAATAGGCAACAGCGGGTTTTAAATCACTTTTTCATATTCTTTTTTATTCCAAAACCCTAGGTCCGTCTTCTCTCTCCCTCTACACACCTTCTCCCTTAGGTTTGATCTACTTAGAGTGCGTTTCTATCCTAGATCCTTTATTAAAAAGATAGTGTGGGTCGAGGGCTTCTGTTTAATCTGAACAATCTTGGATTTGGAGCACTTTGGATTTTGGGTCATCATCTCCGTCTTCTCTATTCGGGTTATTTTCTTCGAGGTAGGGATTTCCTACTCCATATTATAGGCTTTGTTCTAAGTTTTGGTATTTTGATATGTTGGGGTTATTTGGTAATTTTGGGAAAAACCCTAAATGTTTTAATAAATTAATCTGGATAGTTAATTTAAAGAAAATTGGGGAATTTAATTGAATTCATGGAATTGGGCAATTATAAGTCTAAATGGTGTAGTTGAATAATTTAATCACTCGCCTACTGAATCATTGAGATTATAATTGTTAATATGTTTATTTCTTATTTAGAAATAACTATTTTGGGCTATCGGTGGAGGATAGTCGTGATTGTTGTAGACATTGCATGTGGATTAGGGAAAACTGAAACTAATCAATTTGGTTAAGTCATTAATTTTGACTATTGAATTAATATAGAAAATACGTGTATTGATTGAGCATTGCATATGCATATTGTTTGGGAGGAGATAGAGGATGTACTCCACGGTTTAGGGGAAGATAGGGGATGGACCTCTAAACCGGATTTTTGTTTGGGAGGAGATAGGGGATGGACTCCATTAACATCACTATTATGTGTGCTTATTGATTTATAGAAGTGTTTCTATATGTTGTTGATACAGCACTAAAATGTGTATCAAATGAGAAGTATGAAGTGTTTTGATATGTGCCTTAGTCTCATTGGTTTTGTTGATATTGGAAGTAATGTTAATGTGATGTGTAGTTCACTGTTATAATTTGGCCAAGTTCTGAGCCATATTGATAAAAATGAAAAGTTGAATAAATAATGGAAAGTAAAAACTGATATTTGAGTTAACCATCTATTGAATGCTATTGCTTTATTCAATGCTTATATTTGGTTTAGTATATTTCTACTGGGCTGTGGCTCACCCTATACGGGAATATCATTTTCAGGTTCAGGTGACGTGCTACCTCCAAGGAATTAGCTTGGAAGGATTTAGAGTTGATGACTTATTTAGATTAGTTGTTATTTGCTTTATTCGTTATTACATGTAAGGACTCAAGCCAAGGGCTTAACTTGTAAATGACTTAGTACTCATATTTTTGTGTCCAAGTATTGGCTTAGAAAGATGTAAGCCTGTAGGGCATTTACTTTCTTTATTACATGTAATATCTTTTAATAAGTTTACTCTGATGAATGGAATAATACTCTTTGTTTTCTTATAATGACGCATGGTAATATTATATATTATGGGTTTAATTTTGAGGGCGTGACAGTGCTAGAGTGATGTGATAATCACAAATGAGAAAGGGTGGGAAACAATACCTGGAGAAACAGGCTCCTCGTGAATTGAGAAGTTTCCCGACGACAGAAAGCAAATGTCTAAGTGTTGTGTTTGTGGTTTTGTTTGTTGTGAGTCTTGTTTTGAGTCGTTTTGTGTTTAGGTTGTTTTTACTTTCCCTTTGTTGAGTCGTTTTAACTGTGGTCATTCGTAAGCTCAATACCCGATCAAGAACTCATTCTCAATTTTAATTTCAAAAAATAAATCGTTTTGTGCTCAGAGTGCTGTGCCATTCCCAACATGATCTACAAAACAGAATTCTGTCTTTTATAAACTGTAGGGTTCAACCCAAGTCAAGAGAGAGAGAGCAATAGAACCAGGACCTATCTGAAGCTACATGGGTTCCGGACTACAAAGCAAAAGAAAAGAGGGAAAATTTGGAGCATCTTAGTGTGTTTCAACTTCAGCAAATTTCGACACTGCAGTCCAGGTGCACCTTCACAGGCCTCGTCATTTCTTTGAAGTATGAGTATACCTCAATCCCAAGTTCAAGCCTGCTTCAAGTCAAAATGGCAATCAAAGCAACATCCATGGTTTTCACATGCAGATGTTACCCGTTGCCAATATGAACATGATGTATCCTTTTTTGAGCATGTTGCAAAGTCTCTGAGGGGTAAATCGGAGGTTGTCGCCAAACAACACCTTTGTCCGATCTATTGTTTTGTCAAGTTACATTTTTGTTCTCTGTTGTTGCATAGAATGTGCATTTTCACATATACTTATGTTGCACGTGTGGCTTGCATCGTTTAGGATTCATGCATAGAATATGCTTTCAATTTTGTATAGAATATGCTTTCAATTTCACATAGAATATGCTTTCAATTTTGCGTAGAATATGCTTTCAATCATGCATAGAATATGCTTTCAATTTTGCATAGAATATGCTCTTGTTTCTTGCTTCTTACAGAGAGCATACTTTCAATTAACCACATGCATCGGTTGTCTATCTTGCATAGAACATGCATTGTCAATGTGTTTCTTTGTAAAAACTGCTCACTATGTGCATCTATCCCACAATAATCTCATTTCGTGCATCTATCACACAAATCTCACTTCGTGAATCTACGACACAATCTCATCATTAATCGTACTATCTTGTGCATTTCAACTCAATCGCGCTATCTTACGCATCGCACTATCTTGTTTATTTCAACTCAATCACGCTATCTTGCACATCATACTATCTTTGTGCATTTCAACTCAATTGCGCTATCTTGCGCATCGCACTATCTTGTGCATTTCAACTCAATTGCGCTATCTTGCGCATCGCACTTTCTTGTGCATTTCAACTCAATCGCGCTATCTTGCGCATCGCACTATCTTGTGCATTTTAACTCAATTGCGCTATCTTGCGCATTGCACTATCTTGTGCACCCTATATCACCCGCACTGTCGTGTGCACTCTCTTAGTCTAGGAGACCTTAAATCCTCTAAAGGTGCAATTTCTTTGGTGTTTGTCATGCCCGAACGACTTCCAGTGGTCTGGTATAGCCACTTGCCTGTGTTTGTGGTGAGTTCCTAAGAGATCAATTGAGATGGTGGAAACTAGAGTTCGAATGGCTAGGGCCTAGAACACAAAGGTTTGGAATTTTCGAGACTAAAGTCTAGTTTAAATACCTAGGGGTGTATCATTGGCTTGAAATCTTTATGGCAAGCCCATGGTTGAGGTAGCTTGTATGCACCCCAATTCTAGATACTGAACCAACCTAGTCTGTCACCCTGTTAGAGAATATGGAAAGTTACAAGCATAGCTAGGAAGAAAAAGAGTATCTGTGGTTTGGAAGCATAACCAAGAAGAAGAGGAAGATCCACAGCAGCATAAGGTGAGTCATCGCCAATTGCCCCTGTAAGGTATTTTCACTTCCTAGCTACTACATCGCATTTATTATCTATTACATCTATCGCATTGCATATAGTGTTTATTCCATTACATCCATGACATCATATCATTTTATTGCATGCGTCATTTCCATGTTAAGCTTAGTTTGGCATGTGCTCAATGCCTTTCCCTCGTTGAAACATGGTTCTGTTATATGTAAGTACCCATGCTGTGTTGAGGCCAGTATTGAACGTGTCGACACCTTTTCTATGTTAGACGTAGCCAGTTCTGTGTCTATGCCCTTTCTAGGTAAGACGTAGTTTGGCTTGCACTCCTTATTCACTGCATCCATTGCATCCATTATATTGTACTTTATCTTGTTGCATTCAGCATCATTATCTTTCCCCAGCTGATCATTCCTCACTTATATCATCCCACCCAATTACTTGTATTCTTTCTCTTTCTATGAAAAACATAGTTTTGCATATGCTCGCACCCTTTTCACGTTAAAACATGGTTCTGTTATATGTAAGCATCCATGTTGCACTGAGGCCAGTATTGAAGATGTAGGCACTTAGCCTATGTTGGGCGTCATTTGGTTGTGTCCACTTCTTTTCTATATAAAACGTAGTTCGATTTTGCATCTCCATCTCTTTATGGTATTTGTGTGGTTTTGTACAGCTTGTGGTTTGATTATTTCATTACATTGCATATCATTTGTATTATTTCATTACATTGTGTGCCATTTTGTATTCTGCCCCTGAACTACACTCATTTGATTCCTTGCAATGGGATACGTAGGCAACCCTCGAGTTCAACCAACTACATCTGCATTTTGTTTGTTTGCCCAAGTCTTATGGCCTTGTCAAAATGGGTCGTCTTTGAGATTTGACATTCACTCACGTCATTTCATGACTCTGAGTTCTATCAAAGAGGGGCAACTTTAGGCACCCTATTTTTTACGGCCCTTACGACTTGGACGTCATTGCATGCACACCTGATGGTTAGTTTATATGCTCGCCAAGTGCTCAAAGTCCTCATCGGAATGCCACAAACTTGAGCCTTTTAAACTCCACACCCTTGTTGCCTTATTCTTGGACCAAGCCTTGGTCCTTCAAGCCTGCAGCTCCTGATGGCCTGTCAGCCACCTTTTTAGGATGCCAGCCATCACTTTTTGGCTGCTGGCCACTGATGTGGCTTGCCGACCACTAGTGATGGCCGACCGACTACCAGTTTCTTTTGCAGATATTTTGTGACAGTTGTGCTAGCTGTTTGCATAGATGCATACATTTGCACCTACGTGTAGGGCTAGATATCCTTGAGGAGAATTCATGTTTTCTATATATAGAAGACCATTCTCTCTTATTTTAGGGTTAGAAAATTTTGAGATCAAAATTTTTCCTCTCTCTAGCCAATTCCTACACTTTTGCCTACAAATCCTTAACCTTTGTCTATACACTCTTAACCAAATCTTCTCATCTTTGAATTGAGGTACTTTTGAGCTTGGTTTAAGCTCTAAAAAGGTGTGTTGTCTGGGTTTTGTTGCTTGAATTGCTTCTTCTCTTCAAGAGGTATAAGGCTTTGCCTATTTGCTTACTTTCTGTACTATTATTCTTGTTATTTTACAACTGTTTTTGGGCTATAAAAACTCTATGTTTTGGGCTAAAGCTTGGGTTTTAAGGCCATTAAAGGTTAAAGGGTGATCCACCATTTTTTGTACCATGTTTTGAAGGCCTTTGCCGTTGTGTTTCCCACCCTTTTACTATCTTTTTTTGAGCTTTCAAACATTGATTTTCAGAGTTATTTCAATAGCCAAAATCATGTTTTGAAGTACAAATTTGGAGGGGTTAGCCTTCCCTCCTTGTGTCTTGCTTACTGGCCTAGTTACTGTCATGTTTTAGCATGTTAATCTAGCTATTTTTAGCTCAATTCCAGCATGTCTTAGGACTGTTTTAGCACTGTTTTGGGCTGTTGGTTGCATTTGAGCTTTGTTTTACATGCTTGTAGTGTAATAGTCCTCATGAGTTTGGTGTTCTAAGCCTTAGACATCATCTTATTTGAGTTGATAGCATTTATTTATGCTTTCCTCACTCATTTTCAGCACTAATAATCTCTGCAACCTCGCTCATTTCTTGACTTTTTTTTTGCTTTGAGAGTTGTTTCAAGCCTCTTGTTCTTTGAAGCATGAGATTGAGGTTGTCATACTTAATGGTTTAATCCCTTAGGGGGTTCATTACCAATGGTATGATGTCTCTTTCATGCCTAAAACAACTTTTGGTTTGAGCCCTCTCTCCATTAGAAGACTTTAACTCACCCTTTGGACTCAATTGATTAAAAAATGGTTGTAATTTAAAATGGAGTAAAATTGAGGCTACAAATGGTGAAAGATAATAATTTGGTTGTGTTTAATTGGACGTTAATTGATCACATGGAAGCTCGAACCATTTTATGCTCATTAGTGATGAAATGATTCAAGGTTCTAAGGTCACTACTTCCCTTCATCTTCCATGATAGGGAGGTGGTTTTGAGAGTATCATTTTATTCCATTTATTGAACTTGCACACTTGGGTTTACAAGCCATCATGCAATGAAATTGCTTGAGTTGGTGGTTTGTGGCTTAAGTTCACTACTCCTTTGAGTTGCTCATGAAAAGAAGAGGTGAGTTGTGCAAACAAACCCTTGAAAATACCTTGTGCATGCTCTGTTTGTCCTCTATTGCAACAAGGTGAACAAGGCATCAGTGGCCGGCAGGTGGGCCACCTTTGATGGTCCACCGGTCGGCTATCACTGGTGGTCGGCCGGCCACCAATGCAAAATTCAATAGTGTGTTTTTCAAGCAAGACAGAGTTATTCTGGAAGTTGGCAACAGTATTAGTGTTCTATCGTGCAACAAAGGCTCTCCAGAAGCAAAATAGTGGCTTTTCGAGTGGAAACCGGGCATGTGCATGAGCATTCCACACCTTCCGAGCATGTTTTAAGTTTAAATTGTTGCAATTAATCAGTTATAACTAGTTAATTTTGTAAAGTGTTGTAACTAATTAGTTATTCAATTTCATTTTGTAATTAGTTAATTAACTATAATAGTTACTTGATTCATTTGTTGTAATAATTTGTTAAGTAGTTTAGCTAATTTCATTTGTTTTGTAATAATTAGCTTAGCTTAGCTAATTAGCTAGTTAGTTCATTCAGACTCTCCTATTTGCATCAGAAAGGTTGGAGCAATAACGTGGATCCAACGTGGCATGGGTGACGTGGAATATAGTCAGCTCCATGTAGCAGTGACGTGGTGTCTGTTGGCGATGAGTTAACCAACTGATCGTACGGTTGCATGTCCAATCTAGAGCGATTTGATCATAGCCATTGACTGGAGATGAGCACGATCGTACGGATGAGATGGCACCCGATCGTGATCAAGTATAATTAGTCAAGGCATCTATTCGGCGTGAGAATGATCTACACCGTAGATCGTCGATCTAACAATCAGATCTGATCGGATGCGATCAAAGGACATGACCATTCGATCAGATGCATCAAGGCCTATAAATAGGCTGCGAAATCAGCCATTTCAATCATCCAAATTTTAGAAAGCATTCCTACAATTCTCTCTCTCTCCCTCTTGATTTAGAATTTTTGATCAAGAGTTTCTTAAACAAGTTTCTGCTTTTCTTATTGGTTATCAAATTCTACAAACTTGATTATCAGTGTCTTGGTTTTCTTGATTATTTCAAGAGTATTCTGATCTACTGTTGTCAATGCAGATGCCGATAAACTTGATCTTTAGATCAAGCTTCATTGTATCCTAGAGGTGAATTTGCTGTAACCCCTGCACACCTTTTGGTGGGTGCAAATATTGTATTTAGGAAAGTAACTAAGTAACACGACTTGAAGCACCAAATTTCTGTTCTACATATACAAGATCATCGCCAAGTTTTGAAGACCCGAAGACCACCAACTGAAGAATTGAAGACAAATTATTCCCAACACACCCTATGAGGTTTCTAATTTCATAACAAATCGCCTATTTTATTAATAAATCATCAAATCAATTAATAGTTTTTAATAATGTTATAAATATATTTTAATTAATAATTTAAGTAATTTTATTATTGCATAGGGGAGTAATTTTGAATTTCATTTTTTTAGTTAAGTTTGTTAAATAAAAATTCTGACAATGTGGTATTTATAATTTTCCAAATCATAGGGGGCAACTTGTGTTTTAAACAAAACTGAGGGAGTGTATTTGTAATTTAGCCATAGGACTATTTGGTGGAGTTTGTGAGGCTCTTTATAACTTATTTAAAATACATATTAGAGTATTGTAACATGCCCAGGGGGTACCCGTGCGTGTTAAACAGTTCGGACCCTCGGTCTTTTTGATCTAGTCTCACGAGTGCAATGCAAAACATAGATGAGAGTCCAGATTTGGCAACTTTCAGAAAATCCATTTTACTGCAAAAAAATATTTTTCCAGAAATGGACTGCGTCATCAGATCTCAGAGTCGCCAACTAATATTTTGGAAAATTAGGAAACCCATGACTCGTACCAAGACCACTGTTCATCAGTACCAAAGTTGTCTCGGTTCGGAACCTTAGGAATGAGAGGGGAAGGTCATTAATTGACCACCTCCGCTCACCCGATCAAAAGATTGGCCTTTGTTAAACCATAATATGAATTTTATTTACTTTATATGTTCATATTCCGATTATTTAATAAATCCTAAAAAATTACTATGTGAAGCATACAAGTATAGACTATGTCACCCACTTTGAAACAACTTGATTTCATGTAGCTTTGAAAGAATTTTAAAGATGTACAACCCAAATAAATTGAGTTTATAAACATGAAAATCAACATCATTCCAAATTAAGCGATACAACCTCCATCCACTGGCATTCATATAGTTATATCACATAAGCAAATAGCCTCATAGTAGAATGCTAAAAATAGTGAGAAAAACAAACACAAACGGGATGCTAAAGCATATAAACTTGCATGTTTGACGTTCCGCGAACAAGCTACAAAACAAAGTTAGTAAAATATGCATGATCTTATATACAAAATCCTAATGCAATTCACTCATGAGATGTAACTAAAGATTCGGTTTCTAAGATATGACATGTAAATCATCTCAAGAACATGAGGTAGCGCATATAATCATATAGGAACTAATTAAATCCACAAATGTAAAATTAGTCGAATCAAGATGCATGAAACATGAATGCAAAGCATGGAAATAACGAAAAATAAAATATGATGCATATTCACAAATAAAGAAAGAAAATAAAAGAAAGGGATATAAAGAAGCGGGGTAGGGAATTATTTCAACATTTGAAAGAATAATTACAAACTAAATTAAAGAGGGATGGGGCGAATATTACAACAAAATAAAAGCATCACAAAACACCCAAAATAAAATAACAAAAGAAAAATCTTCATATGCCTTGAAAACCACTAGAAACTATTCCGCTTGAAAAATGAGTTTTGTCTGGGAAAACTTATTTTGCGAGAGCAGTATTCATCCCGGGGCACTATTCACCGCCGACAGTACTATTCACCACGACAATTATTATTCACCCCTCTTGGTCGTTATTCATCTTACTGAGCATTTTTCGTCCATGGTTATTATTCATCGTTAGGGTTACTATTCACCCCCGGAAGTTACTATTCCTCGTCAAGGTTACTATTCACCTCCGGAGGGTACTATTCACCACCCGAGGTTATTCATCCAGTGGGGTCACATCTTTACCAAATTAGGTGGTTCGACCGACCATTTAAAACGGTAAAATTACAACAATTTATATAAGTAGTAAATTACAACATTTTATTTAAAATAATAAATTACAACAGTAAATTACAACAGGTATGTGGGTGGTGCAGTATTCCCGTTAAAGCAATAAAATAGTATATATATAAAAAGTAAATTACAACAGATATGTGGGTGGTGCAACCTTCCCATTAATAGTAAAACAATTATATAAAAAGTAACTTACAACAGATATGTAGGTGGTGCAGCCTTCCTATTAAAGTGATAAAAAAAACAGTTATGAAAAGCAGTAAATGAAGTATTTAAACAATTTATATCACATTTTTAAATTAAATGAAGGTTTGCGAAAATTCACCTTTCAGGGAAATGATGAATTTTCTTATTCACAAACTTTCTTTTGATTACCCTCAAGGTTGTGGAATTTGTTCTCAATTCTCGGTCCAAAATTTGGAATGACAGCTTTAGTGGTTGGTTTTTTTGGATGATGTATTGATGAAATGGAAATAAAAGTTTGGTTCAGAAAAATAAAATATCTAAGAAAATATTTTATTTTCTTCCTTTCTCAAAAACTAATTTTCCTTCTTTTCTTTTCTTTCTGATTCTTTTTTTTTTCTCTCTCAAACTCCCTCGCACCAATTCTTTTTTCATCTCTAATTCTCCCCCCCCCCCAAAAAAAAAGGCCCTTCATTTTCTTTATCCACCTGCCTCTTTTATAGGCAATAAAAAATACAAACAAACAAAACATTAAACGGTGGAGGTGATAAATTTTACAAAAGATGCATAGTAATTTTATAATATAATAATATATAAAATGTATAATTAACACAAATATATGTACAAATACCCAAAAAAATATGTAAAAACATACAAAAACATTTAAATTATAAAATAACAAAATAAATGGACTTATAAAATAAATTTTAGTAGGCCAAATAAGTAACATAATTTGACCAAAGCAGGTCTAAAGAAAAAGAAAACAAAGAAGCAAACGGTGGAATGTCGGAGAATTTCAAAGAGGAAATAGTACCCTTATATAATATAATAACATATATATTTAATATATATATATACACAAAAGTATGGTGCGTGGGTGCAACCACGGCACCGAATAAATAAAATATTATATATAATAATATAACACACTATATATAATATGACATAAAAAAAAAGTAAAAGAAAATGGAGAATAAATCTAAAATAATTTGACAAAAACGGGTCTGCGGTTGAGATTAAAGTTTACATTCTATCTTTTCACTGAGAATTTTGTGAGATGTCATATTCTTATTTTCATCATTGGATAATCAAAAGAAAGCATCCAAGTCTTAGGGTCGGTCAAAATGGGGTGTCTACAGTTGCCTCCTCTTTGACAAAGGTCAAAGTCGTTTTCATGACGTAAGTGAATGTCAAAGCCCGAAGACGACCCTTTTGGCAACGCCGTAAGACTTGGGAAAACAAACAAGATGCAAATGCAAATGCAATTGATTGAATCCGAAGGTTGCCTATGTATTCCTTTGCAAGGAATCAAACCAACGTAGTTCAGGGGCAGAATGCAAACGATGCTTGAAAAGTTGGACTTTCATGCTTCACGTAGCCGGTTTGATTGAAAATTCATGATTATGCAATGCAATGCAATGTCATGGAGTGATGATAATGATATGAAGATGGCAACATGAGAGGCAAGTCTCATGCAAATGATATGAAATAAAGGAGGGTACATTGTATACAAATATACATACCGCACAAATAAAAGAAGGGGGTGCACCGCATACAAATGTGCATACCGCACAAATGAAAGAGAAAGGTGCATCGCTTACAAATGTGCATACCGCACAAATGAAAGAAGGGGGTGCATCGCATACAAATGTGCCACAACACAAATGATGAACTTGAAATCCAAACACGTCTCATACGAGAGGAAGAAAGATGGTGTGAACAGAACACCAGGTGCACCTGATGTTTTTAACTGAATAAATCAACAATTTGACGTGTCTCATGCGAAAGGAGGAAAGATGGTGTGAATACCAGGCACACTAGATGTTTTTAACCGAGTCAACAACCTAACGTGTCTCATGCGAAATGAGGAAAGATTGTGTGAACATCAAGCGCACCTAATATTTTTAACTGAGTAAATCAACAGCCTAACGCGTCTCACGCGAAAGGAGGAAAGATGGTGTGAACATCAGGCGCACCTGATGTTTTTAACCGGCTAAACTTGCAATCCTAAAGCGTTTCATGCTATAGGAGGAATGGTTGTGTAACTAACAAGCGTACCTAACTGTATTTCATACGGAGAGGGGGGCTTTTAATCGAGAAAACTTCAAATCCTAACATATTTCATGTGAAAGGAGCAAAGGTGGTGTAATCAACAGGCGTACCTAACCATATCTCATGCGGAGAGGTGAAAGGTTTTAACTTGGTAAACATCAAATCCTATCACGTTTCACGTGAAATGAGTAAAGGTGGTGTAACCAACAAACATACCTAGCCGTATCTTATACAGAGAGGAGGAAGGTTTTAACCAGGAAAACATCAAACCCTATCACATTTCACATGAAATGAGTAAATGTGGTGTAACCAACAGACGTACCAAACCGTATCTCATACGAAAAGGGAAAGGGTTTTAACTAGGTAAACATTAAATCCTAACACGTTTCACATGAAAGGAACAAAGATGGAATGCGATGATATGCAAAATACGTATTACATACATATACATATATATACAGGTAAACTATATACATATACGGATACACATATATACATATACAGACAAAATATATAAATATTTACATGTACACAGACATGTACGTACGTATATACACACGTACACATACATATACATATATATATATCTCTCTCCTCCCTTGTTTTTGTCTCTCTCTCTCTTCCTCTATCTTCTTTGAGCGTCATGTCTGGCACCCGATTTCAACAATCACGGCGCCTGACCGACGGGCTACCCCGATTCTTCAACGCCTTATCCCAATAGTTCTCATCTTTGTCTTCTTCTTCTTATTCTTCTTCTTCGTTCTCTTCTTAAGTTGAGGCTTGCGAGAGAGGCAAAGAAAAAGCCTGCAAACTTTTTCTGTCACCACTCTACAACCCTTTTCTTTTGCATTACTCTTATCTGCCATGGCCTCTTCACACGGTTCTCTCACTCTTTTTCCAGACCTGCATAAGTCTACGATAGAGATGACCGATTTTCACTCCTCTGAACCTCAACTACGAGGTCTTCTTCCTTCCCTTGTTTTCAGCTTTCCAACGATGTCAGTTGAGCAAATAATGGCGGCACAGTCTGACATCGAAGCTAACCTGTATACACTGAGGTCATGTGTGAAGACCCTCACTACGATCTCCAACTTGTCTTGGGGATTGCAAAATAGGATGTTTGATATACATCCGTTAACTGCACAACTCTCCCTGCTCCAACATATGTATAAGGATTCTTGAGTAAAAATCAGTGCACTTAAAAAAAAAACCAAATAACTGAAACGACAGGCTACCTCCACGGCCCGATTCAGAATTCCTTTGCATGACCAATTTAATGGCCGGCGAGGAATAATCTCCTTCGGAAGCTCTACCAAGGCCGAGGTAGAGTCTTCAAGAGCTTCGAAGGAGTAAAGTTGAAGCGAGGCAGCTGATGGTAAAGTCGGGCAATGAAGCTGTGTGTAAATGAAGTCGATTGTAATCTTCACCACCGAGTTACTGCCGGAAAACTGAGAAAATGCTACTCTCTGTCTTATTTTTTTTATTATTATTTTTTGCTTTTTGTTTTGTTTTTTTTTTTTTCAGCTCCTTTTTGTACAACTTTGATCAAGGTTGATCCCTGGCATTAATAAAACGAGTTTGTTCTGCAAATCTAGATGGCATGAATGGCATAACGCTAAACATAAAAATCATTTTGTTTTGAATTTTGAACTTGAAAATAACTGCATTTTAGTGAATTCTGAACTGAATATTGAGCCTATCACTAACCAATACACAAAACACAACTTAATGAAATGAAAATGAAGCAAAAATTATCCCAAAACACACCCCTTTGCGCATGTCGGAGCAAAATAAACGCAAAACAGAGCAACATCAGTCGACCGCTTGACGAAAAAGCATCGTCAGTGACAACTACTATGCATTTTTTGGCAAATGCTTGATTAAGATGACGAGAACTTGATAGTATGGGTAAATGATAGAAAACCTGACTCAACGGTACCCCTAGTTCATCACTTTGCCCTTTTTTATTTTTCCTTTCTGCTAAAGCAATTTTGATCAACATGAGAGGTAACACACTTGTTCCATTTTCTATCTTGAAATCATATGAGCCAAATTATGGGCACTGAAAATTTTCTCTTTTTGGTCCAAAGGATGGTCTGAGTTTTGGAAAAATGGAATAATTTTTGAGAAAATTAGTCGACTTCATTAAAAGTCCTCAAAATCTATTTTCACAAATGACCACTACTCGATCAACATGAAACCAACCCTTGAGATGTACAATTGAATTTGTTTTGCGACTGAACCCGTCATGAAGGGGAAATAAGACAACTAAATTAAATGGAAATAAGCCAATCAAATATGGATAGCCGAGTCGAATAAAGATGCACCAATCAAACATGGACGAGATGAGTGAGTTGAAAAATGATTAAGGCCGAACTTCAAGATGAAGCTGCCTACGTATCCGAAAGATAGGAATCAGGCCATATGTAGTTCCGATTAAGGTTTACTCAGGTATTGACACTCTCCTTTTGTGCTCTAACTTTTGTCAAAGTCGCCCTTTCAGGTTTTCAACCTTGCGAGCTTTTCATTTTTTTGTTTTTTGTTTTCTATTCTAACTTTTACCTGGGTCGCTCTTTCGGGTTTTCGGCCTAACGAGCCTCTCAAGGGTAGTACTTTTTCAGCTTGACCATGTTGATTGGTTGTGAGAACTCCAAACCATCCAAATCCATGAGAATGACTGCTCTTCCTAACCATATTGATTTAATGATGTAGGGACCCGTCCAATTGGGTCTAAACTTGCCCCTCGGGTCGTGAATAGGAGCTTAATTGTCTTTTAACACTAAGTCCCCTTCTCTCAAATTCTTGGATCTAACCTTTTTATTGAAAGCTCTGGCAATCCTGCATTGATACCCTTGAATGTGGTATAATGCCTTCAATCTTCGCTCATCAAATAGCATCAGTTCCTTAAATCGGTTCTGTTGCCAATCAGCTTCTGTTATCTGACATTCAGCCATAATCCTCAATGAAGGCACTTCTAACTCAATCGGCAAAACAGCCTTCATTCCATATACCAAAAAGTAAGGGTTGCCCCTGTAGACGTTCGCATTGATGTCTGATTTTCGCAAAGTGCAAAAGGCAACTTATCTAGCCAATCTCTATAAGTTTCTACCGTTTTACATAGGATGGTCTCAATGCTCTTATTTGCAGCTTCAAAGGCTCCATTGGTTTGTGGTCTGTAGGTTGATGACTTGTGAAAAACCACGTTATACTTCTCAAGTAGAACTGCCACTTCTCCTTTGAAATGTGAGCCATTGTCTGAAATTAATTCATTTGGCACCTCTTATCTGCAGATAATGTTGTTCTGGATAAATTTGGCCACGTGTGATGCTTTCAACGCTGAATACGACTGTGCTTTAACCCACTTGGTAAAATAGTCAATGACAACCAAGATAAACTGATGCCCATTTGAACCTTTCGGTGTGACTGCCCTGATGACATCTATGCCCCAAACTGAGAAAGGCCAAGGCGAAGTCATACGATTGGTGTGGATTTGACATTTGTGGCATCGCCCAACAAAGTTGATACAATCACTCTCCGTGGTTAACCAGTAGTATCATTATCTAAGGATTTTTCTGAATAGCATTATACCGTTCATATGGGCTCCACACTCTCCTCCATGAATGGCTTCTATGACACGCTTGGCCTTTTCTTCCCCTATACATAGCTTGTGCATTCCTAGATGCCCTCTCTTATATATCTCATCTCCATAAATGGCGAACTGAGTGGCTAGACGCCGTATTCGCTTTTTGTCTTTGGTGTTTGCCCCTTGTGGGTATGTACCACTTCCTAGAAAATTCCAAATATCAAAGTACCAAGAGTTTTCATCTTGAACTTTTTCCGTTGTGGCTATCATTTCATACGCGGGGGTGTACCTTTGTTCTATAAGGATCGGGCGCATCTTGACCTCGATCGGTATATCTATCATTGATGTCAGGGTTGCCAATGCATCAGCAAACCGGTTGTTCTCTCCTACCAGGTGTGTAAAAGTCAATTTTTCGAACCTCAGGATCAACATGTCCAAGGTTTCATGGTAGACTTTCATTTTTTCCTCTTTAACTTTCCAATCTCCGTTGGCTTGAGAGACGACCAAGTTCGAATCCCCGATCACATCCAATCTTATTGCCCCTGGTTCCAAGGCTGCTTCCAATATGGCAATGTACGCCTCATACTCTGCTTGGTTATTAGATACCCTGAATCAGAGTTTGAAGGCTAAGGGGATATGGAAATCATCCGGCAGTATGAGCAACACACCTATCCCATAGCCAAATTGATTGGACGCTCCACCAAAGTACAACTTCCAAGTGTCTTCTTCTATCTGCATGACCTCTTCATCTAGAAATGAGTACTCCATATCTTTTCCTCCTTCAATTGGGTGATCAGCCAAAAATTCTGCTATGGCCCTTCATTCGACAGATTTGCAAGTGACATACTTAAGGTCAAATTCGGAAAGCAAAAGCAACCAACGAGCTAGCGTACCGGTAAGTGCTGGTTTCTCAAAGAGATATTTGATTAGGACTAATCTTGAAACCAGAATTACCAAGTGAGCTAACAAGTAGTGTCTCAACTTCCTGGTGGCCCATACCAAAGCTAAGCAAGCTTTTTCCAAAGGAGTATAGCGGGTTTCATATTCAAGCATCTTTTTACTTAAGTAGTAGATGGCTTTCTCCACTTTCTCATCCGACTCTTGTGCAAGCATACATACCATAGTTGATTCGGTCACTAATAAGTACAAGATCAGCGGGTTCCCTGGCTCAGGCAGTGATAACACAAGTGGATTTCACAAATACTGCTTGACTTGCTCGAACGCAAACTGACATCAATTATCCCATTGGAACTTCTTCCCTTTCTTTAAGAGACTAAACAGTGGTTCACAAGTCAAAGTTAGATTTGAATAAACCTTCTTATGAATTGCACCTTTCCTGGAAAACCCCGCACCTCCCTTTCAGTCATTGGTGGCGACATTTCTGAGATGGCCTTAATTTTAGATGGATCAACTTTGATTCCCCGTTGTGTGATCAAAAATCCCAACATCTTGCCCGTAGTTACCCCAAAGGTGCATTTCTGTGGATTCAGCATTTGCCTGTATTCCCTAATTCTCTCAAAGAATTTCTTCAATGCAGTGTATTGGCTTTCTTGATCTTTAAACTTGACAATCATATCATCTACATACACCTCAACTTCCTTGTGGATTATATCATGTAAAAGAGTGGTAGCAATTCTTTGATAAGTGGCCTCAACATTCTTCAAACCGAATGGCATAACCCTGTAGCAGTATGTCCGCCATGGTGTGGTAAATGCTGTATTTTCTCTGTCCTCTAAAGCCATAAGGATCTGGTTATACATTGAAAAACCATCAATGAATGATAGTAAGACATGCCCTACAGTGAAGTCTACCAATTCGTCAATATGTGGCAATGAGAAATCATCCTTCGGACTAGCCTTATTCAAATCCCGGAAGTCAACACAAAATAGAATTCTGCCAGCTTTCTTCAAAACTGGCACAATATTGGCTAACCAAGTAGTATATTTGATACGAGCAAAAACTCAACATTGATTTGCTTGTTAACCTCTTCTTTAATTTTCAAAGCCCAATCCGGATGAATTCTGCGAAGCTTCTGTTTGACAGGTCGGGCCTCAAGGTCGAGAGGGATCTTATGCTGTACAATCTCAGGGTTAATTCCTAGCATGTCTTCGTAGGACCATGCAAAAACATCTTTGAATTCTTTAAATAAAGCAACTAATTGTTCACGTTCCTCTGAAGAAAATGTAAAACCAATTTGGATCAAGTTTTCAATTCCCACATTTACAGAAACAATTTCATCCACTAATGGCTTAGCAGGCGTTTCTTGCTCCTAGTCAATTAAAATTTTCAAAGCCTGAGAAATTTCTTCCTCTTCATTTTTATCAAGATTGTGAAAATTTTGGTCAATGTTATGAACTATGAGCACAGAAAAGTAAGCAAAAAATCACGTCTTCATTCGAAGCCACGGGCTCACAAGTTGCAACAGACTCAAAAGAGAAAGAAAAAGTAGACTCAAACATCTTAGACAAACTTAAATCTGCCTCCAACTCCGCAGGCCCACCGGACTCAAACTTAATAGCTAATTCAGAACTCTCAATACAACTTTTTTCAAAATGCCAATTTATTTGTGAGCCATTCACTGCATCCATGATGAAGCTTGAGCAGTCAACAGGTACCTCTTCTCCGATTACCGCAATGGTCATATCTCCCAAATTCATCGGTTCAGCGCTAGTATGTGATTCTGTCAATAAATTAGCCGGTGTTAGACCCAGGACTTCCTTTGTGCTGCTTTCCGAGCTGACTTCTCTATCTTGTCCGATATCGACACTAAATCTACCCACTTCTCGTTACTGTCGGAGAGCTGATTATTAAAGAACATCTCAAAACCAGGGTATCTCTTCTTCTCCACTTGATCAATCTAGGGCTCAGGAAAACCACAGAAAGGGAAGTCTTCTCCTTGGCAAACAAAGCATCTGTTCAAGGTCCCATGGATTGGCCTATTAACCAGCTCATACTTCTTTCCCGTCTTCTTCACATTGATTCTCTCTCTCTCATTTCCTTTATTTTCTTCTCCCAGTCTTCTACTATTGGTTCATATCCCAACCCAAATGCATGTGGGTTGTGGATTACCTTAGTTATCTCTATGGTGCCTTGTCGACCACTTCTTCCAAATCCAAATCCTGGGATGTATCCTAGCTTGTTCATCATATAAACTAACTGAGCACTTAGATGTGTACCCTCCTCTTTTGCCATGATTGTCTGCACTAGTTGTGCTTCTGCCAAGGTAAAACTCAAGAGAAAAACATCTTCACTCCCATGTTGTACTTCTAGTATTGGCGTTGTGACTTCTGGAGGAGGGTGGATCGTAGAATTGCCAAAAACTGTGCCAATCCCTTCATTGTGTGGGTACTTCACCAACTGGTGTACGGTTGAAGACACCGCTCTCATCTTATGTAACCAAGGCCTGCCCAACAATAGGTTGAAAGTTGTCCCGACATCCATCACATGGAATTTTGCCACATGCTCAGAGGGACCAACTAATATCTGGACCTTGAAAGTCCCCATAACATTCCTGCTAGTGTTGTCATATGCCCGAATAACTTGGCTTGTTGGCGTAAAGTCAGCCAGCTTTAACCCGATCGCATAAGCAGTCCTTGCTAGGCACACATTAATAGCTGAACCGATATCAACCAAAACTACTGGAATCCACTTCTTTCTACACACCAAGGCCACATACAAAGGCTTGTTGTGGTCAACCCCCTCAGGTGGTAACTCTTTGTCTATAAATGACAACTTAGGGGTCGTGTCTCCAGGTATGATGAAAGATACTAACTGATCTGGCGTTGTCTCAATGGATAGCTTGGCCTTGTTTAAGGTTAACAACATTACTTGTTAGTGTTCTCGGGAAGCCATGAGAAGTCCCCAGATGGAGATGTTAGCTTGGATCTTTTTTAGCTGTTTGAAAACCAGGTCTTCTTCTGCTTCTTTATCTTTCTCTTTCTCTTTATCAATGTCTATATCTTTTGCCCGAGGACTTGCCTTAGTCTAGTTGTGGAGGTTTAAAGTAACGCCCACTCCTACTTAGGTGATCAATTTCTTCGAAATACCAAGTCTCATCAGGAAAAGTACTATCCCATTCATCATCAGTATAAGCGAACTGCAAATCGCTATCATCCCACCATTCACCTTCGTTAACCAAAAGACAATTGTTAGGCTCTACATGAATCATTTCCACATTATACTCCAGCGGACTTTCTTATTCTTCTTCTCTCTTGGAACCCCTTTTGTTGCCATTGTTTTCAAACTTTTCGGTGTCAGTTTTTGATTCATCATTTTTTCCCTTAGTTTCGCCATCAGAACCTTCATCATCGCTTGCCCAACCATGAGTAGCATTGGAACTTCTTGGATCCCACCAGCCAATCTGCACATTTCCCAAATCCAATTCCTCAAAGAATTTGAGATTGTCCAAGTCCTCTTCTGGATTGGCCAAGTCATCTAATCCCTATTCAAGCATATCTTCTCTAACGACATTGATGGTACATGAGTCGGGTAGGATAACTTTCGGTTTCAACTAGCCAGCAGGTACTATGTATTTGTTAGGATCATATCCTTCCTCCAGCAGTTTTCTAGTCTTAATCACTAGTACTTCAGTTATGTCTTCTTTGGGTCCTTCTCTCAATACGGTCTTTTCTTCCTCAGTTTGCAATACCACCACCACTATGGTTTGTTTTGGCTTTGGCAGGGTTAGAGGTGCATCCATCATAAATAAATCAATGCTCTCTGGAATGCATACCTCGAGTTTGGGTAGATGGACAGGTGTGATGTATATACTAGGGTTAAAGGTAGGTGGGAGTGTATGGATATGGTTAAGGCGAGGAGGTGGTCGATTTTTGTCATGGGGTGGTAACGGGTTGGTAGTGACGTTGGGTTTTAGTGGTTGTGGGGGGGCCATGATCTTATTATCAATGAGGTCTTGGATCTCATGGCGAAGGCAAAAACAATGGTCAATGTCATGTCCAGGTTGTTGATGAAAGGCACAATATTTGGTAGGGTTATGTTTGGCTAGGAGAGGATCGGGAAGAGGCCGGGGGTCCAGAGGCTTGAGATACCCTCTTTTTATCAAGATTTTCATAGCTTTGGATAGGGACATATAGAGAGGGTTAAAGGTTCTGGCCATGGTTCGGGTTGACTTGGTTGTTTGTGGACTGGCATTGGCAAATGGGTTGACTATTTTGGCGGTGGTGGTAGTGATTGAATTGACCTTAGAAGGTCTTACAACTGTACTATTAGTAGTAGCGTTGGAACTGTAACCAAAAGGCTTCCGAATAGGTTCCTTATGATTCCCTATTTGATGGCATCCTCTATCTGGACCCCTATTTCATGTAAGTCTTTAAAAGTGAAGAGCGAGAGGACTATCATTTTTTGCAACATCTTTCCATGCAGATTTCTGACTATCATACGGATTTGGTCTTTTTCTAGTGGTCTGCTGGACATCATTGCTGCTTTTGCCTTCCATCTGGTGATGAAGGCCACGAAACTTTCATTGGCCTTTTGACGGATAGCTTCTAATTCCCGAGTAATCACTTCAATCTGGGTGTTATAAGCATACTGAGTGATAAAGGCCTCGGCTAACTCTTCCCAACTTTGTTTTACCAAGTCCTCTAACTTGGCATACCAGATGGCAACCACTCCTGACAAAGTTCATCCGAACAAAGAGAGTTTCTACAGACGAGTCCAACCCATAGGCTTTAAGACATCAGAGAACAGGAAAATGTGCACCATTGGGTCACTGCAACTATCAAACCTATAAATGCATGGCATTTTGAACTGTTCTGGTAACTTCACAACAGTCTCAGTGTACCCGTCTTCGATGTCCGGGATTAAATCGACTCCTTGTGACCTTTTGAAAAGTTTTTCCAACTTGGACAGCTTCAATATAGTTGGGTCAGACTCAGGTGCCTCGAAGGGAAAGATCTCTTTCGCTGGTTATGGAAGGAGAAATGATCCTCTTGAAGTTTGTACAAGAACCCTCAGATCTTCTGGTGAGTTAAGTTCGGGAAACTCTTCAACTGGTGGAGGTGGAGGTGGAGGTGGAGGTGGAGGGGGAACTGGATGAGTCACCGGAGGTGGTTGAGTAGTGGACACCCCAAATGGGCGTTGTAGCTCAGCAAGAGTAGTGCCTTGGGAAGCAACTGTAGTAGCAATGGTATCCATACTCTGTTGAAGGGTCAATAGTATGTCTGCTATATTTTTTGAAATTTGAGCCATCATTGATTCTGGTGAGTGAAGTGGTGACGATCTAGTAGGTGAAGAAGGGGTATTCTGGACAGTTGATGAAGCTTTTGATTTTCTTCGTGTAACCGGTGGCAAAGAAACTAACACTGGCTGACCCAAAACCAAATATGCACTTTTGCAAAGTCTACCAACGCGAGTCCACAGAACTTAGGGGATATCAGACCTTTCGGAAGCTATAGAGCTCAACTACCTTGCAAAAACAGAACCTTCAATCAAATTTCGGCAACATTCCAGCTCAACTGATCATACTAAAAAGCAGAACTGAACTCAAACCTACAAACTGAAATGCCTGAGCCACTAATACTGAGAAGCCCTGTATGGATCCCATTCATTGCACATGACACATAGCAAGAAAGAGAACAAACACACCTATGGGGGCTAGGGTTACCCTGCCCTAGCTTTGAAATGATCTAGGGTTTCACTATTCAAACAAGCGGCATCATACATCCTAGAAATGGGAGAGCATCATGTCCTATTGTTGGAAGGTACTAGAGTTCACTATATGCACAAGGTTAGTTGTACTCTAGAGGTTGAAGTCAATGTGACGTTACCAAAGAGTCCTTTGGGTCATAACTAATAAAGATCCCAGAAAATCAGAAGAGTCAAATAGCCTCTCTTCGGAGTCTGAGAACCTTAGATAGCAGAGCTACATAGCAGAGCTACCTTTTTGACAGATATCAAAAGGTTACAACACAAGGCCTCTAAAGTATCGTAAAGATAGGTGTAGTGTCACAAAAAGCTTGCTTGTGCTCCCACCAATATCTGGGCAACACAAGGACTTGTAGTGCATCAATCAATGCAATGCAATGAACATATAATTGAAAATAAAATTCATATCATGGAGTTCGAGCTAAGGTTTCATAAAATCTCTAGCAGAATCGCCAGAAACTATAACATGCCCAGGGGATACCCTTGCGCATTAAACAGTTCAGACCCTCGGTCTCTTTGATCTAGTCTCACGAGTGCAATGTGAAACATAGACAAGAGTCTAGATTTGGCAACTTTTAGAAAATCCATTTTATTGCAAAAAAATATTTTTCCAGAAATGGACTGCGTCATCAGATCTTAGAGTCGCCACTTAATATTTTGGGAAATTAGGAAATCCATGACTCGTGCCAAGACCATTGTTCGTCATTACCAAAGTTGTCTCGGTTCGGAACTTTAGAAATGAGAGGGGAAGGTCATTAATTGAGCACCCCCGCTCACCCCAATCAAAAGATCTGTCTTTACTAAACCATGATATAAATTTCATTTACTTTATATGTTCATATTCCAATTATTTAATAAATCCTAAAAAATTACTATGTAAAGCATACAAGTATAGACTATGTCACTCACTTTGGAATAACTTGATTTCATGTAGTTTTGAAAGAGTTTTGAAGATGTACAACCCAAATAAATTGAGTTTATAAACATGAAAATCAACATCATTCCAAATTAAGCGACACAACCTCCATCCACTAGCATTCATACAGTTATATTACATAAGCAAATAGCCTCATGGTAGAATGCTAAACATAATAAGAAAAACACACACAAACGGGATACTAAAGTATAAAAACTTACATGTTTGACGTCCCGTGAACAAGCTACAAAATAAAGTTAGTAAAATATGCATGATCTTATATACAAAATCCTAATGCAATTCACTCATGAGATGCAACTTAAGATTTGGCTTCTAAGATATGATATGTGAATCATCTCAAGAACATGAGGTAGCACATATAATCACATAGGAATTGATTAAATCCACAAATACAAAATTAGCCAAATCAAGATGCATGAAACATGGATGCAAAACATGGATATAACGAAAAATAAAATATGATGCATATTCACAAATAAAGAAAGCAAGCAAAAGAAAAGGATAGAAAGAAGTGGGGCAGAGAATTATTACAACATTTGAAAGAATAATTACAAACCAAATTATAGAGGGATAGGGAGAATATTACAACAAAATAAAAGCCTCACAAAACACTTAAAATAAAATAAACAAAAGAAAAATCTTCATATGCCTTGAAAATCACCAGAAATTGTTCCGCTTGAAAAAGGAAGATTGCTCTGTTCTGTCTAGGGAAACTTATTTTGAGAGAGCACTATTCATCCCGGGGCACTATTTACCGCCCACAGTATTATTCACCACGACAATTACTATTCACCCTCCTTGGTCGTTATTCATCTTACTAGGCATTTTTCATCCGCGATTACTATTCATCGTCGGGGTTACTATTTACCTTCGGAACTTACTATTCACCACCGATCACTATTCATCCAATGGGGTCACATCTTTACCAAATTAGGTGGTTTGACAGACCATTTAAAATGGTAAAATTACAACAATTTATATAAGTAGTAAATTATAACATTTTATTTAAAGGAATAAATTATAACAGTTTATATACAATAATAAATTACAGCATATATGCGGGTGGTGCAACCTTCCCGTTAAAGCAATAAAACAGTATGTATAAAAATAAAAATAAAAAATAAAAATTATAACAGATATATGGGTGGTGCAGCCTTCCCATTAAAGCGATAAAAAACAGTTATGAAACGCAGTAAATGAAGTATTTAAACAAGTTATATCACATTTTTAAATTAAATAAAAGTTTGCGAAAATTCATCTTTCGGAAAAATGTTGAATTTTTTGATTTACAAACTTTCTTTTGATTACCCTCAAGGTTGTAGAATGTGTTCTCAATTCTCGGTCCAAAATTTGGAATGACAGCTTTAGTGGTTGGTTTTTTTGGATGGTTGTATTAATGAAATGGAAATAAAAGTTTATTTCAGAAAAATAAAATATCTAAGAAAATATTTTATTTTCTCCTTTTCTCAAAAACTAATTTTCCTTCTTTTCTTTTCTTTCTGATTCTTTCTTTTCTCTCAAACTCTCTCGCACGAATTCCTTTTTCCTCTCTGATTCTCCCTTCCCCCCAAAAAGAGGCCCTTCATTTCTTCATCCACCTGCCTCTTTTATAGGCAATAAAAACACACAAACAAACAAAACATTAAATGGTGGAGGAGAGAAATTTTTCAAAAATTGCATAGTAACTTTATAATATAATAATATATAAAATATATAATTAGCATAAATATATGTACAAATTCTCAAAAAAATATGTAAAAACACACAAAAACATTTAATTATAAAATAACAAAATAAATGGACTTATAAAATAAATTTTAGTATGCCAAATATGTAACATAATTTGATCAAAGCTGGCCTAAAGCAAAAGAAAACAAATAAGTAAACGGTGGAATGTTAGAAAATTTTAAAGAAGAAATAGTACCCTTATATAATATAATAACATATATATTTAATATATATATATATACAATAGTATAGTGCGTGGGTGCAACCATAGCACCGAATAAATAAAATATTATATATAATAATGTAACACACTATATATATAATATGACATAAAAAAAAGTAAGAGAAAATGAAGAATGAATCTAAAATAATTTGACAAAAACGGATGTAAGGTTGAGATTAAAGTTTACATTCAATCTTTTCACTGAGAATTTTGTGAGATGACATATTCTTATTTTCATCATCGAGTAATAAAAAAAAAACATCCAAATTTTAGGATCGGTCAAAATGAGGTGCCTACAAATATTTGGCGTAATTTCTTATTACAATTTATGAGATAGAAATAACTAAAAAAAAAATTTATTAAAAAGGTAAAAAGTGGTTTTAATCTTTTATTTTTAATAACTAATTTTGTACTTATTAGAAGCTAGACCAAACATACCAATGAAATGCACTGCATTCTTTTGGACGGCAGTGTTTAAGAATTTTTCTGTCAAAATTGTGCGTTTATAGCATTTGTATTGACACAATAATAAATTAATAATGTCTTCTTTCTTTTTTTAAAATTTTCCTACGCTTTCTTGTAACCAGTTAATTAATAGTACTAGCTTGATTTATAAAATTCAGACATTGTGAAATTTCGGAAACGATTCATCATGATATGCTTCAAGTATGATATACACATTTTCAGAGTTAATTATGTTTAATATTCCTATAGTCACACTAAAATTTTATTTTGATCATTTTCCTTCCAATTATGATAACCAACCCCCTTGAATTTTAGTTAAAATGTCAGTTTCAACCCTCCGTCCGTTTTGTTATTTGTTAAATAAGATTGAGAGAAATGGACTTTTCGGTAATTTCATGTTTAACTAGTCTTTTTTGGACATCTTACTCACTGAACAATGATTTTTAATACTAGGCGTTTCTATTTACACTAATTCCTTTCAAGACACATAGTTAAAGATTTTTTTTTTTAAATTCTAAATTAGTCTTAAAATAAACTTACCACGATGCCCTTATTTTCTCCAACACAAACCCAAATTGTCAAAAACACAGACTCTAATTCTCAAACCATGAGCCACCACCCATTCTCTATTGTTAGCGTCATCTTTTCTTTCATCACCTCCTTTCCAAACCTCCCGTATCCATTACTTCGCCTCTTTCCAACCCCCTCTCCTTTGTCACGATTGTGTTACAAATAGAGAAAGAGAGGATGTGAAATCAAGAAAAATTGAGAGAGATCGGCAGGAAGTTCACAATAGTATGGTGTTCGCAGCAATGGAGGTTTCATAGAGAAGTCTTTGTGAAAAGGAGTTCACAGTGAAACGATTGGTGTACAGAAGTGGTTCGCAGTGGTGTGGGCCTCGTAGAGAAAGGCTCGTGATGGTGGGTTTCTAGCAATGGTTGGAGAGAAGAAGGATGCAACGGGAGGAGATGAAAGAGGAAGCAATAACTAGAAGAGGAGTAACCGTGTTTAGGGTTACGATTTTGGAGGTGGTGGCTAAAGTTAGGTTAGGTTTAAAGGTTGGAGAAATTAGGTGTATTATTGACCTCAATAGAGGTGTACTGAGCAAAATTTGATATTTCAAATTCATTAAGTGATGTCCTGAAAAAGAATGTGCACAAATACAATGTGAAAATAGAAACTACCTTTAATATCTATATAGTAGTGTTGTGGAGCATATTATAGAGAAATATTTCCAAAAATATCGTGTAAATATGTATTTATCATCATTTGATAAGAGAAACAACTAAAACTTCATTTGATGGGAGGGGAGAAACACTTGAATTAAATGTAAGGTTTTAAATGTCACAAATAAAAATATAAAGGGTAATTACACTTTATATCCCTGTACTTTGTACCAAATTTTATTTTGGTCCCTATGCATAAAATTGTGACAGTTAACCCTCTACATTCTTATCAAATCTTACTTTAGTCCTTACACGAGTGTCAACGTCCCTCTTCTATTATTCTATTATTTAAATATATAATAGAATCCAGTCATGTGGCAAGGTGTGACTACAAATGAAGATAAGAGAGGAAAATTATCCTTATTTTTTTATTAATACACACTTTGTTCCTTGAAATAAGCACGTGAGAGTTATAATATATATATATATATATACGCTCATATGTTGAAAATTGAGAAGAAGAAGTAAGAAAATCTTTTGAAATAAAAAAAATAAAAAATAAATAAGCAGAGAAATCGAAAAGAAATAAATAGAAGACTATGTTACTATAGAAAACAAAGCTTCGTAATTCTAATTTTTGCAAAACTCTAGTTCATTTTCTTAATTATTCATAATCTGTATTTTATTTTAGGCTAATACAATCATAATTTGATATAAATTTTTGGATGAAATGTGTATAGACGGGAAATTGAGATAATTTTCCTCTTTTGCCATTATTTTATAGTCATATATTTATCACATTACTAACTTCTGTTAAAGACTCATACGATTAAGTAATAAAAGAGAGATATTAACATTTGACCAAAAGTGTTGGGGGTTGATTGTAACGATTTCATGTATGGGAGCCAAAATGTGATTTGGTGCAAAGTGTAGGGATGCAAAGTATAATTTATCCAAATATAAAGATCAATGCAAATATGATTGTGTTAAGTATGATTTATCCTATTTTCTATACAAAACCAATGGTAGGAGAAGCAATCAACCTTAATATTGTGTTTGGATAATAAATTTATAACTGAATTCTTTTTTCTTTTTTTTTTTAAAAAATATGAGACAAATGTGAATAACATATTTAAAAAAATTATTATTATTATATTTAAAATTTTTATCTAAATTTATGATTTAAATTTGAAGTGTGAGACTATAATCTTTTTTTTAGCCAAATTTGAATTTGAAGGGGTGGTGTGGTGCCAATAAATACTTATTTTGGGAAGATGGTAAAAAGTGATTTTTTGACTTTTAACTAAGTTTTTTATTTTTTTAGACAAATGATTTGGAAAGTCGGTAAAAAGTTACTTTTGACTTTTTTGATTAATGTTTGTTTATGATGTTAAATCACAATAAAATGACCAAACTATTCCCATTAATTTAAAATATTTACAACTTCACTCATGTAGTACATTTTGACTCATGAGGGGTAGAATTATAATTTCACCAATAGTTAAAAACCAACTTCCCAAATTAAAAAAAAAATACAAAAAAATTAACTTTTGACTTTCGCTACAAACTAAAAACAGTAATTAGAAGCCAACTTCCCAAAATAGTCTTAGTGCGGATGAACCCGCCCCAAAAGCCAAGAGAAGAAAAACAGCAGCACCATCAATGGTTCAAAACCCTGTCAATCATTCAAAACCGAACCTAATGTTCCTCACCCTACATCTAATCATGCCTATTTTTTTATGGGAAAATTTAATTCAGTGTATATTTATAAAAATAATTACAGAAAAGAAATTATATAAATATTAATGATTATATTTTTTATTTTTTTGATCAACTTGTAATAATTTTGTAATTTCCTCTCTGTTTTTTCTTTAATTCTGAAATGTATTTAATATAGTTTATATCACTATATACATACATATATATATATATATATATAGTAATTTTACATGAATAAAATATTAGACTGACTTTTTGTGAAAAAAATTTTATAAAGAGAAGAAAATTTAGGACTTTCAAATTAAAACAAAATATTTATTAAGATGACTTTCAATTTGGGGGGGGGGGGGGGGGCTATATATGTATATTGCGAGATTTAGAATTTTTGAATAGTTCAAAGGCAGCTTTATATATTTGTAGGCTTAATTACTTTTTCGACGGTGCTTGAGGGCCCGAGATTTCGGGGCTCGAATGCCTCGAAATTTCCTTATAAGGAAATAAAAAAAAAACAAGGCAAAAAAAAAAAGAAAAAATAAATAAAATTTTTCAGAAAAGGAAATTTGAGCCATTTGAGCCACAGTTTTTTAGGGCCACCAATCATTTTTCTTACTTTTTTTGGTACTAAAAATATGTAATTTTTGTATGTTTGATTTTTAATGTTTAAATTGTGTCACTTTATTTTTCAATGTATAAAATGTATCTCAATACGGTACCTCAACCTAACTCGATCTGTAGATGGGGATAAATTCAAAAGTAAATGTGGAAACTAAATTATACATAATTTTTTGAGAAATTACAATTTTAGTTTTCAAATATGTAATCAATGTTATTTTGGTCTTTAATGTTTAAATTTAAAAATTTAGTTCACCGTGTATAAAAAATATTTTAATTCAATCTTTCAATTGAATTCTATCTCTTCTTCTCTGTCTAAATTAGGGGTGAAGTATAAAAATTATATATACATCAACCAAGCAAAGGAAAAGGGACCAAAAAAAAACAAAAAATAAACAATTTTCTTTTGACCGCGAAGTAGAGCCTTTGTTGAGGAATTTTTACGGCATTAAAAAATGTAATTTTATCTCCATTGCAATATCTTTGGAAGGAAATATTCACTCCATTACAAAAAAAAATGTAATTTTCATGAGGACAACTCACTGGGTTAAAAAAATTGTCACCCAAACCTTACTTTTCTCAAGGAAATGAGACTTTTGTCGTCAAGATTGTAAGGTTAAGTTTGGGAAGACTAAATAAATGTACTTTTTGTCTTTTTTGACTAAAAAATTGAGGTTGAAAATATGGATGTTTCGGTTAACTTTTTGACTTTTTATGAAAAAATGTGTAATAAAAAATTGTGAAAATTAGTTTTTAGAGAAAAATTTGAATTGAGAGTTGTGCAGCCGTAATTGTTGACTTTTGGTGAATGGTATTAACTTTTTAACTTTTTCAATAACTTTTTGACTTTTTAAATTATTTGGGAGTACCCAAACAAAACTTAAAAATAAATTGCTTTTGACCGCGAAATAGAGCCTTTGTTGATGAATGTTGTCAAAATAGAAAGCCGAAATTGGCTCTCATGCCAACAATTGATAACATTTGGTGACCGCCGTCATCAAAAATCATTTTTTTTTGGTAAAAATTAATTTATTGATAATAAACAAAAAAAAAATTAAATAAATAAAAGAATGATTACATCAATACAATAAGACTAGTGTATCCCAACAAGATCGGCAGAAGTCACTAATAAGCTAATCATATATGCACGCCAAAGCTAGTACATAGAGGTTGAGCAGAACCAATTAAGGCCTCGTTTGAAAACAGGTTATTTTAGTAATTTTTTGACTTTTTACGAAAAAATATCCAGAAAAATAGAGAGGTGATGTGACAACTTTTAGTAACTTTTTAACTAAAATGTCACATATCGTGTACTTTGAGAATTATATATAAAAAAATTTCAAGTATAATTGAGTTTTCAAGTTTATCATTAGCTTTAATTGTTGATATTATGAACTAAAATAAACATCTTTTATACAAAAAAGAATTAAATTGACATAATTTAAACATTAAAAATTAAAATAACATAAGTTGCATAGTTTGAAAAGGTAATTACCTAATATTGAAACTTCCTTCACACTAGTTAAACACTTCAAATTTGACTTTAATATACACCCATCATTTACTCATCACTTCTTTTGGTTCTCATTAAATTACTCCTCTTTTTCACCTAACTTTTCCTAATATTCTTCACCAAAGAAAGAACTATCTTTTATATTAGTGCTCTACGCTTCTCTCCAGTCCAAACAATATGGAATGGTGTTGCTGTGGACCTCACTATGGGTTCACGGGCCAGTCTTAATTATTTAAAGAATAAGTTTACGGACGAGACTTTTGGTCGTCGAAGGTATCTTGAATAGGGATATGTGATTGAGAATAAATTTATAGAGCGTGGAATTTATGTATAAAACAAATTAGAATCATAATATAATAATTTTAAGTAATTTCTAGATAGTTAAGTCTGAATTTGTAATATTACTGTTATTTAAATCATCATTTTATAGGATGAGGTTGATTTTGGTGTTTGTGGTTGGTTCCTCACCAGCTCTTGATGGTATGCTAGCATATGATTGTGTGGTTTTATTGATGCCAACCTAGTTGGGATTGATTTGATTCGTTATGATACTTTTTGCACTCATCTTCTTTTTTCTTTTATTGATGTAATAATTTTCTTTTTCATCAATATAGTTCATTTTCTTTGTTGATCAAATAAAAAAGAAGGATGGCTGTTGTGCCAATGGTATAGCAACCACTGCTGTTCTAGTGACGGAGCTCATTTCAGTTCATATCTCGATGATCTGAATTATTTATTTTTTTAGAGTATGTCAAGTAAAACATCCTTGCAAAAAATTAAATTGATTGGATATCGATAACACTGTGATCGAATCAATTTTGTATTAGTAAAAATAAAAATTAAGTGTAATTTTAAGTATAAAACTAAATACAAAATTAATTTAATAATAATGCAATATCTGATAAATTTAATATTTTATAAAAATATTTTACTTAACATACTCTAAAAATGAACATTCAAATTATGAAGGTACAACCCGAAGTGTGCCCCATCACCAGAACAACAATAACTACTACGCCAATGGGACAACAGCCACCTTTCATCCCATTTTATAAGTCTTATTGAGAACATTATTTATAATAAAGATCAAATCGATTGAGCACCAAGTGTCACATATCAAATCACATTCAAAAAAATAAAAGGCTTATTTTTAGAATTATACTTGTCTTTTATTTCTTTTATATAATTTTGTCTTTTATTTCTTTTATATAATTTTGTGATCGGTTATGTGACTATCGATATTCAATTTATTTTTTTTTTAAAGGATAATTTTCTCTACAAGTCATATTATTATCAAAAGAGTCCAACTCCAACTCCTCTCCAATCCGAAAACAGACTGGATGGTATTGTTTGGCCATGGTGGGCCCAATCCTAAGCATGTCTCGATGATCTAAACCGTTCAATATGTGAAACTCATCGAGTACATCATTTCTCCCATAAATAAATAAAAAATCATGTTAATCGGACATCGATAATCACTTGATCAGCTTTTCACGTTTGTGATTTATTTGAAAAATCATAATTGTTGTTGAAACAAATGCAAATTGATCAAATAGTTATAGATATCTAATCAATATAATTTTTTGCAAAGATGATATAATCGACGAGTTCTATATATTAACGGTTTGAATTATTGAGATGAGCCTAAAATCAAGTCTAACACGGCTTAATAGTACCGTCCAATCTAATTTCGAACTTGAGAGAAACTGTAGACTTATCAAAATGGCCCTGAAGAAAAAGTAAAAGAAAAATAAAAATAATAAATAATAAAAAAACTGCACAGTACAATCCATTTATATCTAGGACACACCGGATTAGAAAAAGGGAAAGACTAAACACTATTGGTCAATTTCAAAATAGCTGTTACTAAGGGGTGGTTTAGGATTTTTTAAATAACAATGATTCATCCCACTATAAACACCACCACTAATAACACTAATACATTAAAAAAGTAAAAAAAAAAAAAAAAATACAACTCCAAAACCAAAACATCACATCATTACTGGCGGGACCCACTGCCACCTAATTAGTGGGAGCACTAATTAGTGCTCCCAAACATTTTTCTTTTTTAAATAAGTATATTTTTTAATTTTTTATAAAAAAATATGTAGAGAAAGTAAGTAAGTAATAAAGTATAGAGGTGATATTAATAAATATTAATTAATATGACCTAAATAAGTGTATATATGTAAAAAAAAATAAAAAAAAATTTAATGCATGTCAAACACTTACTAATTTAATCACATTTAAAATATTTTCATTTATTTTTAAAATACTTTTGGCCTCAATCTCAACACAAACCAGTACATCACATATACGGGTATATCACTCCCTTGTTTCAAAATATAAATTTTTTTTTCTATTTTTTAATATCTCAAAATATTAATTCATTTTCATAAATCAAGTATAAAAATAATATAAATTTCTTATTTTGTCATTCTTATAAATTCATTAATAACATAAAAAGTTTAATTATTACATTAATACTCCTTAAAAAATTTAGGCCATGTTTGGCAATTCAAAAATAACTTATCTTTTTATCTTTTTTCCATCACATCACCTTTCTACTTTTCTGCACATCTTTTCGTAAAAAGATAAAAAGTACACTTATTTAGGTCATTCCAAACAACACTATCAAAAATTAATTTTAAAAAATTAATTTTTTTTTAAATATAATAATTATACTATTAAAAAATATTTTAAAAAATTGAATTCCTCAGGCAAAATCATCATTTTGGACGGAGGGAATAGTCAGTATGTGCCTATATAAGGCATAACTCAAGTTCAAACACTCCTCATAGAGAGAGAGAGAGAGATAGAGAGATGCAGAACAAGAGCATGTTCGTAGAACAAGCGCAAGAGTCCCTTGAAAATACAGATACTGGCAAGAACTTCGATGACGACGGTCGCCCCAAAAGAACAGGCATCATAAATAAACACTGCTATATATCACAAGTGTTTTTTATTTTTTATTTTTTATTTTTTTATGTCATCAAATAATATATTACTACTTGGCTTCGTTTACGAATTGGGTTTTGGCTTTTGGTTTGTGAAGGAAGTGTGGTGACTGCAAGTGCACATATAATAACAGCTGTGATTGGGTCTGGAGTGCTGTCTCTGGCATGGGCTATAGCTCAGCTGGGTTGGGTAGCCGGACCGGCAGTTCTGATGGCCTTCTCTTTCATCACATACTTCACCTCCACTCTCCTCGCCGACTGTTACAGGTCTCCGGACCCGGTTACCGGCACCAGAAACTACACTTACATGGATGTTGTTAGAGCTCACTTGGGTAAATTTCTCACTCTCACTATAACTCAGGTTTTGTTCTCTCTCTCTCTCTCTCTCTCTCTCTCTCTCTCTCTCTCTCTCCCTCTCTCTCTGTGACTATACAAAACCCGCCTTCCCACCTTTCAAATTCAATTCCATAATTCTATTAATGAAAAAGTTTAGAAACACATAAACTAATCATATAAAGATTGCGTCTGATTTTTTGATTGGTTTCCATGCAAAGAGAAGAACTGTTTAATTTATATATATAAATAAAAATAAAAACTAATTACAGAATTGATCACTAAAATACAGCTACAATTTAGAATTATGAGGGGCAAAATTTTTAAGTGTAGTAGTTTCTTCAACAACAAACTTCAATGTTTAATATCTGTAGCTATATATTTTTTTTTCCATGTATCTTTTGTGATTAATTTTATGATTAGTTTTATTATTGTTGAAACTATAATATGGGTAAAGGTAGAAATTTCAAATATTAATGGGTTTGGATCTTTTGTGTTTTTCTCAGGAGGTATCCAGGTGAAGCTATGTGGAATAGCTCAGTATGGTAATCTCATAGGGGTTACTATTGGATACACAATAACTGCATCTATTAGTATGGTGTGAGTATAATTTTAATAGACTTGCTTTTCGATTTTAAATCTCCTTATTTAGTCTTTTATTGTCTTATTTATAGTAGGGGGAGAATTTTTCCCGATCCACTGTGTGGGTTGGAATCTTTGTCGCGGTGTAGATATACCATACAATGATTTAATTTTTTTTATTTGTTATTTTTTAAATTATTCATAAACAGAACTATATTAATTTAGGTGCCATTTGATAACACTTGCGTTTTCAATTTTCTGTTTATATTTACAAAAATTTAAAAAACTCAAATAAAAACTTGTTTGGTAAAATTTTTGATTTATAAATCAGTGGTCTCAGTTTATAAATTTGGCCAAAAAATGAAAACACAAAAAATGTGTTTCCATTTTGAGTTTTCAGTTTTTTTTTTTTACCACCCAACACTAGCTACCACTCGCCACCATTTTCCACCACCACCACCCGTCACCATTTTCCACCACCGTCTTCCGCCACTACCACCCATACCCCACCACCACCACTCACCACCCACCTGCTACCACCAGCCACCACCACCCACCTGCCACCCACTCGCCACCACCACCCACTTGCCATCCACCACCGCCACTTGACCATCGCACTACCATCCACACTTGCCACCACCGCCTGCCATCACTACTTACCACCGCCACCACCACCACCCGCCACCACCACCACCTTGCACTGCCACCACCCACCGCCACCACCACCACCACCCACCACCACCACCACCCACCACCCACCACACACCACACCACCACCGCCACCACCACCACCCACCACCACCACCGCCACCACACCACCACCACCACATCACCACCCGCCACACACGCCACCACCACCACCACCACCCGCCACCACCCACCACACATCACCCACCACCCACCACCACCCACCACCACCGCCACCACCACCACCACCCCCCCCACCCACACCCACCCACCACCCACCACCACCACCCACCACCACACCACCACCACCACCACCACCACCCCCACACCACCCACCACCCACCACCTACCACCACCACCACCGGCCACCACTCACCACCACCACCACCACACTTGCCACCACTTGCCATTTCTCACTCTTTTTTATATTTTTAAATTTTTTTAAACATTTTATCAATTACCAAACGCGTTTGTAGTTTATGTTTTTCTAAAAATAAACAAAAACCAGTTTATAAAATTTTTGTAAATATAAACTAAAAACGTAAACGTTACCAAACACACCCTTAGTAATTATAATTTTGTGATTTTATAATAAAAAAAATTGTGGATTATTTTTAAAATTGTACTTATCGTCTATTTTTTTAAGACAAATATATATGATGAAATAATGTAGTTATAATTATTTTATCAATCTAATTTTTCTCGTAACTAATTTATATATAAGGTTTGAAAAAATGAACAATTCAAATTGTCATGATAAAACTTGTGATAGATCTCATAAACCCCAACAATACCTTCTAAACAAGAAGGGTGGACCAGACAAAATCCTCTCCTTTATACTAGGACCATAGTGATTTTTTTTAATTTTCTTTTGATAAACTATTATGTGCTCCTTTAATTAAATCCATGTAGTTCAGTCCATTAATAAATTGTGTAATATTGTAAATAATTTTTTATTTTTATTTTTATTTTTATTACTCAAGACGCAATGACAATTTACCAACAATAATAATAATAATACAAGTGAGCTCATTGTTTTGTGTCATGAGAGGCAACACGGGTTCTTATAGAAGAGGTGAGAATTCAAATCTCTCATAGTACTAATCTAAAAAAATTATTTACATTCACTAGTTAATAATAACAAGAGTTTATTTACATTCACTATTCTTAAATTATTTATTTAGTTCTTTAGCTATCAATTGAGTCAAAAAAGTCTCTAAAGTATATAAATTAAAGTATGTGTTTGGCATGCACTAAAAAAGTGCATTTTTTTTGCATATATATATATATATTTGAGTCACATCAATCAACATTTATTAATATTTTCTCTCTACTTTTCTATCTACTTTTTTTATTTTTCTATACATTTTTTTTTTATAAAAAGTCAAAAAATGTATTTATTTAGAACATCTCAAACCACCCCAAAATTTACTTAGTTCTTGAAATATCTAATTCAAATGTATTTAGTTCTTAAAATGAATACAAAAATAAAATATAAGCCCATAAGTACTATAAATTAGTAAAATATTCTATATAGTTAAAATTATATTCCAAAAAAACCTAAAATTTTTATTCTGTCACGTTTGTTTTTCTAGTGAATTTCCTTTATAGGGAGAACAGTAATTACCTGTACTATTTTCTTGTTTATATTCTACAATAGCCACTTGCCTTTATCTAATATTAAATTTCGGATTTTGTTTATAATTTTTAATTGATTATTTTAAATTTTTTGTTAAGTTATTTTAATAACTAATGTATTATTTATTCTATTTTTATTTATAGCGAAGTGCTATTATTTAAAATATCTTAGTTTAGTTTTTCAGTATATCTATTAGCAATATTAAGAAACCAAACTCTTATACCACTTCAAAAAAAAAAAAACACATTTTAAAGACATAATGGAAATTTAAAGTTTTTCTATAATAAATTTGAACAAAGTAGATTTTTTAGTAATTTATAATATTTATAAGTTTATATTTTATCTTTTCATGGACTAAATATGTTTGAATTAAATATTTTAGAGATGATAGATTCAATTGATAGTTTAGAGACCAATTAGATTTTGATTTATATACTTTAAAGATTTAATAAACTCAATTGATAGTTTATAGATTAAATAGACAATTTAACAGTAGTTTATGAATAGAAAGTGAAATTAATTAATCCTAATAATAATAATAATACATATGGAATCCACTCTTTTTTGTGTATAATGATTTTTTTTTTCAAAAAGGTAAAAAAATAAAAAATAAAAATCTACTTATATATTCCAGTTATTTTAACAGGGATTGAAAATTGTCATATTATATGAAATGCTTTCTAATTGAGTTAATCATATAGTTTAAATTAAGCAAATAATAGTCTGAATGAGAGAAATGAGACGAGAGTGAAATTCGCTGACAATTCCAGATAAGTTTGTCTTTCATTTAAGGTAAGATAAGTTTGATTTTTAAATGATTATAGATATTCAATCTATGTAATTTTTTTATAAAAGTGATGTACTCGATAAACTCTACATATTGAACGATTTGAATTATCAAAATAAGTCCGGAATCAGGCCTACCATGGTCAGACAACACCATCCAGTTGAATTTCTAGATTTAGAATTTCATCACAACCATTGATGAAATGGAGTGTGTTGATTTATTCACTACAACATATAAGAGTTTTAGAGATCAAGTTTTTTTTATCTCTAAAAGTATAAATTTTGTTGTAAAAAATATTTATTGTCACGCCCCAATTTTTATTACTTGAAGTCATTACCAAGTTCCTTTACTTAATTCCATTTCAGAGATAACATGCGGAAATAAACTTATATATTCAACTCGTAGAAGTGAATAACATTGCTCTCATTCGTATGCAAGTAAATACAACATGAGTACACTAAATAAATTACCCTTGGGCTTACATCATTAAAAAGTCAAGAAGAAGAAGGGTATAACCCTTTTACATAAATTAATCCCTTAACTGTTAACACCTTCTACACAACTCATATTAACAATAGAAATTTACCAATATTGTTCAACCATAAACCCTTTTTATTTTACCAAATCAAAATATAATTTAGGGCTTTCTCTTCTTTCAACAATAACATGCTAATTTTACTTTCTAATTAGTCCAAACCATAGTCAATGATAACAAAACCATTCTCAAACAACCAACCCTAGGTTCCCCTCATGATTTTCAAACAAATCCAACACGGATATGATTTTCATGCAATACAAAACTACCACATGTTTATCTATAGACGGAGTATTGAAAAAGAACAAGGAAATCCCTACCTCAAATGGAGAGACCAAATGGAGAAGATGAAGGCCAAAAACCAAAGTGTTCCAAATCGCCAAACTTTCAGATTAAAATGAAGTCCTCAACCCACTCTACCTTTCTTACAAAGGACTTAGTATAGATTTACACTAGAGGGAGATGAAAACCAAGAGAGAAGGTGTGTAGGGAGAGAGAGAAACTCTCAAGTTATTCATTCAATGAACTTCATTAAATTGATTAATGTATCTCATACATTCATGATACATAATGCATCCTCTATATTAATGAATTCATTATATAAATTAATGTATCTTACATATTCATCATAGATACATAATGCATCTCTAAGATTCATTCATAATAAATCCATCACATTCAATGTATTAGCATTAGTCTTCTATACATTGTATATATACAAAGAGTAAAGGATGGAAACGGGAATAAGACAACAACACATCCACGGAACCGAGTCTGAAATACAATTAAAAAAAAAAATGAAAGGAAAACCGGGATCGCTATAACCTCCCCTCCTTAAAGAATTTCGTCCCCGAAATTAAGAGTACACCAGAAACACAAGGCCAACTAATCACATAGCACTCAACACCTGAGCACTTAGAAAAGAAACTATTCTCACCACAAACCTCTGGTTAACTCTCACAAAAGAAAGGACTTACCAAGGAAACACGTTTCAAAAGGCAACACTCAGGCACAAAAGCCTCAACAAAACCAAACCCTTCCCGAAACAAATCACCCAAACACCCGACTAGCGCTCCAAGCTATGTCACTACTCAACATTCATAACTTCACATAAGACAATCAAAGCAAATCTTTTGTACAAATATCGGAAAAATCATTCTTTTGTTCACGAGACATTTCTCAAAGATAATCAAATTTTCAACGATGACATTCAAAAGTAAATTTTGCATTTTCCATGCGAAACTCAAAAGTTTTGTAAACATTTTTCATAAACACAGTGTTACCCATAATACATAAACATCTCCAGTTTATTTGCCAAAAGCTACTCGTTTGGAAATTCTCATAACATTAAAATTAAATCAAATCCTCAATATTTTCCTTTTTAACAACGCCCTTAGAAGGCCAAAACACTAGGAAGAATTTATGTTCAACATAACACCCACCACTCACACGGTGATACCACAACCAACATAAAACATAACATTTCTATAATGATAGTTAATAGAAATAACAACTTTGCTATCAACACATAAGGCATAAGAAATTCATGATTTTGCAATTTCATCCTACCTTCCTTTACTTAATCAACTTTTCATTTTTAACAATATGGCTCAGAACCTAGCCAAACTATGACAGTGAATTACACATCACATTAACATTACTTTCAATGTCAACAAAATAAATGAGACTAAGGCTCATATTAAAACACTTCATACTTCTCAGTTGATACACATTTTAGTGTTGTAGCAACAACATATAGAAACACTTCTATAAATCAATAAGCACACATAATAGTGATGCTAATGGAGTCTATCCCCTATCTCCTCCCAAACAAAATCCGGTTTAGAGGTCCATCCTCCATCTTCCCCTAAACCGTGGAGTACATTCCCTATCTCCTCCCAAACAATATGCATATGCAATGCTCAATCAATACACGTATTTTCTGTATTAATTCAATAGTTAAAAGCTTATGACATAACCAAAGTGATTAGTTTCAATTTTTCCTAATCCACATGCAATGTCTACAACAATCACGACTATCCTCAAGGTGACCAATGCCAAGCAAAACCCGATGCCAACAAGTTGACTAATCAACTCAATAAACCGCCACACTTAGTAAACCACACACTGATATGCCACTCAAAACCATTTACCCCAAACACGGAGTTCCCTACACAAACCCCCAAATTTTGGAATCTCACCGGATTTCCTAAAATCGAACCACACCAACACTGCTTCTAAGGGAGTCTTCACCCCCAAGCCTATATAGCAAGCCTGCCCTTCTCCTCAAACTCAAGACTGACATGGTCAACCTCAATGACCCAATCCCTAATACAAATGACAGATTTAACCAATGCTACCCTCATTATCCGAGGACACAAACTGATTTTTCTTTTCAAAAATTGCCGTCAGCATCCACTCAAGAAATTCTCTTCCCACTCACAAACCATACCCAATAACCAATAACACCACTAACTCATTTCACCCGCACATAGTCACAAACCGATAACAAGTCACAATACGAACACCACCCAAATACATAACTGATGGGATCACAACAAACTCATTAACTAGCAAAGCCCAAAACACTAATCAACACACCGATACCATTCCCTCTAACCCGAGATACAAATCTCATGCTCCCTCGTGTAGACATCCTATAAAGTCCAAAAACAAAACCACACTTAGTGCACAACACAACAGCCTTCCCCGAGGCATACACTTACCAAACTAAACATACATTTCTATTGCATATAAACATTTAAACACATAATCGAATCAAGTCCATAAAGATAGTCACTCATCCCGAAACTCTCAAAAAATTCCTATTAGAAACCACGTTGAGGCGTGTTTCCAAGAGGACCTCAAAGCAAGTTCACCGGCTACGAGTACTATCCAGAAAACTTAATCCAATGCTCACACAAATGCAACAAACAAGTCCTAACATTCATGTTAGCTATATGCAACGTCCTCATCACATGTAGCAAACCCATTGTAGTAAAAACTACTTTCCACGAGCCCAAAGTATTCAAACTTGGCTCGCTCTGATACCAAGTTGTCACGCCCCAATTTTTATTACTTGAAGTCATTACCAAGTTCCTTTACTTAATTCCATTTCAGAGATAACATGCGGAAATAAACTTGTATATTCAACTCGTAGAAGTGAATAACATTGCTCTCATTCGTATGCAAGTAAATACAACATGAGTACACTAAATAAATTGCCCTTGGGCTTACATCATTAAAAAGTCAAGAAGAAGAAGGGTATAACCCTTTTACATAAATTAATCCCTTAACTGTTAACACCTTCTACACAACTCATATTAACAATAGAAATTTACCAATATTGTTCAACCATAAACCCTTTTTATTTTACCAAATCAAAATATAATTTAGGGCTTTCTCTTTTTTCAACAATAACATGCTAATTTTACTCTCTAATTAGTCCAAACCATAGTCAATGATAACAAAACCATTCTCAAACAACCAACCCTAGGTTCCCCTCATGATTTTCAAACAAATCCAACACGGATATGATTTTCATGCAATACAAAACTACCACATGTTTATCTATAGACGGAGTATTGAAAAAGAACAAGGAAATCCCTACCTCAAATGGAGAGACCAAATGGAGAAGATGAAGGCCAAAAACCAAAGTGTTCCAAATCGCCAAACTTTCATATTAAAATGAAGTCCTCAACCCACTCTACCTTTCTTACAAAGGACTTAGTATAGATTTACACTAGAGAGAGATGAAAACCAAGAGAGAATGTGTGTAGGGAGAGAGAGAAACTCTCAAGTTATTCATTCAATGAACTTCATTAAATTGATTAATGTATCTCATACATTCATGATACATAATGCATCCTCTATATTAATGAATTCATTATATAAATTAATGTATCTTACATATTCATCATAGATACATAATGCATCTCTAAGATTCATTCATAATAAATCCATCACATTCAATGTATTAGCATTAGTCTTCTATACATTGTATATATACAAAGAGTAAAGGATGGAAACGGGAATAAGACAACAATACATCCACGGAACCGAGTCTGAAATACAATTAAAAAAAAAAATGAAGGGAAAACCGGATTGCTATATTTATGAACTAATTTCAATTGTTGCAAGGATAGTTGATAAAAAGTCGTCTCGAAAAATCAAAAAATAGCTTTTAGGGACAATTTTGGAAATGTCCCTAATAAATGTATTTTTAGGGAAAAAATAACTTAGTCCCAAAAAGAATTATTTTTTGAGACAAAATTTTTTGTCCTAAAAGGTTAGTAATTCATCATTAAATGTTTAATTTTGTTACTGAAAATAACACAATGAAACTTTTGGCGATAAAAATATTTTGTCTCTAAAAGTAATTTTATATCTAAATTTTTGTTTCTAAAACTTTAATTTCTTATAGTTATGAAAGTTGAAAAGTTCAAATAAAAAAAAATTTCTTCTACTTGCATAGGACTAGTCACCTAATCAAATTCAACCCTCTCATATGGAATCACAAAAAGGTCTAACCCACCTAATATGAGAAAAATATGTCAGATTTTGTGACTAATTTCTATACTTAATTTTTGTTATAAAAAACATAACCTGAAAGGATAACATTTGATTTTCTTTTTCCTTTTATTATTTATTAAAGTGCAGGGTGTCAAAACAAAAATTTACCACTTATGTGTTTTCTTTTTACTCCATGAATCAGGGCAGTGAATAGGTCAAATTGTTTCCACAAATATGGTCATCATGTGAAGTGTTCAACATCAAACAATCCTTTCATGATCATATTTGCCATCATTCAGATCATTCTCAGTCAAATACCAAATTTTCACAAGCTCTCATGGCTCTCTATTCTCGCAGCTGTCATGTCCTTCGCTTATTCTTCCATTGGTGTTGGACTCTCCCTTGCTAAAGTTGCAGGTAAGGAAGAGAGAGAGAGAGAGAGAGAGAGAGAGAGAGAGAGAGAGAGAGAGAGACATTAACATATAACAAGTAGAGCTAAAAAAGTTTTGTAGAAACTTGAATTAATTATGTCAATCAAATTTATTTTGGTATGATCTAACTTAATTTTAAATATTGATACGAGGAGATGTATCAACATCGGTCATAGGACTATAATATTTGGAATATAAAATCAAATCAATTTTTATTTTTTTTAATTTTATAACAGTTGAACCAGTCATATTTGCACTGACCATATCAATTATAAATCAATTATGGACTAATACATATACTAATACATACATATCAAAAATCAAACAATACATATATTATTTTTATTCCATCTAATATACCGAAATATATAAATGTCAAAAATATGAAAAAAAAAAATTTAAAAAAAAAAAAAACACCCAACATGTAGATATTTAAAATCAAGTCCAAATTATGCTAAGTTTAAATTGCGGCTATCATTAGCATTAACATGAGATGACCCTTCTCATATTACTATTTTTCCAATTATTTTCGTTATTGTTGTTCAAATATTTGCTTTGTATATGAGTTGTTGTGATTAATGATTGGTTAATGTGATATGGTGTGGTGAATGCATGACTATGGGGGAAGGAGGTGCACATGCAAGGACAAGCCTAACAGGAGTGACAGTAGGGGTAGACGTGTCAGCATCAGAAAAGGTTTGGAGAAGCTTCCAAGCCATTGGAGACATAGCATTTGCTTATGCTTACTCCACTGTTCTCATCGAGATACAGGCAAGCTCCTCCTTCAGCTGCTGTATGTATCTGCAACATATCATGTATGTATCTATGTATGTATGACCCTTTTTAGAAACAAGAGACATTGTTTGGTGATTATAATGAGTGGCATAGTGAGTATCAAAGATTCAGTTTCTCTCCAATACTCTCTTCCTCTACTCATTATTCACCAATTGATTCAAATGACTAGTTGTTGGACTTGTTAGGTGACTTAGTTTTCTCCATCATCCAAACAACTAACCATTTAAATCAAGTGCTAAATAATAATTAAAGAAGAAAGTGTTAAAAATGATCCTCTTCCGACTAGGATCAGATTGAAACTGAGAGCCCTGTCATATTATGCATATACCTACCGAAAGTGACAAAATATGTTTGGTCCAGAGGGTGTCTCCAGGTGCTTTACTTACAATAAGGACCAAATAATTGGCAGACTCTTGTCCACTAGGTCTAATCCAAATGAAGGCCATTTAGGACCAAATATAGTTTTGTTCTTCTCTTTCTTTTTTCCTTTTACATGAGTTTGACTTTAGTGTACATACAGATTACAGAGAGATACATTTCAGTGATTCCTTATGGACCATTGGAATTTATGGACCACAAGCCTTCAGAGATTTTGGCCACTAAATGAATTAGGCCTTTTCACAATGAAGTGAGAGCCCACCACCCTTTTCTATTTTCGTGGGTGACATCCATCTTATGATAAGCACGAAACTGTTTGGTCCAACCGGCGTTTATATTTTTCTATTTTTTACTTTTAAAAAGAGGTTAGTTTGTTAATAACAACTAAAGAGTCGTCGCTACTCAATATCAACTTGAACTCCTGACTTTCCCCTCATCACACCTTAAGGTGTGGCTATAAGACTATTAGGCCAAACCAATTGTCTGAATTGGCCAGTTAGGCAAAACCGAAAACCTAAACCTTGTAAGGTACACTTTAATTTTTAGAACAAATCATACTAAGATCCTCCTTAATAAGGCTAAAATGACATGTTTGTTTAGATAAATTGGATTAGATTAGCTTTCCTAGGACTATTAATAATCATGGCATTATCAATCCTTTCGAATTGTATTCACCAAAAAATTATAAATTGTATATCATATCTCATGCTTAGATTGTTCTAAGATTACAAAAATGGATTGATAAGATTTATTAATTTTTTAATTTAGTCAATTAATATGCACGACTCTGTAATCTCTCATTTTGTATGTCACTCTTTTCTTCGAATTTGATAGCCCTCCATATGGAAAATACCATGTCAAGGTCGACAATTAGTCCATAATCTAAATTCTTTTTAGTGAAACGTGAAATTGTGTAATTTGTTAAATTATTAATGCAATCTCATGATTATATCCACCCAAAGGAACATGGTAGTGTATAGATACATGAATAATCAAAGGTAAAATGCACTAAAAAAATATAATAACATTATTTTTTTTTTATTCATAAGACTAATAAAAAAATGCAAAGTATTGTGTTATGTAATATAAAATTTTAGAAGAATTCAGCATAATTATACTAAATTTTTGACATCAGTGTGTTTTCTTTCAAACATCGGGAGAAGTTAGTATAATTCATCATTTATTACTATTAGAATAAATTACAATTTGCCCATTTTATATTTGGGTATTTTGCTACTTTGGCCTTTAAATCCCCCCCCTCCCCGCCCCTTCACTTTGGCTCTTTATGTTTAATCCCAAAAGCTAAATTATGTTCAAAATTATACAAAAAATTGCACATTGTCAATTACGTGGTATAAAAATATTTTATTATATATAACACACATCTAATACAAACTCAAACACCAATATAATAATATATTTCATATATCATGTAGTAGCTAACGTGATTTTTTTTTTTTTTGTCTAATTTTGAATAAAAGTTAATTTTATGAGTAAATTGAAAAAAGTTTTGAAATATGAAAGTTCAAAGTAATATATATATATATATATTTCAAGAGCTAAAGTAAAAAAAATAGCCAAATATAAAAGAGAGAAAGTGCGGCCACGTGTATGAACTAAAAGCTTAAAGAAAAATAATTCATCCCCTAATTCCCAATGATGTGAAATTAGGGGGTTAAAGATGAACGAGAGATCATCTTTAATTGTATTCGGTGGGTTATGGAATGTGTGTCTACCGTCATTTTCTCTATTTTTGCAAATGGTAAAAAGAGAGCATTTGTTACTCCTACTCAAGGGCTACGCCAAGGAGATCCTTTGTCCCCATATTTATTTATTTTGGTGGCAAATGTGATTTCTCATCACCTAACCTAGAGTCTTTAGAGTAATTAGATTTCATAAATGAAGCTAGAAAAGTAGTGTCCTACCCTGTCACATTTGTTTTTTGCTAATGATATGCTTCTCTTCCTCAAAGCTAAAGATGGTGAGTGTCAAGAAGTATTGGATGTCCTTCAAATTTATTGTCATGCCATAGGGCAGATGGTGAATTTTAATGTCCGATTCTCCTCCAACACTCCTATTGCTCTCGGTAACTCAATTTGTAACTTGTTTGGTTTTAAAGTGTCTCAACCGGACGCAAAGTATATAGGGTTGCCATCTTTTGGGGGAAGATCCAAAGCAGAAGCTTACGAGTTTGTTATTGAGAAGGTCCTTTCTAAATTGCAGGGTTGGAAACAAAAGCTTTTGTCACAAGCTGGGAAGGAGACTTTGATAAAGGCAATGGCATGCTTTGCTTTTCCAAAAAAATTCTGTGATAAGCTTAACTCTTATATGAGCAAGTTTTGGTTGGGGGGTGGGGGCGACCTTCAGGAGAAGGGTATTCATTGGGTGAGTTGGGGAGAAATGACTTTGCCAAAATCCATTGGTGGAATGGGTTTCCGAGATTTTAATTCTTTCAATTTAGCACTCTTAGCCCGTCAAGGGTGGCGGTTTGGTAAAGTATCTAAACTCGCTTTGTGCTTGCATTTTGAAGGGCGTATACTTTCCCAACTCTTGTTTCATGCAAGCTACTAAGGGGCATCGGGTATCATGGGCGTGGGCAAGCATTGTACAAGGCCTGCAAATTTTAGAAAATAGTATTCGATGGCAAGTGAATGATGGGGCCAGTATTAAATTCTAGAAGGATAAATGGATCCCATCCATTATTGGGTTCAAAGTGCTTTCTCCGAAGCTAGAAGGATCCGAGATAAAATCAGTGATGGATGCTATTGATACTGCATATAAAGTTGGAAAGTTAATTTGCTGGAAAATCTACTAACCGAGGCTAAAGTTAATGCTATTACTTCAATCCCTATTACTATGGAAAATAAAAATGATTTCATTGTTTGGCACTAGGAGTCTAAAGGTGAATATTCGGTGAAGTTTGGACACATTAAGGCAGTGGAAGAGGTGAGCAAACTTCGCTCCCTGCATCCTTTTACCTCTTTCCAGGTCCCAAGTACGCTGTGGAAAAAGATTTGGGCTCTTCCCTCCAAAAATTAAGCATTTTTGGTGGCGGGGTTTGTAAAAATGCTTTGGCTACAAAAGAGAATCTGTGGAGAAGGAGATGCTCTATTTAAAAAATTCCTAGGTTTTGGCAAGCTTTCCACTTTTGATGGCAGTCTCCGGTTTGAAATCGGCTTAAAGCGAAAAAGGCCAAGGGTCCCTATCGTAGCAAGACACAAGAAGTCAAGTAGGTCATCTAGGGAATCGAACTGACAAGGCAGTCTCTTGATTCCTATTTGTCTAACACATCCTGAGACTATCGAACACCTTCTCTTTGGGTGTGAGTGGGCTCGAGCTGTTAGGTTTGGCAATGATCTCCAATTTTCTACAAATGACCACCCTCGCCATTGGGTCTTGAAGTGGTCTTGCGAATTATTAGAGCAATTTCCATCAGCTCACAAATGGCATAGTTTTTTTTAACTATGTTGTTTGGATTGGGTAGTATATATGGAAGGATTACAATAGTTTTGTCTTCAATCATCATCCGATAGAGCCCTCCTCTACTTTACATCGAGCTCGAGCGGTGAAGGAGGAATTTGACTCCATCTCTGAGTCTAAGGAGGAGTTATATTAATAGGAATCCTTTGAGGGTGTGTAACGCCTCAAAATAAATGCTAGAAACCATCTACAACACCAATTACATAACAACACGTAATAAAATAATTATCTTTCATTTATCTCAATAGCTTTTACAAGAGGTGACATATGCAGATATAAATTCATAAGTCTAACCATGAATCTATAGCATATGTACAACAAGAGATAAGATATGAAAGTAAAACAAATAAATAAATGCCCTAAAGGCTTACAACTTTCTAAGATAGTTCTTGGTTACAACAAAAGTGGACTTAAGTCCAATACAGTTTAAGCTCTTAGCTTATACAAAATAAATACAATAAATACACAAAAAGAAGTTGTCGCTCCAAGTCCTCCTAAGCTATTACCTTGGCGGAGGTATATCATAAGTACTTGAAATGTTTTTCTTACGTAGGGTGAGCCAAAACCCAGTAAAAATAATCCAACACAATATATGAACTTTAACAAAGCTATAAAGTGAATGCATATACAATGCTCGTGCCAAAACATCTTTTAATACCTCTTTCCAAAACTATACAATGCCAAGTTAATGTCTCGATTCATAAATCATTTCTATTTCAATAGAAATTAAGGTAATGAATCACACTTTGAGAATTTCAAAACAATACAACATTTTTTAGAAATTTTGTCCGGAGGAAACCGTAAACATGCACCCATGTATATGCACAGTTTTTAGGACTTTCACCCAGGACACACAAGCCAACTTAATTCATGTAACAATAATTCATTTCCCAGATTTACTCATTTTCTCAAAACAGTAATATTTCAAATGTATAAATGTGAGAAAATGCTTAATGCAATGAATGAGAAAATAGTTTCTATTCTCCTAATTCACATGCAATTTCTACAACACTTATAGCTATAATCTACCAATAGTCCAAAACAGATATTTCTCAACAGATAAACAATTATCAATAAAGATAAACTTTCTAAATTTTCAAGTGGTGAGTGATTATACATATCTAACTTCATCATACTCATCAACATCATCCCAATTTCACAATTCCAATATCAATCTCAAAATTTATACAAGATCAATATTTGAGGTATTTAGGACAAAATTTCTTTTTCTCCCAAAATCAATCCCAACATTCAAAATCAATAATTTATTCCCAACTCAACATTATCTTCCACATAAAAATCATTCTCAAGAATCCATTTGAAAAACCCCTCTTTTGATTTTTACCCAAAACCCTAGATTATTCCAAATCTTTCAAAAATCTCAACATGGCTTAGAAATAACAAATAACTAAGTTAAAACTCATAAAAAGTATGGAAAGTATCCCCATCTCAACCTAGAACACGAGAGAGAAAGAGAGAGAAAGAGTAAAGGAAACCCAAAGATGCCAAAAACTAACTTTGCTCCATTTAGAACAAAGCCCCCATCTTTTTAACAAAGGCACACAGGTGAAAAGATCGACAAATCTAGGCGTATTTGAGGAAAATAAGTGAGTTTTAGAGAGAGAGTGAGAGAAAATAGGGTATTGAAATGTTTAAAGAGAGGGGTGAAAACGTGACTCAGAAAAGTGATTTTATGAACTAATATATACACAGTTCGCTCAAGCGCAAGATGTGTTGTTCGAGTGACCAGACCCAATAAATTGTTCCGTTCGAGCACAAGAAGTGTCGCTCAAAATACAAACTCCTAGTATTTTTACAGACCGAAGACCGTTGCTCGCGTCCCAATAGTTTTACAGACCTACAAAAGTACTGGAGGTTCATAAAGACGACTCGAGCGAATGAACAAAAATCTGAGCAACAAAAGTTTGAAAAACAAGCTACCAACCTGTTCCAAACGCAATTAACATATCCCAAAAGCCAAACTCAAGGAGAAGTAGTGGGAAACAAGGCAAGAACAACTATATAAGGAAAAGAAACCTGAATCCAAAAGTCAAATGGGTCGGATTTAAACCAGAAACTTTATAGAGTGAATGGGTGGCAAGCCCCTAGATCTGGTGCTCTTAAAATTAACTTTGATGTGACTTTTCAGAAAGGGACCTAGGTTGCTTCTACTGCAGTTCTTGTGAGGAATGCAAAAGGCAAGTTGGTTGATAGTCTTACCAAAAGCTAGAAAAGCTCTTCTTCTTTGCAAGGTGAAGCCTTAGCATATAGAAGTGCATGCCAACTAGCACATGCTTGAAATTTTAATTCAATGGAAATTGAAGGAGATAACCAAGTTGTTATTCACCTTTGTGTCTCTAAAACAGTCCCACCTTAGGAGTATGGTGCAATTTTCATTACTATTAAGCGAATGGCAGCTCACAAGTGCTTTTCCTTCAATTGAAGACCGAGAACAGCTAACAAAACTACTCATTAGGTGGCCCAAGCCTCTCTCCGCGGCTGCCTTCTTATTGATTGGGTTGCCAACCCTCCAATAGAGCTTGATGTGCTTCTAAGAGATTCGTAGTTTAGGCTCCTTTTTTTTTTTTTTTTTTGCTTTTATTAGTTTTCTTCTGGTTATGTTTGCCTCTGTTTTGGGTTCTTTATTTGTAATGCTTCTTATGTTCAAAAGAAGAAGAAGAAAAAAAAAAAAAAATGAACCAGAGATGAGTATAGAACTGCTTCACATGAGTCTTAACCACGGGATTAGGAATGGAATTCGGGATCTCAATTAGGAAATGTAACATCTCTCAAACTTAAAATATACGGATCTACTATTTGTGAAGCAAACCCTTTTTTATCATTAGACTAGTTGTTTGATCTTTGTTGTTTAGGTGCAATCCATTCATAACTGATTGCCGAAATGACATTGAACTATTAAGTGTTGTTTGGTAACACTTATGTTTTCAGTTTTCTGTTTATATTTACAAAAATTTAAAAAACTCAAATAAAAACTTTTTAAGTAAATTTTTTATTTATAAATCAGTTGTCTCAGTTTATAAATTTGGCCAAAAAATATAAACTCAAAAAATGTGTTCCCATTTTGAGTTTTCATTTTTTTTTTTTTTTACCACCCAACACTAGCCACTACCCACCACCATTTTTCACCACCGTCTTCCGCTACCAGCACCCACCACCATCTGCTACCACCACTCACCACCCACTTGCCGCCACCACCACCCACTTCTTGCCGCCACTACCACTACCACCACCCACCTACCATCCACCCGCCGCCACCCGCCACTACCATCCACCGCCCGCCACCACTATTTCACCACCCACCTGCCACTACTATCCACCACCAGCCACCTACCACAACTAGCCACCAGCCACCTACCACCCACCCGCCGCCACCACCCACCACTTGCCACCCACCCGCCACCCACCTGCCCTCACCACCCAGGGGTGGGTGCGGGTCGGTTGCGGTCACGGAACCTCCAATCTACCATCTGTCTGTCAAATTGGCGGATTGGAAAAAATCAATCCGCATCCGTCTGCCAATTCAGCAGATGTAGATTTAGCGGATTGGCAGTTTGGCAGATATATGCGAATCGATTTGGCGGTTTCAAATTTTATAAATTTTCAACATAATTCAACTTATGCACTTTCCCAAAAAAGAAGAAGAAAGTATTACAATTAATGACTTAAAAATATATTACAATCACTGCATGCCTCATCTACATACTACAATCACAGCATGCCTTATTCACATAAGGTATTACAATCTGTGGTTCTTAAAATATAAAAACAATTCAAACTACTAAAACCATGAACAGAGTAGTAGTAGAGATTGTATGTCTCTGTATTGTTACATCTATATCTGTTTTTGAAAATAAAAACCAACCAGCATATATCATATTTTCTATTTATTATTTTTAGAGATAGATTTAAAAACCAAAAAATATAGATAAATAATATGTTTATTTTTTTCAATTCAAAAAAGATATTCAAGTTGAAAATTTTTTTTCAACAAAAAATTTAAACTCTTTTTTAATTAAAAACACAAACAGAATATTTAAACAAACTGAAAACACAAAATCTTATAAATTACTAAGGGTGCTCGCAGTTTGGCAATTCGGTTGTAGCCAAAGGAACCTCAAATCCGCCATTCGTCCGCTAGATTAGTGGATTGGAGAAAATCAATCCGCAACTGTCCGCTCGTCATCATGCATTCGTCCAAAATGCGGCGAATCGGTTCGGTTCGGTCGGTTTTGACGGATCGATATATCCGCTACTCACCTCCACCACCCACCACCCACCACCCACCACCCACCACCACACACTCGCTACCACCCACCACCACCACCCGCCACCACCTGCCACCACCACCCACCGCCACCCACCACCACCACCATCACCACCCACCCACCTACACCACCCACCACCACCCGCCACCCACCACCCACCGCCATCACCACCACACCACTGCACCACCACCACCCACCACCACCCACCACCACTGCCATCCGCCATCCACCACCACCACCACCCACCACCCGCCACCACCCACCACCACCCGCTACCCACCACCCACCGTCACCACTTTCCACTATCGTCTTCTGCCGCCATTTGCCACCGCGTACCATTTCTCACTCTTTTTTATATTTTTAAATTTTTTAAAACATTTTGTCAATTACCAAACGCGTTTGTAGTTTATTTTTTAATAAAACTAAACAAAAATTAATTTATAAAATTTTTGTAAATATAAACTGAAAACGTAAACATTACCAAACAGGAGCGTTACATTTGAGCCCTTTACATTTGAGCCCACAGATGCGTGAGTGGCCCAAATTCTACTTAGCAAGTTGGACGTTTCATTTCATTTCAAGTTTGATCTTCTAAAATTTTATCGAAATAATTAAAAAAACAATGAAGTGGTGAATAATTTAAATGTAAAAGTGATTGTTTGTCAAATGTATCGATTGTTTATATATATATTGTTGACTTTGTAAACTACAAATGTCTATGGAAAAACAAAATTTTTAAATCAAATTTTATATTCACTCATTCATATCATAGGAAATGTTGAATAAATTAGTTATCATAATAAAAATTGAATAAATTAATTATGTCATCTATTGAAAAATATATAGTACATAAGTTAGATTATGCAAATTTAATTAGTAATTTTACATTTAAAAATGTGAGAAGAGTAATATTTATGCGATATTTTGATTTAAAAAAATTTAAAATAAGACTCTTTTTTATTTTATTTTTATTTTTAATCCTTTTGAGTTCTAAAGCAACAAAATCATTTTTTTTTTTCAAAAATCTTTTTGACTTGTAATGATGTGTTTTTATCTTAATCTATATAAGTAAATTTTGATACATAATTTTAATGAATATATACATATATATATATATATATATATGCAAGCAAACTCGGTGTGAATATTAATAAATAAAAAAAATATGCATACATATCATTTTACTAATAATTTATTTTAATAAGTATAGACGTCTTGTTTCTAGAGTTCGCCTAAGGTCACCAAAACTAAGGGCCGACCCAGCTTTAATCCACACAAATTGGTAGATAAGATGCTCGCGTATTCCACCGATTTCATGATGCATCTTCTCTTACTCTCTTATTTCTCTCCCACCATTTTTATAAAAAAGAAAAAGAAAAATCCAAAATACTCTATCTTGACCTAGGATGAACTTGCAAAATCGAACCCACTCATGTACAACCATAGTTAGGAATGACATCAAAAATAGGTGATCCAGAGGGTTAGAAACTTAGGACACAAAATTCTCCACCCCAAGAAGGTGTTTATTCCTTGTTTCATGCATGGCCAAAGATTTACCCTTTTGTTTTCAAATTTATGTGTTTCCGTGTTTTAGGATTGTAATTGGTTCTGCACGGTCAGTAAGGTAAAATTTTTTATCAAATCGATAATGTCAGTTTTATCATTTTTAGCATTGATATAGACCATTTCTTCTATTGAATAATGTTTTAGAGCACTAAATTGAGAGCTCTAGAGCATCACTAATGATGTGGCATAGTGGCTCCCACCAAAGTGATGTGATGTTTTGACTTGAGTTTTTTTTTTTTTTTTTAGCTCATTAAAGCTATTAGTGGTCCAAAAATTAGTGGGATGAATCACCACTCTTCTTCTATTAAATCGTACCGAATCGTACCAATTGAAACAGTTCGGTTTATTACAATTTAATCGGTTTAAGAATTTTCAAATTTAAGTTATTTTTAGTATAATCACTTATTTATATAAAAATATTGAATTTGCCATTTATCAACCATTTCAAATATATCAAATTTATCAATTTAATGAATACTTTACAATTTCTATATTAACAAAAATACAAATAAAAAAATAATAATAAATACTAAAGATTCAAGAATAGTGAGTAAGAGTTAAAGATTATATATAATAAGGATATCTTCACGTAGATAATAGGGATGATAAGGATAATTAATTGATATTAATAATTTATTATACTCATTAATATTATTATATTATTAAATTATATATATTATAAATACAATATATGTTGAAATGATTGGTTTTGGTTTAATTCGGTGCATAAAGTTCTTAAATCAATATTGAATCAAAAATCGAAAAAAATCAAATTAAAAAACGGCACAGATCAATTTTTGTTAAAAAATCAATCAAATACGACTGGTTTGGTCCGATTTAATCGGTTTAATCAGTTTTTTCGATTTTTCTTTTATCCATACCTTATTTGAATATACTCTTAGTCATTCGATGATATAATGATCTAATTGTTAAGAGTACATTGAGTCAAAGGGTCAAAAAATATATATATATATATTTAAAGATAGAACATCTAAAGCCTCCATTGATTCATGATATCATTTTTTTATTTATAGAAAATAGATTTTATGATTGTGAATAATGGGACATAAGGAAAGATTTTTTTTTTAGAAGAGAGAATGGTAAGCCGAAATTTAGAATCAATTGATTGGAAAACAAGAAACAGAGAGAGCAAAATGATTGATTATCTAGACCGCATGTCTCCAATCCCACAAGGGACTGGACCAAGGGATGTTAAGGCTCATAAGTCATGGTGCATAGATCATTTATGAAAAATTGTGTTAATTTGATCAATGCAATGACATGATTTCATAATATATTTGTATTCGCAGGACACACTAAAATCACACCCCCCTGAGAACAGAGTGATGAAGAAAGCTTCACTAGTGGGAGTTTCAACAACCACCCTCTTCTACGCCTCTTGCGGTTGTCTTGGCTATGCTGCTTTCGGCAACAATGCACCTGGAAATTTCCTCACTGGGTTCGGTTTCTATGAGCCTTTCTGGCTAATCGACTTTGCTAATGTTTGCATCGCTGTTCACCTAATCGGTGCCTACCAGGTATGTCACGTATAAATTTCGATTAATTACACAATATCCTGCCTACATTTGATTTGAATTGAATTTAAACAAATCAACTATAAAGTAATATTACTTTCACATCTTTAAGAAAGAGTACACTTAATACTAATTTCTTATGATACAAGATTTAAATGTACAAATTTAAAATTAAGAGGTAAAATAATATTTAAGTAATAGCTAAAATAAAGTATTCATAACTAACTTGTAAATTTAAAATGAATAAAGCCCCGAAATCTCTTGTTCCCAAATCCCTGCACGGCTGGCAAATCCAAGTTCAAGGCCACCTAGGGCCATGCGGTCATTCTCATATCATCAGTCAATTTAATTTCGTTTGCAATATCTTGTCAGATAGAATAGTATCATCGTTACATTTAATATTTATTTATTTACAGTGCACACTTCTGGCATGCTTCGGCAACATGCATTCACAATGTCAACCATGTGTTCTCAATATACTCCCAATCATATGATTAAAAAAATAAAAAATGAAATAACTGCATGTAATTTCCATTTAGTTGGGGTCTAGAAGGGTATAGATTAGGTACAGACCTAGTCTCAACATAATTTGTACAAAGTGGTTACTCGTAACTTCAAATCCACAATTTCAAAATTAGTAAGTCAAGTTTTAACCATCCAACCAGTAGCCCTTTGTATATACTATAAACTTCAAAACATGAAAATTCCAAGGCACCATGACAATCCTAGAAATGCATTTGGGAACAAAAAATTTAATGACAAATCCACCATTGTCTGTACACGATTGCCACACCTGCAGGTTTTTTGCCAACCGATATTCGCATTTGTGGAGAGCCGTTGTCACAAGCGCTGGCCAGATCGTGAATTCATAACAAGTGAGTATGCCGTAAAAATCCCTTTTTGGGGTGCCTATTACATCAACCTCTTCAGATTGGTGTGGCGAACAACCTACGTAATATTGACAGCAGTGCTAGCCATGATATTCCCTTTCTTCAACGACTTCCTGGGCTTGATCGGTGCAGCATCGTTCTATCCATTGACTGTGTATTTCCCCATAGAGATGCACATTGCACAGTCAAAAATACCCAGGTTCTCATTCACATGGATTTGGCTGAAAATCCTCAGTTGGGCTTGCCTTGTCATATCGCTAGTAGCTGCTATTGGATCAATTCAGGGACTAGCTGTAGCTCTCAAGACATACAAGCCCTTCAAAACTCAGAATTAACTGATATTTGTACTATTAACTAAAATGCAATGTGATCTGTAATTGATGAGACTCCTTTGCTTGCTGCTCGGAATGTATGACAATTTGGAAGCACATCTAAATAGTATAAAAGCACAATCAGTTTGAGTATTACAGGTTTTCTAGTCATATTATGCCTATAAATTCATCTAAAATTCACACAAAATCCATATTCAAGAAACTTCAATATGGTATTGCATGAGTAAGCTTCCATGATATTCTGATCTGTTCTTCGAAGAACACAGAACAGGCAGTTTCATTATGGCATATCTAGGCAGCTCTCAAGTGTATGGTATATTGTTATGAAGTTACAAGCATGTCTGATTTAGCTTTAGATGCATAACACTATACAACAAATTCCAAAGCAAACCAACCTTTAGGAAGAAGCAAACCTAGGAGTTGTCTGGTGCAACTGAAAATCAAAAAACAGAATTTAAAAGCACCCTTATCCTAACTTTCAGATAGTCAGTTTTTTGTTTTATTTTTTTTTTAATTACTCAAACTATATGCAGAACTTCTCTAGTGCAGATTCCCAATATTTAAATAAATAAATAAATAATAAAAAATAAAAATCAACGATTCCATTATGGCCCCAAGTCATGAGAAAGTAAGTAAAATCATCCCGATAGCAACTTCAAATTGGAATAAAAGTAGGCTAACTGACCATCCCATCAAAATATCGACTTTAAACCGCACTAACAAAATTTCCCCAAAGATTCTTAAATATCAAATGGCCAAAAAAATTATTTATTTATTTATTTATTTTTCCTTGTCGTAAGTGACCAAAAAGGTGAATTCCTGATAAATAGTTAATATTTCGATTTTTATGTAATACATCCAATATGTTAAATTCCACAAAAATAACAAGTATCAACCAGAAATTAATCAGTACTCTCTCAAAAACAAATATTTAAATCCAAAAAAAATAAAAAATAAAAGTGGATGAAGCTTTTATTTGAATGTGCAACAACAGAAATCTAAAAAATTTCTACAACATTTCCACTACTCAATCTGCGAAGTTTAGGTGTTGTCTTAGTTTAGTCCAACCAAATGTCCAACATTCTCCGGCCACCATGGTCTTCAGCTGAGTAGCAAGTTTTAACCAGCACAAATTGTCATATATAAAATTATTTCTTGTAAAAACTATGGCTGCGTTTTTTGGTAGAGTTTTAGAATTATAATTTGATAACAGAATTGTATTTTAAATTTATGAGTTTTGAAATTATGATTTGAAAAGAAAAAATTTGTTTGGCTATGAGTTTTAAAAAGGTTTTTGAATTGATTTTTGAATTTTTGATGTGACATATGAAAAGAAAAAAATTGTTTGGTTATGAATTTTGAAAAAAAATTTCAAAACTTAATTTAAAAACTTATAACTCATAACCAAACACACAACTCAAAGCTCTATTAAAAATTTTATTCAAAACTCATAACCACACATTGTTTAAAATTCAATTCAAAAAAATAATTTCTCATTTTGGTCTGAAAAAAATAATTTTTATATTAAAAAAATATCAAAACAAAATTTTTTCCCTCCAAATAACAGGTAATTGGAAAAATTGCAAAAATATAAATAAATAAATAATTCATGTATTGTTCTGGTCAACCGGCCAATCGACTGGGCGGACGACCTGATAAACCAAAAAAACTTGAAAACCCATTAGGAAGAGCTCTACCAAACGTGTTGTGAAAGGTGTTATGAAATGTGAGGTTAGAATTAGTTTTTGAAAACTCTATCCAAACAGAGACTTCGCGTACGAGGGTGGAACTAGGATTCCAAAGCTACACCAAACAGAAGTAATTTAACACCCACCCCCCAAAAAAAAAAAAAAGACTATAAACAAAACTATCACAAGAATGTCATAGAACCTTATACATTGCTTTCAAAACTCAAATACTAGAACTAGGATACTTCCCAATACAGTTAACCAGAAATATTGAGGAATTGAACGTAACTAACACGGTCTTCTCGTGGCAGAAATAAAAGGACAAAAACCTGTGGCACTAGTGGATTTTGAATATTGTCAAACAATATTAGGACAAAGATACGAGTAGTAAAATGAATTCAAAATAGAAAATATTTGATTCAAAAATTCATAAGATATAACAAGATTTTACCAGTCAATCTTTAATTAAAAAATCCATAGGTGAAGATTGTTCTCAATCTCCCGTCGATTTATTCCCCAGTATACAAGTCAATGCTTTAGTGTTTCGAAACAGAATCATGCGGTACATAGAGTGAATTATAGCATTCTGATGATGCAGAGAGAAATTAGAAATTATTAAGTTTGCATAAGCCAAAGGAAGATGAAAATTACCAGTTACTTTTTAAATCAAAGTTGTGACAACCAATGTGGGTGTACAAAGAGGAGGGCAGCAAAGTTTTCTCCTACTTTTCATGGCAACCACCTGCTCAAGTGGATTGGAGGGAAAGGATGGCCACTCCCAATGATCGGAATCATCATTGAGAGTGACTGTCTAATGATGATTAGTCGAGAGTCTAGGAGGGGGAAACAAACCCGTACTTTTTCATAGTGACCAACTTCTCAAGTGGGGTGGAAAGGTGATGAATGGTCATGCCCAACGATCATTTTGAGATTTACTTGTCACTGTTAAACCTCAACATGATGGTCTTCTTAATGGCACCCTTGATTATCATAGTGACCATCAATGCAAGCCTCATGAAAAAACACATGGCTCACGGGCCGGCCTGAGCTTGGCCCGATACTAAAAATTATGGGCTATTGTTGGGCTGAGAGGTAAGGTCCATGGGCTCGACCCATAAGCCCGTGCCAATGGCTCATTTCAATTTTGTTACCGTTGAGAGCTTTATACTTTTTTTTATTAAAGATGGTTCTCCATATGATTGAAGAATAACACTAAAAATTATTTTTTTCTATTAATTTCTCATATATACATAGTTTATTTGGCTAGAGAATAGAAATGATTGATAGGTTTGTATGTCCTAACCTAGTTAGCATATACTTCTCTTGTAGTACTACAATGAATTGTAATTTTGTATTTCAATTAAATAGATAAAGTTTAATTTTAATTTTTTTTTTATATTATCAAATATGCAAATATAATTGTTAAGGTGTCTTTAAAAATAATATATTATGAATTTTGAATTTTTTCAATTACTTTCCAATTTAATTAAAAAAAAAACAAAAACAAAACAAAAACAAAAAAAAACAAACAAACAAACAAACAAACACATTTTTCCATAAAAAGTCAAAAAGTTAACTCAAACATCTATATTTTCAACCTCAATTTTTTTGTCTAAAAAGACAAAAAGTGTACTTATTTAGTCTTCCCAAACAAGGCCTAAGGCTTGAATTAAGTAGGCCGAAATGGACCAAGCCTAACCCAAGACCATAAGTTCACATTTTTAAGACCATGAGTAAGACTTGGGCTTTATAAATATAGGATGGATCAAACCGAACTCGGCCCATTGACTAGTCAAAACTCATGGGCTTGGGCCTGAGCCAAGTTTGGGCCTAAAATTTAAAGTTGGGGCATTCCATTGCCAAAATTTACATCAATGGCACGCTTGCTAGTGGAGAACTATCATTGGGAGATTTACTTCTCACCATACTCATTTATTGTAACTCAAATTTATTTGAAACCATAAACCTTCCTGTTGCACTCCAATTGTCAAAAATTTATTAGACGAAAATTAATTAATCTAAGTATGAGATTTGCAAAAGAAATTTCATTCTCATTCATTTAATCATTAAAAATTCTTCTCCTTGACAATTTTCTTTACTTCTTGAAAGTACATACAAGAAAATATTTTCGGAAATATTTATTTTGAGAGATGGTATAACTAAAAAAGAAAATGATGGTACCATGGATGAAAATCATAGATCAACTCTCTGTGTATTACATTCAATATGACATGTTCTTTACAGACAAAATGTCTCACAAGCTTACAATAATAATGGGGGTATTCCCCTTTACAAAAGAATGACCCTTAGTTAAAGAAAACAATTAAGGCCTGAAACCAAACATAATAAATAGAGGCATTTTGGCTTGTCACCACGTTATAACAATAATATGACAAAACAATGTGTTTGATCCTCAAGCCCAAAGACACCTACCCTTCCTGTTACACTCTAACTGTCAAAAAATTAGTTAGACGAAAACTAATTAATCTAAATATGAGATTTTCTAAAGAAATTTCATTCTCATTCATTTAATTATTAACAATTCTTCTCGTTAACAATTTTCTTTACTTTTTGAAAGTACATACAAGAAAATATTCTCGAAAATATTTATTTTGAAAGATGATATAACTAAAAAAGAAAATGATAGTACCACAGATGAAAATCATAAATCCACTCTCCTTGTATTGCTTTTAATATGACATGTTCTTTACAAACAAAATGGCTCACAAGCTTGCAACAATAGCGAGGGTATTGCCCTTTACAAAAGAAAGGCGCCCAGTCAAAGAAAACAATTAAAGGCCCAAAACCGAACATAATAAATAATGTGATAAAATAAGATGTCTAATCCTCAAGCACAAAGACACCCACCTCCATCTAGCAGTGGGTCACAAAACCACATGCTCACTAAATAATCTCATAGCATTACTTTAAGAGACATGTAGACATAATGATACCATGTATACATAATATTCTGCCACGCCAAATATCTTAGTTCACGTACTTAATCCCTTAGGTTTGATTTATTTAATTAACCCCACCAGTTAACTTAAATAAATTATTAAACAGAAATATGACAAGATTGTCAACAAGACATTCATTCCAACTTATTTAATTAACTCGTTCTAATTAAATTAAATAATTATACAAGCTACAGTGATTGTTAATAGTATTAATTCCACCTCATTTAAGTGACCTATACTAATTAAATGAATAATTATAGTGACTACCAATAGAGGCTCAATTACATTTTATTTAATTAACTCACATTTGTTAACTTAAATAAATAAATAAATATTAAACATAATAATTGCCAACAGGGCAATAATCCATGTCGTCACCAATACTATGGCCGAGCTGTAACATAAATAATAGGTCCTTCCCTCATTACACCCTAGGCTCACTCTGAGCTGTGTGTCAAAAAGAAACTCCATCGACAACTACTGACTCAGTGAGGTTATTGTTCCTCTCAACTACGTAGTGTCCGGGTTTTATACTGCAAATAGTTGGTATCACTATCTCCTACAACAAGGAACAATAATACTGTCTATAAGCCTATAACTTGGGCCACACCCGTAAAATCAATAATACCAAAACAAAGTGGTATTTTGAGAAGATGGTAAAAAATAATTTTTTGCTTTTAATCAAGCTTTTTGGAAGTGATTTGAAAAGTTGGTAAAAAGTTTTTTTTTTTTTATTAATATTTATTTATAGTGTCACATCACACTAAAACGACTAAAATACCCTCACCCAACTTCAAAAATTACATTTTACCTAAATCCACAAAATGTAAACATTGAGGGTAATTACGTAATTTTTCAACATACTTTTTGGCACTTCCCAAATGAGCAAAAACACAACCCAGCGTTTTGCTCAAAAACGCAACCCAACGTTTTTCTTCCTTTCCCAAAAGAGCCCAAAGTCCGAAAATCAACCAGGTATAGTAAACAAACACCCGATTACTACATACTTAGCTAAAATCAATTTTCATATTAAAAAGTATTTTGTGCGACTTAACCAATTATATCAAAATCCTCTTTGACAATAATTATGAAATATATCATAGGTGTTCTTTTGCCATTCTATCAATATTAACTTCATCAAATTAATCCAAAGTGATAAAATTAATCATTTTTTTCAGTTTAATCCAAAACGTTACTTTTCCCCAAAGGAGCTTTAAATGACCACTTTCCCTTTTCTCATATAAAATATCGAATAATTCAAATATCTCATATATGAATTTAAAGCATAAAAATAATATCAACTAGTAAAACCAGTAAATCAAATACCAAATTACTTTAATTCGAACAATTCTTTTAAATCAAACTTTGTTCTACACTAAGCAAAACAACCATAATAATCCCCACATCTCATTTTTGTCAAATCTTATCATTTCATTCCTACCACATTGCAAGTCATGGTGTAAACCCAATAACATATTCGTAATCACATAGGATATAAATTAATAGCAAAACTAATTTAATTCGCCAAATTAGTAAACTCATCATAACTAAAAAATTAAAGAAAAATATCAAATGTAATGTAGAATTTCTCATTCTTCAAACCAAAACCACATTTAATATCAAGTTACTCAAATAGCTACTTTTTCTCAAATTTCCTACACTTAGAGATTTTTACAACTTTTTCCAAAGTAAACTAAGCAAAATGATGTTTATATAATAAAAAAAAAATCATCAAATATGCCCAGGAATACACTTTTCAAGGTTTGAAACTCAAACACACAATTCTTATATTTTCTATTTTCACAAAAATGAACAAAGTATAACAATCTATATATGAACATAACACCTTTAGAATTTTTAATCCCAAAGCACTCTCTAATTTCAAGTTGATTGTTTAGGCATGCATTCGTTAACATAAATTGATTTTCTCAAATAAATTCCAAGATCAAGGATGGAATAACATTCAACACGATTTTTCTCAAATATAATTTCCAATCATAAACATGAGAAAGATACATGCAATACAACTCATATCATGCCATTTTTTTTTCTCAAAAATAAACCCCAACGTGGATTTTAAAGCAATAATGGAGAAAATCCTACCTCAGGATCATAAGTAAGAAAATGAAAAGGTGAAGAGTGTAGATCCAAGCGACCAAGCCTTCCCAGCTTCAAGATCCTCGAAGAACTCTTCAAGAACACCAAGGTGTCTTCACCAAACTCTCTCAAATCCTACTAACCTCACTTTTAAATCTCTCACAATAATTTTGTAGAACTCTTAAACAAACAATCAAGCCTCAAGTTCTATTACACAAGATCAAAGCAAGTTTTGTGATGCTCAAATATGGAGGTGTGTAAAGAAAATCATAAGAGGAAATGGGAAAGAGAGAGACCTATGGGTATCGTGCCTTTTTCGAGTCTAAGACATGCATCCCACACCGACTTGCTTTGACCAACAAAGAGATGCCACTTAGTTTTTTTTTAACGGGAATTAAGAAATCTTTAATAATGAAAACTAAGTTAAGGATCAATCCACCATAACCAAGAAAATTCAAGGTTCAGGAGCTTAGGTACAAGGGCGGAAGGTTAGTGAATGATAGCACCCCTTCTTATCCAATCCGAAGATTGGCCTCTACTCACTTTCTATTTTATAGTTTTAGTGGTTAATTATTCACATAAACTCATTTTAAGTTCTAAAACCCTTAACTGACCTAAAACTATGTCATTTGAATAAAATGAAAACTATTTACTTTAGATTAAGAGAATAAAGTCACATTTTCTAAAATGATGGTTTTTAATAAAAATGTGACTTTTATCAACCCATGGCCATAAACTCAACCTAAAATGAATAATTTTCACAAAAAGCATTCAAAACATACAATTTTTGTATAGAAAAGCATTTAAATTGCATAATTGAAAAGAAGCAAATAGCAAGCACATGTTAAGAAGGAAAAGAGGAACTTATCTGAATGCCCACTTTCAGCGTCTTTCATACAATAAATATGACCTAATATGCAACTAAACATACAAAATATAATCCTAAGCCTAGTTTGAGGCTATTAACATGATAATTATGTAAGAGCATAACTAACAAATAAGAAAGCAAAAATAACCTAAAATTACATGATGATCAAACTGGGTTTGTGCATGCATATTATATAGTTAAAATAAACCTAAAACGTGTTGTTTTGATTAAAAGTGAAGAACCATGCAAAATAGGAGAAGAACTTGATGAAATATGCAAACTACATAATAACATGATGAAGGGATTGTGAGGCTCTAATAATTTTATTTTCTTAAGAGTCCCTTATTTTTAAATTATTTCTTTGAAGTCCTCGAATTTCTTAATTAATTTCAATTTTAACCATAAGATCAAAATACATACGCCAAACAAAAAACTCGCGAACCCTAATCGATTTTGGTAGCGTAGAAATCATTTCTAATACCCTAATACTGATTAATTGACTCCTTAACTATGAAATTACCACTTGAAGGTTTTTATGATATCACATTTGTCGGTTGATCACCTTTTTAGTCGAAACAAGAAATCCAAACCGAATTAGGTTCTCTAACCCTAATTTAGTTTAATTTTACACTAAAATAAATATTCCAATTCATAAATTAAACCCAAAGCCCTCACATTTTTATTAAATCTCTAATTGACCTCAAACAAGTACTATTATATATATACACTTGTACCTTAAAACCTATTTTATACACTATACAATTTCAACAATTGTACACAAGAAAAAAAAAAAAAAATTCCCTCAAATCAGCCACATGGCTAGCCACCCCAGGGAAGTTGAATAGATACAACTTTTTCAAACCATATCCATGAATTCAAGGAAAAATATTGGCCAGTACCCCCAAAACATGGAACCATGCTCCACCCTAAGTCCAATCCTAACCAACGCCTAACTAGATCATGATTAATTATATAATTAAGGCCTCTAATCATTCACCATCCCATTAAATTCCAAGTAAATCAAAAATGTCCAATCCATTTCCAACCAATGGGCACTTTAGACCTTTTGCACCAATTTTATTATAAAAACCACCCCTCCCTTAGCATTTTACATACAAGAACACATACACAAACACTTCATTCAGCTGAGAGAAAAAAAGAGGAAGAGGGTGAGCTTGGTAGGAGAAAGGAAAGAAAGAAAAGGTCTTGTTAGCTAACCAACCAAGCCTCAAGGAAGCCACATCACCATCCCTCAATCTATTTCCTTTTTCAAATACATATTATTAGAGATTTAAAACCAAATTTTGAGATGTGTTGAAATGGTATTCATGCATTCAAAGTGGATGAATTAGTCTTTAATCCTTCTTCTATTCATATTTCCTCTTAATAGATGCAAGACTACCTTTTTTTCTTCCCATATCTCACATTTTTTCCAAAGGCATACCATCACTCTAAAAATTTGAGTTATTGATACATTATTTAGTATGTTTTCATCACAGAAGAAGTGAAAAATTTCCCTTAGTTGGCCTCTTTTCTCACCAATCTTCTTATTTTGAGTATTTTGCATAGAAACCTATTTTACAGCCAATTTTCAAAAATTCTAGAAAAATATAGAAAACTCATTTGAACCTTGGTTTTATGTCAAAAAATTTCTTAAAGAGTTATCTTTCAAGGAAAATTGGTTTCATTGAAAAAGAGTGAGCAGTTTGTAAGTAAATCTGATTTTTGTAACGGTCGACAAATCTAGATAGCACTGGAGTTTTTCTTAAATAACTAAAAATATAGAAAATCTATTCCATTTCCGAAAAATGTTATGAAAACTAGATTAAATTCTCTACAAACCATAGGAAGGCTAGGTTCGGCAAAAAAAATCTGAAATAGCCCTTTTGATTTTAATCTTTAAGTGGTACTAAATTTGAAAATTCTGTTTCACATTGGAGTTTTATGACCTAGTGTTCATGAATATGTTTATTAATATATGATCATGTCTTGGTATGATATTACATATGTCATGGTTATGTACCTTTTATTTTAGTCCTTCGATGATGATCACATTTATGCATATTTATTCGTTCGTTCTTCTGCTCTATCTCATTTGTCTTGCGTAGATGCATCTTGGAATTTTATAGGCAGTATACAGCCCTTTCACTGCTCTATGGATACCCTCTCGAAACACTTCAAAATCTTGTCGACCGACCATCGACTGCTGGACTTCTGGTGGAAAAATCTGTCGAGTGAACTCAACTGCCACACTTGGATCAATTGAATCCGCTTCCGTCATCGATTTATTCCCCACAAAAACCGCAAAACTCAACGGTCGCGGTGTCGCGTCGGATTCACCTCTCGGTCGTGGTCGAAGGGAGCTGCCCTGTTACTGTCTTTCCCTTCTGGGTGATCTACTTCGACGTGGGAACTGACGTTTTTCCCGTTCCCTCGACGTCCTACTTCCCGTGCACATAGGCTCGCCACTGCGATTCATCTCTGTATCCAGCTCAACCAATGTCCTCCCCTCTCCTCTGCTGTTAAAGAATAATCTACTCGACATTTGCAGTATCTAACCTTCCTCAACAGCCTGGTTTAAATTGAGTCTGAACACAATAATGAGATTTACGGGCGCGAAGAATTCACCTCATTTATTCCTAACGGGTGCAGCGCCCCCGAGGCGATTTCATTAATGATAAACTTCAAAAGCCCGGTGCCGATCTATGTGTGCCTCAGCCACTCCATGAACTAATAGTATTCGACCTTTCCAGTTCATACATTGGCTGGAGCAAGGGCAGATTTATTAATCTGATCGGCCAAATATCTAAGCCCGATGCCGATCTACGTGTGCCTCAGCCACTCCATCAACTAATAGTATTCGGCCTTTCCAGTTCATACATTAACTAGGGCAAGGGCAGCCTTTCCAGTTCATACATTGATTGGGGCAAGGGCAGCCTTCTAGTTCATACATTGGCTGGGGCAATGGTAGATTTATTAATCTAATCGGCCAAATATCTAAGCCCGATGCTGATTTACGTGTGCCTCAGCCACTCCATGAACTCATAGTATTCGGTCTTTCCAGTTCATACATTGGCTGGGGCAAGGGTAGATTTATTAATCTGATCAGCCAAATATCTAAGCCCGATGCCGATCTATATATGCCTCAGCCACTCCATGAACTAATAGTATTCGGCCTTTCCAGTTCATACATTGGCTGGGACAAGGGTAGATTTATTAATTTGATCGGCCAAATAACTAAGCCCGATGCCGATCTACGAGTGCCACAGCCACTCCATGAACCAATGGTATTCGGCCTTTCTAGTTCATCGGCTGAGGCAAAGACAGATTTATGAAGCTAATCGACCATACGACGAGGCACTGAGCCATTTAAACATTCGGTTAAATTACTAAATTGCCAAGATAGTTATCTAATCGACAGGTGGTCACGGATGTTTAATTCACTCACTTCGTAATCCTACATCCTATTGGATCGATAACTAGAAAGCACAGCAGACAGCGGTTATATTATTTAAAATAGCAAAAAATTAAGCACAAGTTCTCAAGCAAAGGGGATTTTCATTAAGTAAATTGAGTACAGACAGTAGCCATTTTACACATGAAAACTACCTTAAACTAACAGAGATCGATTAAACAAAAAGCCTACAACCTTGCATGGAAGATGCCTAACAAAAATTAAAAATGTCACCCTAGTCAGTCCTCAGGGTCAGACGCCAGCGGCTCAACATCCACTTGCTCGAATGGAATTTGGGCCAATGTCATATTTGCGGGCAAGGGCTTTGAGCCAGCCGTGTTTGAAACCCCGGTTCTCGAATTTGGGCACTTCATCCGCATACTCTCCAAGGCAGCTTCTTGTCTAGTCTGGAATGCTTTGGAAATCTCAGAGTCGGCTTTTTCCTTCACCTTCTTCGATTCTTCCAAGTCGGCTTCCAACTTAGCAATCACCTCCTTGGCTAGCTGGAGCGCGTCCTCACTAGCTTTCACCCTATCCTTGGCGGCCAACCTTAACTGGTTGGAGTTCCTCGCACTCTCAGCCTCAGAATCTACCCTCGCACGTTCCTCCGCCGCTTTCGCGGCTTCGGAATCGGCTCTCTGGAAGGCTTCCACAACCTTGCTCTTTTCATTTTCAACTTTGGTTTCATAAGGCGTCTGTTCTATAAGCGTCATGTTGGAGGCCTATTTCGGCTATCCTACCCATCGTCTACAAAATAAGGCAATGATGTTAAATAATATTAAAATATATATGTATTCGGAAGATCGCATAAAAAAGCCGCGTACCAACAAAAGTCGGTATTTTAACGCGATCGGACAAAAGTCTCGACCCGAAATCTGACTCTATCACCACGGGGGAGATCGAAGAGGCCATGCTCAAGGCCACAGGTCTTTTAAAAGCCGAGCGTCATAAGAAATTGGCATGTTCCTTATCTTTGGTTGAACAATGAGCGGAATAACCAAATCCGATTTCTCAACGTCGATTTATCGACACTGCTCTTTTACGGACTCGGCTTCTTCTTCGATGAGGCGTTTCTCCCCTTTGCTCTTGATTAAACTTGCTCTACCCGCTCCGACTCGGCCATCTGGGTTTGAGCCGTCCCCCCCTCGGCAACAGGCTGGGAGGGCTCGGCATCGGCACTTGGTAGAATTTCCGATCGAACGGCTTCCGCTTTCCGCCGGGCAGCCATTCTTTCGGCGTATTTCTTCTTCGCAAGTTGTGTGAGTGACAACCCAGCCATGTCCTCAGGGTACACGCCAAGGAGGTCTTCTAAACTTGTAAAGATGTCGTCGAATGAAACGTCCCCTTGGCCTGAGGTGGACAGCGGGTTGGATGAATTGAGGCTGGCTTCCTCAAAGGCCAACTTCAAAGCCTCGTCTACTTCAGCTTCAGATGGGTTTGGCAACTCAACGACCTCAGCTACCTCTGCCTGCTCCGAGTCGGGTCTGCCCAAACCAACTTGCCTCAAGTTTTTGAAGTCAGTTAAGATGAGGGTCGTAAGAAGCTCCTCGCCCATCGGAACTGAGATGTTTTCTGCCGCCGAAAACGTCATGTACGTCGGCTCGTATCGAAGAAGAACGTGGGCCGCCCTTCCTTGTTTCTGAAGGTTCGAACGGCCAAAGTATTGGAGCGCGACTTTAATTTCTGCAAGAACGGCGTCGTCGATTGAAACCAAAACTTTCTTTAAGTCGTTTCCTACACAAGTAAAACCATAAGACAGCAAAGATAAAGCCGAGTAAATATAAGAACAATAAACGCAAGGGGCTATGGCCACCTGGTTCACCTCTCCATCTAGGTATAGGATCTAGGCGGTCCTCGCCTTTGCCGAATTCCCAGTTACCTCGGACAACGACCATGACATCATCGACTCGCTTGCCAGAGCTGGAAAGCATAGTTACTAATTAATAGTCGGTGTCCTTGGCCCTAAGGAAATAGCGTCCATGCCGGCCAGAAGACTTGGCCAAGACATACTTGATGCCAAATAGGAAGTATCTTTGAGATTAATCCTAAGGTGACGGTTTAACTCTATAATTCCCATTATGATTCGGAAAAAGTTTACATTAGGTTGGGAAGAGATTAGACCCCAATGGCGAAGGGCGACTCTAAGGAATGGATGAAGGAAAGCGGACTCGCCCTCTACAATTGATAAGAAAGGGAAGACGATTGTGCTTTCATCACCCTCTCCATATCAAAGGGTCTTTGTCTGTCACAAGTGACAGACGGACATCATCGGGGATAGAAAAATGACATCGAAAGCCAAAGACTCGATCCACAGAAATGAGGTCTTTCAAATGCTTCGCCATTTTAAATGGGTTGTGGAGTACATTAAATTAAAACAAACCGGAAAAGGGATTCAAGTAGAGAGGAAGAGAACTTACAAGCGAAGGAAACAATGAGAGATAAAAAAAAGGAGTTGCAAAGGCGAATCGGAAGGCACACCAAGAGCTTCAAGTATTCAGAAATAAATGTGCATTCGAAAAGATAGCAAAATTTTAAATCACAATAAATGGAAGAAGCGTACAAAGGGGCAGGAAGTTGTAATGATGACCGAAAGGCATGTGAGCTCTGACATCCGCGTTGGAATGAGGTTAGCCGTCGAATTTCGGCTCTGACTTTTCGAGTTCGAAACCAAACACACCAGCTAACTGTTATTAGTGGAGTGTTTGGGAGGCAATTGTGGGGGCTGAGTATCAGGGGATGCAAAGAGGCCGAATAAGTGAACTTGGGAAGTCGAGATATATACATCTTGTTCAGCCTCGTCTTATACAAACCCAGAAGTATCCTAATCGGCCGTATAGCCAGTTGAGCAAGGAGCCGAATGATGAGCAGTTTGCAACAAAATGGGGCCAAGCAAATAATTACATGATGAATTAAAGGTGGGCCCAACCCTGAGGTCCAAGAAAAGATATAAATAGAAGAACATCAACCAAAGAAAGGTATGTGAGAACTAGTAAATTTAACTTAAGAAAGAAGCAACCAAGAGAGTAGATACTGACTTAACCGTCGGAGTGCTAATTCTGGCACCCCCAACCGGAGTGTTCATTCTTTTTCAGGTGACTAGCTGTGGGTCACAAGCGCCCTCCAGAACCTGAAGAGTATTTCTGAACCACTTCTCCACAATATTTATTTGATCTCTCTAACCAGATTCTATGTATGTTTTTCAACCTCTATACAGCAGTTTGAACCCTGCTATTTATAGGCCCCGAGCAGGTTTGATCAAAATATCTGTAGAATTGGGCAGCTGGCAAAACACTGCTGAATCTGTCTAAAAAGTTAAGATGTCTGGCCGGATGTTGGTATGTCCGACCGGACTTTAATGTATTTCCACTATCTCTTACTTTTAGGTTCAATACAAGTTGATACCAAGTGCAATACTGAAGTTCCGGAATAGAAATATAGTGGGTATGACAAGTTGGAATTGTTTAGAGCTCGAACAGATTCTTTTATTGAGAATTTAAACCACTGACTCAATGTAATCGTCATCATCGAGTGCTCGGAATCAAGCGCCTAAGTCTAACAAGCGGCCAAAATTGGGCTGTCTACACTTTGTATGTTCATGTTCATCATCTTCTTCTTCTTCTCTCTCTCTTTCTCTCTCTCTCTCTCTCTCTTTCTTTTTTTTTTTTTTTTTATATAATGTTTCTAATTCAAAGATATATATATATATATATATATGTATACATAGTGAAGAAACTGAAATCAAATAACACAATTTTTTTTTCTTTTTAAAAATGTTTCCCAATCAAAGATATGTGTGTGTGTGTGTATACATGTATATTACACAGATATATATGGGGAACTTTATATGCTTATCTTCATTAACATCTCAAAAATTATATACAGAGAAGATTGAAAAAAAAACTTTGTATGCTCATCTTCATCTTCTTTTTTTTCTTCTCTCTCTCTCTCTCTCTCTCTCTCTCTCTCTCTCTTATAATGTTTCCCAATCAAATATATATATATATATGTATATATGTAGGGAACTTTATGCTCATCTTCATTAACATCCAAAAAATTATATATAGGGAACATTGAAAAAAAAAAAAAAAACTTTGTAGGCTCATCTTCATCTTCTTTTGCTCTCTCTCTCTCTATTTGTTTTTTATTTTTATTTTTATAATGTTTCCCAATCAAAGATATATATATATATAGGGAACTTTGTATGTTTATCTTCATTAACATCCCCAAAATTATATATAAGGAAGATTGAAAAAAGAAAAAAAAAACTTTGTATGCTCATCTTCATCATCATCATCATCGTCGTCTTCTTCTTCTTCTTCTTCTTCTTCTTCTCTCTCTCTAATGTTTCTCAATCAAAGATATATATATATATATATATAGGGAACTTTGTATGCTCATCTTCAATAACATCTCCAAAATTATATATAGGGGAGATTGGAAAAAAAAAAACTTTGTATGCTTATCTTCATCTTCATCTTCTTCTCCTCTCTTTCTCTGTCTCTCTTTTTTTATAATGTTTCCCAATCAAATATATATATATATCTATATATGTATATACAAAGTAAAGAAACTAAAATCAAATTAGATGATTTTAAATTTTCAATTCATCAAATCATCTAGTTTATTAACATTCCCAAAATTATATTTTACCCCCACACACACAAACAAACAGACATATATATAGATGCACAGTGAAGCTTAAAAAAAAATTTATATGCTCATGTTTGTCCATATATAAATGTATCTGTGTTATGTTTAAAAAAAATTTGATTTTGTTTTTACAACTGCTGTATGTATATATATATTGCTAATCATTGAACACCACCATTTCTGAACAATAGGCATTTTGAAGTAGAAAGTGAGACCATGTGAACCTTCCACTAAGGGTTTAGTGAATCAACAAGCATTATGATTGTGGGTTTTGTTCTCAAGTAATTGATACTAACCTTTATTCTTAAAATGATAACAGTCATATATATATATAGTTCAATGATTAACTGCAAGAGTAGAAAGAGAAACAATAGAAATTAGGGGAGAGGGAAAATAATGGCATTTTTGGTAAATTTAAAAATATAAGAAGGGTATTTTCATCTTAAAAATTGACTTACTCTCCACAGAGGCGTGTGACTCTCATAGTCTGTTAGCTTGGATTGAAATGTTAATTGTGCATTTTAATCTACAAATCACATGAGAGTTATGTGGTGATTTCCGAATCCCATTGGATAATCTGCACCCATCCTAAACCACTGGGGGTAAAGTGAAATTTGTCCTTATAAAAATTAATAGGAACAACAAACATAGTTTGTGAAAGAAATTTTTTTTAAAAATTGTGGCAATTAAACATTAATTAAAAGGATTTCTAGCCCATTGTGCACTTGCAAATATACATTTGGTAACTAATTACCGATTTGCCTTTAGCAATGCCCTTACGGAAATTATAAACCTACCGATTACGAAAATTACCGAAGTTATACATACACATATCATATTTATACAATACTATATTTGTGGTTCCCTTTCCATTACAAACAGCTAGCATAAAAATCATTAAAGAGTTAATGAGACAATTACTTAAAAAATCACCCATTAAACTTTGATTAAAAATAGTATCTTGGCTTGTTGTATGCTTCCTCCGTCTCAAAATATTAGTCATTTATTTTATTTTTTATTATTCCAAAATATTAGATCATTTTCAAAAATCAATGACTAAAATAATAAGAATTTCCTATTTTGCCATTCGTTTAAATTCATTAACAACACAAAAAATACAATTATGACAATTGATATTTCCCAAAAAATATATTATTAAAGGGTAATTTTGAAAAATTAATTTTTTAAAGTACAATAATTGTATTATCAAAAAAAGTTAGGTAGCATTTGGTAGAGTTTTCTAAATATGATCTGAGTGTGAAAAATTTGTTTGCTGAATGAGTTTTGAAAAGAATTTTGAATTGAGTGAGAATTTCTGATGTGACATATGATATTTGATTCAAAAACTTGCAACTCATAACCAAACACACAACTCAAAATTCTATTCAAAACTCATAAATTTTTTTTAAAAATTCTGAATTTTTTAATTTAAAATATAACAGGTGCCCATTGTTAAAAAAATAAAAAAATAAAAAAAAAATTTGCAGTGTTCTGGTCAACCCGCCAAACATCTAGAAGGATAACCGATTAATCTAAATTTTCTCGCCTTGAAAAGAGTTTTCAAAAGTAAATGTGGAATTGATTTTTAAAAATTATAACCAATCATCACGTGAAAATCAAATGGTAAAAGAAAAATGTTTGGGGGTCCTAATTTTTGTGGCTCAAATGGCTCAAAATTGTCAAAACGACGTCGTTTTGGCAATTTTGATATTGTTTTGTACTCAAAACGACGTCGTTTTGATAAATTTGAGTCATTTGAGCCATAAAAATTAAGACCTTCTACCATTACTGATGATAAAAATACATTTCAAAAACCCTTCTAAATAGAGCCTTAAATTCTCTAAAAAGAACTATTATTTTACGATGGAAGGATTATGTCATTTTAGTTGGACTTTGACTTTTTAAATTAAAGCTAGCCACATGCCCCCAATCCATTAAATCCAAATTAGGCAAGCAGTCAATTTTTATTATTTAACTATATGGTCACAATTCAGAAGCTGCTCTCAATTCTTACATTTTCAAAGCTGTATCCAAAAATCAACCGGTGAAGCCATCTATTCAACAAGCAAATGTTCTCCCAATTCATTAAATTCAAATTCATATGGTGGTTAACAGTGGCGGAACTAAAAAATTAAATTAGAATTATATTTATTAATTAAAAAAGGCACTTATTAATTATAATTTTAATTTTTTTTCCATAATCAATAATAATAATTTTTGAATTAATATTAAATACAAAAAGTTAAATAAATTATTACAAAAGTATTTCACATAAAATTTTACAATTAATTTCTAGTAAAATCGAAAAGAAAGTATTGTATATAACTAGTATATTATGGACAATGTAAAAAACTCATATATTTAAGTCTTAAAATAAATTATATAATGGAAAGATAAAATAAATTTTTATAAAATTTGAGTAAAAATTTCATATAATAGTGATATTACGTCATCATTAACATATGATATCACTAACCAATAGTAAAACAACATATGAATGGTGAACTCCACATGCAAATATAATTAACACTCTAGTAACTTTTACATTTATTAGTGGTTGGGCATGTGCGTTGCACGTGACACATGACTTTTATCAATTATTAATATTGTAATTATCGTATCTTAAATTGGTATGTGTAAATTGATCTGCATCCAAAATATAACTAATTAAGAAATGAATACATACTCTACTGAAGAATTAAAATGATAAATGAGAAATTTTATAAACATAAATACTAATTTATAACTAGATCTTCTCTTAAACAATAAATAATAAGTAAGTGTTTTAAATATATAATATTACATAAATATTTTTCTATCGACTTTTCACTTCAATTTTCCATGATCCGTACCTGTGATATAATTGAAGGTATGAAATTAATTGCACAATTACATAATTTTGTTTAACAACTCATCTCATAATAGCATTCATTGAACCCACTATTGCATATTATTTGCACATTGTTGGTGTAAGAATGCATTAATATCAATATGTAATATCTATATAATAAAGTAGGATGATTTTTGAATTTGTCTTACACACATTGGACATTTAGATAGCTCAGATCTATTTAAATTATAAAACAACGACTGAGATATATTTTTTAAAAAAATATCATACATGTACATTTTCTATTTTCCCGCTTCTCTCTTTTACTTTTTCTTTTCTTTTCTCACCTATCTTTTTATGATCCCATGATCCCACCTTCCTCTCTCTTTCTTTTTTTTTTTTATTTTTTTATTTTCTCCCACTTTTATTTTTCTCTCTATTTGTTTATTTTGTTTTATTTTCTCCTTTTTGTTCATTTATTTTTATTCATGTTATATGGAAAATTCTGCAATCCCAGAATTAAGAGTCAGATTTTACTCTGTGTAGTGGAGATTAAATTAATGAATTTTATAGTCCACAAATTAAATGAATTTAAACAATTAATTATTATTTTTAAATATATTGAATATCTGATAGACTTCATAAAATTAAACCTCATATGAATCTTTAACATCTATATAGTAAAGCAAGATGGTTTTTTAATTTATCCTATACACATTTGTCCTACTAAGATATTTGAACAGCTCAGATTTATTCAAATTGTAAAACAATGACTAAGATATATTTTTCAAAAAATATCATACATGTACATTTTATATTTTTCCTCTTTTCTCTCTTACTTTTTCTTTTTCTCACCCATCCTTCTATGATCTCATGATCCCACATTCCTCACTTTTTTCTTTTTATTTTTTTTTTATTTTCTCCAATTTTTATTTTTCTCTCTATTTGTTTTTTTTTTTTCTCCTTTTTGTTCACATATTTTTATTCATATTATATGGAAAAGTTTGCGATCCCAGAATTAGGAGCCAGATTTTACTGTGTGTTGTGGAGATTATATTAATGAATTTTTTAGTCCATAAATTAAATAAATTTGATCAATGAATTATTATTTTTAAATATATCGAATACTTGATAGATTTCGTAAATTTAGACCTCATATAAATCTTCAAGATCTATATAATAAAGCATGATAGTTTTTGAATTTGTCCTACATACATTTGTTCTACTAAGACATTTGGACGACTTAGATTTATTCAAATTACAAAACAACGGCTGAGATATATTTTCTAAAAACTATTCTACATGTACATTTTCTATTTTCCCGCTTCTCTCTCTTACTTTTTTTTTTCTCACCCATCCTTCTATGATCCCATGATCCCACCTCTCTTTTTTTCTTTCTTTTTTTTGTGTTATTTTCACCCATTTTACTTTCTAATTGGCCCCTTATTATAAACTTTGAATTGATTTTGACTGAAGTCGTAGGTAATCTTTTGATTACTGGGCAGTTGTGACTCTAATCCATAAGGGCGGTTTGGTTCATGACAACAAGGGTGCCACTCGATCTGCAAATAAAAAATTTCCAGCTTAGTTTCCTGATGCAAAAGATAGTGAAGGGAAAATAGAGAGTTTGTGAATGCTTACCATGACGGCAATCACGATGTTGAAGAATCGATGCCAAGCAGTGAAGTTGCAGACATGTTAGCCGTAAGGGCAGAGCCTCCCATCGTAGTATTAGAAGCAAGGCACCACTAGGGCTATCTCAAACCTCAAGATCGGGGCGATGCAGGGAAAGTAAGTATAAAGCCATAACTACATGGAATAAAACATGTTAGAAAATCAAAATGCAAAAATGGAAATGAAACAGGCATTAAAATACAACTGAATTGAAAGAAAGTGTAGGATGTACCTCACATGTCCTCCAGTAGCCTCCAATCAGCTCCACCTTTCGGTTGGACACGGAGCTTATGTACCCGTAAAGGGTGGTGAGGCTAGCTCCACTTTAGTCATACTTCCTCAGGAGCTCCACCAAACTGCTCAAAAGATAGATTCCTACTGTTAGGTTTTTATTCTTAGCAATCCCGGTTGACAAAACTCCTTTCAGTTGTACTTGCTTTCGCACTTTTTATTTCAGTGAAGCTATGAGTTTTTAGATGCGAATCCAACCCGAATTATGCCTTGCAGAGAAGTTTGTGATGTTAATACTATCAAGATTTCCACTTCGCTGATTATGACGGATTGAGTCTTTGGTCACCGAGGATCGAGCGGCGCCAGTGGGCTCGAGGGGTAGCGCCCCCGAAGCAAAATGCAAAATTGCATTCAAAGTTGCATGTCTACCCTTGCTCGCTCGAGCGAAGGAGTTCTCGCTCGAGCGAAGGCTGTGTCTGGAAAAAAACCTGAGAATGATGATTTTACGCTCGAGCGAAGCCACTTATGGAAAACACGGGTTTTTGGTTCCTCGCTCGAGCGAGAGATTCTTTGCTCGAGCGAGCTTCACGGTCCCAGATTTCTATAAGTACGTGTTTCTGTCAGATTTTAGGATTACTCCTCCAGATCTTCTTCTTGGATATTAAGGTTCATATCTGAGGATATTTTGCTAGTTTTCTTTGATGTTTTGATTGAGTATTCAACTCATGGTTTAAAGAGTATACATCAAAGGATTATTTGTTTGTTCTACACAAAAGAGAGAGTTATTCTTCGGTAGATTCCGAAGAATTCGAGCCTAAAGTTTTGGTGGATTTTGAAGTGGCTTATCGTCAAGACAATTCCAAGATGAAGACGGGGTTGGAAGAGGTACATAGGGGTTGGTTCAATTCGGGCGTGATTCGCTAGGTAATTGAGAGTATACCTGTGTAATTCCTTTATATCTTCTTAATGGATTGTTTTGTGGCTGTTGCCCGTGGTTTTTTATCACAATTGGAGGTGCCCCAATTGTGATTTTTTCACGTTAAAATCGTTGTGTTGTTTCGTCTTGATTGTTTGATTTGGATTGTTTTATTGCTTTAGATTGATACATAATCACAAATAAATATCTAGCGGATTTCTAGATTTTTCACCTATATTATTCTCCTGTTGCATAAGCGAGGATAGTATCAGGACATAGAGAAGGAATCAGTGGGCATACTAGGCTATCGCCTCCGGAGTCACTGGCTCTATCCTATGAAAATGTTGCCAGAGCCAATTGTAACAAATCATCCCATGGCGAGTGGGGGATGGGATAGACCCGAGAAAGAACATTTGAGCAACGAACCATTGGCTCAGGTTGATGTCGAGAGGGATTGGATCACTCCCTACCAAAAGATCGGCGATCATGGAAAAGTCGTAGAGGGTCATTGTCATCTCCCCGGTGGACGAGAAGTGGAAGGAGTTGGTGGTGTCCCACCACCTCTCTACCAAGGCTCCGTAGACTGATCGATCTACATGTAGTGATGTGATGCCCAAGATCGCCTCTATCCTAATCATTTGATTACGCAATTATCCGACACCACAATTTGTTTCCCACACAACCCAAGGATGCATGTGCAACTTATGATGCACGTGCTATTCACCTAAAAAAATGCACATTTTTTTATTTAAATGGATATTTTAAGTAATTCTTTATTAAACATTTCAATTTAATAGAGCCTTTGGATATGACAGATTGACTTTGTGGCCAATCTCAGTAATCTAAGTTGTTTACTTTTTAATACTCATTGAGTATAATATTTATGCAAAAATTTAAGATGATGGAATATCGGTAACTGTATGTTTGAATCACATTTGTATTACAAAAAATTAATGGATGGCTACTGTTAAATTTATAATTGTCGTCTATTACTTTCAAAATAAATGTGATTAAAACAAATAACTACTAATATGTGATCATCTTAATATTTTATATTAATATTTTACTCAACGAGTTCTAAGAAGTGAACAGTTCAAACCATTAAAACTAGTTCTAAAATGAACCTATTAAGCTCAAACGATCTCTCAAGTTAGATTACCAACTTGAAAGATCTAATCTCAAATAAATAATTATGGTTTAATTACAAAAAAAAAAATATATAATGTTTCACGCGTTTTTCACTTTAAACTCCGGTGTTTCAATTTCAACAAATTAAATTCTGGAGTTCCATTCATGTTTCAATGTGCCACCTTCATCCATCTTCATCTGTGTAAGGTAACGGAAAATCATTTTGGGGTTTAAAGCGAAAAATACTGGGATTTAACATAAAAAAAGACGTGATACTTTGGGATTTTTTTTGTAATTAATTCTAATATTTAATTTTTATTTGTATATAACTTGCATATCTTATTGTATATGTACATGGGTGCTTATATATATGGTGAAATTTTTTTATTCAAATTTTGACTCTTACGATGATAAAATGTTGATTTCGTCCCTAATTTTGATGACTATGTTACTTGAAATGTAATTAACTTCTTTTCTTTCTTTTTTTTTTTTTTTTTTTTTTTTTTTTTTTTTTTAAGTTTGCATTAGAGTGTTTGATAAAATTTTTTTTTACAACTTATGAGGTTAAAATAATTTATATAAGTTATAAAAAAAAAAAAAAAAAAGTTTTGTTGTTGTTGTTTGGTGCAACTTAATTATCTGACTTTTTTTATAATTTTTTATTTTGGGAATTTGTGACAAATTGTTTGGTACAATTTTTACTTTATTAGCTAGAAATCATTTAAATAAGTTGAAAAAAAACAGATTTTTGAAATATGGGCAAAAAGGTACTTTTGCCATATACTTTTAGATTATTGGCTTTTAATTTACAATAAATTACACCCAACACACTATTTGAAAGCAAATTGGTGCTTTTGACTTGTCTTTTCTGAGTATCAATTTTTAATTTATAATAAATTACACCAAATAATTCACTTTATTTTAATAGAAAATACCAACAAAGTAAGGTTGATACATGAACCACTTGAAGAAGCCTCTCAGTGCTTGGCTCTTAAATTCATAAAGCCCGTGTTATTAATAAATTCGTATTATTTTTAAATAATTTTTTAAATAAAAAAATATGAATTACCTTAATTTTTTTTTTTTTTAAATTTCAAAACACCAATCGAAACTCAAAATCATGTTTTCAAAAAATGACGTTAAAAATTTTCACAGGCCCAGAGTCCTGTTTTGATAGAGGATTTAATAATTTTTATTTTAATAATTTTTTTGTTAATCTTTTTGGTTTTTAATAATTTTTATTTTAATTTTAAAAAAATGGTTAATTACAAAAAACATATAAAAAATAAAAATATTAATAAAACCAAAGTTTTACTCATTTTTCATTTTAAACCTCACTATTTTTCACTTTACACTCCAAAACGATTTTACGTTACCTTATACAGACAGAGATGGATAGAGGATGAGAAACATTAAAATACGAATAGAACTTTAAGATTTAATTTGTTAAAATTGAAACACTAGGGTATAAAGTGAAAAACACATGAAATCTTGAATTTTTTTTTACAATTAACCCAATAATATTATTAACAGTTTGGATTATTTTCACTTCCAAATAATTTTTTTCTCTAATATAATTTTCTTAAATAAATTATTAAATGCTCAAGATAACGTAACTCTCTTATATACATATACAACATATGGGCAACGTGATGGAGGGTGGTTTGAGTTTTAGAGGTGCAATTATTGGGGTGGAGCTAACAGTGGTCCACTCCTAATTGTGCATTCATTAATGAAATTTATGCCAAATGAAGATCGTCTAGAAAAATTTCGAGCAGTCGGAGAACTGGGGGGTTTTGACTTCCCTCAATTAACCACAAAAGCTACGATACGAAAAATTTAGAGTCTAAAAAATATTTAAATGATTTAGATTCAATTCTTGAATAGTATGACATATATTTTGTTAAGAATTGAGTCGGGTTTAGAATCAATGCTTGATTGGGTCGTCCTGAATTTCATATATATTATAGTCCATATTATTTAGTTTATATCTGCAACATTTTGAAAAAAATCGAACGGTCGGATTTTGAAAAAAATTAAGATTTATATTTGAAATTCGTAACTTTAATTGTATGTTGGTTTTACATGTTTTGTTTTTCTATTGTGAAAATTATATATTTGAAATCCTTATTTCGAAACCTTCAAAATAGTATATTATGAGCTTGATTCCAACTTACGATTGATGAGAAAATTCAAACCCTTATTTTGGATAAGAGCTAGAGCCATTGGAAAAGAAGACGAATTTGCTAACTTCATCGGTGCTATTAACTTGACGCTATCGGGCGTGCTGATGCATGCGCTGACATTAGATAAGCGCTGATGCAGGCATTGTTAAGGCTCTATTTGTTTGTTTTTATTTTAAAAATTACGTTAATTGCTCTCAGATTATTCGTTATAATTCTGATTCAAACATGACTGGTACCGTTGGACTCGTAATTCATTTTTCTATAATATTTTAAAGGTTCAGAATTTTTTGAAGAAATAAAATATTTTTCATTAATGAATAACTCAATATTTTTATATTAAATTGCTCTTGGGGGAGCATGACTTGGATTCTAGATTTGAAATTTTTATAGTAGACTACTACTATGTATATCTTATTTACTGGAATATTTTTTTAATATATTTTTTAGATTCTGTAATATTTATTTCTGATTTTCTGTGTAATTATTAATTACTTGTAATTTTATAAAATTCCAAAAACATGCAGAAATTATAGAAATATGTTATGGCATTATTTAAATATTGTATACAACATGTTAAGTTCTTTTAAATGATTAGAAATTGTAGTATTTTGTTATTTTAAATAGCATGATTTACTTATATTGGTGAATTTTAATTTCATGAGTAAATAGTCTAGCATGTTTTCTTTTATGAATTACATTGAGATGTTATCATGTGGAGTTAAATATTTTATCATGATTTAGACATACCATAATTAGTGGGAGGTTGTTCGATTGAGAGAAATCTTTGTAAATTTACTCCCGAAAACTAATATTTTGGGCTTCAATTAAATAAAATTTTGGATAATTTTCACTTGTAGTGCAAGAGATGATTACGAGCATAGAAGATTTTCGATCTTGCGACTTGTGTAATATTGTCACTATTTAATTTAGATTTTTGCAGTAAAATTATATTGTGATATGCTAATCAAATTAATTCCAATGCACATTTTTCCTCTAATTGACTTAGTTTATGGAAACTAATTTGGTTGACCTAGACTTAGTAGAGATGTTAAATTATGAACAATGTAATCATTTCTTTAGATAAGCAGAAAGTTTTAGAGACTTTAGATCAGATCTTAGTTGAACCAAAGTAAGGAAATATGACTCAATGTTGCCGTGTTTTTGTTGCCTTAATTGGCACAATAAAAACTGATATGTGCACTATGATTAGCAGCATGCTAAGCAATTTTGATTGGCGAGTTTGGAGTTATGAAATTAGTAAGCCCTCAATAGATCTAGATGTGATTCTGACTATTGAGTTGCATGGATTGACTTTGAAATTTGACTTGTAAGAATATTGCACTATTGGATGAAACAATATCCAAGAGTCACATCATCCAAGAAATGAGAGCTTAAATGAGTTAGTCATTAAGTGTAAGACGAGTAGCTAGTATGAGTAGTGTTTTTCTCTTTACCTAACTGATGGGAGTGGATGGAGTAAAATTTCACGCACTATAACAGCGTGCATTGAAGTATCACTTAAAGTTAAAAGATTAGCACTTAGAAGCTACAAAATCTATTAACACTAAGTGAAAAGATTAGCTCCCAGTGGCTGCAAAATCTATTGGCACTGCTAACTTGTCTAAGTCTAGACACTTATTGTTTCCAGACTTGAGTGTGAGACATGAGGAGGTACTTCTTTGTATGATTCCTTAGCTAGGCTAACACCTTTGAATGGCATTTATCACTAAGTGCAAAAGTTACAACATAATAATAAAAAAAGGTAAAAAACAAGTCGGTTGTTATGACTCTAAGAATTTGACGCTTTGCTCGTGAGAGCATTGTGTTAAATTAGACTCTTTAACCTGATTCACACTTAAGCTACTTCAGGAGCAGTCATAGGTTAATAGCTCATTCTCTTATTCTTATGGATAGTAGAATTAATTACAACTACCATGAAGTGAGAAATGGAGATAGCAAGAGGAGCATTGTCATGTTTCAACTAGATGTAGTAAAATGTATGGAGAATAAAGTTAACTTGAAGGTGCAGGGGATTAGCACTTACTAGTTAAATTTGTAACTTATGCGTTTGATATCTTCATGACATCCTTTTATGATTTAGTGAACATTAGTTAGTCATGAGTCATTACCTAGTTGGGCCTAAATCTTTACACTTGTCTTCATACATTAGAATGATTGGAATTAGTTTATGACATTGGTCATGAACATGTGGTTTATTGTACTTAATCACATTGACGAGAGGATGACATGAATGGTTTGAGTAGGCCCCCTTGGGCCCACTAGCTTGTGGCATCTTGCTCTCATGCTAATATATAACTTTGTTCGCAATGGTTGCACACAAGTAAGTAAGAAATCCGTAGAAAGGTATTTGTATTGACGCATTTAGTCCGCTATGATATTTATTACTAGATGTATGTAAGGGTATGATAGCTAGTCCCAATCTCGACACATTTATATATTATGATACATATCTTAGTCAAGACTATTTGATCTCCCATAAGTCAAAAGTTTTGAGATAATTTTTGACATTGCACATATGAAGTCGAGATCAATTATGTAACGACCCAAATTTTGATAACATAATACAACGATACAACGGGATTTAACTAGTGGATACACATCATTTTTAAGCACAAAATACAAATAATTATACTAAAAGAAAATATTAATAATAGTTACAGATAAAATTCTTCAATTCTTTAAATACAGATCGGTTCCTTGATACAAAAGATTATCCAAAATACAGGAAATATACAATCTAATTTCTAAAGAAGCTATGGTTCCTCAAAGCTTTTAGAGATTCTGTTCTCAGTGTAAAACTCGCCTTCACCTGGCATAAAATGCCATGAGCTTGGAATGCCCAGTAAACACACACACCTCAACCCTTTTCCCATTCCAAATACACAAGTAACATAACGACACGGTCATAACATACAGCGAAAGCAATAATCAAGCAGAGATTATATTTAAATTTCAGTTCTCATGAATAATAGTCAATTTTAATTAGCTCTAGGCAACTCCCCGCAGAATGCTGTTCCTATCCAACCACTAACTCTGGTCACGGGCAATTTTGACTCCCTCTTGGTTAATACAATACCAATGCGTCGCTTATCGCATAACCACCAGTGCGTCGCTTACCGTACAATTACCAATGATGCCCACACACCTAGGTTACATACCCAAGCAGTGACATCACAGTCTGCCTCAAGGAAACGGGTTTCCAGGGATACTCTCCCTATGTGAGACCCTCACTGCCACCCTTATGGCTCCCATTTCCATTAAGCAGCCAGAATACCTCCCGTGCCATGTTAGGGTTTGGAAACACACTTGCGCAAGACTTTACAAAAATCGAACACATTCCACTATATCATACTCTTGAATCCATCGTTTATTATCTCATAAAATTTAATACAATGATTGTAACACATTACCATCCCATTTGATTTTCCCTTTATTAAGTGCATTATGTTCTCAGTTATAGCAAGGCATGGTCAGTATAACTACGAATCCAAACTAAATAACAAGTAATTTACTCATGGTAAAGCAAATTCACAATTTATCATAGATTACATATCGAGACTAAAACATTCAAGAAACATAGAATATAAGAGTTGCAAACCAAATAAGAGCATATTAACACAAATTTCCAAATTTCCAAATTTGAACCAGTTTGAAAATAATTATGAAAAAAATACTTTTATTGGCCCTAAGTACCTTGCCTCATGTGAGTTTGTAGATAAATAAGTCTAGTTTCAAACTCAATTTACGAAAGTAGGATAGGTATTTTAAATTTTAAGATAATTCAGAATTACCAAGATCTGTCCAGATTTGTTGACCATTACTCCAATCGGTTTTTCTCTCAAACCCTTCATTCTCTTGAGTTCAAACAAATTTTAGTTAAAATATAACACCAAGATTAATATTTTGACATAAAATTAGACTTAAGATTATTTTTCTGGAATTTTATAAAAATAGAGAAAGTTGACTGTTTTTCTGGTTCTGTGAGTAACAAACTTAGAAAAATTGTTTAGGTTATAAAGATACATCTTTAGGTCCTACCAAAATTATCACATACTCTAGACATACCAAATATTGCACCATAAAAACAGATTTCGAGTTTATGGAGTTTTGATAGGAAAATAAATTCAAGAGAGGGAAATGATTTGCTACTGGAAATTTAAGAAAGAAAGTGAAGCATACCATTTCTTGATTAATACACACTTATACAGGAGTGTAGGCCTAGGGATGGAACTAGGAGAAGACTATGGGGGGCCATGGCCCCGTATTTCTGTGAAAAATACTGTTTGTCATAATATTTTAAAAATATATATATCATTTTATACATAAAATGGCCCTGTAGTATAAGAAAATTCATATCTTATTATTCTCTCATATTGCCTTCTTTTTCTATTTTGCACTAAAAAAAATTTCTTCATCCTATAAGAAATTGCTTCTATGGTACTTAATTTTTTTTTCTATGTATATATAATTTATATATCATATTGTACATACATGTGTGTTTGTGTATTTGGTGATTTTTTTTTTTCCGGCCCCTCCGGTAATAAAATCCTGGTTTCGTCCTACAACATATATATATACAAAGAGCATGTACTAGGAGGGGAAAAACAAGTGGTAAAAGAACTTGAGAGAAGAGGTGATGTATGTTTACCTTTGTTGTACAAGACTCAACAAAATTCTTCTTTTTCTTCTTCTCTTCTCTCTCTCTCTCTTCCTCTCTCTTTTTTTTCCCCCCAAGATCACTCTCTCCCACTCCTCTAGTGCATGGCTGAAAATGTGTAAAATGAGGGGAAAGAAGTGTGCATATATAGAGAAGGATTGGGAAGTTTCTTAGGGACTAAGTTCCCTAAGTGCAAATTGTCAAAGTTGCCATTATGGCCCTTTCATCCATCACATGGTCAACAACTTGGGTTCCAAGACACACACACACACACACACACACACATATATATATATATATATAATATTTGTATGAGATATTTGTATTTATAAACATAATATAATACAAGTACATTAATTAATAAAATATTACAATTAAGGCTTGGAATGAAATAAAATAAAAGTATATAGGGACTAAGTCTAAATTTATGAAACCTTGATATATGTTATTAATATACTAACAGTAGAAAATAGTTGAACTAATAAATTCGGGTCCTGTTAAATTAAAGCGCAAACAAAAGCGAAAAACCGAGCAAAAACAGCATTACCGGGAATTAAAATTTTAGAGTGATTAATATATAATGATAGGGTCTAATAATTAATAATATGGTTTTAAAGGTGATTATTAATCTACGAGATCGATTAGGGTTTACTCGAATTAATCCGCGATGCTACCCGATTCTAGGGTTTAAAATGCAATTAAGCAAAAATTCAAGGGCTTTATTGAAATAAACTCAAGGTTAGGGATTTAATGGTAATTACAAAAATTAGGGTCTCTACAAATTAGCTAAGAGCTTTTGTGCTTTTAGTTTTGACTGAGGTGGTGAGTATCTATTTGTGTTGTTTTTTTAGAAAGCTTTGTGAAGAGAAAATGATACTTAGAAAATTAATTATTCCTAGTACTTATCAACACAATGGTGTAGTAGAGATAATGAATTAAGTATTGTTTATGTTAGGTGGATGATGGCGCAAAATGTTTCCTAATTAGGAATTGCACTTTAGCTTGTTGCCTATGTCCTTAACTAAGTGCCTTCCATATCAGATTTTATACTCCATTTGAGTAATGAGTTAGCAGAGAGCCATTTGTGGGCGATCTATAACCATCAAGCAGCTTATCTTTATTTTACTTCTCATAAGGTTACGAAGTTAAGACCTACAGTTCTGTGATGCATTATTGTATGCTGTCTTGTAAACACTTAGGGTCATGTGGCACATTATTGTATACTGTCATGTAAACCCTCCAAGTCATGTGTTTATAGATGAGCAGCTTTGTGGGAGTGTAACTGAGTCACATAAAGTTTTCTTAGTAAATGTGACATGAATAGAGTTTTGAAACTCTATAAGATAGAGAATTCTAAGTATGGCGCTTTATGTAGCCTTCTTGAGAATGAAAAGAAATTTTCAATATCCTAGGAATAGTGGGAGCGATGTGCCTACTAGTAGATTACTCCATTAGAGAAGAATACTGTACATTCTTAGTTGCGTGGTAACGAATGTGAAAATTTTCCATGACAACACTAGGTGATTGAGAGGGAAACATTCATGATTGCTCCACAAGATGATAAAGAGCCTAAGATAATGTCAAAGGCTCTCTGGTCCCCTGCTTCTAGAAAGTGGATCTATGTTACACATTTTAAGACAAAGTTATTGAGGAATAACCATTTCTAGGATTTGGTTAACTTTCCGCCATGACGTGAAACTGTTCTAAAGTTATGCGCAATTTGGATAATCATTTCTTGATGCATAAAGCTCACTAGATACCAAAAAGTTGCACTATTGAGAAATGTGTAGACCATAAAAAGACTTCCTCCTAGGGAGTGAGGTCATTTAGACTTAGGCTATGATTTACATGAGTTTGGAACTTTACTTTATGGACATTGTGACCCATCTTCTCGTCAAAGAATTGGATAAGTAGATCTGTAGGGATTTACCTTTTGCTTTTATGACGAAAAGTTAGGAGCGCAAAAAGATTTCTAGTTCCAATAAATCTTTTACAGCCTAAAACAGTTATCCAAATAGTGGTTCTTAGATTTCATCGAGCCATGATGGGCTGCCGTTGATTGATGAAGACCATTGAGGCATGATCAATGGTCCAAAAGAAGTTTTTCTTTACTTAGTCATTATGAGCCAGAAACTTATGAGGTTGTCACCGCCTAGTGTTGGTAGTTTTTTTGTTTTGGATATAATGGACATGTGTGATGTAATTTATATGCTCAAATGTACGATCCTTAGGAACTGTTCTAGAAAAATTCTTGGTTTATTTTTGATGACTTATATAAGGAATATCCTAGAATGATTCTAGATGCGGAATTTCAAACCCACTGACTTACCTATCAGTAAAAACTAGATCCTCAGCTATTGAGTGAATCCTCATATTGTCTTTAGGAGAAACATATGACTTATATTCCTTGATTTTTTGTTTTAGGATCCTGAAGTACGCTATGTAGGCATATTCGACATGATAAGTGTTATCTTTTGTAAATGGTCAACTGAGTAGTTTAGACCATGACCTTGCTCATTAGTCTGTGGATAGGATGCTCTACTAGTAGTATATAAATTTGCCCCTTGTAAGATTCAATGTGCTTGTTGGACGCATTTTAAATGAATGCAAATTGGCCACGAAAATATCTTTAGAGAGGTAATTGCGCAAGAGATAATGATCTTGAACCACTTCATGTGAGGCGCATGGTGGATTCCTTGTATATGCTTATCGCAAGAGATGCTGATAGGATTTATGTTTCGAATCTAGAAATGCACAAACTGTGGTTGTATTTTTTTTAGTCGATCACTTACTTTTGTGAGATTATGGGATATTGATGCTATTATGGTTTGTGTCATAATAATTAGCAGATGATGATGTCGATGGGTAAGATTGGCTCATTCACACGAGCAATGGCCTTGACGCTGGGAGCAAGCAAACATGAGACTAATGGTTTATTTTATTTGGAGCCAAAAGTCTTAAATTATCCACTATGTATGTCGCCTTGGTTGCAACCAAGATAAGGTCATGTTAAAGACCAAATACAAATTTTAGTACCCATTTTCCATGTTTTTGCTCTTATGATTAGCCAAATATGAGATCTCATTTGTTGCTAGGGAGATGAACAAATAGAGAATTCGGGTTAGCGCTAGAAAGCGACTAGACTAAGATCTCATGGTGTATAGAGTATGACGTCACTCTTTGGAAGAGTTACTCCACCGTAGCATGTATTCATATTACATGTGCTTGGCGACTGAATAATCAGGTGAGAGAATGGATTCTTATTTCCTCACCGTATGAGTCTTGTGTGTCATTTTTGATATGACTTTCACTTATATATGTACCCTTTGTGACCATTGACTATGTCATAAGGTAAGGGGTTGATATTCTGTTACTTTGGTATGTTGTCTACGGTCATGTATGATTCGGCCTTAAGGGACATTATTGGGAAAGAGGTCAATCCTAAACTAAATAGCATGAGGGCGAAGGAAAGATCATCTAGTATTACACCACTGTTGTATATTTACTACCGGCAACTCAAATCGCTTTGTATGAGAGGCAGATTGAGTGTGAATATATTGCTAAAATTGAGATGGTCAAACATGCTCTTTTGAGGGATTAGAGATGTTTTTTGAACCGGTGTAATTAGATGTGTACGGGGTATATGAGACACTATTTTTTTTTTGCGGGTTGATATCCTTTTACTGGCTTTTTTTTAGCACAATTCATTGGCTAGTATGATCTTGTTTGATGGATAGATTGAGATAAAGAAAGCGCGGTGTCATGCCAAAGCATGTTCGAGTGGGAGATGTTGGAAATTGGGTCCATGTCTGATTAGGTCACCCATGGTGGCATGACCTAAGATCCACAAAGAGAGACCCAGTCAAAGTGGATTTGGATTAACTTATCTTGGAATAAGTGTGATTAACTTACTATCTCATCTCTGTTGAGGAGATAGAGTTGTGAGTGGTTATAACTCTCCCACATAATATACATATTATATTTGAGAGAGTAAAAATTTAACTATATGGGTAATTAGCATCTATCTCTCTTAGACTACTCCATTGAAATACATAGCAGTCTTTGTACTGTGAATAGTGTGTTCTATTCCACTGTTAGGAATTGTTCAAAAATATCAATAGAGGCACATGATTCAACCACATAATTCATAAATTCGGTTTGAGCATAAAAAATATGTCCGAATTCGTTTATTTTCACTATGTATTATTTCTTATTTTTCTTACATATTTAAAATAAACATCAATCACATATTACATTTTCCGAGTAAGTTTCTAATAAAATATTTTGAGTTTGTAAAAGTCCTGCTCAATCAATACTACTAATCTAGTTTTAACCGTCAATAATGTTAAATTATATATATAGACATGCGTGAATGCTAAATATTAATAAAGTTGAGGGAGTGGAGACGAATTGATTAATTGGGTCCATCCAATACCACCAATAAGTTTATTTATATTCTGCTATTTGAAATAGTTGGCGTGCCGACGACCTCTCTTTACTCATTGGTGCATGAGTGTGAAGAGTCAGTCGACCAACTAAAAATTAGAATACGGACCGGGGGGAGGTGGCTAGCTAATCTTATCTAATTACTTGGTTTAACCCCCCCTCATCTTTCTCTCTTATTTGCTTGAATCGGTCCACCCACCCACCCACCCACCTAACCTTCCATATATTGTCTACTCTATGCGAAGAATCTCTTCTGTATAGAATCGAATGATTATGGATCAGCAACACACTTATGATGATGATAACCATGATCCTCCTCTCATAGGTTTGTATCCTTTTGAGATATAAATAAAAGTGAGCACATACACATGTTCACACTTATATAAAACAGTTGGATCCGAATCAATTAAATTTGATAATCACATTTATTTGAAACAGTTGGACAACACTTGCATGCTAAAAGGTATTTGAATTTTTTTTAAAGAACTATGGCACCCACACCAACTGAAAAATTGATTTAGTGCAAGTATAAATTATGAAAAATGATAAATAAATTTGTTTTTTAAACTCATTTTTTTAGATCTAATGATGTGTAAGTAGGGTTGCAAACGAGCCAAACTGAGCCAAACTTTAGTATATTTAAGCTTGTTTATTAAGATTTTAACAAGTTCAAACTCATGCTCAATAAAAATTTAACGAGCTGAGCTCGAATCGAGTTGGTTTAGACTTGACTCAAATTTGAACATGTTCACGAGCCTTGACGAGCAAAAAAAATTATAAATTTATAATTACGTATAAGACTAAAGTTACAATTAAAATTTTGATTATGAAATTATATATACAATACATATAAACATACTAAAAAAATTAATGTTTTACTAAAATAATATCTACTACAACTATTATATAAATGTACTATCTATGGTTAACAATTATTTGCTACAGCAAGCATGGGTTCATATCCCATTCTTGACATCTGCTACAGCAAGCATGTCCTTTTGGGTGTCTGTTAAAACATTGATACTACTGGGTTCTCCTAGATTTAATCCATTCATTTCCACAATGGACTTCCAATAGTTAATTTCTGATATTTGTTCCTGATTAGTAGAACAGGGACAAAGATCCTGTTCATTAGGGTCGCCTTCACTATCGGATGTAGAATATAACTGATTAATCTCATCCTCAGATGGAAATTCTTCTTCTGATGAGTTTTCTTCTGCTCAAGAGCTTGAAGTATCTGTTCCTTAATGGCTAAATCTAATTGTAATTCATTAACTTTAGATTTAGCTTTAGATTTACATCGGTTAGCATAATGTCCTGTTTGTCCACATTTATAACATTTAACTTCGGATTTGGATTTTGATTTTCCTTTATACTTTTTATGAGAAGTATTTTTCGGATAAAACTTCTTGGTAGGTTTCAGATGGCTAGTCTTTTGTGATCTGTTTCTGGTAGATTTATAAGCTTTCCGATGGGAACTTCTTCTTGGTTTGCCTGGGTAATGAATAACTGGTTCATAAGCAAACTGTTCACAAAATTCACCTAATTCTTTTCTACCTGTTAAATTCTGTTGCTTCATTTGATAATGAAGTTTGAAGTCATTACAAAGGGAAAGATCTTCATCTGTTATGATGGAACAAAGTTGTCCATATGTATACTGTTCGTAAGGAATAGACATCCGGTCATGGCGGTCCTGAAGTTTTTTCCTAACTTGCTCAGCAAAAAGGGTAGGAAGGCCATCAATAAATTTAGCTTTCCAATGAATGCTGTTGCCATCAGGTCGTTGCATAACCTTGATGAGAAAGACATCCTTATACCAACGAAAATGGGTAAGGGATGGACATCGAAGATTCTGGAGAAGTTCTCGACCACGATCGTGAGAACTGGTAGTGGTGCCAATAAAATGAAGAATGATGGTTTGAATTAGGGTGTAAACAACATCGGGTTGTTGGATAGGTTTACGCTTATAGATGAGCAGCTTTGTGGGAGTGTAACTGAGTCACATAAAGTTTTCTTAGTAAATGTGACATGAATAGAGTTTTGAAACTCTATAAGATAGAGAATTCTAAGTATGGCGCTTTATGTAGCCTTCTTGAGAATGAAAAGAAATTTTCAATATCCTAGAGATAGTGGGAGCGATGTGCCTACTAGTAGATTACTCTATTAGAGAAGAATACTGTACATTCTTAGTTGCGTGGTAACGAATGTGAAAATTTTCCATGACAACACTAGGTGATTGAGAGGGAAACATTCATGATTGCTCCACAAGATGATAAAGAGCCTAAGATAATGTCAAAGGCTCTCTGGTCCCCTGCTTCTAGAAAGTGGATCTATGTTACACATTTTAAGACAAAGTTATTGAGGAATAACCATTTCTAGGATTTGGTTAACTTTCCGCCATGACGTGAAACTGTTCTAAAGTTATGCGCAATTTGGATAATCATTTCTTGATGCATAAAGCTCACTAGATACCAAAAAGTTGCACTATTGAGAAATGTGTAGACCATAAAAAGACTTCCTCCTAGGGAGTGAGGTCATTTAAACTTAGGCTATGATTTACATGAGTTTGGAACTTTACTTTATGGACATTGTGACCCATCTTCTCGTCAAAGAATTGGATAAGTAGATCTGTAGGGATTTACCTTTTGCTTTTATGACGAAAAGTTAGGAGCGCAAAAAGATTTCTAGTTCCAATAAATCTTTTCTGACCTAAAAACAGTTATCCAAATAGTGGTTCTTAGATTTCATCGAGCCATGATGAAATTGGTTGATTGATGAAGACCATTGAGGCATGATCAATGGTCCAAAAGATGTTTTTCTTTACTTAGTCATCATGAGCCAGAAACTTATGAGGTTGTCACCGCCTAGTGTTGGTAGTTTTTTTGTTTTGGATATAATGGACATGTGTGATGTAATTTATATGCTCAAATGTACGATCCTTAGGAACTGTTCTAGAAAAATTCTTGGTTTATTTTTGATGACTTATATAAGGAATATCCTAGAATGATTCTAGATGCGGAATTTCAAACCCACTGACTTACCTATCAGTAAAAACTAGATCCTCAGCTATTGAGTGAATCCTCATATTGTCTTTAGGAGAAACATATGACTTATATTCCTTGGTTTTTTCTTTTAGGATCCTCGGCACGCTATGTAGGCATATTCGACATGATAAGTGTTATCTTTTGTAAATGGTCAACTGAGTAGTTTAGACCATGACCTTGCTCATTAGTCTGTGGATAGGATGCTCTACTAGTAGTATATAAATTTGCCCCTTGTAAGATTCAATGTGCTTGTTGGACGCATTTTAAATGAATGCAAATTGGCCACGAAAATATCTTTAGAGAGGTAATTGCGCAAGAGATAATGATCTTGAACCACTTCATGTGAGGCGCACATGGTGGATTCCGTTGTATATGCTTATCGCAAGAGATGCTGATAGGATTTATGTTTCGAATCTAGAAATGCACAAACTGTGGTTGTATTTTTTTTAGTCGATCACTTACTTTTGTGAGATTATGGGATATTGATGCTATTATGGTTTGTGTCATAATAATTAGCAGATGATGATGTCAGTAGGTAAGATTGGCTCATTCACACGAGCAATGGCCCTTGACGCTTGGGAGCAAGCAAACATGAGACTAATGGTTTATTTTATTTGGAGCCAAAAAGTCTTAAATTATCCACTATGTATGTCGCCTTGGTTGCAACCAAGATAAGGTCATGTTAAAGACCAAATACAAATTTTAGTACCCATTTTCCATGTTTTGCCTGTTATGATTAGCCAAATATGAGATCTCATTTGGTGCTAGGGAGATGAACAAATAGAGAATTCGGGTTAGGCGCTAGAAAGCGACTAGACTAAGATCTGTATGGTGTATAGAGTATGACGTCACTCTTTGGAAGAGTTACTCCACCGTAGCATGTATTCATATTACATGTGCTTGGCGACTGAATAATCAGGTGAGAGAATGGATTCTTATTTCCTCACCGTATGAGTCTTGTGTGTCATTTTTGATATGACTTTCACTTATATATGTACCCTTTGTGACCATTGACTATGTCATAAGGTAAGGGGTTGATATTCTGTTACTTTGGTATGTTGTCTACGGTCATGTATGATTCGGCCTTAAGGGACATTATTGGGAAAGAGGTCAATCCTAAACTAAATAGCATGAGGGCGAAGGAAAGATCATCTAGTATTACACCACTGTTGTATATTTACTACCGGCAACTCAAATCGCTTTGTATGAGAGGCAGATTGAGTGTGAATATATTGCTAAAATTGAGATGGTCAAACATGCTCTTTTGAGGGATTAGAGATGTTTTTTGAACCGGTGTAATTAGATGTGTACGGGGTATATGAGACACTTTTTTTTTTTTTTGCGGGTTGATATCCTTTTACTGGCTTTTTTTTAGCACAATTCATTGGCTAGTATGATCTTGTTTGATGGATAGATTGAGATAAAGAAAGCACGGTGTCATGCCAAAGCATGTTCGAGTGGGAGATGTTGGAAATTGGGTCCATATCTGATTAGGTCACCCATGGTGTCATGACCTAAGATCCACAAAGAGAGACCCAGTCAAAGTGGATTTGGATTAACTTATCTTGGAATAAGTGTGATTAACTTACTATCTCATCTCTGTTGAGGAGATAGAGTTGTGAGTGGTTATAACTCTCCCACATAATATACATATTATATTTGAGAGAGTAAAAATTTAACTATATGGGTAATTAGTATCTATCTCTCTTAGACTACTCCATAGAAATACATAGCAGTCTTTGTACTGTGAATAGTGTGTTCTATTCCACTGTTAGGAATTGTTCAAAGATATCAATAGAGGCACATGATTCAACCACATAATTCATAAATTCGGTTTGAGCATAAAAAATATGTCCGAATTCGTTTATTTTCACTATGTATTATTTCTTATTTTTCTTACATATTTAAAATAAACATCAATCACATATTACGTTTTCCGAGTAAGTTTCTAATAAAATATTTTGAGTTTGTAAAAGTCCTGCTCAATCAATACTACTAATCTAGTTTTAACCATCAATAATGTTAAATTATATATATATATATATATAGACATGCGTGAATGCAAAATATTAATAAAGTTGAAGGAGTGGAGACGAATTGATTAATTGGGTCCATCCAATACCACCAATAAGTTTATTTATATTCTGCTATTTGAAATAGTTGGCGTGCCGACGACCTCTCTTTACTCATTGGTGCATGAGTGTGAAGAGTCAGTCGACCAACTAAAAATTAGAATACGGACCGGGGGGAGGTGGCTAGCTAATCTTATCTAATTACTTGGTTTGACCCCCCCTCATCTTTCTCTCTTATGTGCTTGAATCGGTCCACCCACCCACCCACCCATATATTATCTACTCTATGCGAAGAATCTCCTGTATAGAATCGAACGATTATGGATCAGCAACACAATCATGATGATCCCACCCACCCACCCACCTAACCTTCCATATATTATCTACTCTATGCGAAGAATCTCTTCTGTATAGAATCGAACGATTATGGATCAGCAACACAATCATGATGATCCCACCCACCCACCCACCCACCTAACCTTCCATATATTATCTACTCTATGCGAAGAATCTCTTCTGTATAGAATCGAACGATTATGGATCAGCAACACACTCATGATGATGATAACCATGATCCTCCTCTCATAGGTTTGTATCCTTTTGAGATATAAATAGAAGTGAGCACATACACATGTTCACACTTATATAAAACAGTTGGATCCGAATCAATTAAATTTGATAATCACATTTATTTGAAACAGTTGGACAACACTTGCATGCTAAAAGGTATTTGAATTTTTTTTAAAGAACTATGGCACCCACACCAACTGAAAAATTGATTTAGTGCAAGTATAAATTATGAAAAATGATAAATAAATTTGTTTTTTAAACTCATTTTTTTAGATCTAATGATGTGTAAGTAGGGTTGCAAAAGCCAAATGGGAGCCAAACTTTAGTATATTTAGGCTTGTTTATTAAGATTTTAACGAGTTCAAACTCATGCTCAATAAAAATTTAACGAACCGAGTTGGTTTAGACTTGACTCAAATTTGAACATGTTCACGAGCCTTGACGAGCAAAAAAAATTATAAATTTATAATTACGTATAAGACTAAAGTTACAATTAAAACTTTGATTATGAAATTATATATACAATACATATAAACATACTAAAAAAATTAATGTTTTACTAAAATAATATCTACTACAACTATTATATAAATGTACTATCTATAGTTAACAATTATTTATATTTATATTTTTTAAATATATAAATAATATATTTATCTTATTTTTTATACATATTTTTACATTATTTAATATATAAATAATAAATATTAAACGAACTAGCTAACGAGCCAAACTTATGAGTTGAGCTTTAGAATGTTTGGACTTGTTTATTAAAAATTTAACAAATTCGAACTTGAGCTCAAGGTTGAACGCAAGAAAAAATTAACGAACTGAGTTCGAGCAAACTTTTGTCGAGCTGAGTTTGAGTCCGTTCACGAATAGTTCTGTTCATTTGTAGCCCTATGTATAAGAGAGATGAGTGACTAATAATTAGAAAAGATATAAGAAATAAAAATTATCTTAATTGATTATCACATCACTGGATTTGAATATGCAATTTGATAGCTAATTAATGAGTAATGTTAAATTTCATGAAAGAAATATCATTAAAAGTTTCATGAAATTTAAAAAAATAATCTAGTATGGTGGGTAGCAAAATAAAAAAAAATAAAAAAAAAGCGACTTATCATAATCTAAGTATATTTTAATTTTAAAATTTTAGTTTGTAAATAGTATAGACTTGGTTTTATATTATAATACCCTATAATTGATAAGCTGTAATTTAATATATATAATTGTATAATATATAACAAAACATCTAAAAATAACTCAAAAATGAAGACTTTCCATAAAGTTTGTCATGATACTTTTTTGATGAAACGTAATATACTCATTTAGTCATGTGAATATGGACAGCCATGTTAATACTTCTAGGCCATGTTTGTTTGGGCGGACTGGATTAGCATTCCCATGACTAATAGTCCTAGGATTATAAATTCGTTGGATTATGTATCCTATCTTAACTAATAGTCAAGCTTAAAATAATTAATCCGTACTTTAATTGTTTAATCAAACATCGGATTGATAATTTTATTGGACTATTAGTCCAATCCCAAGCTCATGTCCACCCAAACAAACATGACCCTAGGGTGTGTTTGATTGGACGGACTGGAAAAGGGGGGATTAGAATCCATCGGACTTGAGTCCTGGGATTAGAATCCCCCGGACTATTTGGTTGGATTGGATATGTATCATGTGTTTGTTTTTTCATGGGATTAGATGTCCTGGACGTGAATCCCGGACTATTTTAGTGAATCCAACGTTTGGTTGAATTTGATCGATAGGATAAATGAACAAAAGACTATTTTGCCCTTTTTCAATTGTTTACTAAGGAATAGCAATATTAAACATATCTTTAATATTTTAATTATTTTTAATTAAATAATTTTGTTTTTTAAAATAAATAAATAAATAAATAAAATATCAATAAAATTTGTTTTAAATCATTCTTGTATAACAAATCATTATTTTTTTACATACAAAAGCGTTCTTGTGTTTTTTTTACATACAAAAAATATTATTAATTTAATAATATAAATTAAATTTATTTTTTACATAAATTTATTTTTTACACAATTAAATAAATAAATAACCACTAAATTTGATTTAATAAAATACAAATTATAACCGTATAAAAAATTTATATTATTTTTTAATTAAAATTTTAAATAAATTTTAAATAAAACACCTATTACAATTTAAATAATGAAATTAAATAAACTATAAACAAAATTTTAAAATAAAACATCAATAAAATATCTATAAAAATTATTTAAAAAATTAAATAAATAAAACATTAATAAAAAGTTAAATAAAATTATTTTATTTTTAAATTGAGACATTTAAATTTTATTGAATTTTATTAAATATAATACATAATTAAATAGTAGAGGGTCAAAATTGTCATTTTCACATCTAATCCCAATAGTGATTAGTCCCCAAAACAATCCTACACCCCCTAGGGCGGGATAGTCCCCATATGGGGACATGGAGTCCGGCCGACATGGAGTCCGGACTAAAAAAAAATCAAACGACGGATAAGGAGGGAGGCCGGACATGGAGTCCAAACAGTGGATAGTCCCCCCCCCTTATCCCCCCAATCAAACACACCCCTAGTCCCTTCCGAAATAGGAATCTGGAATATCTTGCCATTCTTTGCGGTTTTATGTGGATGTATATATACGCTCGCGGCACGCCACTATTGATTTGGCAACGCCTTTTAAGCCAGTTCCTTTTAGGGTAAACTATCAATAGGTCTTATTTTTAGAATTTATTACCCATTAGGTCTTATTGATAAATTTATTAAGTAATAAAGATAAATTTATCAGTCTTTTATTTTTATAAATAAATTTATAGTGATAAATTTATTAGTCTCTTTGTTTTTATGAATAAATTTGTAGTGATAAATTTATCATTCTCTTATTTTTATAGTGTTAAATTTATTAGTTAGGACTTATAGATAAATAAGTCTAGTTAATAGGATTGATTGATAAGTACCCCTTTCCTTTTATGAGTTTTGTCAATTTTGTCTTCGTGTTCATTTTCTAGATAATATAAAAATTTTGAGTTTTTCGCCCATAAATCCCTCATAGGTTCTGTGTTTTGCCAAAGAGACAATATATTTCACTTCTTTGCAAACTCCTCCAAAATTGGGTACATTTTTTGAACATTTTCAATATGTGAGGCTTCTCACGGACAATTTTGCCCATTCAAACCTCAGCGTTAGTTTCACAAGTATGGAAGTTTCTTTTTCTCCTAATGGAGACCACTATTGTCATTCTCATTGACTCTACCATTGTTTATCCTTGTTGAATCTACCACCACCAAAGCATCTCACCATCTCCATGGCCCTCAAATTTGTTGTCGGTGACTTTAAATCTATCACTAAATCAGATCTATCAGAGTATATTACAATAAATGCAGCCCACACTGATCTACTTAAATATTGAGATGAGAGGTTCAAATCTACAACAATCTCTCACTAGTTAAAGGTTCATTTAAATTTAGAATTTTTTTAACACTCAATCCCTCTCATTTATTAAATATATATAAATTTAAATTTAGACCTTAGTGATGAAAAAACCCTTTTAACTATAAAAGTAAATTACATTTTATCCCATTGAACTATCACTGAATAGCACTCTACCCTTTATCTAAAAAAAATGGTTAATTATTCACAGGTCCTATTACAAGGACATGTGCACCATTAAATCGCACAAGTGTTTGTATAAACCAAAAAGTATTTAAAATTAACAATTAGTGACATTTTTCTAAATCTATCACTAAAAATGATAATTAGTGATTTTTTTTTAAAATGTCGCTAAAAATGAAAATTATTGACTTTTTATGTGACAAAATTTTGAAATTGTCACTAAAAACTTAGAATTAGTGACACTTTTTATGAAAAAATTGCTAAAAAATAAAAAAATAATTTTGCGGTAACAATTAAAAATGAATAGGACTTTTTAATGCATCAAAAAATAAAGAGAACTTATTGGTGCATCCAATAGATTGGACTCTTAATCATTCCCCTTAAAAAGAAAGTTTGATTTTTAATTTAAAATATAATATAATTTTTTTATTTTATATATTTTTTGTTTTTAGTATTTTTTTTTTTTCATATTTTAGTCAAAAAATTTAAATTTCTTCATACACTTAAAAGTTGAATATTTGTGAATAAATTTTAAAAAAAAATCACTAAAGTTGAAAAAATAAAAAATAAAAAATAAAAAAACAAAAAACAAAAAATTGGAGTATATATATTGTTTCTTTAGTGAACTCCTTTTAGATTTCTTCATAAATATTTTCACTCCGTTTGGATTGGTTTCAATCTTTTTTTTAAAATTTTGTTTTCCTAAAAAACTAAATACTAATTTAGTGATAAATTGGGAAAAAATAAAAAATAAAAAGGCCCAAATTGAAAGTTATATTGGGTGATAGTTCAAGAGGATAAAGTCATATTGGGTGATAGTTCAAGAAAGTAGAGTTTAATTTATCCTATTGATGAAATAGTATTTTAGTTATAAAAGTCCAAATTTGAAAAAAAATAATAGATGAAGGGGGTTAGTTATAATTTTTAATAGAAGAGGATAAACTGACACTACAAAAAATTAAGGTTTTAGATATCAAAAATTAAGGATAAAATATTTTTTAGGGAACTGTAACATGCCCGCGAGGGACCTCGCTACAGTTCGGACTCGATTTTGTTGCGGTTCCAAATCTTGAACCAAAGAGTCCAAATCCGGCAAATCGTTTTGAAGAAAAACAGATTTTGTTGAAAGAAGTGCCAAACATGGACTGCTTTGCCAGATAACAGAGTCGCCAGCTAAATATTTTTTTAAATGGGAAATTTAGGAAACCCTAACTCGGTGCCAAAGGCCACGTGTCTGCCATCACCAAAGTTGGCTCGGGAACTTGGGTACGATTAGGGAAGGTCACATCGTGAGCACCCCCTCTCGCCCGGTCAAAGACCGGCCTCTACTAACCATGATATCTGTTTTTGAAAACATTGTGAGTTCTTATTCTGGTTATTTAGCCTAGGTTACTATGTGATGCTTGCAGCAGACAAGTATAGACTGGGCCGTCTGAATTGGAACAAAATATTTCATGTTTGTTTGTTTGAAAATGGTGTGATGGTGCTGCCCGCAGGCAGGCTAAAATGCGGATTTGCCACCCTCAGGTGGGCTTAGAAAACAGTGATGTTGCCACTATCTAGTGGGCTTAACAAACAATCTGATGAATTGTCCCAATTCAAATAACTCAACCTCCACCCACAGGCATTCAAGGCAGTTATAGCACATAAGCAGTTAGCCTCATGGTAAACATGCTATCATGGCAACACTCACACGCATGCAACGATGCTAAAGCATAAAACTTACCGAGTACTCCGAGCCAAAACAGGAAAACGATTAGGAATCATGCATGATCCTAAATACACAGAATTGCCTAATGCAACACATGCAAAGATGCAAACTATAACAGGCTCGGCTATTCTAAATATGGCATATGAGATGCAACAGCTATCAAGTACTCAACTTGGAATTGAAATCTGAGATCACGGTTGTATGATCTTGGCAGTGTGCAAAGCAGATGAATGATGCAAACATCTTTGTCATCTTTGTATGCTAATTGAAATATGCCCTATATCTAACCATCATAAGCGGGTAAATAAAAGGGAGAAAGAAATGGGGGTTGGAAGACATACATCACACTCACACACCCTTATTACAGTTGTGCCCTCGCGCAGAGGGTCCGAATAAATAATAATACAGTCCGAAATAAAAGAATAATACAGTCCGAAATATACAGTCTGAAATAATATACAAATTCCTAATTAATTGACAAATTAAACAAAGAAAGTTGTAAACTGGCGTGCAAGCCAGGGACTGCCTTGCTATGATGAATAGTGTATGCTGGACTGCCTCGGGCGGAAATCCACTGGGATGCCCCAATTAGCCTATGTTTGCAGTATTTCTCGAAATGCGCACCGGACTCCGAAAAGTTGTTGGTCCTTGGTTTTGCTGTAACAGAGAGCAAGAAAAGGGCATAGCAATGTATTTTCACAAATATATGCATGCCTCGATCCTCGTGCCACCAATCACGCATACCGATGCATGATGGCCGAGGAATCGGATTGCACAACTCAATATAGGATGAATGCAGATGAATGCTATAACAAAACCTAACTCCATCATGGGCAATCCGGAGTGTCGGTGACTTGGGAATTGAGACACACTCCGTCACTCGGAGTACGGAATGTACCTCGTTTCCCGTGCCCGGGCTAACGCCTATCCCGAACACGATGCAATATGCATGGTATGCATAAAATGCAGCTAACATGTGATCTAGCATGCACAATGCTATGAAAATGAGATGCCTTGAAATACGTGCACACGGGCACGCAAATCGAGGAAATGCATGAATGCAATCTAAGATACAACCTAGTATGCACAATTCGGATGAAAATGAGATGAAAATAAGATGCCTCGAAAAGCGTGCACGCGGGCACGCAAACCGAGGCGATGATGTGAAATGTAAGTCGGATAAAATCGAAGTGCCCCAAAATGCGTGCCCGCAGGCACATAAACCGAGGCGATGATGAAATGGAAATCGAATAAAACCGAAGTGCCTCGAAATACGTGCCCACGGGCACGTAAACCGAGGCGATGATGAAATGAGAAATCAGATAAAACCGAAGTGCCTCGAAATGCGTGCCCACGGGCACGTAAACCGAGGCGATGATGAAATGAGAAATCGGATAAAACCGAAGTGCCTCGAAATGCGTGCCCACGGGCACGCAAACCGAGGCGGTGATGAAATGGAATGAAATGGCATACGGAATGCAAATTGGGCTTACGCCAACATGAGAGGACCTCAGCCGCACTCACATGGGCTGCCGTCGGATAAAAAAGAAGTGCCTCGAAATGCGTGCACACGGGCACGCAAACCGAGACGATGATGTGCAAGCATGAAAATGGTACAGAAATGCAATGATGGGCTTATACCAACATGAGAGAGCCTCAGCCTATTCACATAGGAAGCCAATGAGTGAAAACGGAGTGCCTCGAAGTGCGTGCCCACGGGCACGCAAACCGAGGCAATGCACTAAGGCATGAAATGACATGGAAAATGATATGCAAGCATGCAAACCAAATTTCAGCAGCTAAATGAAGGGGAAAACAGCCCCGAAATGGTACGAAATGACGATCAATGCATGAAATCATCCCGAAATGTGGTTTTAAGTACCCGAAATGGCCTACGGCTATGCTAAACATGCAAAATTGGTACATGAAAGCAAAAACAGTAGCAAGGCAGCCCCAAAAATAGCATCTTTTCAGTACAAAACAAGGCCAAATTGTGAGCATAGATATGGCAACAATGGCATGCAAAAATGGGGGAAAATAGGGGATTTATTAAGCAAGTAGTATATACAATGCTCAAGCCAAAAAAAACAGTTCTACAACATTAAAGAGGGACCAAAAATATGCATATTTACAAAAGATTACATCCCCCAATTCAGTGTGTAGACATGATAAACAAAGCATGCAAAATAATGAGCCAATGAAGGCTATATAACACAAGGTACCATAAGCATACACCAAAAAACTTTGGACCCTTAACAAAAAATGAAGAATGGGCTAAAATAAGACACTTTCTAAGCCTGATGAAGGCTGAAAACAGAGGCTAAGTAAGCCTAACAAAGCATGCAATTTTACGGAAAATGTGAGGGATATAACATGAAGTACCAAAACCAATCATCAAATGGCCTAAGACTCTTAACAAAAAATGATGAGAAGGCCAAAATAAGGCTCTTTTTAGGCCTGATGAAGACTCAAAACAGTGACCAAATAAGCTCAAAGAGGTATGCAAAACATGGCCAAAGAGAGGTACAAAGAGAGACCATTCATGGAGGCACCAAACAAGATTGGTCCCTTCTACAATGTTGTATAGGGACACAAAATAAGCTCATAATCAGTTTATAGAATGCTCCAAAAATAAATGCATATAGGCTAAAAGTAGCATGCAAGTTTACGGTAAAATGGAAGAATTTCAAAGGAAGTGCATGCTAGAGCCACCCAACATGATGGAACCCTTCTTCAATGTTGAAGAGGGGCTCAATATAAGCCCACTAACAGTATATATGAGGTCCGAAATCAGATCATTCAAGAGCCAAACAAAGCATGCAAATAATTGGCATAAAGGGTGATATTGAAGGAGGTGTATGATAGAGGCACCAAGTGAGGTTGAGCCCTTCTACAATGTTGTAGAGGGGCTCAAAATAATCACAAAACCAGTAGGGGCCAAAGCCCAAAACAAAAGGGAAATAGGGCATAGAATTGATAGAAAATAATGCTAGAAAAAGGGATTTAGAGGCTTACCCTTGGAGATCCAACTTTGGTGGCTTCTTGACTTGAAATTGTTGCTTGTTGGCCTCTGAAAATCACTCCCTTGCTGCTGAAATGGAGTTGTTGATGGTAGTGCTTAGGGTTGATGAAGGATTGGCCTAGATGCTTGAGGGTTTTTTGAGCTTTTGAAGATGGAAATGGAGGTTTTGGGAGAGGGGCTCTTGAGATGAAAATTGCTAACCCTAGCAAAGGAGGAGGGAAGCCCTTTAAATAGGCAAGAAAGGGTGTAAAAGGGGAGGGAAATGGAGGCAAGATTTCCCTCCCAAAATATCCCCTGAGGAGAGGATATTTTGCAAAAATATCCAGACAGGTATAAGAAAGTGGAAGCGGCCAGCCGACCAGTAATTTCTGGAAGGTAGCCGGCCACCCCAGTGGTCGGCCGACCACTCACTGGCCAGCCCGACACTACTGGCCGTGGCCATGGCCCAAAAATGAAGAGGAAAATTGCTGGCCGACCACCATGTGTTAGGGTCCTCCCAAGTGTGTAGAATAAGGCTCCAAGGTTGGAATTTGGCAACACTGAAACAGGAGTCACAACATAGAGCTTGAAGGAGAGGCTCAAAACTGAAAATCACAATTACTGGCTGACCACCACTTTTTGGTGTCCTCTTATGTGTGTAGAACACGGATCCAATGTTGGAATTTGGCAACATTGGAACAGGAGTCACAGCATTGCATTTGAAGGAGAGGCTCAAAAATGAAAAGCACAATTACTGGCCGACCATGCACTTTAAGGGTCCTCCCATGTCCCCTCATCACAAACATGTAGCTTTGGTTGGAAGAAAATATCCCCAAGGTGTTCAACATTGGCCCGGAAGTGAGCAAAACGGGCGCCGGAGGAGCGAAACTGGTTATCTGGGATAATTGCTGGCCTCCCACCCCCCAGTGATCTTCCTAGTGTTGAAACAGAGGCACCTGCCAAAATTGAACAAAAACTAATGAGAAATGAACGCTCGAGGCCCAAACCGCGCAGTTCGGGGTCCCGAAAATGGGTTGCAGGCACCGAAAGTGGCATACGGCAGCGAAGTGGGTATCTGCAACCCCAGTGTCCCTTGGAATGACAAAACAGAGGTTCCTGCCAAAAATCGGAGAAATCCGATGCAAAATGAATGCTCGGGGCCCAAATCACGCAGTCAGGTCCCGAAACCGCTGAGCACCGAAGTGGCATTCGCCACGAAGTGGGCATCGAGGCCCAGTGTCCTCGGTATGATAAAACAGAGGCACCGCCAAAAACGGAGAAATCGGAGATGGTTGGCGGTCCAACCGAGGCACAGTCGACGGCTCCAAACAGAACCGAAATGGGCAAAATGGCCTCTGACCCACGAAAAAGTAGCTCACGGCCACCGGAGATAGTCTCTGAGACCACTCTCTTCCCGCAGAAAGAAAATGAGAAAACCGAGCCAGTCCGCAAACCGAGACAAGGCACAGAAGAGAGTTCGGAAGTCCGAAGGTAGGGCGCACGGCCGCGACTCTGAGACTTCTGAACGAGCACAGTATGCAACATCACCGAGCGCTCAACCGGTGACGTCTGAGTTTTAAGGTCGGTCAAAAATGGGGTGTCTACAGGACCAAATATTTTTGTTGCGAAAAATATCGTTATTATATTTTTAGCAACCAAAATTAGACATTAGTGATGAATTATTATTTTTTTGGGACCAAATTTTTTTGTCTCAAAAAATAAATTATTTTGAGACCAAATTATTTTGTCTCTAAAAATCTATTTATTAGTGATATTTTCAAAATTTTGTCGCTAAAAGCCTTATTTTTTACTTTTCAAGATGACCTTTTAGTGGCTATTCTCATGACGATAAAAATTGATCCGGAAAATATCTCTTGCAACAAAATTTTCACTTTTAGAGATCAAAATATTTAATTTCTAAAACTCTTATATGTTGTAGTGTGGTATGGGACAATAGTTCAAGAGGGTAAATCTACCCAAAAAAAAAAATATATATATATATTCTAAAATTTTGTTCCCTTTAAAATATTTAAAAAAAAAAAACAAAAAAAAAAAACAAAAAAAAAAAAACAAAAAAACTGGACAAAAGTTCTAGAAAACTATCTCGTTAGTGTTATACCATTTGAGGTTAGAAAAAAATAGTGAATTTACGTGCAGGCTTAATAGGTGAATTTATTGTTCAACAAGTTATGTGATTAAGAACAACATTTTTCATCAAAGATTGTTAAAAAAAGGTCATTAATTATCAGTTTTCAGTGACGGTTTAAAAAATTCATTACAAAAAACACATTAATTGTTATTTTTAGGGACGGTTTTGTTAGGACCAACTTTCAACTATGAATTAATAGAACTCAATGGAAATTAAGTCTAACTATTAAGACCAGTTGGTAATTTACCCATAAAAAAGAGAAAATTGTTAAAAAGTCCAATCTAGCATTTGTGTAAGGCGTTAGGTCCAGTGGATATCTTTTTATTGGTGAGAGGTCCACCATTTGTGAAATAGTTTGATGAGAAATCATTTTTATTATTTTGGAAGACATTTTTTTTTTCAATTTTACCCGTTATCTATCTGTTGAATTTTTTTAACTATCTGTTTAATTTTTTATGACTAGTTGTTCAAATATAAGCTTATATGTTTAATTTTTTGGCTATTTGTTTAATTTTTTCCCTTATTTGTTCAAATATATGTCCAAATTTAATTATCTGTTCAATTTTTTTGCTTATCTGTTTAAATCTATCCATCCAAATTTTATTATTTGTTCAATTTTTTTCCCTAGATTCTATCTACTGAAATTCTATGCATTAAATTTTTTTTTTTTCTATTTATTGAAATACCAGGGCAAACCAAATCATATCTATTGAAATGTAAAACCAAACCAACCCATATGTTTAAATTTTTTTCTATTTATTCAAATACTCTCTCTCTCTCTCTCTCTCTCTCTCTCTCTCTCTCTCTCTCTCATCTGTTGAACATGAACCAATTTTTTTTAATTAATTACAAATTCAAATTCAACAGATTGAGACACAACAAAACCCAACAACAACCACAAATCAATAGATCCAATGAAAAAAATTCAACAATGATGAACAAATATTTTACAACAAATTGAACAAATCCAACAACAGATTCAACAATAATAGATCCAACAACAAAGTATAGATTTTCCTATCTGTTGATTTGTTGATCTATTGAAACCTCCATTTTCATTTGATTTCTTGAAGATGTAACAGATCTGAGCCATTTTTCAACATATCAAGACCTATCTCGGCACTCAAATAAAGATCATAAGATCAATTCTGATCGTTTATAGAGAGATATATATAAATGCAACAATTGTTTTACTGTTATCAACTGTCAAAAGATAAACCTCGATTTTTGAAGAGAGAGAAAAAAACTAGAGAGAGAGTGACAAGAAAGAATGACTGGCATCTAGATCTGGGGATGAAGAAGGACTAGCATTCTTGCTTAATCGGCGGAGGCTGAGGATGAAAGATTGAGACACCCATCGGACTGTCGTATAGTGATTCGGGCTTTGACCCAATCCATTTATTGCTTTTGAATCCGGAAAATCTTAGTTATGGTGGTCATTTATTCGTCTTCATGGTTGGTTTTGACTTCAGGGGTCGACACCCTCCTTGTTGGTATTGACACTACCTTCTGTTCCTTGCCATTTTTCTGCTCCAAGTGTCGACACTAGTGTTGGAAGGGTTGACACCATCATGTTGCTGGGTTCTAGAATGGGAACTGAAATTTAGTATCGGCAACAACCTTAAAGGTATCGGCACCAACCTTAGAGGTATCAACACTTGTCTTTTGCTGTTGGCCTGAAGGGTCGACACCAGTTTAAGAAGGATCAACCCTTGTATGCAGTAGAATCTGAGTTTGCTTACTAAAATTTAGTTTCGACACCAGGTTAGGCGGTGTCGACACCTTGCATGCTATCAAACATAAGTGTTCCAGCTTTTCTTCATAAAGGTCGACACCACTGTTGCTAGGGTCGACCCCTGTGACTTTTTTTCCAGATTTTGTTCAGTTGGGCCTTACTTTTTGGAGGATTTTTGACTTGTTTCTTTCATTTAACCTTGGAGTTACTATGCTAGTAATACTTAGTCACTATAAATAGACCCAAAGTCCCTTTTTCTTATGAGTTGTCTTCTCTTTTCCCTCTTTCACCCGTAACTCTCTCTCTTTCTCTCAACTTTTACTTTTTCTCACCAAAATCCTTAGATCTACTCACCTAGAGGTATCTTCTCACACTGATTCTTTGAGATAAAATGTAGATCATGGCAAGAGCTTTCTTTTGATTCGAATAACTTGTGATATCGTTGACGTGGGAAATTCTTCGAGTTCTTCCCTTCCACCTCTTGAGCTTGAAGTAGAGACTTTCTACACCTTCCTATGATTCTTAACTTAGTTATTTGTTGATTGTGTAAATAAATGTTGGGATTTAGAAGATTTTAGATGAACCTAGGGTTTTGGTTTAAAATCAAAAGAGAGGTTTCAAATGAAAGTGTTGAAAATGGTCATGGATATAGATATAAGGTTGTGTTGTGTTAAACTTATTGATTTTGACACATGAGTTGGATTTGGGAGAAAATGAGATTTTGCCTTAAAATGTTTCAAATGATTATTTTGTATAAATAATGGAATCAGTATGAAAAGTGTGAAATTGGATAGATATGTATGTAAATGGTAAAGTTGGATAATTGTCATCTCTCAACTATGGAAATATGGCTAGTTTATCTATTTTGGAGATTGTATATCTGTTTAGAAATATCTGTTTTGGGCTATCGGTGGAGGATAGCTATGATTGTTGTAGAAATTGTATGAAGATTAGGTGAATCGAAACTAATCTCTTATCGATTGTCATTGAATATGACTGTGTTTTAATACATTGTATATGTATGATGTTTGGAATGAGAAAGGGGATGGACTTCATTGAATTAAGTTGGCCTGTGTGTCCAAGGTGAAAGTCCCGAAAACCATACGTATATACATGGATGCCGATTCCTGCAGACGAAATTTTCGTAAAATGACAAATTGAAGTGTTTATGTGATGATTGAATTGGGTAGAGAAGCTCCAGGTTGTAACCTCAGTTGGGTTGTCTGGATAACAATATTTTTGACTCATGGATTGAGATGAAATGAATTATCATGGAATGAAGTAAGACTAAAATGGTTTGGGATATAAGACTTGGCATATTATGATCTTGTAACAATACAAATGATTTTGTCATAGGCATTGTATATACACTTCATACGCATACATTTGTTATTATTTATATATTGTGTTAGATTGTTTTTATTTGACTCACCCTACTTGGGAAAAATCATTTTCAGGTGCTAATGATATGTCTCCGCCAAGGACTTAGCTTGGGAGGATTGTGGAGCTGAAGGCTCAATTTCTGTTTACTTTTTATTTATTTTCTTTTCAAGCCTATGGCTTTACTTGTATTGAGCTGATGATTCATTTTGTTGTAACCAAGCACGATCTTTGAAATATATAAGCCCTCAGGGCATTTTTGTTTGTTTATCTTCCTTTCTCTTCTTAAATTGGTAGCATTTGCTATAGATTCAGGATTAGGCTTTTATGAATGTATGATACATAGGTTTCTCTTTTGTATATCATATTAAATTAATGGAAGATAACATCATTATTGTTGTTGTCATATATTGGATATTGTGGGTGGATTATTGTAATTATTTTGGGGGCTTTAGAGTCGAGTGATCATGATTGTCACTGATCAAAACACCACGGTAGCGAGATTATTATGATGAAGAAAGAAAAGAGAAAATGAAAAGAGAGTCGAATGATGGATCTTGGGACTCCAAAACCCATGGTTTCTCTAAGCTTATAGGCTTGACGACTCCATATATATCAAGAAGAATATATATGTATACATAAAAGAGAGAGAGAGAGAGAGAGAGAACAATGTAGATGGTAGGGACGACGGTGATTTTTGGCTCACTTGGATGGATGATGAAAGTCATTGGAAATAGAGGATAAGGAAGTGTTGCCAAGAGCGGAGGGGATGACGGGGGTGAGGACAGAGGTTGAGAGAGATGGTGCTGCAGATCTACCAACTTCTTCGACAGATCCACCACCCACTACTACCAACTATGCTATCTTTGATTAGAGGAGATTTGAGGAGAGAGAGAGAGAGAGAGAGTCATAAAGACAAACAAAACGCGTAAGACAGACGGAGGTGGTTGAGTAATATTTTGGTCATTTTGTGGGAGTTTGGCCTCATGAACGTAATGTTTCAAAGTGTGGATTTTTGAGTAAAGAAAATTCAAATTTGTATTTATGGACCTAGTGCCCTTATATAAAAAAAAATAATAAAAAAAAAATAAAAAAATAAAAATAAAAAGGGGAATCTTTTGTGCCTTTAGGATGCATTTTAAGGCATTTAAAATAATTATACATTCTCTATACAATAATACTACAATTCCAAAATTATCTACCCAAAATTTACCCAGAAACAACAATCAGTGGTTGAAATTCATTTACTCATGGAATTTATCAATTTAATCTTCACCATACATATTTATTCTGGGTAAAATCTAGTACCCTAATTCTAAGATCCCAAACTTTTCCTTCTGTATAGATATGAGTAACTAAATATATATATAATTACTTCGTGTATAGCAAATCTCTTATAATCATACGAATAGAATGTGACTGAGAGAATTGAGAGGGTAATTTGTGAACAAATTGGGCCGAGCTAGGAAGAGTCTTCTTTGGGAGTTGAGCCGCGTAATGGGCTGAGATAAGGACTGGTGTAGCTCGGTCTTAGGCCAAGAAGATGTCCCATATTTCGGATTTGGGCCGAGGTATGGGCTTCGAATAGCTCGGTCCCCTGTTGTATGAACTCCAAGCAAGGCAGAGGTACTTTGGCCTGAGCTACCTAAACAAATGGACATGGTGGTTAGTCGAGGTAATCTAGCTCGGTTAGGTTGCAGCAGCTTAAACAAAGGAGGTAACATCAATGGTGAGAGCCGAGCTGTGTATAGCTCGGCAGGGTGGCATTCGATACATCGGCTTTCGATTACACGGTCCGAATGGCAGGGGACCGAGATAAGGCAGTTCGATCAGGAATGTATAACAAGGTAAAGGGTTCAGCCATGTCACTTGGCTTGTAGTGATGAGACTCATAGTAGGACTCTGCTAAGGAGAGTTAGAGTCCTACTGGGATTGTGTAAACCATCTCACTTGATTGGTAGTGAGTAGGAGTGTAACTCTTAGGAGGACTCTGCTAAGGAGAGTAGAGTCCTACTAGGATTGTGCAAACCATCTCACTTGGTTGGTAGTGAGTAGGGTGTGTGATTCCTAGGAGGACTCTCATAGGGAGAGTTGGAATCCTACTAAGATTGGGCCAAACAGAGTCTATAAAAGCTCATGACCAGACCTATGTACAAGTATCTTAATTTTTACTGTAGAATACACAGAGCTTATTGTCTATTGTCTATTGTCTAGTTGCTGACTTAGGCATCGGAGGGGTTTCTGGCACACACCCGCCGATTAGGTCACGTTTGTATTTTCAGGTGGCAAAGCAACGTTGTTTGGAGGAGTGCAAACTTGATCAACAGGATCATACGAGAATAATTATTTCGTGCTCGTACAATTGGCGCCGTCTGTGGGAATTTCACAAAGAGCAAAACCTCTTGATCAAGTTTTTCTCTCTAGTTAGAAGCAATAGCGCACAATGAAGACTTGCCGCAATTTGCTATTGATGGGCAAACACCGGAAGGGGGTGGAAGGCGCGAAGGTTTACCTTCTATCCCACGCATGGTGGAATTAGATCCCCAACGAAGGAATCCGCGAAGAAAAGCGAGAAAAAGACAGGACTCAAGTTCACACCACTCTTAAAGCCCTGAAAGACAGAGGCAGAAGATGGATCCTCAGGTTCTCAAAGATCATGTAAAGGAGCAAGAAGAAGTAATAAGAAGGATGGTGGCGGAACATAGAGACTATGAAGCGCCCGGATAAAGGGCATAAAGACGACGAAGAAGATGTAGGCAAGAGTAGGGAGCACCCTCGCCACACAGAAGATCCCAACAGACAAGTCACACCATCACAAGCTAGAAGTTGAAGCCTCAGGTCAGGTGATACATAATCAAAGACATCCAGGACACAGACTCTAGGCCTGAGAGAATGAGGACTGAAAGGGCTCGAATGAGAGAAGACACTCAAGCTCGCAACCCCCGCAGAGTCTCCACACTACAACGATTGGTTCCTAGAACACACGGAGTGTCGAGGTAGGAATGCGAGCCGCCTTGCCTATGAACTAGCGGACAAAGTGTTGGCGGGGTTGCAGGCTCATGGTTCGTTCCGGCAATTGAGGACGCACCATTACCCTTAGGCTTCCATCAGCCTAGATTCACAACTTATGAGGGGAAGTCAAACCCCTACATGCACTTGAGCCACTCTCGCCAGGTTATGGCCGTGTATCGATGAAACGAGCCCTTAATGTGTATCATGTTTTCGTCTAGCCTCGGCGACATGGGTTTAACATGGTTTGAAAGGTTACCAGAAGGTAGTATAGCTTCATGGGCATAGCTAGCGGAGGCATTTGTAACCAGATTCAGAACAAACACCAAGACGCCAATGGAGATTGACCAGCTTCTCTCCATCGACATGGGCGAGAAGGAAACATTAAGGTTTTACAATAATCGGTATTGGGAGACTTTTAATCAGATTGGAGATTGCCCTACAAACCTAGCTATCACACAGTACAAACGAGGTTTGCCAGCTAACAATAAGTTAAGGGATTCAATGACAATGACGACGCCTCTTACTATGGAGGCTCTGATGGAGAGAGTGCACCAACACATCAGGGTAGAGGAAGATGGGGCGCGCACCAAGGCAGAGTCCAGCGCAACAGGGATACCAGACAAAAAGCTTTTTGGCCAGAGTTAACACGATTGACAAGTAGGATTGATGGCGCAAAAGTCTTTGCCTGATTGGGGGGCAATTGAGAAGGTTGGCAGGATTGGCCAACTCTTTCTAACAAGTCTTTGCCCGACTGGGGGGCAACCAAGAAGCTTGGCAGGATTGGCCAGTATTTAGCTCTTCTTTAGCCGAGATAAGGATCCGCTCTGAAGAAAGTTGGCAAGAATAACCAACATTGAGCTCTCTCCTAAGCCGATATAAGGATCTAGGCTGCAGGAAGTTTGGCAGGAATAACCAAACACTTGGCTCTAGGTTGGCAGGAATAACCAACTTTGAGCTCTCTTCAGCCAAGATGAGGATCCGCTAGAAGAGGTAGGCTAGAACAACCCACACGTTCTTCTCTTGGTAGAGATAAGGATCCACGCCGAAGAGGTTGGTGAAAAATCAACACTTTTTCATTCTTAAGTGAGATAACTATCTAGGGCTGCAGAAGTTGGCAGGTATGACCAACAAAACTTTTGCACTCTTTGGCCGAGATGACAGTTACCACGGCCAAAGTAGGTTGGCAGGTTTGACCAACGAGTTTTTTGGATTCTTCAGCCAAGATAAGGATCTAGGCTGAAGAAGGTTGGCCGAAATAACCAACATTTAGCTCTCTTAAGCTGAGATAAGGATCTAGGCTGCAGGAAGTTACAGGTATGACCAACGCAAGGTTAACATATTGCAGGGCTCTTTAACCGAGATGCATATCTCGGTCATTGAAAAAGAAACACAATAACCGAGCAAAGAGATCGAAAATTTTCATTAATTGGAAGATGATTACAAACTTGAAGGTTATAAATCTTGAAGGCAAAAAAGCGGGGCTGTTCAAATTTTTGGAGGCACATAACGGTTGTAACAAGAGAACAAGGATAATGGGGGCACGCCACGTATCACAGGAATGACGTTAGCGGTGACAAGGCTTGTTGGGGCCAAACGAGCTGTGAAACCGAACAACTTTTTTAGCTCGGCAGAGTGGGGTGTTCTTAGCTCGGCTGGAGGAAAAATAATTCCAATCATGTTACGCAGATGGAATTAAGGGGCAATTAAGAGGGTAATTTGTGAAAAAATTGGGTCGAGCTAGGAAGAGTCTTCTTTGGGAGTTGAGCGTAATGGGCCGAGATAAGGCTGGTATAGCTCGATCTTAAGCCAAGAAGGCGTCTCATATTTGAATTTGAAATTTGAACTACGGACCGAGGTATGGGCTTGAGTAGCTCGGTCCCTGTTGTATGAACTCCAAGTTGGGTAGAGTACTTTGGACCGAGCTACCTAAACAAATGGGCACAGTGGTTAGTCGAGATAATCTAACTCGGTTGGGTTGCGGCACTTAAACAAAGGAGGTAACATCAATGGCGGTAGGAGTTGTGTATAGCTCGGCGGTGGCATTCGATACATCGACTTCGATCACAGTGCGAATGGCAGGGGACCGAGATAAGGTAGTTCGGTCAGGAATGTATAACCGGGGTAAAGGGTTTAGCCATCTCACTTGGCTTGCAGTGATGAGACTCCTAGTAGGACTCTGCTAAGGAGAGTTAGGGTCCTACTGGGATTGTATAAACCATCTCACTTGATTGGTAATGAGTAGGAGTGTGACTCCTAGGAGGACTCTGCTAAGGAGAGTAGAGTCCTACTAGAATTATGCAAACCATCTCACTTGGTTGGTAGTGAGTAGGGTGTGTGATTCCTAGGAGGACTATCATAGGGAGAGTTGGAATCCTACTAGGATTGGGCCAAACAGAGTCTATAAAAGCTCATGACCAGACCTATGTACATGTATCTCAATTCTTACTCTAGAATACACAGAGCTTATTGTTGTCTAGTTCTTGACTTAGGCATCGGAGGAGTTCGGCACACACTGCCGGTTAGGTTACGTTTGTGTTTTCGGTGGCAAAAGCACGTTGTTGGAGAAGTGCAAACTTGATCTCTGAGGATCATACGAGAAGAATTATTTCGTGTTTGTGCGGTGACAATGCTTGAAAGTATCTAGATAATTTATAATATAATTATTCAATGTAGCCTAAAAAATATATAATTATTAATGATAATTTATTGATCACTATTTATAGAACATTTGTTATTAAAAGTTAAAAAATAAATCTTATTCTTATTTTTTATTTTTATTTTAGTTTGATTTTTAGTCCAAATTTTTCTCCCGCACGTTAGACCATCTCCAACGGAGAACCAAATCCAACATCAGATTTAAAATTTGATGAAAAACTCACTTTTTGAGCTCCAACAGTGGCACCAAACTCATATCAAAATGAGAATTCAGCAAACAAAACATCAAACTGATACCAAGAGAGAGATTTCATCAAATCACTGTTACTGACCGTTGAAATGGTACACCGGTTGACCAACCGGTTGCCCGGTCGGTTGACCAACCGGTCGCCCGGTTCTCTTTGAAATGCATGGGTTCAAACCGTTCAAAAACAGTTCAAACAGTTTAAAAAAAATAAAATTTGCCTACCCGGTTGACCGGCCGGTCGACCGGCCGGTCAACCAACCGGTCAACCACCTGCAAACAATTGATGAGAAGGTAATACAGTGGAAGTTGTCCCTGAAAGAAGAATGGAGCATACTGAACAACACATAAATATATTCTATATGTTCGATTATACCCAATGATAAAAAACAAGGAATGGAAAAGTGGAGCATTTGATCAACTATTACTTGATTCGATTTGTTCGATTAAAGAAGTTGCGAAACATGCATCCCTTGAAAGTTCACATTTCATATCAGCTTTTACAAAACAAGGAATGGAAAAGTGGAGCATGCTTATTTGATTCCTTGGCCGATCAACACATTGGTAATAGCTATGGCTGATCTGGATACTCTGCAAAAACAAATATATACATATTTACACTTATCGGTCGACCAACCGGTTGACCCACGGAATTTGATACGAGATTTGATGTACACCGTTGGAGGTAGTGATATTAGATTTGGTGAAATGAGTCATTTTTGACTCAGATTTGATGAAAAAAGAAATGCACCGTTGGAGATGCTCTTAGTGAAAGTGAAAGCATTTAATGGATGTCCTCCCCCTTGTTGGTAGTCAATATTTTCTCATGTCCATATTCAGCCTTCACACGCGCAAGAAAATTAAATAAATACGCTTTCGTTTGGAAGTAATTTATTTTAATATTATTTTAATTTTTTATTAAAAATATGTAAAAAAATAAAGAGAATGATGTGATAATTAATAATAAATTTTTAATTTTTTAATTAAAATAATTTATCCCCGAATGAGGCGTAATTGAATAAAGAGCTTTGATTTGTAGCTCGAGAGGGGGGGGCCCGAATCCCCCGAATTACCTTTTCAGGTAAAAAAAAAAAAAAAAAAAAAACAGAAAACAAAAAAAAAAACATTTTGCCATTTTTGGCAATTAGGAGGATTCGGGGTCTCATTTTTCGAGCTCCCCCGTTTTTTCCTTGAATAAATAAGCAGCATCACTTAGATTTATAGCCGACTTGCCATTTTCCAAACAATACAGTTACAATAAAAAAATAAAAAAATTGATAATTTTTATTGTACGCTTAGCATTGCTCAAATAAAAATTACATTTGTCCAAGTAGAAATGATTGCATAATGGAATTTAGAGGATTGTTATTAGCACCTACTTAATTTTTAGACCTTTCAATTCTCACTTTTTTTTTTTTTTTAAAATACAATTATATCCTGAAATAAAATTATATTAAAGGACAACTTTTAATGGAACACCCACCTACCAAATGAAAATAATTAGAATGACACTCTATAATATTGTACACCCATCTCTATCCCCATCTATACATATTCATTACCAATCTAAATCCTAATCATATTCTTCTTCACCACAATCCTAAACCCATATATTTATCTTCAATAAAAATCATTTGAAACCACCTAATTAGTTAACGTTTTGTTTTGTTCGGTAGTTTCAAATGTGTTTGATGTTCCAAATCAGTTAACGTTGCAAATAATGCTATTATAGACTTTGAGTTTCTACATTTGTATTTGTTTTCACCATTCTTTAATACTTATAGAGTAATGGAGGACGACAAAAACAACTCTTATGAGGTTGGCGTTGCATGTGTAAGTTTATCTATCTTGCATTTATGATTCTAGGTCGTTTAGGTTGACCGGTTTGCGATAATTAAGATTTTGTTCGATGTCTGATGTTGAACAAAAATCATTTAGTTCGATGTCTGATGCTCAACATAAATATTTTGTTCGGCACTAAAATGCTGAACAATTCCATTTTGTAAGATTTTTCCCCTAATATGTTTTTTCTAAGGATTTTACTCCGAAATAAACAAAAAAATAATATGGATGAGACGTTGGTGGTTACCTAAGAGAAGAAGAAAGAGACCATCAAAGAGATTTCCAACTGAAATATTATTGTTCATGGTAATAAGAAGAAAGAGACCATCGTTTGTGAGAGAAGGAAAAGAGAGGGACAATCGATTCGTGTTTTAATTGTTTGTTGTTCTCAATTGTCTCTCAATCGTTCATCGTTTACTGTGAGAAGAAGAAGAGATGGTGTGCAAATTTAGGTAGATGTGTACTTGGGTGTGATGATATTATGTATATGAGTAAAATTAGTATTAAGTGGAATATTCAAAGAAATCTTATTAAAATTTAGGATTTAAGGTGAAAATTCAAAGAAATGGAAGGTCTAAAAAAATTATGTAAGTGCTAACGACAACCCTCTTAATCAAGCATTATGCAATGGTATCTTTTGTAAATGACAAAATTATCCCTTCAACGTTGTGTTTGGTGTATAATTTGGGAAGAGATTTAGAAAAGAAAATGAAAAAAGTAGGTGAAATGTGTATAAAATAAAACTACATTTTACATACATTCACGTTTTTCTTTCAAAATTCATGAATCAAACGGAACAAACACAACACAAATAAGATTTTTTGAGTACTTATAAAAGAATATTTTAATCAATTCACGACTGTTAATAAGACTACCCATGTTAAATATTCTTGTGACAATATAATTAGAGATGCATATGTTATACAAATTTTAAAATAGTGTATATTAAAATTTCCCTATATGTATTTTCTTGGCAAGGAAAGAAAACATTCTTCAAACAACAATGATAGAGACCACTAATTTTGGACCTCTAAAAAGACCACTAATGACATGTCACACAATAAAAAAAGAAAAAAAATACAACACCAAGGTCAAAACATCAAATCATTCATGGTGGGGGCCACTGCCACATCATTAGTGGTAGTACTACCTAGTGCTCTCACTCATAATTTTGGACCTCTAAAAAGACCACTAATGACATGTCACACAATAAAAAAAGAAAAAAAATACAACACCAAGGTCAAAACATCAAATCATTAATGGTGGGGGTCACTGCCACATCATTAGTGGTAGCACTACCTAGTGCTCTCACTCATTTTCCTTCTTCAAAACCTAAAAATGTGCAACTGAAAATTTAAGCCTAATTGAAAACCTTACAAAAATAAAATTGAAAGCAAGGTAAGAATTGCATCATAACAAGTACATCGTTTTTTAAGCAACAAAAGAATAAATTTAAATTTTCACTGTCACATGATAAATACAGACAACAAATAATAATGCATCAGCCAAAAAAAACAGAAAGTTCAAAAAAATTTAAAAAAAAATTCTAAATTAATTCCCCGAAATCCCTAAATTGTGACCATAATCGGCTAATCTAGTGATATAGACAGAGAGGCATGGGATTTAGCCGACAATAGAAAACGGGGCTTCTTGGCTGGATGAGGTGACTCGACCTCCTCCTCCGCGGCGAATCGAGGACAGAATTGGGGCAGGGCAGCAGGCAGGTTCAAGTCGAAACCTCGGTGGCTGTTGGTAGACCCCACACCTTCGGACGACGTGACGCCGCTGCTGCCGCCGTCGTTGCTGCCGCCGTCGTAGTGGCAGCGCTTGTGTCCACCTAAAGCCGGTCCAGTGGGGAAGCACTTGTGGCAGATGGAGCACTCTTGCGTCCTACCACCGCTGGTTACGGTGGTGGTACCCGTGGAGGTACTAGTGGACTGGTCGTCAGATCCGGCGAGCTTCCGGTGACTGGCCTTGTGACCGCCTAGAGCCTGGTAGGAGGCAAAGGCCTTGTCGCATACGCTACACTTGTAGACGAGCTTTGACTCCGATGAGGATGATGGAGGAGGTGTGGAGTGGCGGCGTTGCGAGGCGGAGGAGGTGGAGCCGCCGGGGAAGCATGATAAGGCAGAGAGCGAGGTACTCTTCTTCAGTGGGATGATTTTCCATACGAGGACGCTTTGAGCGCTTGCCCTTGTTCCAGGGCTCCAGATACCTTAGGCTTACGTTTTCATGGTGGAAGGCAGGGGTGGCGGCGCTGGGTGAGTTGAGAGCTTCAAGAGCCATTTTAGAAACCAAATTCAATAACAGAGTATTTTAGAGAGAGAGAGGAAGTAATCAATAGGGTTGGTGTCTCCTCAGAATCAGACTTTGAAGTGTCCTCAACCCCCCGGCGCACTGACCATGTTACAGGACTGTATAAGTGGCATAGGCGGCTTTTCCTGCTTGCCTACTTGGTCGGAAAAGTCTCTGGACCCCGTCTGCCGCCCCCTATCTATTCTAAGTCTAAGTTACTTCAATGCCTTAAGTTGTTCGTAGCGAGTAGTCTATTTTTGATGAGGAGGTGGAAAGCTTATCTATTGATGATGAGCTCTATAGCGATGAAGAGGTTGTGGAAGTCAGGTTTAGATAGGGTTATCTAAATTCCATCTTTGATCTGTCCTTGGGGCCAATGAGGCTAAAGAGTTAGAAAGATTATCTTCAGCATCCTTATCATTGGTGCTTCGAGCTTGCTATTACTCACAGACAGGTTCGCCTCTGGCCTCTGGGCACGTCGGCAATTTCCTCCGCATGGGTTTTACCATTCATATTTAAGAGAGAGAGAGAGTCGTGGGAAGTTTTGGAGTGAGTGAGATGAGTGGGGTGGGGGAGGCTTATATACAAGAACGTGGAGAAAACAAGGAAAGAGAAAGGTGCGTCACTAGTGTTGAGAGTCAGCTTGGTTGTGTTTTTTCAAAAATATTTTTTTTAGAGAATTTTTTTTTTATTTTCTATATTTTTTTATTTTTGTTTAATGTTTTAATATTTTAAGTAATTTTTTAAATTTTTTAAACATACTTAATATAAATATACTTAAAAAGTAAAAAATTTGTGAAAGAAACCTTTTAAAAATTTACTAAATACCAAAAATATAAAAAAATACGAGAATTCAGTATATTTTTATGTATTTATTAGTTTTTTAAAATATTTTTTTCACAAATTTTTTTTACTTTTTAGATATATTTAAATAAGGTGCATCTAAAAAAGTAAAAAAAAAATGTTTAAAATTTTAAAAATATTCACTAAAAACAAAAAAAAAAATACGAAAACCAAAAAATTGAGTTTTTAAAAAACTTAATTTAAAAAACTCAAACCAAACACACTGAGTAGTACTACTCTCTCTGTATAGAGTTTTTTTTTTTCAAATAATCCAAAAAAATAAATTATTTAGCGAATTAACCCGCTTTTTAAACTATTTAAGAAATTAATTTGCTTTTAAAATCGCATTTTGAAAATGCGATTTTGAAATTGAAATTGCATTTTCAACATGCAATTTCATCTTGAAATCGCATGTTGAAAATGCAATTTCACTACGTCATCATTTTCAACTTGTGATTTAAAGATGAAATTACATGTTCAAAATGTAATTTTAATTTCATAATCATATTTTAAAAATATGATTTTAAAAAGTAGATTAATTTTTTAAATAGTTTGAAAAGTGAATTAATTCTCTAATTAATTTTTGTTTTTTGGAATATTTAAAAAAAAAAACTCCTCTCTATATGTATTCAAAGTTACATTATACCAATTGCGTAGCCAAGCACGTTTTGTTTGAGCATCCTTAACGATCAAGCACGTTTTGTTTGAGTTTCCTCAACGACCAAGTGGTGGGAGTGGACTGAATTCAGAGAGAGTGAGTGGGGTCCTTTGGGAGTGGGTGTGGTGTGTGGGGAAACTTATTAAAGATCAATTCCTATTCCAAGTTTAAAGTTCCAAGTCAAAAGAAATGAGTCCGGATTCTAGGGCGGGGCGGCTGTTCCCAGACCCTCCAAAGCAAACCCTCCAAAACAGCGTCGTTTGGAGTTTTTTAATTTTTTTTTTTCTTCTTTCTCTTTCGTTAGAATAGAACCCGAGAGGGAGGAGGAGGAGAGGAAGGGAGAAGAGGAGGGAGTGGTGGGTGAGTGGAACAGGAGGGGGCCATAATCTCTGGGGGAGGAGGCGGAGGAGGAGGAGGCGGAGGCGGGCCGGAAGCGGAGGCGGTCAGTGATGCCATGACAATTTGGATCGGCGACGATCGGACGGTGGCGAGCTCAGCAGTGCGATGGCGAAGCCTCGGCGACCATGGCGGCTCGATACTGGCGAAGAAGAAGAAAAGGAAAAAAAAAATCAAAAAACCCTAAAACGGCGTCGTTTTGGGGTCTTGAACGAACCCGGAGAAGGCGCCGAGGATCCGAATTCAAAAGAAATACCCAATTTGACACAATCAAAATAAAAACAAAATAGAATACAACCGCATTGCTCTTTTGTGACGATGGTCGTCATGGCGACTTTTCTTCCTAAGTACTTTCTACGTCTATTGACATTATATGACCCGTTCCATATTTTCACTATGGTAAAGTTAGAGATCATGAAAATTTTGTCATGAAAATAATCATGAAAAATTTATGATCCTTGGATTACCTTGATTAGTGTGTTGTGTTTTATTTTAAGTATAATCCAAGGGTCATGAAAGTTTTCATGATTATTTTCATGAAAATTTTTTCATGATACCTAGCATTCTTTGTTTCACTATTGCTCTTCAATTATACAATCCATCCCATTTTATTGATTCATTTTTTAATTTTAATCGATTTGAAATATTTTTTTTTATTTTTTTATTTTGAGATATTAAATTTTGTTAAATTTTTAAAATTAACTCTTATAAATCATTATAAACACATTTTAAAATTTAAACACAAGGACAATGGAAGAAAAAATATTTTAAATTTTGAATTAAAATATAATGATTGTATATCTCTTCATGAAGTTTGATTTTCTAGAATGAACAAATAAATTGGGACGGAGGGGGTAAAAAACAACACTTCAAATCTATAATTTATCTACAAATACCAATAAATGATTCAAATTTACTTTACTCATAAATTTCACATTTTATCAATTTAATCTTTATCACACGTGTCTATTCTTGGACAATTCTAAGTTCCTCGGGTCCCTACATTTTTTTATTATATATATATATATATAAGGATATTTTAACATGTTATTACTTGTCAGATTAAAATTAGCTGAAATTAAAAGAAAAATGCTATAAATTCCATTTATGCATCTCGAATTTATCCCAAATGAGAGTCGTATGGTTGAGATTGAATTTGTGTAATACGAATTCTATGTGTAAAATAAATCTGAACCACTAAATAATAATTCTAAATAATTTTTAGATTTGTAATATTACTCAATTAAAAATAAGATTTAGTGATGAGATTATTAATATAGCAACATTAAGTTGTTAATGTAACAATAATTTTATTTGTTTATATAGTGTAACAATGTGTTGATTGAAATTAAATTTATAAATTTAAAATAAGCATAAAATTGTTTTTAGTCATCTAATCTTATAATAATTGTTGGTGATAATTACAAATAAAATACCAGAAAATACAAATAATAAAAGTTACAATAAAGGGTTGAGGCGTGAGAAATTCGCTTGCTTTAAGGAGATTCAAGCCCTCTGCGGTTAGGTAAAGCCTCACACCGGTGCAGCAGAAAAAACCTTGACTTGTCCCCCCCAGGATACAACAGCCTGACTAAGTCGTATGGTTCACCAATACTGCACAATTAGTTGAACCCAAAGCTTTATCACATACACCTTTTTTTATTTGCCTGATAATCTCACACTAGACATAACAAAGCAACAAAAACTCCTTCTCGTATATGCCAAGATAGGAAATTAGCTCAATATATATAGAAGATAAGGCTTGGAAGGTTTTTCTTGGTGATTAAGAAAATGATAAAGACTTGGAGAAGACTTGATAAGGATAAGTCTTGGCGAAGACTTAGAAGACTTGAAAGGATAAGAATGGGAGACTAAAATCAAGACTTGGCAAGGACTTGGAAGGCTTAACTTGGAAGAAAAGAAAAGAAAACTAACATATAATACATTATAATATTAAAATACCTGCTAACATTCCCCCACCTATTTTAATATTATAGGTAACAAAAACTGAGATTATTAGGCAAATAAGGATATTATGCATCATGGTAGGTGTGCTCTGCATTGAACCTCCATTAGTAAAACAATAATATCTACTCCAGAACCAATAGTATGCTCAGCATTGAACTATGACAGCTTAAAGGAAATAAATAATTATTGCACACACATAATATTCCAGGTGTTCATATAAGCTTTAAAAGCTAGCACATTGCGGCCTTGTGCGATTCCAGGATTCATGAGTGTGTTTGAGAATTAGCCCAAATCTCATAGGTAGCGGCCCTACTACCATACTCACATAGGTGAATTCTGTCAAGGGTGCTCTTGTAACTATGACACCCCACTCAATAAGAGCTACATAAATTCATTAAGAGTTTTTTAATAACTCAACCTCTACAATATTACAAGATAAATGCACTTACATCATAGGGATGGGTAAAAAGTAATTTAGTGCATTTCTCACAGCCATCATATGATCGTTTTTCTCATTGAACTCAGTTATAGGATCTTTGGTCCTTGGGTAGATTATCCTCATACATGGCTCTTGCTATATTCAATGGGCTTCAATCCCATCCCCCTCGATATATTCCAGACTCTATCTCTTGCTAAGGCCTTAGTTAATAGATCTGCAAGATTATCACCAGATTTAATATAATCCACATTTATGATGCTATTATTCATATAAGATCTCACAGTACTGTGTTTTTTTTCTGATAGGTCTAGATTTACCGTTATAATAACGGTTATTAACTCGACCAATTGTTGCAGTTCTATCACAATGAATCAATATAGGTGGAATCGGTTTTTCCCAACAAGAGATTTCATTTGACAAATCTCTTAACCAATTTGCTTCTTCACTAGCTATAGCTAAAGCAATAAGTTCAGCCCCCATTGTTGAATTAGCAATAATGGTTTGTTTTTTCGATTTCCAACTTATAGCACCACCTCCCAATGTAAATAAGTAACCAGTGGTTGATAATGAATCACCTGACAAGGTATTCCAATCGGTATCCTTTATTACCTTCAAATCTTCTGGGATACTTATTATAAAACAAGCCATATTTTATGGTACCAGATAAATATTTCATAATCGCTCAATGGCTAGCCGATGATCCTTTGCCATGCTTGTTAGTAAACTTGCTAAGTACTCCAACATTGCATAGGCAATGTCGGTCTAATACAGTCGATTGCATAAGCTACCAATCATACTAGCATATTCCTTTTGATTAATTACATCCTCATCATTTTCAACAAGAAATAAACACACATGAGGATCAAAAGGAGTAAGAACATGCTTGATTATAAAATTATATTTTCTCAAAATTTTCTCAACATAATCATTGATCAAGAAATATACCATCACGGGTTTTGGTAATTTTCATTCCCAAAATATAATTAGCCTCACCAAGATCTTTCATATCATAATGGCTACTAAGCATATTTTTAGTTTCCACGATGATATGCAAATTAGAGCCAAATATAAGTAAATCATCTACATAAAGGCTAATAATGACATGTGAATTTTCTTCAGATTTATAGTAGATGCATTTATCACATTCATTCGTTTATAGCCATTCTCAATCATACAGGAATCAAATTTCTCATGCCACTGTTTAGGGGCCTGTTTTAAGCCATATAGGGATTTAACTAGCTTGCACACTTTCCTTTCTTGACCGGGTTCCACAAAACCCTCAGGTTGATCCATATAGATTTCTTCACCCAAGTCTCCATTTAAAAAGGCTATTTTAACATCCATTTGATGAATTTTTAAATCATGAATTGCAGCCACTGCAATTAATGATCTAATGGATGTAACTCTAATGTAGGAGAAAACGTATCAAAAAAGTCAAGATCTGCTTGTTGTTTAAAACTTTTTGCAACAAGCCTTGCTTTATATTTATGAATAGTTCCATCCGGTTTAAGTTTTTTTCTCAAAACCCATTTACAGCCAATAGTTTTACAACTTTGGTGGTAAATCTACTAATACCCAAGTTTTATTGGATAATAATGATTCCATCTCATTATTCTGACCTCGTTCAAAAAAAGCAGTCGGGGAGATGCCAAAGCTTCTTGAAAAGTTAATGCAGTTTCCTCCACATTAAAAACATGATAATCAGGGCCAAAATCTTATTCTAATCTGGCTCTTTTACTCCTTCTAGGTTCAAAACCTAGAGGATCTTGGTGTTGTAAAAAAGAAGTAGAGGAACCGGTTGCAGATAAAATATTTTCTTGATAATTTTGACCCTCACCATTTTCAGATTTAAAAAGAAATTTTTCTTCATGAAAAATTGCATCACCTGATTCAAAAATTATTTTGTTTTCAATATCAAAAATCTATAAATTTGTACTATTTGTTGCATATCCAAGAAAAGCACAAGTGGCAACTTTCACACCTAATTTAGGCCTTTTAAGGTCCACAAGTCTAACAAAACCTGGACAACTCCAAACCCTCAAATATCTTAAATTTGACTTGTGCCCTTTTCACAACTCAAAAGGTGTAACTTTTGTTTTTTTTTTTATGTGGCACTCTATTCATAAAATAACATGCAGTTAAAATTGCTTCTCCCCACAAATTTGAAGGAGCACACTTTAATTAGTATAATATTTGTTAAATCGATTAAAGTTCTATTTTTCCTTTTTGCTACACCATTGATGCAGTGAATATGGTGGAGTAGTTTCATGGATTATTCCCAAAAGTGAGCAAGCGAGTTGAATCCAAAAGATTGATACTCCGGCCTTTATCACTTCTATATCTTTTAATCTTTTTACCGAATTTATTTTCAACTTCAAGAAGGAATTCTTTAAATTTTTCTAAAGCATCACTTTTATTTTTTAACAAGTATACATAAGTGTATTTTGAAAAATCATCAATAAAAGTGATAAACTATCTATTTCCACCATGTGTTAAAAATCCTTCAAATTCACATAGATCAGTTTGAATTAATTCTAATATTTCAGTATTTCTCTCCACACTTTTTTGAGGTCTCTTACTTCTTTTTGTTTGTCTCCAAACTTCACATTTCTCAAACTTATTTGTTAGTTTGAGAATTAATCTAAACTTCTCATGACTCCCACATATCGGCTATTAATATGACCTGACGAGCATGCCAAAAATTCATAAAAAGACATGTAGCGAAACATGTGCTTTCTTATTCTCGACATTTAATTTAAACATTCCATCATAGGCATACCTTTTTCCCACAAATATGCCTTTTTTAGTGATTACATATTGGTTAGATTCAATAGTCTGCTTGGAACCAGCTTTATTGAGCAAATAACTTGACATCAAATTTTTTTCCATGGACGGTGTGTACAACACATCTTTTAAAACAAGCACATGTCCAGAGGTAAAAATCAGCTCAACATCCCCACACCCGAGCACCTTGGTTAAACTTGAGTCACCAAGTATAACAGTCCTCTCTTCATTAAAAGGAGTGAAATCTTTGGACCAGTCTTTATCATAGCAGACATGTCTATTGGCACCAGAGTTTGCCTACCACCCTTCTACAGATTGAACCATAAAAATATCTGTGATCATAGCCACAAATGGTTCCTCGGTAACATTAGCCTATGGTTGAGACTGTTGTTTCCGAAATTTGCAAGTTCGAGCAATATGCCCACTTTTGCCACACACAAAACATGTCACATTTGTCATATCTTGTGAAGGGGGTTCTTGGTTCCATTTCTTTTGCCTTGGGTAATTTTTATTTTGTGGCCTTCCAGTATTTTTCCAAATTTTCTTAACTGGCTTCAAGTGACTATTTTTATGAAATCGACCTTTAGGTAAAGTATTTCCAGAAGTTAAATTTACCTTTGCAGTGGAATGCTCTTGTGTCATAAGCGCATCTTGTCCTCGTGCTTCCTCCTCCACCGAATCCATGTGATTAGAGTCTCCAGGGCGTCTCTTTTTGCTTGTGGCGCATTGACTTGGAACTCCCTCCAAGATGATGGAAGTTTGTCAACAATACTTGCTACAACAAGATTGTCTCAATTTTGATGCCTTGAGATCTAACTTGACTACTAACATCGAAAATCTTGAACTTGCTCCACTGTGATTTTCCATCTATCATCGATAAGCGGAAAAAAGCGACTTCTGACATATTTTTAAGCGCTTTGCCTCTTGATGTCATATTTGTTTTGCAAGGCCTTCCAAATTTTCTTGGCAGTGGTGTAAGTAGTATAATAATAATCATAAAATTGATCTGAAAGACAATTCAAAAGATAGTATCGACATTTATACTCATACGTGTTGTATTTTTTGATTTTTTCAAGATAAGCAACATACTCTCGTCGGTCATCTCTTGATTGGGGACTTTGTTCGGATTTTTAGATTCGGGATATCGCCACCTTGAGAAGACTGAGGTAGGAAAGCACCTTGCCTTTCCATCTCTTGAAATGAGCTCCCTTGAATCGGAAGGAATTGTTGAGATCGTAGGTATTCTCGTTGGGCTTCTCCAGTACTGGCTCCATGAACTTTTGCTATTTGAATCTCCTTAAAATTGTTGGTGATAATCACAAATAAAACACCAGAAAATAGAAATAATAAAAGTTACAATAAAGGGCTGAGGCACGGGAAATTCACTCTCTTTAAGGAGATTCAAGCCCTCTACGGTTAGGCAAAGCCTCACACCGGTGCAGCAGAAAAAACCTTGACTTGTCCCCTCTAGGATACAACAGCCCGACTAAGTCGTATGGTTCACCAATACTGCATAATTAGTTGAACCCAAAGCTTTATCACATACACCCTTTTTATTTGCACGATAATCTCACACTAGACATAACAAAGCAACAAAAACTCCTTCGTATATGCCAAGATAGGAAATTAGCTCAATATATATAGAAGATAAGGCTTGGAAGGTTTTCTTGGTGATTAAGAAAAGGATAAAGACTTGGAGAAGACTTGATGAGGATAAGTCTTGGTGAAGACTTGGAAGACTTGAAAGGATAAGAATGTGGAGACTAAGGCCAAGACTTGGCAAAGACTTGGCAAGGACTTGGAAGGCAACTTGGAAGAAAAGAAAAGAAAAGCTGACCTATAATACATTATAATATTAAAATACCTACTAACAATAATCTATGTCGAGGACTCCCACCTCATTTGTCGTGATTTTGATCGCCACAATTTATCAATCTAGGCCTCCATGCGAGGCGATTTGTTCACCCACTTTTTTTTGTGTATAAATAGTATAATGGCCCACTCAAAATAAGTTATAATAATTAATGAGTGATAATAGTTACGAAAATTTTAAAATTAAAAATAGTGAGATAAATATTGACGTTTTAACATGAATATTTAAAAAATTAAATTATAAATATAAACACGCAAAATTCAAATAATATGTAATTCGATAAAATGGTTAACGATATCCTATCAACTTGAATTTTTACAGACATATTCTAATCAGGTGTAGTCTAAAAATTGAACAATTTGGATCATCAAAACAGATCCTGAAATAGACTCATATGACTGCACAATAATAACTGTTGTGCTCCCATTTGCTTCCAAAAAATTAAAAAAAAAAAAAAGGAAAAAAAAAGATCGAGTCGTCTCTTGGCAAGTTGTCATTCTTAAATGAACAACTTGCACATTAACATAGCATCTATTGGCTTGCTTCATGGTAGTTCAGAAATGAACAAACAAATCAATTAAATAAGAACCACCTTGTTCATGTTTATAAGCTATGTATATCTTTGCTTGTCCTTTGAGATTATTTGATCATTGACTCACTATTGAAGGTCCAAATTAGGAATAATTAATCATTCCCATTTATCATCGCCGGTGGTGGTCTCGTGGAGAAGACAATTCTTTTTGTAGAGAATGCGTTGGGTTCGACTTACGAGTAGCGCAGTTCTTGACTTTGTCCAACTAACTCTCTTCGAAGATCCTACGTTATACTTCGATTGATACTTGGCCTCTTTTGTGGCACGTGATTGAACTCCATTGGGTGCTTCGTTGGTGGATCCCTTTCTTTGGATTGGGTTAAATCTGGCCGTGAATTGGTTACTCTAGGGCCAGGGCCTGTAGATACTGTGATATCCCCACGGAGCATCCTTTTATTTATTTATTTATATTTTTTTTTAAAAAAAAGTCATTCCCATTTATGAGAATAGTTCTCATTAATTAATTTTTTTAAAGGATTTTTTGAACAAATACATATTTCCAAATGCCAATCGGAGCTTCTAGGAAAAACTTATATAACTATTATTTTTTAACAAATTGATATGAAATTTAATAATAAAATTTGATAATGCAAAATGATATTTCATGATCTAATAGGATAAGTGTGGGTGTTAATTTTAGGCCTCGAGAACCAAACTAGATCTCCTAAGAGATCTAAGGAACTTATTCATAGAGCATATGGAAGAATAGAGAAGCCTAACACACATGCACAAGAAGACAACAAACATCACCGTGGCTCATCCACACAGGTACTCGGCGATCAAGTCGACAAACTTATCTCTCAAAGATATTAACTCAATTACAAAGCTATAAAATAAAAACATACCTTAGACCTCTGAGGAGCCTACCATTTATAATCATTAGTGCCCTCATCTTCTACAAGTTTCACCTCATAGGACTTTATCCCTTTTAGGGATAATATCTATCTCGGACTCCTCTAATCTAGATTAGAATGAACTCCTCGAAGAGTCTTATCTCTATCCAAACAGAGCCCTCCTCTATCCGAATATCTCAGATTTTGATATTACTACATCATATCTCGACCACATGTTAACAACTTTGGCAACTTGGTTCTCCTACATGGCACTTCGGCTAACAACCTGAGCCACGTGGACAATTCTAAAAATATGTCCCCACAACTACCTGTAGGTTCTATTACCTCGGCAAACTAAGGTGATAGAACCTACATCATCTTTCCTCTCAATATGTTGGCTAAACAACATGAAGAAGGATGCTACTCTGACCAAGATCAAGACTCGTCGATTTTACTAAACAAGGACTTGCATTTGTTCACTCGTCAAAAACTTAGAACTAAAATGTTATTTCTTATTTAAGATTAACATTTCAACTAGGATCATACTACTAGTCAAGGTCGTGACTCGCTAGTTCAAGAAAATGAAGATTCAAAGTTTGTTTCTGTAACAAACTTCAAAACCGTCAAGACACAGGGCACCGCCTCGTTAGTGCGTACTTGTCACATCCATTAATTAGAGCTGTCGCTTTAGTCATGTGCCATGTCACCTAACATCATCTGACGCTAGTTCAACAGGTCACCCAAGAAATTTGAAATCAGTACACTTCTTTCTTTCAGACTCTCTCTCCTCGAAACTCCTTTGTTGTCCCTTTAAGCTCCAAAGTTGCAACTACCTCCGATCATGACTTCTAGGAACCGGACCACCATTTTGTTCTGATCAAAGGGACCATCTCTATGACATTTTGTTCCAGTTGTCCTCTGCCGCTCAAGTGAATATTGCAGGCATCTAGTAGTTTTGCAAGTCAGTGGACGCTCAAACAAACTAATGGCGCTTGAATGAAGATCTGAGCTCAACTATCTTGTTATGCGAGACAAAAGTGCTGGAGGTGTTGTTCACCACTCGGCGATGAAAAAAGGCGCTTGAGTGGTTTGTATGAATTCAACAGTTAAAAGGACATTCTAGATCATTCTTTCTATTTTTTTCTCTCTTCATCCTTCTTGTTTCTAGTCTGAAAACCCTAGGTTTCTCACTTTAAATACCCTCATTCCTCTAAGATCTAGTTTAAATCTCTTGTAAGGAGTGAGGTATACATGAAAATCATTCTCTTTACCTATTGAATTTTTGTTTTTGGTGAAGAACTCTCCTAGTAGCATGGTTTATTTGCTCATAGCTTGAGGTAGCATTACTTTTAACCTAATATCTGTTTGTTTTGAAGATGTTTCTATGGTATAGTTGTGACTTAAGATTTAATTTGATGATTGAGTGGATTAAACTCTTATTTAATAAAAATTGGACATGTTACTCAACTTTTATTAAACTTCCTCCAAATCTTTCCATGAAATATGCATATTAATGTTAAGAAAATACACATATATGAAGAAGGGGAGAAATCCCCTAATTAATAAAGCTCTAATTCCTAATTTGAGTAGAGAATGGCATTTGGAATGAAATTTCCTTAAAATTCTTAGAATCTTGTGAATTCTTAAGAGGTGGAACATATGGCTATGGTTGTGGTGTTGAAATTGTGACTTGGGGATTGATGCTTCTTGAATGTTATATTTTTCTTTTATCGTATATAATGATAAATGCTTGTTTACTTGGAACAAAGTTTAGTATAATGCTAAAGTGAACATGAGTTCGGGTTAAGAGTCGGTTTTGAGAATGTGGCGTTGTATTGGTACCCGCACGGGGGAGTCAAGGTGCCCAATTGGCTTGTATGCGCTTATTGTCGGACAAATGTGGGAAAATATTTTTGAGTGTCCACTAGTCCTGCTATATTTTGGTCAACAAAAGTGGAAAAAAGGAGTATTTTGGGTGCCCACGTCCTGCCATATAATGGAAGTAACTTGTGTACATGGTTTGAACTCTTGTAAGGGACTCATGGTGCATTTCTCTTCCTAATGTTGAGAATGGTTTTGTGTGGGACAGAAGTGTACTTTAATTATTTTTCATTATTAATCAATATTAATTATCTTATGTTTTTTAAGTTATAACGGTGCCATGTGCTTGTTCAAATGATTAGATACTTGGTTAAATATATTCCTCTTTGGGCATATAGTTCAACCCTATATGATTTTTCAAGGCGGTGACACACCACCGATTATTTGAATTTTTCACTTTTTTTTTGCTGGAAGCTGGTCCAAGAAATTTAATTGTAAAAGTGTAGAGTTTTGTGTCAAGCATTGTAAACTTGTTTGGTTGTATGGTATGAAAGCTTAAAAACTTTTGTGTGCCTTAAAGGCAAATTTCTTTTGTATAGTCTTCTAGCTTATTGAACTTATCCAAGGGCATGGATTGAGATTAATGTGTAAACATGGAATTGTAAATTTTGAACCTTAGTTCAATGAGAAAGAGGACTTTATGGTTTTATGTTATGCATGGTTGTGCTATATTCTTCTAAGAAATTTCGAGGTGTTACAAATTGGTATTAGAGCTAGCCAAGTTTGAATACCTTGGGCTCATGGGAAGTGGCGTTTGTCACAATAGGTTTACCAGGTTAGGATGGGGCATTTATGTGCTTTGCATGTCATGTATGTTTGTATGGTTATGTGGGTATGGGGTTAAGCTTCTAGGATACGACTTGCGTCTATTGCATTCATTGAAATCCTTTTGGAAAGGCACCTAATCAATACTTTTCCACTAGAAGGTCCTTGAGTGCCAAGGGACTAGTCGGTATCTTAGGAGAGTAACTTGTTTCTGCTCTATATGCTTGTGTGATTCTGTGGTTTCTTTGTATATGGTGGAGATCCACATATTGGTGTATGTTTAACTAGCATATGACGTATGAGTTAATATGTGGTGTACGGATTGTGAGTTAATTGCTCTCTTTTTACCTCATATAGGATGTCTAGACAAGGAAGAGGTCGTAGTAGACCTCATAGGTGTAGTGGGGACATTTAAACTCGAGATTTTCCTTCCCAAGAAGAAGTGGTGGGAAAAAATGAAGCGGCCGTCACTTTGGCCCAAGATGCATTGGGGGCTTTGGCCAGGGAGATGGTAGGGACTCTCTGAGAGTCCACGGAGATTCTTAGGGCCGAGCAAGAGGCTAGGACAGTCGAAGGGGAAACTAGAGTTTCCTTTCTGAAAAAGGAGTTCTATCGTTCAAATCCCGCTGAGTTAAGTAGTGGGCCCGACCGATAAGCGGATGAGTGGTGGAACAAATTGTAAAATCCTTTGAGATCTTAGACATTCGTGAGGACAAATTGCAGGTGGCATTAGCGGCTTATCAGTTAAAGGGAAAGGCCAGGAAATAGTGGAAGTATGTCAAGAATATAGTTGAACATACTTAGGAGGCATTCATACACGCTTTCCAAGAAAGGTTCCTCCCTACTACTACTAGGGGCGGCCGAGAAGCTTGATTTGAGGAGTTAAGGCAACTTGATACACCTGTGGTCGAGTTTGAAGCCACATCCGCAAGTCTATCTCACTTTACTCCCGAACTAGTAGCAATGGAAGTAGATCGATGCGTAGAATGTGAGAAGAGGATGAGGCCAAAAATTTTAATGAAGGTGGTAGGAAATGTGATTCATGATTATGATCGCCTAGAGTAAGCAGTAGCACATATAGAGATCATGGTGGAAATTTGAGGATGTAAGATAGAGGTTGAAAGAGGGCAGATATTACGAATCCAAGGGTGAGTTGGGAGCTTCTAAAAGTCTAGGGTTCATTATCATCATCATTTGATCATCCCCTAGCAGGCCAAATCTTGACATTGTGATGGGTAGAAATTTAGAACCTGGATCGAATTTGTGGCACATGTTATAAATGTGGCTAGTTGGGTCACAAAACTTAGTCTTGACGAAAGGTGGGCAACCAGTCTCAATCTGCTCGTTCTCGAATCGATTCTGAGAATAGAATTGATCACCATCTTGTTATTAGTGTGGTCAAGGGGCATTTGAAGAAGTTTTGTCCTTGAGAATAGGGTCCTTAAGTATGGTGGATCTCGCTAGTCTCGAGGTTTTCAGATGGGCCAAGGATAGAGACAGTCTTACCAACCAACGTAGTCAGGCTAGGCATTCAAGACTGTGCATGGGACCACATCTGCATAATTTGTATAGTAGACTTACGACTAGATAGGTGATTTGGGAGATTAGAGGTCACAAGGAAGAGTGTATGTTGTCACCGCTTCAGAACAGTCTTCAGGACCATCGGTTGTGAGAGGTACATATCTTATTTTCAATATCGAGGTTAGTGTATTGATTGAAATTGGGGCATCTCATTCGTTTATAGAAACTTCTTTTGCATCGTTGTTGGGGTTAGAAAGTAAAGAGTTGAAATATGCACTTACAGTATAGTCACCTATTAGGGGTACGTCATCTTGACCCAGGGATGTCACGGGTATGTAATTGAGGTCACGGGTCGACAACTTCCATTTAATTTTGTATTGTTAGAAATGCTAGGTTTTGATGTTATTCTAGGCATGGACTGGTTGTCTTTTTATCAGGCTATCATCGATTGTTATTGTGGGAGAGTCACATTATGCACGTTAGGCGGTGATTGTTTCACATTTTTGGGGGATAAGAATGATAGGTCCTTACTCTCGTCATACTACTCACGTGGTCGAGGTGAATTTAGTTCTCTTTTAGCAACCTTTTTAGATAATGGAAAGTGGTGTAGTCCGTAATGGGTTTTCGAGGGTAGTATGTGAGTATCCCAATGTCTTTCTTGAAGATCTCATTGAATTACCTCCTCACTGGGAAGTTGAGTTCTCCATGGACTTAATACCGGGTACAACACCTATCTTCTTGTCCCTTTATAGATTAGCTCTAGTTGAATTGGTTATTTTGAAGGAACAGTTGCAGGAGTTGCTAAGTAAGGGCTTCATACACCCTAGTACCTCACTTTAGGGAGCTTCAGCCTTATTTGTTAAGAAGAAGGATGGGTAATTGAGACTGTGCATAGATTATCATAAATTGAACCAAGTTAAGGTTAAGAACAAATACCCCTTGCTAAGGATAGATGATCTTTTTGACTAACTCAAAGGAGGATATTCCCAAGACTGCTTTCCATACCAGATATGGTCACTACGAGTTTTTGGTTATGCCATTTGGTTTAACTAATGCACCAGCTGCATTCATGGATTTAATGACCCAAATTTTTTGGGAATTTCTTGAAAAATTTGTGGTTGTCTTCGTAGACGACATTCCTATGTATTCGCCTTCCGAAGAAGAGCATGAAGGACATCTTCATACTACCTTACAACTTCTTAGGGAGCATCGCATGTATGCGAAATATGAAAAATGTGAGTTTTGGCTTCTAGAAGTGAAGTTCTTGGGTCATGTAGTCTCTGAAGATGGGGTCATGGTGGATTTCTCAAAGATAGAGGTAGTACAGAATTGAGAACAACCAAAATTTGCTTCCAAAATTCGTAGTTTCCTGGGTTTAGCCGATTACTACCACCGGTTTGTGAGGAATTTCACTTCAATCGCTTCACCTTTAACAAGATTAACTCACAAGGGAGTGAAGTTCATTTGGAGTGAAGCTTGTGAGAGTTCTTTTTGGGAAGTAAAGCTTAGATTAACTACCGCTCTTATTTTTATCATTCCAGAATGTGGCTTGGGGTATACTGTATATTGTGACGCCGCTAAGGAGGGTTAGGATGCGTTTTGATGCAAAAAGGCAAAGTGGTAGCATATGGTTCGACAACTAAAGCCTCACGAGAGAAATTACAGGCCTTACGATTTAGAGCTTCTTTGCCATTGTTTTTTCCTTGATACTTTGGAGACATTATTTGTATGGTAAGAAATTTGAAGTCTTCTCTGAGCACAAAAGCCTTAAGTGCCTATTCTCTCGAAGATTTGAACTTCGTGTTAGCAAAGATGGATGGAGTTTTGGAGGACTATGACTTTGAAATACACTATCACCTGGTAAGACTAATGTCATAGCGGATGCTTTAAGTAGAAAATCCGTGAGTACTATAGCCGCCTAGCGGTGAGGAATGAAAGATGATGAGGATGTCAATGAATTTGATTTGCAATTCCATCGAGAACAAGCCATTCTATTCACCAGCATTGCATAACCCAACCTTATTCTGCGAGTGGTAGAAGCACAATTGGGTGATCGAGAGATGGATGCAATTCGAGAGAAAATTTCCAAAGGGAAAGAATAGAGGGCTTGAACATTTATCTTGACTCTTGTGTTTGTTACTTGACCGATTATTTGTGCGAAATCCTTGAGAGATGAAGTTTTGTTGGACTTTCATCACTCATGTCTTCCGATGCATTTGAGAGGCACCAAAATGTATCATGACCTTAATGGAAGCAATTACGGTAGAGGGGTATGAAAAGGATAGGGTAATAACCTCGGTTCCAACTTTGGTTAGTTTGTAAAGCTAAGGTAGTTAGTACTATGAAAGCGGTGCACTAAGGTTAAGGTTAAGCCTTAAGTGTTCTATTTAGATGATCTAAACACGATGACATTAGTCATGGATGCCCAAGTTTGTAATACTTGACAAGATTAAGATGTCGGCTCATTAATGTGAAGGCAAGTTGTAACTTACATTCACATTAGGGGTAGAAAAACATGGATAAGATTAAGTATAAAATTGTAACACTTTGTGAAATTTTCCAAAAGTCTACTTAGTTATGCCCGAGATGGTTTGGTTCAAGCAAACTTTGTTAGTCAAAATGAGATGAATCTAAGATTAAACACTTGAAAGGATTTTTTGAAAGAAAGCAGTCATTTATACAAAGGAAAGCATCAAGAGGAAGTGAATAAAGTATTCAAAATTGAGCAAGAAAGCAAGCGTGTATATAAAGGAAAGCATCATTTAAGTACATCACTAGGCACTTTGGCCTTGCAAAACAAAGAGTGCGAGTTTGAAAGAGGGTACAAAAAGAAAGTAAGAAAAAGTAAACAGGCAAAAGTTTTAAGTGTTGGCTTTTGGAGTGGCAGCAACATTCACTTCGGTGATTAGTGATGTGTTAGTGTCCTTCATTGTCAGTCAGGTCTAGGACTTGGTCATTTAAGGTAGAGGACTTGGTTACAAAAGCAGTTTCTTTGGCATTCTTCTCATCATCTTCATCTTCTTCTTCTTCAATGATAGGGGTCTCTTCGGATTGAGTGGAAAATGGAGGAATGGTACGTCAAGCTGATCGAGGTCACAAAGCAGTAAGTCCTTGGGGACGGATAATTATTTCAGAGTAGCGATCCAGCTAAGGTAATAACCTTTGTTGTAGGCTAGGTTGACTTGTTTTCTGTACTGATCGTGGATGCTGGCCTTGCCCTCTTTGTAGGCCATGTTGTCAGCATCCTTAATCGCTTGATCCTTAGTGGCCAAGGCTTCGACCAATTTTTTAGGCTTTGATGGCCTTATCATCAATGACCTTAATTTGTAGCCTCTGCGTTTTGCTTGGTAGTCCTTGTGGCCTTGATCTTGTCCGATTCATTTTTATTGTGGCCTCGACCTTGTTGAGCTGGTATAGGTAGCAGCGCCTCCTATGTCTTCTTTGCTAGATTCTTCTTCATCATTTGGCTTTGACGACCAATGAGTGGCGTCTTGAATGGGTGCAAAGAAAGGAAATGAGTTCTTGAACTTCACTAAGTGTTGCGTAAAGGAAAAATGATAAGTGTTAAGAAAATTACCAAGATTGAGTGGTGCATCATGTGGGGCGAAGTGCTCATACTCATTGCACTCGCTAATGGCATCCATGTTAGCAAGCAAAAGCAGGCATGTGGTTAGGGGACCAGTAACCTCAGGGTCTTTCTTGGCGCTGTCTCCAACTTTGAGCAGCCTATCACCGACCATTATCTCGAGAAACAAGGCGTCCTCAAGGAGAACGTCCCTTTCCCTGGCTGACCCAGAGTCAAACCTCTTCTCAACATCCATTTTGAGATGGGAATGCTATCTTCAAGATCCTTTTCAATAGGAGGGGTTGCAGTCTATTTGGTCTTTGCCTTGGCCTTCTTCACTCTCTTCTATTTCTCGACTGAAGATGGGGATGGGGTGAAGTGGATGGTGATGACATCGAGAATGTCGCCAAGGAGATTGATTACTATAGGTTTTCGTCTTATTTCCTCGAGGTAACAACAACTATTACTCGATGTTGAGTTTGAAAGTAGGTAGGGCAATAGGGGTTGTTAGGATCATACGATGACAAATCAGACCTCGGCATTTTCTTGTAAATCCTTCCTACTAATGCATTTGAAGATGTCGTGACGTTGCCATTAGGATGGTGGGATTAATAATGATGGAGCGAGGTGAATGATTAGTTCACTAGATCGATGTGTAGGCATGGTCTATTTGGTAGGAAGCGGTGGAGTTGTATTTGATAGGGAGTTTTTGTAAGGATAAGATGTTGGTCAAAAGCGATTTGTAGGTCAAAATGTAGTTAAGCAAGAGGAGCATTCCACTCATTGATTAGCGGTCGAGAAGTCGGGTAAGATATTTCCGTTTGACATAAGTGTAGACACCCATTTTATACCAATCTTAAGACTTGTGCTCTTTCTTAGGTACTTAATGATAAAAGTCAAGGTGTGTTAGTCCTATCAATCCCTCACTAGGAAGCTCGAGTGAAGCCTTGAAACTAGCAAGCACTTGTTTTGGCCAAAATACTTTTCGATCGATGGAAAATCTTTTTCAAAATATGTTTGGTTGTCGATTCAAGACATTTCCATAATATCCTAACGCTCATCTTTTCAAAATCAAAATGTTGTTTTCTTTCAAGAAGATCGAGTAAAGGGATATAGGGGAATTTGAATGGAAGGGTAAAATCCTCTTAAATACTTATTTTTCCTTTTGATTTGTGATAACTTTACCTTGTTGATCCAACGATGTATTTTTTCACTAGTCGGACGGCTCAAAATACATCCCGAACACCAAAGGGTAGGGCATTTGAATTATCTGGGTACATAGCATTTTCAAAATTTGACAATACGCATGCTTTCCATAAATATCTTAGATATTTATGTCCAAAAATCCATAAGTATGGGACAAAATGTCATTTTAAAGGGTTGAACATTTTGCCCAAAGCCTAGATTCCTAGAACAATCTATCTCTTCCTTCATCACTTTCCACTTACTTGCCTTCCATTTCCTTTATCAAAACACCATCAAAGCTTACTTCTAAGCCAGTTGTTGAGGACCTTGGATACTCTAAAACATATATATAAGGATCTTGAGGGTACCAAGAAAGGGTTTGGAAAATCAAAAAGCTTACCATCTTCAAGAGGTGAAGTTCTTACACTTTTCACCATATTCTCTCTCTTGTTCTTCATTTCTAGCTGTATTCTTGTTCCATACTTGTTGTAATTATGTAATAACTCCTCATGGATGTGGTTGGGGGTAGAAAGTAGCCACCTATCCATTGAGTTTTGTGAGACCCAGAAAAATCCTCTCACATGGATTGTTGAAGAGATCCAACGAAGAGAAGAGCTTTAACGAAGAGAAGAGCTTCACCCTGTAGATCTGCAATGATGAACATAGTTGGCGCCACCTAACTGGGGTTGCCAACCGGGGACACTCCGATGATGAAGTTAGTCATTGAATCAAAGAAAGAAGCAGTAAAAATGAAGGGGTGTTTGTGTTCTATAGAGAGAGATGAGACATACCTTACTCTTGTGATGCCCCATTTTCATATAGATGAGGGGTGTGATATTTGTATGGGCTGGACCCATTGTAGGCCTTGTTTGGGCTAGGCCTAATAATCTAACATATATTTTTTCTGGTTCCCTAAGTTTATAGTTTTCTATTCTTTTTTCCTTAACTTACCTCTATGTTCTTACTTTTCATAGCTAAATTTCTTGAATCCATTGTTGTTATACATTTTGGAACCTTGTGGATGTGATTGGGGGGTGAAAGTAGCCATCCATTCACAACTTCAATATGTAAGTAGATTTCTTCCTTGTTACACATCTTCTCATCACATATCTCATCATCTAAGCATGTTGATCCATGTGTTTCAACCTATACTCAATCCTAGTGAGTAATAGTGGTTGTTTCAAAGGATTACGTGGATGATTCTTGAGATTTGATGTTAAAAGAATTGTGGTTTTCCATTTCATTGATTATTTTTGGAAGTAAAATAAGAGATTCTATGTCAAAGGTATTGAAATCTTTCTTCTCAATCATTCATGAATGTAGAAAGGGGTGGAAGCATCCTTGTTCCACGAATAGGATAAGAGTTCTCAATGGCTTTTTGATGAATCCCTTGTTTTAAAAGAAAAGCTTCCACTAAGAAATGATGTGCATTAATCTACTCTCTCCAATTAATAGCATGGATTTGGGTATTAACCTGCCCATATTTACAAAGAAATGATGTAGGTTCCCATCTATTTCTTAAGCTTGAATTTGATATTGCTTTAATCCATTTGATTTGATGAATTGTTGCAAAGTATCTATTGTACAAATCTATTATATCCTATTGTTGGGGTTTAAAGCCTGTCTACCTCTCCTCTAAGTGATCTCTGCAAGTGGACGAGGTAGAAATGAGGAGCAGTCTTTGGAAAATGTGTGACTTCTATTTTGGAGCTCTGCACTAAATTAAGTTTAAGCTAGAGGAAGTGTTAAAATTTGCCACATTAGTATCCAACGATTGCATTTTGTATGCGGCGAATGATCTTCTCAAGAAACAGAACAAATAGGTTTACAAGTGCTCTCTAGGTAGTTACGGAGCATTTGAGCCTTTATTTATTTACTATCGTTTGTTAGATTCAGTAGTAATTTGGCTAAATCTATCCATTATTGTAATAATTACTCCAATTCCATGTCTTTTCTTTTCATTATTATTCATTCAATTGTTGTAATAATTTCTCTCCCCTTCTCATTTGAATTGTTGTAATAATCTTTCAACCCCATGTATTTCTATCCCTTTTATTTACGTGCTTTATGTATATACATAGCATCATGTTTTATTTATCATATTCATGTATTGCATCCATCTTTCATGCACCCGGGTTCAGCTCATGTGCATTCATGGGTTTTATCCTTTCCAAATTGATTATGTGCACTACCTCATATCTTGAGATGATAAGCACGTCATATGTTAGTAGTCAGACCCTTTAAATGCATTTTGTGTATACGTTGCATTAGTTACTTGTACATAGGACCATGCATATATTCTAATATATTCTTTCGACTTTCTCCAAATACTAGGTGAGCATTTATGCTTTAGCATGTTGTATGTGTATGCTATTAATCTTATTCATTGGTATAGCAGGAGGCTAGATGCTTAAATGAAAAATCTGTTTGAATACCAGTGGATGGAGGTTGTGTTGTTTGTATTGGAGTGCAATTGATTCTTATGCTTTTGAGTTTGTACAAAAAGGCTTTTCAAAACACAGGAAATCAAAGCATAACCAAAACTAATGACATAATTTATTATTGATTGCCTCAGATAATAATGTCATTAATATTAATAATTGGAACATGAACATATATCGACTATAAAAATCACATCATGACTTACTAGAGGCCAATCTTTTGATCGAATGAGTGGGGTGCTCAATTCATGACCTTCCCCCCTCATACCTAAGTTCCCAAACCAAGACACTTGAGTTATGATGGACAGTGCCCTTTTGGCATGAGTCACGGGTTTCCTAATTTTTCTAAAAAATTAGGTGGCGAGTTCGAGATCTAGTAATGTAGTTTAATTTCTATAAAAGTTGTCAAATTTGGACTTTCATTTCGTCTCACATTGCACTTATGGGACTAGATCAAGAAATCAGAGTCCAAGCTGTTGGGCACTTGGTAACCCCAAAAAGCATCCCACAATAAGTCTTATGGAAAGATTTACTCAGCTGGAGAAGATCTGCAAAGCAAGGAAGGAAACATTAGAATTTAGTTAAGTATGGAATAATGATTATGAAAGTGTGTGATCTAAGGAGTTAAGTGATTACCTTCATTATCCCCAAAGATCCCTATACACAAGGGAAAGAGATGCATGTTGTCATTCAGAGCAAATTCCTAGTTACCTGAGATGATGAGATAGTCTTCCCTAGCATCCTTGTTGTAGTGTAGAAAGTCCACTATCATTTTGTAGCCAATGGATCTTGGTTTCAAGTAATATGAGATGCCATTAGTGGACTTGAGGCTACACTTGGTGTAGCAGTATTGAACATCGGATAATATGAGCCTAGCGTTCTCTTAGCGGCACAACTCGGCTATGCCGTTGATAATCCTAAAGGTATTGATTGTTAGTTGCATGGAGTTGAGGTGGTAGTAGTGCATCATCTCTCAGAAAAGAATGTTAGAGGAATCTAATTCCACCTAGCGATTGACACCGCAAGGAAAGGCATGTAACTATCTGCGGGCATATGATGGAATCGATCTCACTAGTTAATCTAATTTGGACATCATGGATGTGAATTCTCAAAAATTTTCTATCTTAATTGGGAGTCCGCTCTCCATGTGTCATACCATGATGTCGGGAAGGATGTTTTTAATGTTGGTGACCTAGTGTGATTTTTGGTTGCGAGATATCAAAACCTAGGGTTTGTGGGTGTCTTTTCTAGATGTTTTGACCTAGGGATTACGGAAATTCCTAGAGAGGTTCTAACATGTTATTTTCTTAAAGTTTTAGCAAATCCCAAATCTTAAGTCTAGATTACATAATAAATTGTACGAGAATATCACGAGGAACAAGGTTGATCAATTTGGGAAATTAGTGAAGAAGAATCAATGAACACGATTTAGCATGTGCAGAATGAGCAAAAATAGAGTATGTAATGCAAATGAATCAAATGTGAGTGAGAAATCAAGGAGTAACAAGCATAGAACACGTATGAAATCAACACGAGCAATATGATATGCAGGAAATCGAAGATGGATGAAATTGTTAAGTGTAGAAACTTAAAAATAATAACTCTAAAGAACCAAAACTAAAAAAACAGGGATGGAGGACACTTACAGAACAAAATCGAAGAAATGGAGACCGGAGTTGTGTTCGCCGGAATGAGACTGTAACACCTTGAAATTTCTTACAAGAATATACCACAACTATCGGGACTGAACACGCCCTATAGGTTTAAGCCCACAGTGACTAGTAATCATAGATTACCTATGACCTCTATAAACAAAAACCTTTTAAGATAATTATAGGGCTTAGCGGAGTATAATTTAACATAACATTTATCCATTGAGATGCGTATATGAAAAGAACTTTGTATCGTAAGCAAACATTCATTCTTTATGTACATTCATCACATAAGTTCAAACATCCATGCCATATATAAACATAACCAACTTATACACAAATACAAAACCATTGTACAAAGCAAAAAGGGTTTAACTAGCATGGCTCCACCTAAGCCTAGTTTACTTCACTTGGAAGCCCCTCAAAAGGTTGACTGAGTAGATTAAATAAGCTTTCTTTATCTTTGATGTTAAACACTTTGCATATATATAAACAATTAGTGAGCTAGGGGCCATTGAGTAATAACGAGAATAAAAGGCGTTTTGGGAATGAAGTTCGATAACAATGGAATTCCAATTCTCAATAATCAATAAATTTCATCGTCGATATCATTCAATATCAAATTAAGTGATGCGTCCATGAAGCAATAATATTCCAATCACAATGAACCATAAAGGTCTAACACTAGATATTTTTGTGTTTTTAATCAATAGCCATGGTATTGGTACCCCAACCAAGGGCCTATGTTCAATGGATGCCATAATACAATTCAAAAGTGACCTTTATTCATCAATAGAAAATAATTCTTTATCAAACCATCCATTCAATCACTCATATATCGATTTTGATAATAAAATCAAATTTCGAAAATAAGTATTGTTTGAACATATCTTTATAAAGTTACTACTCACAGTGGGTTAAGTCGTTGCTATGTCCTCAAGCGTCCACCTAAACAAAATACATAACAAACATATAATAGAAGCACCATTAAATATGATAACATTTTTTCCTAGCTCGTTCCATGGTTATTTGTCCCTAATTGGTGCTTGAGCGTACTTTAAATGACATGAGGATGCGGGTATGCACTTAAAAGAGTTAGTCCAAATTTGCTGAAAACATGGTCTCACGCTCGGCACTTTAGTCGCTCAGCGGTCATGCATAAACTCTGTAAAAATCTTGGTTGCATGATTTTTACTATCAGCGAGCTTCGAAAATCGCTCGGCGATGAGTAATGTAAAGCGAGGGTTAAGCGAGCCTGACTTTGGGCCTTCGAGCCCTTGTGCAATTCTCTATAAAACTTTTGGGAGCTTGATTTTTACGCTCGGTGACACTTGTCGCTCGAGTAAACGGTTCAAATTTTGGAATTTCATAATTGTGCTTGAAGTTCAAACTTGATATTCAAAGGTCCAAAACTCATGTTTTAGTACAAAACAAGGAAAAACATTGTACAACTTGAAAACATTTCCAATTTGAATTGATTACTCAAAATCATGTCATATTCTCAAACCCAAAATTAAAACTTCATGCTATGATCCATTTATGCATTAAATTGAGCTTATGTCCTTTCAAAACATGTTTAAGTGGTATGAGAAGTACTAATACATGAGGAATTTCAAGTTGGCGTGTGGAAGTGCCATGCATGTAAGAATCTCATGAATTCAATTCCAAATATCCATGTGTAGTTCGACTTTTTTACAACTGAGAGCTCGAATTGGTCCTCTGATTCGGACTCTGTCCGCAGTTGAATCTAATTTCTAAAAGTACAATGTGAAATTGATAAACACCAAAGAGTCCAATTTAACAAATCGTTTTGGAAAATCGATTTTGAATCAAATAATGCCAAAACTGGACTGCTTTGCTAGATTACAGAGTCGCCACCTAAATATTTTATTTTGGGAAAATATAGGAAACCCTGACTCGTGCCAAAGGCCGCACGTGTCGTCATCACCAAAGTTGCCTCAACTAGGGAACTTGGGTACTAGAGGAGAAGGTCCTGAAATGAGCACCCCCGCTCGCCTGATTATAGGATCGGCCTCTACTATCATGATATGTCATTTCATAAACATTATGTGTTCTTGTTTCCGGTATGAGCTAACTTTACTATATGATGCACACAAGCAAGTATAGACTAAAAATACATAAAATTGGAACATTTCAACTCATGTTTGCTTTTCGAAAATGGTTTGAACTTGCCACCCTCAAGTGGGCTAAAATCTTGGTTGCCACCTCAAGTGGGCTTAAAAACATGATTTTGTCACTTCTCAAAGTGGGCTCAAAACACATTCGTTGAATTGTTCTAACTCGAACAACAAAGCCTTCATCCACGGGCATTCATACGGTTTAGCAAGTAAAAAAATAGCCACATAGCAAGCATGAAAACATGGTAATATGGCAATCACACTCATGCAAATATGCTAAGGCATAAAACTTTCCGAGTACTCGAGCCAAAACAAAAACAAGTTAGAAAGATGCATGATCCTAACTATACAAGATGCTAATGCAACACATGCAATAATGCAACTAAATAGGCTCGACTACCTAATCATGGAATTTCTGACACTTTGGATAGCATGCTTTAAAACAAAACATATTTAAAGTATTGAAATTGACAATCTTGGGTTTGAGATGATCTTGTAGCCAGAGCCTTGGTGCATCGCAGACAAATAAATGACAGTGCAACTTATGCAAGTATAAGGTATGCTAATTGAAATGTCCCTAATCCTAACTATCGAGCGAAGATAAATAAAAGGGAGAGATGTGGGGTTGGAAGACATGCACACACACATACATCACGCACCCACTTATTACAACATTGTGCCCTCGTGAATGAGAGATGCAGAATGAATAAGCCAACTAGCTACGCTAATTAAGCTAACTATTACAACATGAAACTAATTAACTTCTCTAGCTAATTATTACAACACAGAAATTGAAATAAATTAACTAACTATTCTAAGCTAGCTAAAATATTACAAAAGCAATTAAGCTAATTAATTTACAACACTTGTATGAATAAACATTGACTAACTTTTCTAAGTTAACAAAGTATTCTAAATGGCCTCGAGGCGAGGGCGCATGCATGCTTTCGGTTGCTCACTTGAAAAATGCCACTTCCTTGCCATCGGATGCCTCTGTTTGCACTTGTTTTGATCACTTTGAAAAATTGTACTGAAACTCCCATAATGCCTCTTTAACAACTCGAGGAGCACATTTGTGAAAAAAATTATTTGGTGGCGATTCGGCTACAAAAAGTGGTATCGGCTACCTTAATTGAGGTGATCGGCCACTCCAAGTGAATCAAGCCGGCCACTAAAACTAGCCAGGTTGGCCACCACATCCTAGTTCTCCTTTTTTGCAATAGAGAGAAAATAAAGGCAAATCAATGTATTTCAGGAATGTGTGTCTTTGTTGCCCTCCTTATCATCGCTACAAGCTTCGAGGTGGGTAACTCTTGGCCTTCAAACCATCAATCAAGCATTTTCAATGCGATGATGGCTAGAAACCAAGTTTGTACAAAAAGCAATAAGTGCACAAATAAGACTCAACAGACCACCACCCTATCATGCGCATGATCAAGGGTGGCGGTGACGCTAAGAAAAGTG